>CM039729.1:8672070-9308434 GCA_022539455.1 Dendrobium nobile | reverse complement strand
TAAGATATATTTTATGTTGAATAAAGATAACACATATATATTTTAATATATTTACATCAAAATTTGGAAAATTTGCAAGTAGCGCGCACTAATGAAAAATCACTTATGACGCCATATTGTTAGCATTACCAATGAAAATGTCATGGGTGCTAAACAATACCATTTCAAAGTAGTACCAACAAAAAAATTAATGATTATCTTTTTAACAATGCTTTTTCCATCATCAATTGTTATGAATTATGATATATCATGTGTTGCGACATAAATCTATAAAAAAATATTAGATTTACATTTTCATATAGATCTATGACAATTTCACTATAGATTCTTAATAACAACTTTATTGCATAAATATCAATATGAAATTTATTTAGTAAATAAAAAATCATGATCATTTTATTGAAAAAAAAGTTCAATTCATCGTAACAATACAAAAAAGAGCATTAATCCATGACAAATGTAATCATACCACATTTTATGAGTAAAGTGAAAAATAGCTATTGAGCAAAGTAAAGAACAGGGAGAGATGGCCAACATTGTGATGAGATGTGGGAAATGATGAAAAAGTACGATGTATAGTGGAAGAAATATGGAGAGTGCATGATAAAATCAATTTTTAGGCAAGTATATCATGAAAATCAATGGATGACAAACACAATTTTTTTGTCAATTTCAATTGGTGCGACAAAACTCCCATCAACATTAATGTTGAAAACCGACAAAATTTTCATCGATTACAAAACTTAAAGATGAAACAATGTATTAAAAACCACAAAGGCACTTAAGATGAATAGATTGTTGTTTGCTTGGAGGTGCATATCATATAATCTATAGCTCATGATAGAGTGACATATGAAGGTTAGTTAAGATGATTAGATTTATCCTTTCTAAAGATATTGTGGATGTTGATAAAAAGTGGTCATGATAGTTCCTATCTAAGAGGAATGTAGGACTAAATGGATGAAAGTTGTTAGAATAATCCTTTTTCCAAAATAATTGAGATTGAATGACCTTAATTTAATAAGTGCCAGAAGCAATCTAGATCTTATAAAAAGAGAGGCTAAATGCCTAAATGTTATTTGATAGTAGAGGTAAGTTATAAAATACCTCCGAAAAATAGAGGAATGAATAATCAAAAGTTAGTGAGTTATTGGGGAAAGTTATGACATCCCTCCTTTTGTTGGAAAAGTGAATGAATGACATATAGGTAGCATTGATGGAGCCAGTTAGGAAAAACTCTCTCTTGTGGGCGGGGGGGGGGGGGGGGGGGGGGGGGCATATTATTTGGCTTATAAGATATGGTAGTTACTAAAAGGCGACTAGATGCCTCCTATAAAAATAGTCAATTGGGCAATTGAGATTTGATGGATGAGTGAATATGATGAGGCAATCTCTCCTCTAAAAAGATGGGGATTGGGTGATTAAAGTTTATAAGCATTGTGAAACACTCAATAATATACTCTATTGTAAGTAAAGAGATTTAATATCTCTGTAGTATACCGCAGGACTCAAGAGAACAAGAAGAGAGACAGGATAAGAGGACAAGAATAGAATTGTTCATTGGATGTCTAATACACATAGAGTATAAGCTATATATAGGCTGAAGGATAATAAGAGGTGTTACGGTACACTAATATTAATCTGACAAGTGTACATATATGATAGGTTATGTGTTGGGTTTATTTTCATTCTCTATTATCCCCCGGCAAACTGATGATTCCGGTGTGATTGTTAGTTTGGTGCGTAGTAGCTTGAAACGAGGTGTGGAGAGAGGTTGGGTGAGTATGTCAGCGATTTGGTCCGTGGTGTTTAAGGGAAGTAGTCGGATGTTGTTTTGTTGAATTTGATCTCGGACAAATCTTGATCGATTTCTATATGGTTGGTTCTAGCATGGAAGACGGGGTTGGTTGCTAAAGCGATGGCGGATGTATTGTCACAGTAGAGATCTATAGGACGATAAGAAGAAATGCCAAAGTCGTGTAGAATCCTTCTTAGACAAATGATATATGTCGTCAGAGCTGCAAGTGCTTGGTATTCAGATTCTGTGGATGAACGAGGGACAGTTTATTGCTTTTTGACTGTCCACGAGATGAGGGTCGTGCCGAGGAATGAGCAGTAGCCTGAGGTGGATTTTCTGGAGACCGGGTCACCTGCCCAGCCTGCATCCGAAAATGATTGCAAGACTAGTGTAATATCAGTTTTTGCTCCAGGTTCGTCCGGGACGAAGATGGATCGTCCGGGACGATCGGTACAGGTTGTGCAGAAAATCATGTTTGGCTGTATGGTTCGTCGGGACGAAAATTGGATCGTCTGGACGAAAATTCTCCCGTGAACCCTTCGCCAGAGACGATATGTCATTTTTCGTCTGGACGGAATTCCTCTCTTCATGGATCGTCCGGTACGAAGCTCGATCGTCCGGGACGATCAGTCTGGATATATATAGAATTGAGATATTTTGAAGAGAGAGAAAAAGCTGAGGAAGAGAAAAACAAAGGAAAAAGTAGAAAAGCGGATTTTCGGGCGACGCCGAGCTGTTTTCGTCCGAGGAGACTGTTGAGGAAATTGCTGTGCACGAGGTAAGGCACAATCCGACTTTCTAAATTTTCAGAACCGTCGTGTTTGGCGGTATATTCTGTCCGGATTTTGTTTCCGTTAGCGATTTTCGTCCGTATCTTTTGAACGGTTCAGTTTTTACCGCGTAACTTTTTGTATATTGTTGACGTGCCGAGTGTGCACATTTTGGTTATTTTCTGAAGATTTTCGTCCGGGTATTTTTGATTCGACTGTGTTTTTAGTCGACTGGATTTTTCTGTGAACTTGGAATTTATCTGTGCAGTAGAATAAAGGTTCTGAAATGTTGATATCTGTATTCTGTGCGAATTCGGTAAATTTTCTTTGCAGGAATTTTTGTGTAAATTCCGTATACTGCCGTTGTGCTGCCCGATTTTTTGGTAATTTCTGAATTGTCCGGATTTCTTCTGAATTGAAATGCTATGTGTATAAGCTATAAAAAGGGAGCTATAAGGGGTCTGGATCCTATGAGATTCAGTTAGTGAAACGGGAAATCTGAAATGAGCTCAATCTGAAATCTGATATCTGTTCTGTTCGGATCCGATGAATTCTGTTTTGGTGCTATAAGCACATCTGTTTTGGTGCCGTGAGCACAAAGGGAGACATAAGGGGCCTGGATCCTATGAGATTCAGTCAGTGTCTGGGAAGGGAGGCATAAGGGGCCGGAATCCGTAGAGATTCCGTCAGTGTCAGGGCATTTAGCTATATGTATCTGTACTATTTTCTGTATCTGTTCTGTTCTGTACGAAATTGTGATTATGACATGATATGATTCGTACGATTTTGATTTCTGATTCTGACTCTGTTGATTTGTTCTGTTCTGATACGATCTGTACGACTCTGATGTGATTTGATATCTGTCCGTAAGTTTTGGATTTCCGATTCTGTTCCGACTTCTGATCTGATTTCTGTCTGATAAGTTTGGTTTTGTTTTCTGAGGATTTTGATTGGAGGTTTGTTGCTTTGCTGAGCTGTTGAGCTCACCCTTGCTTTCTGGTGGTTTTCAGGTTCTGGGAAGGGCAAGGAGGTCCAGGATTAGATTTCAGAGTCTGATCAGATTAGGTACTTTTGTACTTTTGATTTTTGTACAGTCATGGCTTTCCTGTTCTGTCTTTCTTTCTGTTGAAAGCCTTGTACTGTTCTGTAGATGATTATTTTGAGGAAATGAAAAGATAGATGTTTTGTTCCCGCTGCATTTGATGTTTTTAGTAGCTCTGTTGTTCTGTGTGCTTCTGTTGAGTTAAGGATTTGGAAGATCAGTTCAGTAACCTAATCCAAAGCCAGATCCTGGTTAGCTTTTCCCCGTCGCGATCCGGCGCGGGCGGGATCCGTCTCGTCTCGGGTCGGGTCGTGACAAGCTTTTTGTGGTATCAGAGCACTGGTTTTGGAAACAGGTTGGATTGTAAAACAGAGCTCTAGGAAGTGATCAGTGAGTCTGTCTGGGAGGTAGTTTTGGGTCGTTTGGCTTTTTATTGTGTTATTTTGTGTTGTTTTGTGATAGTTTTCCGGATTTTCTGGATTTTTCTGTATGGATCAGCCAGACCCAGACATGACAGATGGTCAGAGTGACGATCAGGCAGCACCAGTGGGGAGTACAGCCCCAGTGGTCGGTGCTGATACGCTTTCACAGTTTGCTTCACTTGTTGCTCAGATGATGAGCGAGACTCAGAGCAAGCTTCGACTGTTAGATCTGAGGACATTGATCGACACCTGCAGTTATTTTTGAGGTTGAAGCCTCCGAGGTTTGAGGGCGCTGTTGAGCCCAGAGCAGCCGAGGAGTGGCTGAGGAGATTGGAGAAGACTTTTGACGGGATGCAGTGTCCTGCAGACAGGAAAGTTCCGTTAGCTGTTTTTCTGTTGGACGGAGAGGCTGAGCACTGGTGGGATGGCCAGCAAGCAGCCAGATTTCAGGGCAGATTGAACTCCTTGATCACTTGGGAGGAGTTCACCGAAGTATTTCGGGACTGGTTTGTTCCCCCTTCTGCACGACAGCAGATGCAGGAGAGTTTTCTGAGACTTGTTCAGGGGAGCAAGACGGTGATGCAGTACGAGGCTGAGTTTACTGCATTAGCCAGGTACGCTCCGCAGCTGGTTAGCACGTCTGCTGAGAGGTGCTACAGATTTCTGAGAGGCTTACGAGACACTTTGAGGCAGCCTCTGATACCGTTCCGGATTACTGATTTCTCTGAGCTTGTGGAGCGAGCTCGTCTGATTGAGAATGACATGACTGCTACTCAGCAGCGGTGGACTGCGAGTAGGAAGAGGTTTGGAGGAGAGACATCTGGCAGTGGTTCCTCTGGGAAGAGGAGATTTGTTCCTGGATCTGGATCTGGAGATTACAGGAAGAGCGGAGGATCGTCTGGTACTGCTACCAGTACGACTAGTTCTGGATCAGTCAGTTCGGCACCTGTGTGCCAGAGTTGTGGACGGCGACACCATGGCCAGTGCTACAGGATAGCTGGTCTTTGTTTCAGATGTGGTCAGCCGGGACATAGGATTGCAGAATGTCCACAGATGGGATATGAGCAGCGATCTGAGGGCTTTGTCAGACCTGTTGGTTCAGCAGCAGGAAGACCGAGGACTGTTCCTCCACGCCCTGAGGGATTTGCTGGTAGAGGTGGTGGTTCTAGTTCTGCACCACGGAGACCACCTACGATTCAGAGGGAGCAGAGTAGTTCTGTTGCTTCAGCTCCTGTTCCAGTTCAGCCACGAGTTTACAGTCTGAGTCAGCAGGAGGCTCGTGATGCTCCGGATGTTGTGACAGGTACGGTTTACATTTCTGATCAGCCCTGTCGTGTTTTATTTGACTCTGGAGCGAGTCATTCTTTTCTGTCCGAGCATTGTTTTGAGATTTTACATTTGGATTCGATGGTTTTACCGGTTTCTTTGTCTGTGATTTTACCTGCTGGGAATCCATTGATTGCTCGACAGTTTTGTTTGTGTGAGATCGAGATTTCTGGCAAGAAGTGGAAATCGAGTTTGATTCGATTGCCGATTTCTTCGTATGATGTGATTCTGGGCATGGATTGGCTGAGTCAGTATGAAGCCCAGATAGACTGTCTGAAGAAGCAAGTGAGTTTGCTTGTGGCTGGAGAGAGAGTTGTATTTCAGGGATTACGAGGTGTTCTCTCCAGTCTGGTTTCTGTGTTGGAGGTGAGCAGAATGTGGAAGAAAGGATGTCCGGTATTTTTAGCTTCGGTGCGGGATCTGAACCTAGAGGTTGGTTCTGTTTCTGAGATCCCTGTGGTACGGGAGTTTGCTGATGTTTTTCCTGAGGAGTTGGTTGGGTTACCTCCGGATAGAGATGTGGAGTTCTCTATCGATGTTTTTCCGGGTACCGCTCCGATATCGAAAGCTCCGTACAGGATGGCACCGAAAGAACTTTCTGAGTTGAAAGTTCAGCTTCAGGAGTTGGTTGACAGAGGTTTTGTACGTCCTAGTGTTTCGCCCTGGGGAGCACCTGTTCTGTTTGTGAAGAAGAAGGACGGTACACTCCGTATGTGTATTGATTACAGAGATTTGAACAAGGTCACGATCAAGAACAAGTACCCTTTGCCTCGGATTGACGACTTGTTTGATCAACTTTCCGGATCTTCGGTATTTTCGAAGATTGATTTGAGATCCGGATACTATCAGGTGAAGGTGAAGGAAACTGATGTGGTGAAGACTGCTTTCAGTACTCGGTACGGGCACTACGAGTTTTTGGTTATGCCTTTTGGGGTAACCAATGCGCCTGCGATTTTTATGGATCTGATGAACCGAGTATTCAGGGAGTATTTGGATCAGTTTGTGATCGTCTTCATTGACGATATTCTGGTATATTCTGCATCTGAGGATGAGCATGCCAGGCATTTGAGGATTGTGTTGGAGACTTTGAGGAGGCATCAGCTGTATGCCAAGTTCTCTAAGTGTGAATTCTGGCTGAAGAGCATTTCATTTTTGGGGCACGTGGTTAGCGGAGAAGGCATTTCTGTAGATCCCCAGAAGATTCAGGCTGTTGCTGATTGGCCAGGGCCGACTACGGTATTTGAGGTACGTAGTTTCTTGGGCATGGCCGGGTATTATAGGAAGTTTGTGAAAGGATTTTCACAGATTTCGACTCCTCTGACGAGACTGACTCAGAAGTTAGTTCCTTTTGTTTGGACACCGGAGTGTGAAGCTAGTTTTCAGAGATTGAAGGAGTGTTTGACTTCAGCTCCAGTGTTGGCACTTCCGTCAGGTACGGAGGGTTTTCAGGTGTTCAGTGATGCTTCACTGAAAGGATTGGGTTGTGTTCTGATGCAGCATGGTCAGGTAATTGCTTATGCTTCGAGACAGTTGAAACCACATGAGAAGAATTACCCGACGCATGATTTGGAGTTAGCTGCAGTAGTTTTTGCTTTGAAGATTTGGCGTCATTACCTGTATGGCGTCAGATGTGAGATCTTTACTGATCATAAGAGCCTGAAGTACATTTTTACTCAGAAGGATCTGAATCTGAGACAGAGGAGGTGGCTCGAGTTGATCAAGGACTACGATTTGACTATTCAGTATCAGCCTGGGAAGGCGAATGTGGTAGCGGATGCTCTGAGCAGGAAGTCTTCTGGATTCTCAGGTATTCAGCTTACCTGTGATGACTTTCTGATTCGTGATTTGGAGAGATTGCAGTTGGAGGTGGTTTCCTCCAGTGATTTGGAGTTGGCTCAGATGAGTATTCAGTCTTCTTTGGAAGCACGGATTCAAGAAGCCCAGATGTCAGATTCTGATTATTCGAAGTTGATTGCACAGATTGGATCTGGTAAGACTCCTGAACTTCGAATTTCTGATTCTGGTGTTATTTTCTGTAAGAACAGGTTGTGGGTACCTGTGTTTGGAGACTTGAGGTAGGAGATTCTGTGTGAATCTCATCATTCTGGCTACACTGTTCATCCAGGCAGTGGTAAGATGTATGCTGACATGAAACTTTTGTTTTGGTGGCCTGGGATGAAGAAAGATGTAGCAGAGTTTGTGTCGAGATGCGAAGCCTGTCAGTTGGTGAAGGCAGAGCATCAGCGACCAGGTGGACTGTTGCAGTCGTTGCCTATCCCTGAGTGGAAATGGGAGGAGGTAACGATGGATTTTGCGATGGGTTTTCCTCGATCTAGACAAGGACATGATGCCATTTGGGTGGTTGTAGATCGATTGACGAAGTCAGCCCATTTTCTTCCGATCAGACAGACGGATTCAGTTGATCGCTTGGCACAGATTTATGTGAAGGAAATAGTCAGATTGCACGGTGTGCCTCGTGTGATCGTATCTGATCGAGATGGACGCTTTACTTCCAGACTTTGGAAAGGCATTCAGCAAGGCTTGGGTACGAAACTGCATTTCAGTACAGCCTTTCATCCTCAGACCGACGGACAGTCTGAGAGGACTATTCAGGTACTGGAAGATCTGTTGAGACTTTGTGTTCTGGACTTTAGCGGAAGTTGGGAGGATCATATTCCGCTGATTGAGTTTGCTTATAACAACAGTTTTCAGTCCAGTATCGGTATGGCACCGTACGAGGCTTTGTATGGCAGGAAGTGCCGTACTCCTTTGACTCTGACGGAGGTCGGAGATAGACAGGCTTTGGGGGCCACTTTTGCTGATGAAACTGCTCAGAAGATCAATTTGATAAGAGAAAGATTGAAAGCCGCTCAAAATCGTCAGCAGAAGTATTACAATCAGAAGCACAGATTTGTTGAGTTTCAGGTTGGTGACTTTGTGTATGTCAAAGTCAGCCCGATGAAAGGTGTGAGCAGATTTGGTCAGGTAAGCAAGCTTAGTCCAAGGTATGTTGGACCATTTAAGATTTTGGAAAGAATTGGAAAATCTGCTTATCGCCTATTGCTTTCTGATTCTATGCCGGATGTGCATAATGTGTTTCATGTATCCACTCTGAGGAAGTGGGTTTCAGACTCTGGGAAGAAGTTGTCTGCTGATGAGGTTGAGATTCAGGAGAATCTGGTGTACAAGGAAGAGCCAGAGCTTATTTTGGCGTACGACATCCGAAAGTTGAGAAATAAAGAGATTCCGATGGTTAAAGTCCAGTGGAAGCACCGGACTGCACGGGAAGCAACTTGGGAGAAGGAGTCTGATATGAGACGGTCGTACCCGTACTTGTTTTGACTGAGTTTGGACTGGATAATGTCGAGGACGACATTTTTTTTTAAGTTGGGGAGATTGTAATATCAGTTTTTGCTCCAGGTTCGTCCGGGACGAAGATGGATCGTCCGGGACGATCGGTACAGGTTGTGCAGAAAATCATGTTTGGCTGTATGGTTCGTCGGGACGAAAATTGGATCGTCTGGACGAAAATTCTCCCGTGAACCCTTCGCCAGAGACGATATGTCATTTTTCGTCTGGACGGAATTCCTCTCTTCATGGATCGTCCGGTACGAAGCTCGATCGTCCGGGACGATCAGTCTGGATATATATAGAATTGAGATATTTTGAAGAGAGAGAAAAAGCTGAGGAGAGAGAAAAACGAAGGAAAAAGTAGAAAAGCGGATTTTCGGGCGACGCCGAGCTGTTTTCGTCCGAGGAGACTGTTGAGGAAATTGCTGTGCACGAGGTAAGGCACAATCCGACTTTCTAAATTTTCAGAACCGTCGTGTTTGGCGGTATATTCTGTCCGGATTTTGTTTCCGTTAGCGATTTTCGTCCGTATCTTTTGAACGGTTCAGTTTTTTACCGCGTAACTTTTTGTATATTGTTGACGTGCCGAGTGTGCACATTTTGGTTATTTTCTGAAGATTTTCGTCCGGGTATTTTTGATTCGACTGTGTTTTTAGTCGACTGGATTTTTCTGTGAACTTGGAATTTATCTGTGCAGTAGAATAAAGGTTCTGAAATGTTGATATCTGTATTCTGTGCGAATTCGGTAAATTTTCTTTGCAGGAATTTTTGTGTAAATTCCGTATACTGCCGTTGTGCTGCCCGATTTTTGGGTAATTTCTGAATTGTCCGGATTTCTTCTGAATTGAAATGCTATGTGTATAAGCTATAAAAAGGGAGCTATAAGGGGTCTGGATCCTATGAGATTCAGTTAGTGAAACGGGAAATCTGAAATGAGCTCAATCTGAAATCTGATATCTGTTCTGTTCCGGATCCGATGAATTCTGTTTTGGTGCTATAAGCACATCTGTTTTGGTGCCGTGAGCACAAAGGGAGACATAAGGGGCCTGGATCCTATGAGATTCAGTCAGTGTCTGGGAAGGGAGGCATAAGGGGCCGGAATCCGTAGAGATTCCGTCAGTGTCAGGGCATTTAGCTATATGTATCTGTACTATTTTCTGTATCTGTTCTGTTCTGTACGAAATTGTGATTATGACATGATATGATCCGTACGATTCTGATTTCTGATTCTGACTCTGTTGATTTGTTCTGTTCTGATACGATCTGTACGACTCTGATGTGATTTGATATCTGTCCGTAAGTTTTGGATTTCCGATTCTGTTCCGACTTCTGATCTGATTTCTGTCTGATAAGTTTGGTTTTGTTTTCTGAGGATTTTGATTGGAGGTTTGTTGCTTTGCTGAGCTGTTGAGCTCACCCTTGCTTTCTGGTGGTTTTCAGGTTCTGGGAAGGGCAAGGAGGTCCAGGATTAGATTTCAGAGTCTGATCAGATTAGGTACTTTTGTACTTTTGATTTTTGTACAGTCATGGCTTTCCTGTTCTGTCTTTCTTTCTGTTGAAAGCCTTGTACTGTTCTGTAGATGATTATTTTGAGGAAATGAAAAGATAGATGTTTTGTTCCGCTGCATTTGATGTTTTTAGTAGCTCTGTTGTTCTGTGTGCTTCTGTTGAGTTAAGGATTTGGAAGATCAGTTCAGTAACCTAATCCAAAGCCAGATCCTGGTTAGCTTTTCCCCGTCGCGATCCGGCGCGGGCGGGATCCGTCTCGTCTCGGGTCGGGTCGTGACAAGCTTTTTGTGGTATCAGAGCACTGGTTTTGGAAACAGGTTGGATTGTAAAACAGAGCTCTAGGAAGTGATCAGTGAGTCTGTCTGGGAGGTAGTTTTGGGTCGTTTGGCTTTTTATTGTGTTATTTTGTGTTGTTTTGTGATAGTTTTCCGGATTTTCTGGATTTTTCTGTATGGATCAGCCAGACCCAGACATGACAGATGGTCAGAGTGACGATCAGGCAGCACCAGTGGGGAGTACAGCCCCAGTGGTCGGTGCTGATACGCTTTCACAGTTTGCTTCACTTGTTGCTCAGATGATGAGCGAGACTCAGAGCAGAGCTTCGACTGTTAGATCTGAGGACATTGATCGACACCTGCAGTTATTTTTGAGGTTGAAGCCTCCGAGGTTTGAGGGCGCTGTTGAGCCCAGAGCAGCCGAGGAGTGGCTGAGGAGATTGGAGAAGACTTTTGACGGGATGCAGTGTCCTGCAGACAGGAAAGTTCCGTTAGCTGTTTTTCTGTTGGACGGAGAGGCTGAGCACTGGTGGGATGGCCAGCAAGCAGCCAGATTTCAGGGCAGATTGAACTCCTTGATCACTTGGGAGGAGTTCACCGAAGTATTTCGGGACTGGTTTGTTCCCCCTTCTGCACGACAGCAGATGCAGGAGAGTTTTCTGAGACTTGTTCAGGGGAGCAAGACGGTGATGCAGTACGAGGCTGAGTTTACTGCATTAGCCAGGTACGCTCCGCAGCTGGTTAGCACGTCTGCTGAGAGGTGCTACAGATTTCTGAGAGGCTTACGAGACACTTTGAGGCAGCCTCTGATACCGTTCCGGATTACTGATTTCTCTGAGCTTGTGGAGCGAGCTCGTCTGATTGAGAATGACATGACTGCTACTCAGCAGCGGTGGACTGCGAGTAGGAAGAGGTTTGGAGGAGAGACATCTGGCAGTGGTTCCTCTGGGAAGAGGAGATTTGTTCCTGGATCTGGATCTGGAGATTACAGGAAGAGCGGAGGATCGTCTGGTACTGCTACCAGTACGACTAGTTCTGGATCAGTCAGTTCGGCACCTGTGTGCCAGAGTTGTGGACGGCGACACCATGGCCAGTGCTACAGGATAGCTGGTCTTTGTTTCAGATGTGGTCAGCCGGGACATAGGATTGCAGAATGTCCACAGATGGGATATGAGCAGCGATCTGAGGGCTTTGTCAGACCTGTTGGTTCAGCAGCAGGAAGACCGAGGACTGTTCCTCCACGCCCTGAGGGATTTGCTGGTAGAGGTGGTGGTTCTAGTTCTGCACCACGGAGACCACCTACGATTCAGAGGGAGCAGAGTAGTTCTGTTGCTTCAGCTCCTGTTCCAGTTCAGCCACGAGTTTACAGTCTGAGTCAGCAGGAGGCTCGTGATGCTCCGGATGTTGTGACAGGTACGGTTTACATTTCTGATCAGCCCTGTCGTGTTTTATTTGACTCTGGAGCGAGTCATTCTTTTCTGTCCGAGCATTGTTTTGAGATTTTACATTTGGATTCGATGGTTTTACCGGTTTCTTTGTCTGTGATTTTACCTGCTGGGAATCCATTGATTGCTCGACAGTTTTGTTTGTGTGAGATCGAGATTTCTGGCAAGAAGTGGAAATCGAGTTTGATTCGATTGCCGATTTCTTCGTATGATGTGATTCTGGGCATGGATTGGCTGAGTCAGTATGAAGCCCAGATAGACTGTCTGAAGAAGCAAGTGAGTTTGCTTGTGGCTGGAGAGAGAGTTGTATTTCAGGGATTACGAGGTGTTCTCTCCAGTCTGGTTTCTGTGTTGGAGGTGAGCAGAATGTGGAAGAAAGGATGTCCGGTATTTTTAGCTTCGGTGCGGGATCTGAACCTAGAGGTTGGTTCTGTTTCTGAGATCCCTGTGGTACGGGAGTTTGCTGATGTTTTTCCTGAGGAGTTGGTTGGGTTACCTCCGGATAGAGATGTGGAGTTCTCTATCGATGTTTTTCCGGGTACCGCTCCGATATCGAAAGCTCCGTACAGGATGGCACCGAAAGAACTTTCTGAGTTGAAAGTTCAGCTTCAGGAGTTGGTTGACAGAGGTTTTGTACGTCCTAGTGTTTCGCCCTGGGGAGCACCTGTTCTGTTTGTGAAGAAGAAGGACGGTACACTCCGTATGTGTATTGATTACAGAGATTTGAACAAGGTCACGATCAAGAACAAGTACCCTTTGCCTCGGATTGACGACTTGTTTGATCAACTTTCCGGATCTTCGGTATTTTCGAAGATTGATTTGAGATCCGGATACTATCAGGTGAAGGTGAAGGAAACTGATGTGGTGAAGACTGCTTTCAGTACTCGGTACGGGCACTACGAGTTTTTGGTTATGCCTTTTGGGGTAACCAATGCGCCTGCGATTTTTATGGATCTGATGAACCGAGTATTCAGGGAGTATTTGGATCAGTTTGTGATCGTCTTCATTGACGATATTCTGGTATATTCTGCATCTGAGGATGAGCATGCCAGGCATTTGAGGATTGTGTTGGAGACTTTGAGGAGGCATCAGCTGTATGCCAAGTTCTCTAAGTGTGAATTCTGGCTGAAGAGCATTTCATTTTTGGGGCACGTGGTTAGCGGAGAAGGCATTTCTGTAGATCCCCAGAAGATTCAGGCTGTTGCTGATTGGCCAGGGCCGACTACGGTATTTGAGGTACGTAGTTTCTTGGGCATGGCCGGGTATTATAGGAAGTTTGTGAAAGGATTTTCACAGATTTCGACTCCTCTGACGAGACTGACTCAGAAGTTAGTTCCTTTTGTTTGGACACCGGAGTGTGAAGCTAGTTTTCAGAGATTGAAGGAGTGTTTGACTTCAGCTCCAGTGTTGGCACTTCCGTCAGGTACGGAGGGTTTTCAGGTGTTCAGTGATGCTTCACTGAAAGGATTGGGTTGTGTTCTGATGCAGCATGGTCAGGTAATTGCTTATGCTTCGAGACAGTTGAAACCACATGAGAAGAATTACCCGACGCATGATTTGGAGTTAGCTGCAGTAGTTTTTGCTTTGAAGATTTGGCGTCATTACCTGTATGGCGTCAGATGTGAGATCTTTACTGATCATAAGAGCCTGAAGTACATTTTTACTCAGAAGGATCTGAATCTGAGACAGAGGAGGTGGCTCGAGTTGATCAAGGACTACGATTTGACTATTCAGTATCAGCCTGGGAAGGCGAATGTGGTAGCGGATGCTCTGAGCAGGAAGTCTTCTGGATTCTCAGGTATTCAGCTTACCTGTGATGACTTTCTGATTCGTGATTTGGAGAGATTGCAGTTGGAGGTGGTTTCCTCCAGTGATTTGGAGTTGGCTCAGATGAGTATTCAGTCTTCTTTGGAAGCACGGATTCAAGAAGCCCAGATGTCAGATTCTGATTATTCGAAGTTGATTGCACAGATTGGATCTGGTAAGACTCCTGAACTTCGAATTTCTGATTCTGGTGTTATTTTCTGTAAGAACAGGTTGTGGGTACCTGTGTTTGGAGACTTGAGGTAGGAGATTCTGTGTGAATCTCATCATTCTGGCTACACTGTTCATCCAGGCAGTGGTAAGATGTATGCTGACATGAAACTTTTGTTTTGGTGGCCTGGGATGAAGAAAGATGTAGCAGAGTTTGTGTCGAGATGCGAAGCCTGTCAGTTGGTGAAGGCAGAGCATCAGCGACCAGGTGGACTGTTGCAGTCGTTGCCTATCCCTGAGTGGAAATGGGAGGAGGTAACGATGGATTTTGCGATGGGTTTTCCTCGATCTAGACAAGGACATGATGCCATTTGGGTGGTTGTAGATCGATTGACGAAGTCAGCCCATTTTCTTCCGATCAGACAGACGGATTCAGTTGATCGCTTGGCACAGATTTATGTGAAGGAAATAGTCAGATTGCACGGTGTGCCTCGTGTGATCGTATCTGATCGAGATGGACGCTTTACTTCCAGACTTTGGAAAGGCATTCAGCAAGGCTTGGGTACGAAACTGCATTTCAGTACAGCCTTTCATCCTCAGACCGACGGACAGTCTGAGAGGACTATTCAGGTACTGGAAGATCTGTTGAGACTTTGTGTTCTGGACTTTAGCGGAAGTTGGGAGGATCATATTCCGCTGATTGAGTTTGCTTATAACAACAGTTTTCAGTCCAGTATCGGTATGGCACCGTACGAGGCTTTGTATGGCAGGAAGTGCCGTACTCCTTTGACTCTGACGGAGGTCGGAGATAGACAGGCTTTGGGGGCCACTTTTGCTGATGAAACTGCTCAGAAGATCAATTTGATAAGAGAAAGATTGAAAGCCGCTCAAAATCGTCAGCAGAAGTATTACAATCAGAAGCACAGATTTGTTGAGTTTCAGGTTGGTGACTTTGTGTATGTCAAAGTCAGCCCGATGAAAGGTGTGAGCAGATTTGGTCAGGTAAGCAAGCTTAGTCCAAGGTATGTTGGACCATTTAAGATTTTGGAAAGAATTGGAAAATCTGCTTATCGCCTATTGCTTTCTGATTCTATGCCGGATGTGCATAATGTGTTTCATGTATCCACTCTGAGGAAGTGGGTTTCAGACTCTGGGAAGAAGTTGTCTGCTGATGAGGTTGAGATTCAGGAGAATCTGGTGTACAAGGAAGAGCCAGAGCTTATTTTGGCGTACGACATCCGAAAGTTGAGAAATAAAGAGATTCCGATGGTTAAAGTCCAGTGGAAGCACCGGACTGCACGGGAAGCAACTTGGGAGAAGGAGTCTGATATGAGACGGTCGTACCCGTACTTGTTTTGACTGAGTTTGGACTGGATAATGTCGAGGACGACATTTTTTTTTTAAGTTGGGGAGATTGTAATATCAGTTTTTGCTCCAGGTTCGTCCGGGACGAAGATGGATCGTCCGGGACGATCGGTACAGGTTGTGCAGAAAATCATGTTTGGCTGTATGGTTCGTCGGGACGAAAATTGGATCGTCTGGACGAAAATTCTCCCGTGAACCCTTCGCCAGAGACGATATGTCATTTTTCGTCTGGACGGAATTCCTCTCTTCATGGATCGTCCGGTACGAAGCTCGATCGTCCGGGACGATCAGTCTGGATATATATAGAATTGAGATATTTTGAAGAGAGAGAAAAAGCTGAGGAGAGAGAAAAACGAAGGAAAAAGTAGAAAAGCGGATTTTCGGGCGACGCCGAGCTGTTTTCGTCCGAGGAGACTGTTGAGGAAATTGCTGTGCACGAGGTAAGGCACAATCCGACTTTCTAAATTTTCAGAACCGTCGTGTTTGGCGGTATATTCTGTCCGGATTTTGTTTCCGTTAGCGATTTTCGTCCGTATCTTTTGAACGGTTCAGTTTTTACCGCGTAACTTTTTGTATATTGTTGACGTGCCGAGTGTGCACATTTTGGTTATTTTCTGAAGATTTTCGTCCGGGTATTTTTGATTCGACTGTGTTTTTAGTCGACTGGATTTTTCTGTGAACTTGGAATTTATCTGTGCAGTAGAATAAAGGTTCTGAAATGTTGATATCTGTATTCTGTGCGAATTCGGTAAATTTTCTTTGCAGGAATTTTTGTGTAAATTCCGTATACTGCCGTTGTGCTGCCCGATTTTTGGGTAATTTCTGAATTGTCCGGATTTCTTCTGAATTGAAATGCTATGTGTATAAGCTATAAAAAGGGAGCTATAAGGGGTCTGGATCCTATGAGATTCAGTTAGTGAAACGGGAAATCTGAAATGAGCTCAATCTGAAATCTGATATCTGTTCTGTTCCGGATCCGATGAATTCTGTTTTGGTGCTATAAGCACATCTGTTTTGGTGCCGTGAGCACAAAGGGAGACATAAGGGGCCTGGATCCTATGAGATTCAGTCAGTGTCTGGGAAGGGAGGCATAAGGGGCCGGAATCCGTAGAGATTCCGTCAGTGTCAGGGCATTTAGCTATATGTATCTGTACTATTTTCTGTATCTGTTCTGTTCTGTACGAAATTGTGATTATGACATGATATGATCCGTACGATTCTGATTTCTGATTCTGACTCTGTTGATTTGTTCTGTTCTGATACGATCTGTACGACTCTGATGTGATTTGATATCTGTCCGTAAGTTTTGGATTTCCGATTCTGTTCCGACTTCTGATCTGATTTCTGTCTGATAAGTTTGGTTTTGTTTTCTGAGGATTTTGATTGGAGGTTTGTTGCTTTGCTGAGCTGTTGAGCTCACCCTTGCTTTCTGGTGGTTTTCAGGTTCTGGGAAGGGCAAGGAGGTCCAGGATTAGATTTCAGAGTCTGATCAGATTAGGTACTTTTGTACTTTTGATTTTTGTACAGTCATGGCTTTCCTGTTCTGTCTTTCTTTCTGTTGAAAGCCTTGTACTGTTCTGTAGATGATTATTTTGAGGAAATGAAAAGATAGATGTTTTGTTCCGCTGCATTTGATGTTTTTAGTAGCTCTGTTGTTCTGTGTGCTTCTGTTGAGTTAAGGATTTGGAAGATCAGTTCAGTAACCTAATCCAAAGCCAGATCCTGGTTAGCTTTTCCCCGTCGCGATCCGGCGCGGGCGGGATCCGTCTCGTCTCGGGTCGGGTCGTGACAAGCTTTTTGTGGTATCAGAGCACTGGTTTTGGAAACAGGTTGGATTGTAAAACAGAGCTCTAGGAAGTGATCAGTGAGTCTGTCTGGGAGGTAGTTTTGGGTCGTTTGGCTTTTTATTGTGTTATTTTGTGTTGTTTTGTGATAGTTTTCCGGATTTTCTGGATTTTTCTGTATGGATCAGCCAGACCCAGACATGACAGATGGTCAGAGTGACGATCAGGCAGCACCAGTGGGGAGTACAGCCCCAGTGGTCGGTGCTGATACGCTTTCACAGTTTGCTTCACTTGTTGCTCAGATGATGAGCGAGACTCAGAGCAGAGCTTCGACTGTTAGATCTGAGGACATTGATCGACACCTGCAGTTATTTTTGAGGTTGAAGCCTCCGAGGTTTGAGGGCGCTGTTGAGCCCAGAGCAGCCGAGGAGTGGCTGAGGAGATTGGAGAAGACTTTTGACGGGATGCAGTGTCCTGCAGACAGGAAAGTTCCGTTAGCTGTTTTTCTGTTGGACGGAGAGGCTGAGCACTGGTGGGATGGCCAGCAAGCAGCCAGATTTCAGGGCAGATTGAACTCCTTGATCACTTGGGAGGAGTTCACCGAAGTATTTCGTACTCTTTGTTGTTTCCTTGCACGACCAACCTGGCTTTATAACGAGCGATAGAAACATATGCGAGATGTTTAATGTGAAATGTTCATTTACATCCGAGAACAGATGTGTTAGCTGGTGGTGGCACAAGAGTCCATGTCCCTTGCTTTTGAAGAGCAAAAAATTCAGTAGCCATAGCTTTACGCCACTCAAAATGTTTGGATGCTTAGGTAAAATTTTGAGGGACAAGATCAAGATTAGCAATAGGGTGATGATGAATGAGATTCATTTGCATTCGAGGTTTTAACTGGCCCGTTTTACACCTAGTGACCATAGGATGACTGGGATTGCGAATGGGTAAAGAAGCAAGAGATGAGGAATTACCAGTAGTTGCAGATGGTGGGATGTTAGGAGGAGCAATGGGACAGTTGTCTGGAGCAGAAATAGATTGAGGTAAGGATTCACTGTGATTGGAGTGATTACAGTTTTGGGTAGTCGTGGAGATGGTGGAGATAGGAGTGAGGAGAAATGGAGAAATAAGATTGGGAGTATGGGAAACCGATTCAGTGAGATGCCTAAAAGGAAAATTAGTTTCATTTAATGTGGTATGTGTTGACCTCGATTTTGTCCAGACATGGGCATGATAGACTGAGTTGACCAAGTCAACCTTTGACTTGGTCAACCCAAGTCTTAATGGGTCAAAATTGACCCATTAAGCCCCTTTTTGAGCCCAATTCAAATCTAAATCAAATCGAGTCTGTTTCATGGCTCAATCCTCATCTACCATTGATCTATTTGACTGATTTGACCAAGTCAAATGCTGACTTGGTCAAACCAAGCCCTTAATAGGTTATTATAACCTATTAAATCCCATTTAAGAGCCCATTCAATGGCTAATTCAATTCCCTTCGTTTTGAAATTGAATTCCACGGCCAAAACTGAGAGATTTCCCTCCTATTTACTTAATGATTCAATCTTGGCCGTTGAGATGAACCCTAGGGCTTTAAATACAAAAAATTAGGTCTTGTGGAGGATCTTTTTCCAAATTCTCGGAATCCAAGAGCTCCCGACCGAAACCCTTTCGTGAGAGAGCTCCTGGATCTTCCCTCCACCTTTCCCAACCGAATCCCGACGGTCAAAGCTCGCCGGCGGCGAGATTCCGGCGATCTTAAGGCTTGAACGTTTGGAGTTTCGATCCAGCCGATCCGTAGTTCGTTTGATCGAGGATTCAAGAAGGAAAACTCACGAGGACAGTCTACAAGCTCAACCGTGTCGAGAGTTCGAAGATCGGACGGTAAAAACTCACGCAATCCCTTAGAATAGCTTAAACACTTAGAGTAAAATAGATCTTTGTAGGTTCAATTATTTTTCAAAATAGTACTTCCCATGATTTCTGTTCGTATATAGGAAGTATGTTTAAAATTTCATCGAGTTTCGTTTACCCGATCGAGAGAAATCGAGAAAAAACCCTTTAGGGTTTCGGACCGGCTGGGCGAGTAGCCTGGACCGTTGATCCAGCCAATCAACGGTCCGGATTCGCGCCTCTCCGCGGCTTGGCTCAGCCGCTGGCGGTCGCTCGCGGTCCCGCGTGCCACGCGGCGTCATCTGCGCCGTCCGTTTCCACCGCGCAGATCGGACGGCTGTAAGAGCCCGCCGACGTGGATAAGTAAAAGGCGGCGTGATTGCCGCATGATTGCGGCAATCATTGCCTGCCGCCAATGATTGGCCGAAACCGCGGGGCGAACCCGCGTGTGCCACGTGTCAAACCGGGACCCGCCGCCGCCTTTTTTAATTTAAAATTTATTTTTAAATATATTTTAAATGCAGAAACTTCCAAAAATCGCCAAAAATTCATTTTTCGTCCGATTTTGACGTATGATACCTTGTTTTGTTCGTATTTTCATTCTCTACACTAGGAAATTTTCTTTTTATAAAAATAATGTATATATTTTTAATTATTATTAAAACAGTAAAATAACCTTATTTTTATTTTATTTAAATTATTATTTTTGTATAATTGTTATTATATTGTTATTTAATGATTATTTATGTTAATTACTATTAGTTTAAGTCATGATTTTGCTGTTTAAGTTTTATTTTATAATCATTATTATTATTAATTATTTTTGAGATTAGTTTTAATTATATTTTACTATTTTCCAATAATTGTTTATTTGAAAATATCTTTTATAGCTTTAAACTTCCAAAATCCATATCTTTCTCGTTTTCAATCCGATTTTGACGCACAACCCCTTGTTTCGATCGTATTTTGATTCTGCACCCTTTGGAAGTGGTTTTACTTAAAATTTTTGGGTCTGTGCACAGTTATTTTCAAAACAGTCAGTTGCATTATTTTAAATTATTTAATTATTGCCTTTGAACTTTGAAATTGCATAAATTTGTCGTTTTAAATCCGCTGTCGATGCACAGCATCTTGTTTTGTATGTACTCTGAATTCTGCATATTTTGAAACTATTTTCAGGTGAAAATCTTGTCTGTACTTTCTGTTATTTCAAAAACAGCAAAACTACACTATTTTAAAATATTATTTTATTGTATTTGAACTTGTAAAATTCGTATCTTCATCATTTCAAATCGGATTTTTGCGTATAACCCCTCGTTCTTTTCAGAAAAGCGAGCTTTATGTTTTGAAGCCATTTCCAGCCCTTGATTTTGGCTGTTTTGACAGATCACTATTTGGATTCGATTATTTGGATACTTTTGAGATTAAATATTGATTATAGCATTATTTTCAGGATACAAATTACTTTCAAATCGCTTGAGACTTCGTTAGGGTAGCCAGTGGGTCTCCCTTATATGTATTTACCATAAATTGATCTATCTTTAATTATGCTATTTTCCAAATGTTCATATATTTGTAAGTATTTTTAATATTTTAAAACTACTTATGTATTAAATCCCTTAATCTTGGGAGATCCACTACTTGTGAAATTTTAGACATGGGTTCTAGATATGAAGAGCAATCATGGGGGAGTGGGTTAGTGGGTGATTGGTTCCCAATCATTCACTAATCCCTTCATTAGATGTCTTTCCTTTTCTTGTTTTGTCGTAGTATGCATGTGTAGGATCGCACCACGAGCACTTAGCCTAGGCTCTCCTAGATCTAAGGACATGGTGTGTTTATTTCATTTTTGTACTCCCATGCATTTATTACCTGAAGGGTTAGACTAAACATCACTTTAAACTCCTACAACGTAGTGACACCCTAAGGACAAAAATTAAGGACCCGTCTAGCGAACTTAGAAGTTTTCTAGGAGCTAGGATAGATCCCGGATTGACACAAAAACTCCAACACTTAAACTTAGTGACACCTAAAACATCATTGAATTTTCTAGGATTTTTAGGAGCTTTTAGAGCCCTTAATTAACTAACCATAATTAACTGGTTAAATAAGGCCCCGAGACCTTCCGGAAATTACAATAAATACATCTTAGGTCAGAAAATTAACCATAATACCTCAAACTGACCAGAATCTGATCCTTAACCATAGATAAATAGGGCTCCATAGTTTGACTCTAGGTTGACCCTTAATTTGACTATAGGTGGAAATTACCTTTTTGACCCTAATAAATTATTAAAAATTATTAAAAATCCCAAATCTTCTCCAAACTCTAGGGGATCACTTTCTCAGGTCATCCCTGACTTTTGAGGGTGATTCGACTCAGTTTGGGGCTGATTTGGACCAAAACAGTAAAATAGGGCCTTCTTCTAATTAATTTAGAAATTTCCATAAATACCCCAGATTTAGAAAATTCATAACTAATTGTAGAAAACTCCAAATTAGGCAAACTCAGTGGCATTAGACTCCTATTAGGGTCTAGTATTTATTAAAATTATTAGATTTTCAGAAACTCACATAAATTAGAAAGTCAACTTTTTGGTCAACCCTAGTCTATAGGATAGGGCCCGAAATTTAGAAAATTCATAACTTTAGCTAGAGACCTCCGATTTCGGTGTACTACCTGGCTAACTACTCGTATTAAGGTCTAGTATTTTCCTAAGGTGATAAAATACCTGAACTTAGCCTATTTCCCATAGTGACTTTTTGGGACCCCTAGTTTAGTTCCTAGGAGGACCCGGGACTTTCCAAAATTGGCTAATGCAACTTAAACTTCAAATATGAATATCATAAGTTCTTAAAACTGATCAACAAACTGAAATAATTAAAATGGACCCTAATTCGCTAAGATTTGAATTTCAACAAAAAAAAATTCCTTTTCTGGCCTACAACAAACCTGAACTTTAGACAATTTTAACTAATTACCCCACTTAGGATCTATCCTAACCACACTAGCCTTACACACACATAGAATTGTTTGCTAGGGCACCACTTCTAGATTTAGGTTAGGCCGCTGTGTTTTATTTTTCTGCTGTGTGCCGGAGCTTTCGTGGATTTCATTGCATGCTGTTTGAAAAATGATTGGAGTGTTTGCTTACTTTTTCTGCACTCTGGATGTGAACGCTAGACTTACCCATAGGTTAGGAGCGCCATATATATATATTGTTCTTCCGTGCAGGTGGCCATGCTCAAGCTAATAAAAGGGGGGAGCAATATCATGATTTCTAATAATATTTTATGCAGGTGCTTGCTCAGCTCCCCCTAAATAAAATGAGGGCTAAATTAATTATAACTGCACAGGTGGAGCTGCTTAGCCCTCAAAATTAAGAGCATGGCTTGGCACAGGGTCAATGGTGTTAGCATTTTCATTTTCATATAAACTGCTTGGGATGATTTTTACTAGGATAACCTTGCAGGAATTCTTAAATTTACTGTTTTCAATTCATGTAAAATTTGTAATAATTGTTAAGAGTTGTGAAAACAACTATGAGTTGGGATATTCTTATCCAGCTCGGATTCTAAAAGAAGAAGGCATCCCTAAGGGGAGAGTCTTCTTCCATTTGGAAGATCGAGCTGGATGGCTTTAGATATCCAAAGAGAAAAGGCAATACCCCATATTGGGGGAATTGTCTCTTCGTTTGGATATTCAAGCCACGACGGATCCAAGGAGTCCAAGGAGGAGATTTCCAAGGAGCCCGAGGAGGAGAATTCCAAGGAGCCCAAGGAGGAGTTATCCAAAGAAGGCTAAAGATTTGAAGACCCAATATCCCACTCAAAGTTGTTGGCGTCTGTCATAGGCTTAGAAATCCGGGTTGTTGGCAGTGGAGCCCGGCCACTTTATTTTCTGTATATCTGGGGTGTAATAAGGGCAATTTGCCTATGGCCATTTAGTTGATTATTTTGGATTTATATTGATGTGTTTACCTGATTGTGCTTAGAAATACCTGCTTTTTCTAGGTTTCTTTCTTGCATGCCGATTTTGTTTTAGCCTGGATCGCGTTAGGCTCTTTTAAGGATTATAAAAACTTTTCTACTCATAACTAATTTCCAAAATTTTAAGACTTTAAATAACATAGAAACCTAACGAACTTAGGGAATTGCCGGAATCGTCCGGGGTCGCATGCATATTACTGCATTCTTCTTCCCTTCTTATAAGACATCTCCCTGCCTGCGGGTAGAGTCCGGATAATCTGGCCTATGAGGATGAAGTGCCGGACCTAGGGAGACTCAGTCTTTTCAAAAATTTATTTTTATAAGCTTGTTTTTAAAGTTCTATAGCATTCATGAGCTGACAATTCAATTAGCATGCATTGCATTAGTAACTAACTAATTAAAATTTAATTGCATTAGCTAGGAGCATCTAACCCACATAAGTCCAGGACCACTTAGGAAATCCTCTAGATGTCGGTCCTATTTCCAATAACTGTACTACCCACCCATCTTTCATAATTGACTTGACAGCATGGTTTTGAATCGATTAGGTGGTTAGCTGGCTCCCCCATCCAGGCCGGGATAAGTCCAGATTTTGCATTGCATTAGCTAGGACACGGGTCTTAGTGTTTCATAGAACACTAAGCCCAACCTAGATTTAGGATTCGAGGCTACTACACTCGGTCTCGTAGTATGCCTAAAATAGTAGGTAGGTCTCTTCTTTTCAGGGACCCTAAATCCTACTTATCTGCGTCACAGGATGACGCCACCTCCATCTCTTCTCTCACGCATGTGATCGAGTGCTTGATTTATTTTCTTTAGTTTCTATTTAGTACCTTTGAGCCTCCGAATGCTGGTATGAGCCATGTATGTCTGATTCAACCCTTTGGGACCTTTTCTCCCTTTCTTGAGTAGGATTTCCTAGTCTACCTCTTCGTGCTGATCCCACTTTAGGAGAGGATAATGTATGATCCTTAATCGAGAGTTTTCTCAGGCTCCGGTCTGGGATGTAATTAACCACGGGGGCTTGCGCCCGTGGGAAACTTGTTCCCACAATCTACTAAACCCCATTCGATCTCTCATATCGGATGGGGGAAACCCGTGATTAGGTCGTGTATATTACTACCCATCGAGGTGTGTTGGCGAAAGCCTCTATCCCCAATGGTTAGGCGTATGCACGATCCAATCTGCCCTTCCAATTGACCCGTTCGCGCGGTGCTCTTTCGGAGGTCCACAGGTTTCTGGCGACCACGGTGGGACCAGTTTCTCTCTCCATCTTTGGATTCTATATTATCTTTTCTTGTGTGTACTCCGGGATTGGTACTCCTTAGATTAGGTCCGTCCCACTCTTAGGTAGGGTCTTTCCTTAGTTAGGGTTCCTTCCTTTTAGCTAGGGTTTTCCTACTCTACTTCTTTCCAGCCTAGCAGGCTATTCTACCCCTTATCAATTCCTATCTATCTTCATCAAATCTTTATCAAATCCTTTTTTCTTTTGTGATTTCAATTTTAACTAATTCTTTTCACTTTCTTTTCTTGGCAGCAGTGCCATGGCTCGTTCAGCCCCTTCCGTTACTTTTGCTTTCGGTTCGGACGCGCGGGTGACTCTCCCTGAGTCCCTGCTCGCTAGTCCGCCAGATGGAGGAATCACTTTTGGTTCCTTCACTGACTCGGCTTTCGTCACCCTTGGCGGGCCGACCCCGGCGGAGGCTGCTGCATTCTCTCCTCCCCAGAGGAGAGGACGCGCAGTCATGCGCCCGTTTGGACGTCCTGCTGCTCGGCGCCCAGTCCGAGCACCACGTCCTGTTCCTGTTCTTGCGCAGCCAGTGCGCCCTGTGGCTAGGCGACCAGTGCCTAGGCCACTTCCTGTTCCAGCGGTCAGGCGTCCAGTGCCTGTCGCTCCTGCTGCACAGGTTGCCCCAGCCGCTCAGCGCCGGCAGCCTGCTGTAGTTCCCCCTGTTCGACCAGCGGTCCGGCGTCCAGTGCCTGCCGCTCCTGCAGCACAGGTTGCTCCGGCCCCTCAGCGCCGGCAGCCTGCTGCTACTGTTACTCCCGTTGTTCCAGCGGAAGTACCTCCTGTTCGGGTTCCCCCTCCCACTTCCACCAGGAAGAGGGGTGCCCAGACCGAGGTGCCTTCGCCTTCCACTGGTCGGGTTTCTGTTTTCGCCCGACTTTCTCACCCCGAGGTTGTTGGGCAGACCCCGACACCTCCCGTTGTTCCTGTTCCCGGTCCTGATGTTCCTTCCTCTTCCACCTCCGGCCTTGGGAGAAGGGCCAGGAGGAATAGGAACAGGAGACTTCGTTTAGCTGCGTCAGAGGCAGAGAGGCAGCGGATGGCAGATGCCGTTGTTCACGATGAGATAGTTCAGAGGCAGACGAGAGTGGCTCCCAGGCAGCGGAGGCCACGTCCAGTTGTTGAGGCACCTACTCCAGAGGTGATGGTAGCCCCCGAGTTGGAGGCAGTTCAGGGAGGACGCTTCTCCCCACTGACGCATAGTGGAGATGAGGAGGACGTTGCCCGCATAGCGGCGGCTCCTCCTGTCGCCACTACTCTACCCCGAGCTAGGTTACCCAGGGACGCTGGTGTCCGAGCCCTCACTCAGAGGATTCGGAACATCGTCCGCTTAGCTCGTGGCAGAGGGCCCGTCAGTCGGGAGGGCTTACTCCGTCAGATTTCTCGGGCTACCTTTCAGTTACGACGACAGACTGCGAGGAGGCTTTACAGTTGGCAGAGGGGGCAGACACCACAGCAGCCAGCACAGACAGTTCCAGCAGTTAGGCCGCCAGCAGGTGCTCCTGTAGTAGGACGACGCCCACGTCGTCGAGGACGGAGACAGCAGCAGGAGCCTGCACGGCCTCAGGTCAGTTCAGAGGTGGCAGCCCCAGAGCTGCCAGTTGCTAGTGCAGTACCCCGCCGTAGGAGGTTGGTTTGGAGACGTCGACAGGCTGACACCCCTGTCGACCCAGTTCCTACAGTTGAGTCAGCGCCACTGGCAGAGACAGAGCAGCCAGAGGAGGCGGTTGATCAGATGGATTTGGCAGTTCCTTCCGGGTTTGAGGCAGCCCCGATGGCAGTCGATGATGATTCAGTTTTAGCCCCAGACAGAGCGCCAGTACGGATTGAGACAGAGGTTGCCCCTAGTCCTCATAGGATCGGTTCTCCTATGAGCCCGTACATAGAGGCGATGCGACGAGCCTTTCTTGATGATGATGACACACTAGTTGATTCCGATGAGGAGGTGCCGGTACACCGAGTTTGTGTAGTTACCCGTAGAGGTCACTCGGATGAGAGAGAGCCCGAGGACCAGGATGAGCAGGGAGAACCCGAGGTGGGTGGATCTCCCAGATCAGTTGATACAGATGCTACCGTTTTACACCTCCAGGCACAGATGGCAGAGATGGCCAGGGCCATGGCGGCCATGACAGCACAGTTGACAGCTTTGGGGGCGATGCCTCAGATGGCAGGTATAGCCGCCACCAGTACCTCCAGAGACCAGCCAGCAGTGCCACCTGTTGTACTAGACCCCGTTGGAGTGGACAGGGTCCAGAGAGCAGTTCCAGTGCCTCCTACAGTACCTACCTACACTCCTCCAGTCCCGAGTCAGCCAGCTCAGTTGTCAGCAGGTCAGTTGCAGGATCTGATTGCCCAGAAGGTAGAGCAGGCGATTTCTTCCAGGAAGACTGGAGAGTCAGTCAGCAGGGGGCGTCCTTACCCTGTAGAGTACGAGCAGGAGCCTTACCCCCCTGGTTTCATCCCTCCTAGGTTCAGAGTTTTTGACGGGTTTGGGAACCCGAGGCAGCATATAGCTCAGTACCGAGCAATATGCTGCAATATAGGAGGGAGTGATCCACTGATGTTGAGATTGTTCGTCAGCAGCTTGGCGGGGGTGGCGTTTGCTTGGTACGCCGACCTCCCCAACGACTCAGTCAGGACTTTCGCAGAGTTGGAGCAGTTGTTTGTGCAGAGATTTGTCAGTACGGAGCACAGAGTTACAGTGGGAGAGCTTGTGGTGACCAGGCAGAGGCCTAGAGAGTCACTCACAGATTACATAGTTAGGTGGAGGAATCTCAGTTTGCAGTGCGAGCCGCAGTTACAGGAGCAGCATGCAGTTGAGATCTTGTTGAAGAACATAGATGGTCCCATAGCACCATACCTTAAGGGATTCAGCATAGAACCTTTCAGAAGTTACTCACCAAGGTCACTAGCCTACAGGACAGCATACCCGCTGCAGTCCCTCCTAAGGTTGAGAGTCAGCCCTCGCGCAGACCTCAGCGGCAGGAGTTTTCAGGGGCACCACCTAGGAGAGGGGAGGTTCACAGTACTCAGGGACCATCGGATAAGGGCAAGAAGCCCTTAGTTACTTCAGCACCACGGCAGCCACGACCAGCTAGTCAGCCACACTCAGCTAGCAGATCGTACTCAGTTGATCGGCCAGCGGGACAGCCCAGGGCCTCCCGCAGGACTCCAGAGAGTCAGCAGTACCTGGAGGAGAAGCTTAGGAAGGAATATCCCTTTAAGAGGGAGAGTGTAAAGAAGATCTTCAAATTCCTTACTAAGAACAACTTGTTGGTATTCCCCGAGAGCAGTAGAGCAGAGGAGGAAGGTCAGACTGAGCACCCCCTTTACTGTCCTTACCACAGACATGTCGGACATGTGTTGGAAGACTGCTATGTCTTCAAGGATAGAGTAGAGAGACTGATGATCACAGGACAGATACGCCTTCAGGACAGTGATCTAGTGCAGCCCAAGGGCAAGGCCCCTCAGACAGTTCAGCTAGTCTCCAGCCCCAGTGATTGTCAGAGTGATGCTCAGGGCACTACTAGCAGTTTACCCACGAGTTTTTGGCAGATCTCACTTTCCAGGAAGACCAGGAGGATGATAGACAGAGCAGTTCAGAGCTCAGAGGCAGTTGAGAGTAGGCCACCTCAGGCCAAGTCGACAGTTGCCGCTGCAGTTACCACTCCAGCACTTTCTTCCTCTTCTTCTCCTTCTGTTGTAGTGCTAGATAAGCACATTTCCTCTTCTACTTTTTCTTCTTCTGGATGTAATAAAAAAATGTATGAAAGAGAAAAGTATGTTGTAACTGCAGAGGGGAAGACAGGGTTCCTTCCGGCACTTACGCTGAAGGACTTTGTTCTCCCTTCATTTGATGAGGAAATAATAATAGAAGATGATTCTGAGTACTTTTGGCCTTCTGTACCTTTTACTTATATTTCTACTGTTACTTCTAGTTCCTCTTCTTCTAGCACTCACTCCTCCTCAGTGCTGCATATCTCTTACGATACAGATGATTCTGGTGATGAGTTTGAGTCTGATGAAGAGCCTGTTTTTACAATTCCAGAGGGTGGATGTTACATGGATTCAGATAATGAGTCCGAGAACCCACTCTCAATACTTTCCTTAGAACCAACACCTGCCACCACCACTGAACCAGAGGAATCTCTTGTTGAGGATGACTCAATACAGGAAGTTCATCTGCGTTCAGGGAAGATCCTTCCACCTAGGTTGGCTAAAAATATAAAAGATAAGAATATCATTACCCAGCAGGATGACTCTATCCCTTCCTCCCAGGAGCAGCCTAAGGAGAAAGGGAAAGGCCCTCAGCTGGAGGTTGATTACAATGTGTTGGCTCATCTAAGGAAAATTCCTTCTCTTCTTAGTGTCTATGATGCTTTGATGTTGTCACCTGACTTGAGAGAGACACTGGTAAAAGCATTGCTTGAACCAGAGACCTATCAAGCATTCTTTACTTCCGACCCTGATGATGGAGCATGGCATTCGTACAACACGCCATGCATTACTTTCTCTAGTCGTGACCTTCTGTTAGGGACCACTGAGCACAATCGTCCCTTGTATGTCACTGCTGAAGTCAATGGTTATGAGTTGAACAGGGTCCTCATAGACCAAGGGGCTTCAGTAAACATACTAACCCATGAAACTTTGAAGAGCCTCTCCCTAGGTCATCTGAAGCTCACTTCTGATAAGATCATGTTGAAAGGCTTCAATGACCAAGGCCAGCGAGCTCTAGGGTCTATTACCCTGCCTCTGAAATTTGGAAATTTTCTAACTGAGGCAAAGTTTCATGTGATTGAGGCTGACACTTCATACAAGGCTCTCTTAGGAAGGCCTTGGATCCATGAGTATGGAATGGTGCCCTCTACCTTGCACCAATGTATGAAGTTTCTGAGGAATGATGTTGAGTATACCATTCCTGGAGATACACAGCCCTTTTCCGTGCATGAGATCTCTATGTACGACGACGCCGAGTACTACGTACCTCGGAAAACTCGTAGAGCTCCACCTGCTCAGTCCCCAGTGATACCTGATACTGTTGTACAGGGTCCTACGCAGCCACCTGCACAGGGTCCTATACAATCGTCAGTACAGGGTCCATCACAGGTTGGTATCGAGCCAGGTGTTCCCACTGCCCATGCTGATGGAGATCCCTCTCAGTTTGCAGTGAGGCACGATGTTCCCCCTAGTAGAGGTAGGGGAGGTAGAGGTAGAGGAAGAGGTAGAGTTGCGATCCGCGAGCCGCGGAACTACGACACTCGCACACCTCCTCCCCCCAACCTTTACACTTCTTCTTTGACTGTAGAGTCCGACTCTTCCGATGATGAAATGATCGATATCCTGCAACGTCCAGTCGCTTCATCATCTCCCTATTCCGCTGGTTACGATTCCCGACCTACTCTTTGTAGCCACTTGATACCTGAAGGTGGATTGGTTATTGATATTAACTCAGACGAGGAAGAGGACTTCCTACGTCAGACTACTACCAAACAACCTTCCCCCCATCAGATACGCGGGATAGGGGTTGGGGATTCCAGTCAAAGATCTTCTGACACTCTCATAGTTGAAGATGATAGTACCATCTGGGGTAGCCACAACCCCATACCTTACTTGTATGATTCATTTGGGCCAGCCCGACCTAGGGAATGTCCCTCTGTACCCCATAGTATAGGTGCACCACTGGGTCCTGTGAGACAGGATCTGGAGGAGACCGCTATGGATATAGAGGTTAGGAGTGCCCCTCGTTACTTCTCACCTACTGTAGAGAGCTTTGTTGAGCGGGGTCTCGTTCGTTCCACCTGGCCTGACGAAGAAGCTCTACAGCAGGCCCGAGTCTGGCGGACTGATTTCCCCCAAGGTCTAGGAGGCGTAGGTTACATGGGGTTAAATCAGTCTAGTGATGCCAACATTCGTGTCATTTCACATGCTTATCCGGTTGTTTCTCTTACCGACGAAGAAGACCCGGATAGTAGCGATGATAGAATACTTGATGCTCCACAAGAGTTTGAAGATGGCGCCACTTCAGCCATGGATGAACTGTGTGAGGTAAACTTAGGCACTGAGTCAGATCCTAGGCCTATTTTTCATAGTGCCCTACTGTCTGATTTAGAGGCTCAAGAATACATCAAGTTACTATCAGAGTTTAGAGACTGTTTTGCCTGGAACTACACCGAGATGCCTGGTCTAAATCCAGAGGTAGCAGTCCACAAGTTAGCCATTAAGTCTGATGCAGTCCCTGTTAAACAAGCACCTCGTAGGATGAGGTTAGAAATTGAACAACAGGTGATCGCTGAAACCAAGAAGCTTATAGAAGCTGGTTTCATTAGGGAAGAGAAGTACCCCACTTGGCTTGCCAATATTGTTCCAGTCCGGAAGAAGAGCGGACAGATACGAGTCTGTATCGACTTCCGTGATTTGAACAAGGCATGTCCTAAAGATGATTTTCCTCTTCCCATTCCTGAGCTTATGGTGGATATAGCATCATCCCATAGTGTCTTCTCATTCATGGATGGTTCATCTGGTTATAATCAGATAAAGATGGACCCCGAGGATGAGAAGTTTACTGCTTTCCGGACACCTATAGGTGTCTTTTGTTACAAGGTGATGCCCTTCGGTCTCAAGAACGCCGGGGCCACCTATCAACGTGCCATGACTGTCATCTTCGATGAGATGATACATGAGCAAGTTGAATGCTATGTGGATGATTTGGTCGTCAAAAGCAAGGTCCGCGAAGATCACCTCAGAGATCTGCGAATCGTTTTTGAACGCCTGCGCAAGTTTGATTTAAAGATGAATCCTTTAAAATGCGCATTTGGAGTCAGTGCAGGAAAGTTCCTGGGGTTTATAGTTCGCTACCGTGGCATTGAGATAGATCCCTCTATGATCAAAGCTATAGTAGACTTAAAACCCCCTAAGAGTCTTACCCAATTGAGGTCCTTTCAGGGTAAACTCGCTTTCCTGCGGAGATTTATCTCCAATCTTTCTGGAAGGTGTCATCCTTTCTCTGCACTAGTGAAGAAGGATGCCCGATTCCACTGGGATGAGAGTTGTCAGGAGGCCTTTGAGAGTATAAAGCGCTACCTGATGAACCCCCCAGTTTTAGCTGCACCTATTCCAGGTAGGCCATTGATTCTCTACACTACGGCCCTGGATGAGTCTTTGGGTGCACTGTTGGCTCAAGAGAATGAGGAAGGCAAGGAGAATGCCTTGTACTACCTTAGCAGGCGACTGATACCTGCAGAGCTTAAGTACCCAGCGATAGAAAAGCAATGTTTAGCCTTAATCTTTGCGGTACAGAAGCTTAGGCATTATATGCTATCACATAAGATTAATTTGATCTCTCGAGTCAACCCGTTGCAGTACTTGATGACCCGTCCGACCCTCTCAGGTCGTCTGGCACGGTGGTCTATGATATTACTGCAATTTGACATTACTTTTGTTCCTCAGCGGGCCGTCAAAGGACAGGCTCTAGCTGATTTTCTGGCTGATCACCCGATACCTGCAGATTCTCCACTCAACGATGAACTACCTGATGAATTCATCATGAGTGTAGATGAGCAGGAGTCCCCTACTTGGGAGTTCTACTTTGATGGTGCGTCATCCGTCAAAACCTTAAGTCCAAATGAAACTCCTACAGTTAGGGTAGGATTAGGCCTGATTTTTGTGTCTCCTGATGGTCATACTCTACGGTACTCCTATAGTCTATCAGAACCTCGTACTAATAATGAAGCTGAGTACGAAGCTCTAATTTTGGGGTTAGAGTTGGCCATTCAGATGAGTCTTACGCGGGTGAAGATCTTTGGAGACTCCCAACTAATAATCAATCAAGTAGCGGGAGTCTACAAAGTACTTAAGCCTGAGCTCATTCCATATCATAACAAAGCGATGGAGCTCCTGAGCTTAATACCAGAAGTAACTTTGGCCAAGGTCCCTAGATCTGAAAATGGAAAAGCAGATGCATTGGCCAAGTTAGCAAAAGAATTAGCTGACCCTACTGGAAACCCAGTGTCTATTATCGTCCAGTATCGTCAAGCTCTGTGCCCCGCGGACTTGTCTACTCCCGATCAGACCCTTGCAGTGTTAGCTGTGGATGAGGAGTCAGATTGGAGAGAACCCTTCATAGAGTATTTAAAGCATGGTAGGCTTCCAGATGATAAGTCTCTCGCTGCTCAAATCAGAAAGAGAGCCTTATCATTCGCCTATGTAAATGAGACTCTGTATCGACGCTCTTTTGACCAAATGTGGTTACGATGCCTCAGTAAAGGAGAGGCTAGTCGAGTCATGAGCGAGATACATGAAGGGCTCTGTGGTGCCCATCAATCTGGACCAAAAATGAAAGGCAGAATTAAACGCCTTGGCTACTACTGGCCAACTATGATCCATGATTGTATGGAGCACGCTAAGAGATGTCACCAGTGCCAGATTCATGGCACGGTGATTCACCAACCCCCTAACCCGTTGCACCCTACTGTTTCTTCTTGGCCATTTGAGGGCTGGGGCACGGATGTGGTGGGTCCTATAGACCCTCCTTCTTCTAAGGGTCATAGGTTCATTTTAGCCGCCACTGATTACTTCTCTAAGTGGGCAGAAGCTGTCCCACTTAAAGAAGTTAAATCAGAAGATGTGATGCGCTTCTTTCGCGATAATGTTGTTTATCGCTTTGGTGTTCCGCGCCGTATAATTTCAGATAACGGCCCGTCTTTCAGAAGCACCAAAATTGCCAGATTTGCCCGCCGCCATAATATTAATTGGCGATACTCGTCAATTTACTACCCTAAAGCCAATGGCTTGGCAGAGGCATTTAATAAGACTCTTGTGCAACTGATAAGGAAAATCCTTGTTGCAAATAAGAGAGAATGGCATGATAAGTTACCTGAAGCGTTATGGGCATATAGGACTACCTACCGTACTCCTACCCAGTCCACCCCATACGCTTTAGCTTTTGGGGTTGAAGCAGTTCTCCCACTGGAGGTCGAGATCCCCTCACTGCGTGTGGCAGTCAGTTACAATCTATCTGAGGAAGATAATGCCCGACTGAGGTTGGAAGAGCTGGACGGTCTAGATGAGCTACGTTTACGAGCTTACCAATACCTTCAGCTAAGTCAGGCCCGAATGAAGCGACACTTTGAGCGTCTTGTTAGACCCCGTGCTTTTCGGGTTGGCGAGTTAGTTCTTGTTTTGCGTAGGCCTATCATCTCGCACCGTCGGCGAGGTGGTAAGTTTGAGCCTGTTTGGGAAGGCCCCTTCGCTATAGAGCAAGTTTATGAAGGTGGTGCCTACCTACTTGTTGATGCAAATGGCGTTCACCCAATGCCTGTCATCAACGGGCAGTACTTGAAAAAGTACTATGCCTGAGTCTAGTACTTCACAGGGGAGCCTCCCTACCGCCTGTAGATATCCTTCTGTATATGTAGCTCCTAAAAGGATTCCTCTTACTTTTTCAGCAGTCTGCGTGGCCACGACGATTTGTCCTCTACCACGCGACGTTGCTTAGAAAAGTATAAGGCTATCCTTAGAGGTGATGCACTAATACGCCGTAGGGATGTTTGGTACTTTTGTCTGTGCGCACCAATCACATTGGTGCTGTCGCATAGAATTTTTAAGTTTGTTCTCCCCTTTGTGGAGCTTAGTTCCCCAGTTTCACCTGCTGCCCCAGGTATGGTCTGGGATACCAAAACCAACTAGTTGAGTTTCTTTTTCCTATCAGCCGTGATCTGATAGATGTAGCCCCTAGTCCATTCATATGAGTTGAATGTGATCAAGGATGTTAGAGTTATTCGTTTAGACCCTCTTTGAGATAGGATACAGGGTCCATACCATATCATGTTAGTCAAATATGGTAGTGTTGATCCTCTATCCTGATATTGATTTCAGTTGTACATGAATTTTGATATGGTAGTGCTCCCCAGCCCATTCAGGTAGTTTGAATGTGGCTGGATGGCTGGAGTAAAAAAAAAAAAAAAAAAAAAAAAAAAAAAAAAAAAAAAAAAAAAACGAACGTCACATGTATATTCATACATGTGACAAAAAGAGGGAAGCTCTCGGTAGAACAAAAAAAAACCCGGTTGCCCTTGTCACAGGAGGAACCCGGTAAAACTCTCTAAGAGCCCAAATTCCCCAAAATTTCTTTCTTCTCCCTTGAAAGCACTTTAGTAGTCTCTTCAAGGTTGAGCTCTCCCTTAGTTGGTTATAAGTCTATGTGATTCAAGATGCCTCTCTCTGCTAGTGATGTGGTACACTGTATTTTAGATGACAACATCACTACCTCCCAGGTTCAGATCTTTTGAGAAAAGATCACCCCGGCTGCCCTCTTTTAGCAGCTTACTCTCCCATTCATACACTACTCTGAGTTGCCAGAGTGGCCCTATGAATGATTGTTGTGTTACTTTCACTTCTCACAGGGTCCTACCTGATTGAGGTAGTTGTTACCACTGTGGCCCACCGATAATCATAGATCTCACTCATGATTGTCAGATTAGGTGTCAGGAGTGCTCCCTTGTCACCTCAGAGTTATGCTGTGATGTAGTACATCTGTTCTCAGGTGTTAGCACCACAGTTTCAGGAGATCCGATTTTCCATTGGAAGACCGACTCCTGGGTTTCTTTCACCAGCTTACTTTAGCATTTGTTCCCTACTCTTAGCTGCTAGAGTAGCTCCGTGGATTTTGTTTGATTGTTTTCACTTCTCACAAGGTCCTACCCAATTAGGGGTAGGTGTTACCACTGTGACCCTTCTAGTGATCACCGATTTTGATTACTATCCTCGGTAGTGATGATGTCGTCTGACTACCTAGAGTTGTTTTCTTAGTTGTGGTGTGGCACACCTATTCTCAGGTATTAGCACCACGACTTTAGGAGCTTTGATTTTTCAGTAGAAGATCAGCTCCTGAGTTTCTTTGCGCCCTTACTCTCCACATTCATACTCTACTCCTAGCTGCTGGAGTAGCCCTACGGATGTTGTGTTGTTGCTTTTTTTCCTCCCACAGGGTCCTACCCAATCAGGGTAGGTGTTACCACTGTGACCCTTCTGATATTTTATCAATCCTGTTCATAATGATTGTCCTCAGGTAGTGAGTGTGTCCCCTTACTACCTAGGGCTGCTTTTCTTGTAGTGATGTAGTATACATTGCCTCAGATATTAATATCACTACTTTAAGAACTTTGATCCTCTAGCAGAAGATCAGTTCTTTTACTCTTTTCTTTGACCCAGCCTACAATTCATACACTAGGCTCAGTCGCCGGATTAGTCTTATGAATGAGTTGAGGTCACTCCCACTTCCCACAGGGTCCCACTAGTTTGTGTGGGTGTTGCCACTGTGAGATTTTGTTTACTTAGAGTTGCTGCCCTTAGTGGAGAGGATGTTACCTCGCTACTTTGGCCCTTTTCTTTTACCTGGTAATGTGGAGTATCACACCTCAGATGCTACCACCACCTTTTCCTTGAGTTCTGATCCTCTAGTAGAGAATCAGCTCTTTCAGATATTTTTACCACTTGTTTTCCCATTGAGATCCGACTCCTAGCTGCCGGAGAGGTCCTTTGGATGTTTTGATCTTGTCTCTACCTCCTACAGGGTCCCCATCAGTTAGTATGGGTTCACCACTGTAGCCTCTTTGAGGACTGTTTTACCAGGCATAGTCCTGCCTTCTGTAGTTGAGGTGCCCCCTCACTACTCGAGTTCTTTTACTCCTTTGGATTGAGATCGCCCCTTTACACACTTTACAGCGGGTATATCTCTTCCAGCCTTCTGGAGGGATGTCGTTCTGATGTCTTCTCCCCCCCTTGTGTAGGGTTAGGGTTCTCTAGGAGATCCTGACAGCATTTGGATACTCATGGCCACGACGATTTGTCCTCTACCATGTGGTTACCAGATTGCTAGAAAGGGTTCCCTAGGTGGCTCTGCCCTCAAAATTGTCCCATTTACTTACCTCTTTTTCCCTCACATCCCTACACAGATGCGTGTTGGGCTGATGTCGAGGTGACTTTTGACCTTCTATTCCGCTGTTTGAAATGAACAGACAGATAGTTGAGTTTACCTGGTAGAGAGGACCTGACAGAGCACCTGGCAGGTACTCCTCGCCACGCTCTCGTTTGCCCTGTCCTGATCAGGCAGGCATCAGAGCCTGACTCTTTATTCACTCAGTTGAAATGACTGGGTGGGTATTGAGCCCTTCTTCATCTGCAAGACCGCACTGGCTGCAGCAGATGTTGAAGCTTACCCGTTGAGTGAGCCCGACAGAGTCCCTGGGAGGCGCAATTCCTCAACGTTTCTTTCTTTTACCTCGGATGCCCTGTAAAAGACTAAGCAGGCTTCCATTTCGTGGTTCATGAGCTTCTTGCTGAGGTCAGGCAGAAGTAGTGGCCACCCCAATCCACTGTTCCGAAAGGAGCAGGAGGGGCGGGATCCTTTTACCTTCTACCCGCTTTCCAGATACGGTCAGCCTGGTAGTTGGTTTTACTTTACCGTTGAGTGAGCCCGACAGAGTCCCTGGGAGGCGCAATTCCTCAACAACCCCTTACTTCGGATGTCCTGTAAAAGACTAAGCAGGCTTCCATTTCGTGGTTCATGAGCTTCTTGCTGAGGTCAGGCAGAAGTAGTGGCCACCCCAATCCACTGTTCCGGAAGGAGCAGGAGGGGCGGGATCCTTTCACCTTCTACCCGCTGACCAGATACTGTCAGCCTGGTAGTTGGTTTTACTTTACCGTTGAGTGAGCCCGACAGAGTCCCTGGGAGGCGCAATTCCTCAACACCCCCTTACTTCGGATGTCCTGTAAAAGACTAAGCAGGCTTCCATTTCGTGGTTCATGAGCTTCTTGCTGAGGTCAGGCAGAAGTAGTGGCCACCCCAATCCACTGTTCTGAGAAGAGCAGGAGGGGCGGGATCCTTTTACCTTCTACCCGCTGTCCAGATGCGGTCAGCCTGGTAGTTGGTCTTTACTTTACCGTTGAGTGAGCCCGACAGAGTCCCTGGGAGGCGCAATTCCTCAACACCCCTTTACTCGGATGTCCTGTAAAAGACTACGCAGGCTTCCATTTCGTGTCTTCTTTACTTTTTGCTGAGGTCAGGCAGAAGTATTGAGTCACCCCAATCCACTGTTCTGAGAAGAATAGGAGGGGCGGGATCTTTTCACCTTCTGTCCTGCTGTTTGAAATGAACAGGCAGGAAGTTGGTTTACTTGGTAGAGAGGGCCTGACAGCGCACCTGGCAGGAACTCCTCGCCTTTTCTTTGAGTGTCCTGTTCTGATCAAACAGACACCAGACTTCGTGGCTTTCTTTATTTGCCGCCCTGAGTGGGCCGGGGAAATACTGAGTCACCCCAATCCACTGTCCTGAAATAGGCAGGAGGAGATGGGATCTTTTCACCTTCTATCCTGCTGTTTGAAATGAACAGACAGGGAGTTGGTTTACTTGGTAGAGAGGGCCTGGCAGAGCACCTGCCAGGAACTCCTCACTACCTTTTGCCCTGAGTGTCTTGTTCCGGTTAGGCCGACACCAGGCTTTTGTGATTCTTTTATTTGCTGACTTGATTTGGTCAAGCAGATACTGAGTCACCCCAGTCCACTGCTACGAGACGTGCAGGAGGATGTGGGATCCTTTTACCTTCTATTCAGCCGGCTCGATACAGTCGGACAGATAGTTGGTATACTTCTACTACCTTACTTTTGAGTCTTCTCTTGGCTCTGCCCCTGCTATGGGGTGAGGCTAGAGAAGAATTCTCCTACCTTTTTCACCTTTGTGGTGACTGTACCTTTGACCCTTCTGTTCGCTCTGCCCGCACTATAGGGCAAGGCCATAGGAGAACCCACTTGCTTTGTTTTCACCTTTTTAGGTGATCTTTACTGTTGGTTTTATCCTTGGCTCTACCCTTGTTCAGAGGTAAGGCCGGGAGGAGGCCATTCTACTGGTTCACCATTTTGGTGATACTATACTTGTGCACTGCTGCTTTTCACTCTATCCTAGGCTCTACCCTCGCTGTAGAGTAAGGCCAGGAGAAGAGTTCTCTACTTTTCTCCCCTCTTTTTGATACTCATGATCTTTACTCTACTCTTTGTGGCTTAGTCGGTCAACGCCAACACGAGCGGTTCACTAGTTGTTCGCCACTCCTGTTGGGGGTCCGTTTGTTGACCTCGATTTTGTCCAGACATGGGCATGATAGACTGAGTTGACCAAGTCAACCTTTGACTTGGTCAACCCAAGTCTTAATGGGTCAAAATTGACCCATTAAGCCCCTTTTTGAGCCCAATTCAAATCTAAATCAAATCGAGTCTGTTTCATGGCTCAATCCTCATCTACCATTGATCTATTTGACTGATTTGACCAAGTCAAATGCTGACTTGGTCAAACCAAGCCCTTAATAGGTTATTATAACCTATTAAATCCATTTAAGAGCCCATTCAATGGCTAATTCAATTCCCTTCGTTTTGAAATTGAATTCCACGGCCAAAACTGAGAGATTTCCCTCCTATTTACTTAATGATTCAATCTTGGCCGTTGAGATGAACCCTAGGGCTTTAAATACAAAAAATTAGGTCTTGTGGAGGATCTTTTTCCAAATTCTCGGAATCCAAGAGCTCCCGACCGAAACCCTTTCGTGAGAGAGCTCCTGGATCTTCCCTCCACCTTTCCCAACCGAATCCCGACGGTCAAAGCTCGCCGGCGGCGAGATTCCGGCGATCTTAAGGCTTGAACGTTTGGAGTTTCGATCCAGCCGATCCGTAGTTCGTTTGATCGAGGATTCAAGAAGGAAAACTCACGAGGACAGTCTACAAGCTCAACCGTGTCGAGAGTTCGAAGATCGGACGGTAAAAACTCACGCAATCCCTTAGAATAGCTTAAACACTTAGAGTAAAATAGATCTTTGTAGGTTCAATTATTTTTCAAAATAGTACTTCCCCATGATTTCTGTTCGTATATAGGAAGTATGTTTAAAATTTCATCGAGTTTCGTTTACCCGATCGAGAGAAATCGAGAAAAAACCCTTTAGGGTTTCGGACCGGCTGGGCGAGTAGCCTGGACCGTTGATCCAGCCAATCAACGGTCCGGATTCGCGCCTCTCCGCGGCTTGGCTCAGCCGCTGGCGGTCGCTCGCGGTCCCGCGTGCCACGCGGCGTCATCTGCGCCGTCCGTTTCCACCGCGCAGATCGGACGGCTGTAAGAGCCCGCCGACGTGGATAAGTAAAAGGCGGCGTGATTGCCGCATGATTGCGGCAATCATTGCCTGCCGCCAATGATTGGCCGAAACCGCGGGGCGAACCCGCGTGTGCCACGTGTCAAACCGGGACCCGCCGCCGCCTTTTTTAATTTAAAATTTATTTTTAAATATATTTTAAATGCAGAAACTTCCAAAAATCGCCAAAAATTCATTTTTCGTCCGATTTTGACGTATGATACCTTGTTTTGTTCGTATTTTCATTCTCTACACTAGGAAATTTTCTTTTTATAAAAATAATGTATATATTTTTAATTATTATTAAAACAGTAAAATAACCTTATTTTTATTTTATTTAAATTATTATTTTTGTATAATTGTTATTATATTGTTATTTAATGATTATTTATGTTAATTACTATTAGTTTAAGTCATGATTTTGCTGTTTAAGTTTTATTTTATAATCATTATTATTATTAATTATTTTTGAGATTAGTTTTAATTATATTTTACTATTTTCCAATAATTGTTTATTTGAAAATATCTTTTATAGCTTTAAACTTCCAAAATCCATATCTTTCTCGTTTTCAATCCGATTTTGACGCACAACCCCTTGTTTCGATCGTATTTTGATTCTGCACCCTTTGGAAGTGGTTTTACTTAAAATTTTTGGGTCTGTGCACAGTTATTTTCAAAACAGTCAGTTGCATTATTTTAAATTATTTAATTATTGCCTTTGAACTTTGAAATTGCATAAATTTGTCGTTTTAAATCCGCTGTCGATGCACAGCATCTTGTTTTGTATGTACTCTGAATTCTGCATATTTTGAAACTATTTTCAGGTGAAAATCTTGTCTGTACTTTCTGTTATTTCAAAAACAGCAAAACTACACTATTTTAAAATATTATTTTATTGTATTTGAACTTGTAAAATTCGTATCTTCATCATTTCAAATCGGATTTTTGCGTATAACCCCTCGTTCTTTTCAGAAAAGCGAGCTTTATGTTTTGAAGCCATTTCCAGCCCTTGATTTTGGCTGTTTTGACAGATCACTATTTGGATTCGATTATTTGGATACTTTTGAGATTAAATATTGATTATAGCATTATTTTCAGGATACAAATTACTTTCAAATCGCTTGAGACTTCGTTAGGGTAGCCAGTGGGTCTCCCTTATATGTATTTACCATAAATTGATCTATCTTTAATTATGCTATTTTCCAAATGTTCATATATTTGTAAGTATTTTTAATATTTTAAAACTACTTATGTATTAAATCCCTTAATCTTGGGAGATCCACTACTTGTGAAATTTTAGACATGGGTTCTAGATATGAAGAGCAATCATGGGGGAGTGGGTTAGTGGGTGATTGGTTCCCAATCATTCACTAATCCCTTCATTAGATGTCTTTCCTTTTCTTGTTTTGTCGTAGTATGCATGTGTAGGATCGCACCACGAGCACTTAGCCTAGGCTCTCCTAGATCTAAGGACATGGTGTGTTTATTTCATTTTTGTACTCCCATGCATTTATTACCTGAAGGGTTAGACTAAACATCACTTTAAACTCCTACAACGTAGTGACACCCTAAGGACAAAAATTAAGGACCCGTCTAGCGAACTTAGAAGTTTTCTAGGAGCTAGGATAGATCCCGGATTGACACAAAAACTCCAACACTTAAACTTAGTGACACCTAAAACATCATTGAATTTTCTAGGATTTTTAGGAGCTTTTAGAGCCCTTAATTAACTAACCATAATTAACTGGTTAAATAAGGCCCCGAGACCTTCCGGAAATTACAATAAATACATCTTAGGTCAGAAAATTAACCATAATACCTCAAACTGACCAGAATCTGATCCTTAACCATAGATAAATAGGGCTCCATAGTTTGACTCTAGGTTGACCCTTAATTTGACTATAGGTGGAAATTACCTTTTTGACCCTAATAAATTATTAAAAATTATTAAAAATCCCAAATCTTCTCCAAACTCTAGGGGATCACTTTCTCAGGTCATCCCTGACTTTTGAGGGTGATTCGACTCAGTTTGGGGCTGATTTGGACCAAAACAGTAAAATAGGGCCTTCTTCTAATTAATTTAGAAATTTCCATAAATACCCCAGATTTAGAAAATTCATAACTAATTGTAGAAAACTCCAAATTAGGCAAACTCAGTGGCATTAGACTCCTATTAGGGTCTAGTATTTATTAAAATTATTAGATTTTCAGAAACTCACATAAATTAGAAAGTCAACTTTTTGGTCAACCCTAGTCTATAGGATAGGGCCCGAAATTTAGAAAATTCATAACTTTAGCTAGAGACCTCCGATTTCGGTGTACTACCTGGCTAACTACTCGTATTAAGGTCTAGTATTTTCCTAAGGTGATAAAATACCTGAACTTAGCCTATTTCCCATAGTGACTTTTTGGGACCCCTAGTTTAGTTCCTAGGAGGACCCGGGACTTTCCAAAATTGGCTAATGCAACTTAAACTTCAAATATGAATATCATAAGTTCTTAAAACTGATCAACAAACTGAAATAATTAAAATGGACCCTAATTCGCTAAGATTTGAATTTCAACAAAAAAAAAATTCCTTTTCTGGCCTACAACAAACCTGAACTTTAGACAATTTTAACTAATTACCCCACTTAGGATCTATCCTAACCACACTAGCCTTACACACACATAGAATTGTTTGCTAGGGCACCACTTCTAGATTTAGGTTAGGCCGCTGTGTTTTATTTTTCTGCTGTGTGCCGGAGCTTTCGTGGATTTCATTGCATGCTGTTTGAAAAATGATTGGAGTGTTTGCTTACTTTTTCTGCACTCTGGATGTGAACGCTAGACTTACCCATAGGTTAGGAGCGCCATATATATATATTGTTCTTCCGTGCAGGTGGCCATGCTCAAGCTAATAAAAGGGGGGAGCAATATCATGATTTCTAATAATATTTTATGCAGGTGCTTGCTCAGCTCCCCCTAAATAAAATGAGGGCTAAATTAATTATAACTGCACAGGTGGAGCTGCTTAGCCCTCAAAATTAAGAGCATGGCTTGGCACAGGGTCAATGGTGTTAGCATTTTCATTTTCATATAAACTGCTTGGGATGATTTTTACTAGGATAACCTTGCAGGAATTCTTAAATTTACTGTTTTCAATTCATGTAAAATTTGTAATAATTGTTAAGAGTTGTGAAAACAACTATGAGTTGGGATATTCTTATCCAGCTCGGATTCTAAAAGAAGAAGGCATCCCTAAGGGGAGAGTCTTCTTCCATTTGGAAGATCGAGCTGGATGGCTTTAGATATCCAAAGAGAAAAGGCAATACCCCATATTGGGGGAATTGTCTCTTCGTTTGGATATTCAAGCCACGACGGATCCAAGGAGTCCAAGGAGGAGATTTCCAAGGAGCCCGAGGAGGAGAATTCCAAGGAGCCCAAGGAGGAGTTATCCAAAGAAGGCTAAAGATTTGAAGACCCAATATCCCACTCAAAGTTGTTGGCGTCTGTCATAGGCTTAGAAATCCGGGTTGTTGGCAGTGGAGCCCGGCCACTTTATTTTCTGTATATCTGGGGTGTAATAAGGGCAATTTGCCTATGGCCATTTAGTTGATTATTTTGGATTTATATTGATGTGTTTACCTGATTGTGCTTAGAAATACCTGCTTTTTCTAGGTTTCTTTCTTGCATGCCGATTTTGTTTTAGCCTGGATCGCGTTAGGCTCTTTTAAGGATTATAAAAACTTTTCTACTCATAACTAATTTCCAAAATTTTAAGACTTTAAACAACATAGAAACCTAACGAACTTAGGGAATTGCCGGAATCGTCCGGGGTCGCATGCATATTACTGCATTCTTCTTCCCTTCTTATAAGACATCTCCCTGCCTGCGGGTAGAGTCCGGATAATCTGGCCTATGAGGATGAAGTGCCGGACCTAGGGAGACTCAGTCTTTTCAAAAAATTATTTTCTATAAGCCTGTTTTTAAAGTTCTATAGCATTCATGAGCTGACGATTCAATTAGCATGCATTGCATTAGTAACTAACTAATTAAAATTTAATTGCATTAGCTAGGAGCATCTAACCCACATAAGTCCAGGACCACTTAGGAAATCCTCTAGATGTCGGTCCTATTTCCAATAACTGTACTACCCACCCATCTTTCATAATTGACTTGACAGCATGGTTTTGAATCGATTAGGTGGTTAGCTGGCTCCCCCAATCCAGGCCGGGATAAGTCCAGGTTTTGCACTGCATTAGCTAGGACACGGGCCTTAGTGTTTCATAGAGCACTAAGCCCAACCTAGATTTAGGGTCCGAGGCTACTACACTCGGTCTCGTAGTATGCCTAAAATAGTAGGTAGGTCTCTTCTTTTCAGGGACCCTAAATCCTACTTATCTGCGTCACAGGATGACGCCACCTCCATCTCTTCTCTCACGCATGTGATCGAGTGCTTGATTTATTTTCTCCAGTTTCTATTTAGTACCCTAGAGCCTCCGAATGCTGGTATGAGCCACGCATGTCTGATTCAACCCTTTGGGACCTTTTCTCCCTTTCTTGAGTAGGATTTCCTAGTCTACCTCTTCGTGCTGATCCCACTTTAGGAGAGGATAATGTATGATCCTTAATCGAGAGTTTTCTCAGGCTCCGGTCTGGGATGTAATTAACCACGGGGGCTTGCGCCCGTGGGAAACTTGATCCCACATCTACTAAACCCCATTCGATCTCTCATATCGGATGGGGGAAACCCGTGATTAGGTCGTGTATATTACTACCCATCGAGGTGTGTTGGCGCCAGCCTCTATCCTCAATGGTTAGCCGTATGCACGATCCAATCTGTCCCTTCCAATTGGCCCGTTCGCGCGGTGCTCTTTCGGAGGTCCACAGTATGTCTTAACATAAAGATCTTATTAGATTGAATGTTAAGGCATTTAAAGCCATTATATGTTTCAGAGTAGCCGTAAAAAACTAATGATTTCGTTTTGGGTTGAAGCTTGTTACTAAGGGAAGATGGAAGGAGAGGGAAGCATTCACATTCGAATGTTTTAAGATGTTTGTATTCAGGTTTGTGCTAATGTAAGAGTTCAAACCAAGAGAGATTATTCGTAGTATTCGGGAGCAACGACCATGGAACGAGTTGTATAATTTGTGGTGGCGGGAGTAGAGTTCATATTCAGTCGGTGCCAGCAGGCGGAGGAAGAGAGGCCTCTTTTGAGGCATATCTTGCAGGTCGTAGGAGGGTCTGACTGATTTCGAGTGGACAAGGTTTCATGAGAGAGATTTCTGCCGCGAGATCTTTTGTCGTGACCATGTTGAGTGTACAGACCAAGACTGGGGTCGGGCAATTGCGGATTGCAAACTGCTTCAACAGCTATGTTGATCTCTTCACTGAGAAGGAGGGGGTACAATTGATCGAGGCTGGTGGGCGTTAGCATCATGCGTATTTCCATTTTGAAGGCTTGATAGGATGTCGGAAAACCGTTTAGGATATAGAGGATGATGTCCTCCGTGTCAACCGTGGATCCAACAAAGGCTATTTGATCAACCAAAGATTTTATATCCATGAGGTATTGGGTCATGGAAGTCTTTATAGAGATGTAGTGAAGATCATTCTTTAGCTGGATCACTTTGGAGTGATTTGATGATTGAAATCTGAGTTCAAGGGTGGTCTAGATGGCAGAGGTGGAATCAAGATTGACAAGATATGGAAGAATGGAGGAGGAAATTGTAGAACAGATAGCTGCCGCCAGATTTTGATTGGTAAGCAGCCATTGATCATAAAGGGTATTGGGGGTGGTTGATCCGTCCGAGCTAGCTAAGGATCGAGCAGGCAGAGATATATATGGATCAAGAAACTTTTCAAACCTGTTGGCGCGTAATAGTTTTATGATTTGAGACCGCCAAAGGTGGTAGTTGTCTGCGTATAAAGGAATGGGAACGATGTTCTTGAGATTTCCGACGATGAATTTCAGAGAAGATGGGATGGTGATCTCGTCTTGCATTGTCTGTTCTTGATTTTTGCTGAGCTGGGATGAGGAAGAACTTGCCATGGTTTCGAAACTTGTTCTCCCCCGCTCTAATACCATAAAGAGATTTAATACCTCTGTAGTATACCGCAGGACTCAAGAGAACAAGAAGAGAGACAAGACACAAGAATAGAGTTATTCATTGGATGTCTAATACACCTATAGTACAAGCTATATATAGACTGAAGGATAATAAGAGGTGTTACAGCACACCAATATTAATCTGACAAGTGTACATATATGATAGGTTATGTGTTTGGTTTATTTTCATTCTCTATTAGTAAGGAGAGGGATTGTGGTTCTCAAGTCAATGGGCAATATCATTTCATGAAATGGGGGGAAACTTGGTAAATTGGTGTTGATGGACTACTACATGGCCAAGATAATCCATGTGCTAGAATGAGGTGGGATTTGGCAACATGTAGTTGGCAATCTATAAACACCTAAATGGGGAAGTCGTCCTCTTAAAACAAGGGGATGAAAGACCATGAGGTGGCATGGGAGGAATTTGTGAATGTGAAGAATGATCAATTGAAGTTCTATATGATAGTTAAGGTTCTAGAATGTTCATAAATTTGATCTTTATTATTAGCTATTATAAAATTTAGGAGGTTCATTTCTACCTTTCTCATTGGAATATTCCTTATCCATGCAAAGCTTATCTCACACTTTCACCTTAATTAGAAGTTGATGGAACAATTCATCTTTCATATCAACCTGATGGACCTATTTGGGCAACCATCTATGATTCGAAGATGATAGCCCAATAATGGTCCGATGGCAGTCATCATGATGATGTCTTTGATTGACGGATTAAGCACAATTTTGAAGCTCTCAATGCTAGAAGCCCAACAAAATCAATGAAATTCTTATGTTCATATTGCATGTAATAATTTTAGAAATCTTCAGAGATTAAATATAGGATTGCTAGAAAATAAGTATGGTAAGTTATTATTTTTGTGCTAAAATATTTATCTCATCGAGGGCAACTATTTGACAAATAATGAATCAGAGTTTTGTAGATGTCATAAAATTTTAGAAAGTTCATATAAGCATGAACTATGATAAATTTGGAACACCACAACATGATATGATGCCATAAAATGTTCTCTTGTAAAGATAAGATGACATGAGACCACTTGATTTACTCACCTGACTAGTGTGAGACCACCACTCCTAAGGGGTGTTCAAATGCTCCTTATGCGAGGGAGAAGATGAAGGAATTTTTTTGGTTTCCTAAGCTAACTCGGATTAGGCAAACCCAATTTGACTCAATCAATTCTAGGCCTATATTTATTTGGATTATGATGATTTTGATGTGCTTGGCATTGTTGCAACGAGACAATAACCATATAAAAAATTTATAAAATTTGAAGTGTATTTGGTCATTAAATTTTGTTTTGGACATTGCCAAATTAGCTTATTAAATGTTTTAAGATCCCAAATTTACATTAAAAATAATGTTTAATGAGATGAAAACCTTACAATCCCAATATCCATGCTAATATCTCTAAGAAATTTTTTTGTCTGATTTTTTCTTTGAATATTGAATCAATTGGCTCTCATTAAGATTAACATTTTTACTTGATTTTTTATTTTTTAATACATTTTCTTCAACTTTTTTTTGCTCTTAATATCTTTAATTTGATGTTGACTTCATAGCTTTAAAATTAGTGGGAATTATCGATATATCAAAAAATTCTTATCTATTATATTCAATATTAAAAAAATGTTATATTTATTTATAATTTAATTTTTGTATCATATAAAACTATTAATCTATTTAAAAAGAATTTTTTGTATGCTTTATGATTTAAACACAAGATGATATATAAGTAAATCCTCTTAAAATCATATGCACGACTAATTAAGGAAATTTAACCAGTTCATTTGCGACACGTGCTCATCACGTGACGACAGTCAATCATATACGCGTTGAAATCGCGAACAATTACTTTCACCGCGAGCGTTTTGCCAACCAAATGGCTGCAAGCGGAGCATTCCGCTCGCCGACGGCTTAAGTGTCAGATTTCTAACTAGCATCATCCTATGCTTTCCTTTGTTTTATCGGAAAAAGTAGAAGGTGAGCAGAAGAGATCTCACACTTCGCCTGAGAGAGAACAAAGAGATCATGGCAAAATCGAGGGCGGACGACGAGGAGTTGAGGCGGGCGTGCGAGCCCGCTGTCGGCGGGGAGAGGGTGTTGGTGGTGGTCCGTGTGGCAAAGAGTCGGAGCATCCTCGGTAAAGCCGGCCGGTTTGGCCTTGGCCGGCACATGGCCAAGCCCAGGGTCCTGGCACTCACCAGTACGCTACTTGCTTTTTATGAATCTGGATGATTCGCTCCGTAAAATACTCTTTGTTGGCTTTCTGCTCTACGTTTTCGAGATTCTTTATTTTACTTTGGGAATTGATGGCGATGGTCATTTCTTGTTCGAATTGTAGAGCTAGGGTTACTTGGTGGAGTTTCGTTTATATCTTATTGTCGTTTCAGATGCTGGAAGTTACGCCGTTCTCTTAGATTAGAAACTTGGGTTGATGAGTATTCTGAGAAAGGTGGTTGATAGTATATGGTAGTATCGATTGAATATGATATTTTTCTCATCCTTTAAACAAGTTGCAAGCTGCAGGAGAAGGTGGAAACCTAGGTTTAGTAAACTATACTTTAAACTTAAAGAGCTTGACTTCAACTGTTGGACTAGAAAGATCTAGTGCTGCTTTATTATGAACTCTGTTAAGTGGGAACTTTGAAGGGCTACCTGAATATGAGATCGGAGTTGCTATGATGAGAAGACATATGCGACAATGCCTAATCACTTCGTTAAATTTTTCTTACAGATCGTCAATGTCATATTCTTCAGGGTTTTATAGTAAGTTAGAATTATTTCCTTGGGAAGGGAAGTTTAATTGTTTCAGTTTGGTTTGATAGGTAACATTCCTAGAGTTGCAGGATGTGTTGAGGAGCTTCACGTGGTAGTTCAGTGACGGAGGATAAATGTATAAGGAAGAAGCAATATATTTCTCCTTTGATTACCGGCTTAGGTGGATTTTAGGATTCCATTTACTCTTCCAAGTTCGGTTGTATGTTTATACACATATTACTATAAGACCGAGTATATGGACGATTATCTGGATTATAGGGATCAGAATAGACTTGGCACCGGAGTTTTTTTTACTGAGTGTTTAAACCATATTTCATGCCCCTGTTTTGGTTAGAAACTTGTGAACTTATGTAGGGCACACAGTGGATTGAGATTAGTAGAGATATATTGGAAGAAAGCACTATAAAAGGATACCAAATAGTGAATACTCAAGCTGTTGATGTGTTGTTCTGGAGACCTCAGTTTGTTGAATCTTAAAAGTTGGAAAAAAAAAAACAAAGGCAGTAGGAGTTCTTCATAAATTTATTCATCCAAGTAATAATGAAAGTCCATGCACACGAGTTCATATTATAAATAAACTTAATCCTAATGAATGATAAATGATCCATAACCTCACTACAGTCAAATTAGTTTAAAAAAACTAAATAGGTAAAAAAAATTTAGCCATAAATAATAACGGGGCAAAAAATTTATGAAAATGAGTTCAGTTCAACTATTTGAGTTTGCCCAATGAGAAATTTTTGTATTTTTTTAATCAATTGGTTGAAGCTACTACATTATTATCTCCAATGCAGAAGAATCCTCCTTAGGAAAGTAAAAGTGACAAAATTCTCCAAAATTGAATGAAATTTTTCCGTTTGGGATTAAATTGAGATTGATTTTATTCACAATTACAACATGGTCCATTTTGGATCAATTATGCTTATTCAAGGGACTAAATTGGAGCAATGATACTTTGAGACTAAATTGACAACATACAAATAGTTTGGGGATTATTTTAAGATTTTTGTGGTTAGGGTAAAATTATATTTCATGATCCAAAAAAGGATTAATTTACTAAGATTTGCAGTTCCTCTTTTCGCTAGTGTATATAAAGGATTCATTAGAACTTTTAGGAGCTGATATTTAAAAAAAATCATAAATTTTGTATGGATTATAGTGTTGATAAAACTTTGCTCAAATTAAGGTTCTAATGACTTTGCCACTTCTTTAGTGAGTACTTGATTTTTCTAAAGCATTTGAATTGACCTATGATGCCTATACATAGCCAGGAAGATCAGCCCATGGCCTTTGTTAGTAGAAAAGGATAGATATAAGATAACTAAGGTAAGAGATCGAGAGATTTTAGTTAAGTTAGATGCATTAAAAGTGAAGATAAAATGATTTTAGTTAACAATGAAATGTCACAACCTGACTCAATTACTTGGAATGAAGCCAGAAATAAACGATCAAATGACATTTAAAAGTCTTTCAATCAATAATTAAAACAATCTAATAAAATATATTCTAAAATTAAAAAATCACCACTAATTATTCACAACAATTTAAACCATATACACATTCCAAAGATCTCGAAATAGTTGAATTGAAATCAAATGCATGGAATCGTTAAATATTTTTTCTCACTCTCTCATCTTTTTTTGTACGAGATATCTTCTCTCAGTTCTCTGTTAACTATTTAATCTATAGGAGCACTACTTGAAATATTTCATTTATAACAAGTTAGTTCATACAACATATCGATGGCTAATTATAATTCTATAATATAACAATTTAAATAAAAATATAAAATAATATACATGTGAGTCGTCTTAAGTAATCATTAAACATTTCATTTACAAGAATTTAAATAGACATATTGGTGAGATAATGGCGGCATTATTTTATAAAAGATAGTATTTTGTAATGTATTTGATATATCATATCTTTTAATAACACCTATTTCAAAAGCACCATCTAAAATATACAATTATTATTGCACAATCATTTTTCATTTTATGCGTACTGTACATCCGTCCCCAGTCAGTATCATAAGGGGTTGAACTTCATTTCACTATGTACATGCATATCTTTTATTATTTTCTTTCATTCCTCATATCATATTTAAATAAGTACTTTCTAAACTTATATAATTGAACTAAAACACATTTCATATAGTATCATCACAATATGAAAATATTTTTGCGAGAAAAGGACGCATTCTATTAATAATTAAATGATAGCATTAACATAGGAATGTAAGTGTAGCTCATTGTATCATGCTAGAAATAAAAATTGTAAATTGCCAAAAATAAAATTGTAATCACTTACCTCAATCTTAGATAACTTATTTTGCCATTTTTGACTCTTTAATTTCACCTCCTTTGGTGAAATAATTAAACATATAAAATGTCTTTGTTAATTCAATTATTTTCTCATTCTCTGTTCTAATTTTTAATTATATAAATTATTCTTCTTTTAGCCAATTTCTTAACTTGATTACCTTTGAAATAATCAACCTATAGTTTATCATTCTCATTTAATCTAGATAAGGACTAACAACTATGAATCTTTACAAAAAAGTTGCGTAGTATATCTAAAATAGGAGTGTAAAAATGGGTTAATGGTAGGGGTGTCAATTATTGACCCAACTTGATAACTCAACCCAAAACCGACTTGAAAATTTCGTGTTCAGGTTGACCCGTTTGACAAATGGGTCGAGTTCGAGTTCCAATTATGAACCGTTTGAAAAATTAGGTCTGGTTGGGTCTACCTGCTAACTCGAATTTGACCCGAGTTCTGGATGCCCATTCGCTTTCTCGCACCCACACCCACACCCACACAGGCAGCCGTGCTTGTGTTGTTTGCAACTCTGGCTTGCATCCTGCCCCGCACCTGCGCTCGCACCTCGCACCTCGCACCCATGCTTGAACCTAGCACTCATGCTCTTGTATGGCAGCTCACGCTTACAACCTTGCCTGCTCGTGCTTTGCATCTCGCACCTGCGCTAGCCCTTTAGCTCACACCCTCGCTTGCCTGTTGCCCTGCTCGTAACCCGGGTTAGCTGGTAGGGTTGGGTCAACCCGATAACTCAACGGGTCCGGTTTGGGTATGAATTCTTGACCCGTTTGACAATTCGACCCCTTGGCAATCTGAATGAGTCAATCTCGACTTGATAACCCATTTTGATTAAATTTTTTTATAATCTATCAAATATAGAGTTTAGGTTAATTTATAAAAAATAAGTTTATTATACCAACAAGTAAAATAATAAAAAGAAACAACTATTAAATGGGTCACTTTTGGGTCAAAGGCAGGTTCGTGGGTCAACCCTAACCCTACCCATTTAATAAACTGGTCTAAATTGAAGACCCGAATCGAACATGCTTATTAAATGGGTCAACCTAATCTAAATTACACTTCTAATCTAAATATAACACTATATTCATATTACAAGCATATCAACATATTCAAAACACCATTATCTTATCGTAATTACATTATCCTTTTTAATCTCATTCAATTTACTAAATTACACTCCTAGCATTTCTAAATTAAGTTCACAATACAAAATATTTTAAATTTCTAATTTTATTATCATAAAGTAATTTATAAACATGCCTCAAGATTCCTCCTTTTTCTTCCCGCTTCTTATAAAATTGATGATGACGTTTTCTTGGTTTGCTCTTCTAAATTCCACATCCTAATAAAATTTCCTTGGCGATAATAGTTATAGTTCCAGGGCTTATGAAATAAGATTTTAAATCAGCTTTATTTTTATTCCATCACAAAGAAATAAAATTTGGATAAATTTTATTATTGCTTGGACTTAATTTTTGTATACTCAACTCTTCACTCTTGGTCTCCCATATTTCTCCTCCTTTTGTCGCTCAACTATTCTTCTCTGTTCGGCCTACTCATACAACAAACACCTCGGCATACATTGTTTTTTGCCAATAAGTCCTTTCTCTATCAAAGGTAGTACATATGGTGGCTTCTCGCTTCTTGTCTCACCATCGACATTATCATTTTCTCTGCCGCCTGCAAAGCCCAACTTTTACTAGCCTTGCTTGCCTTGTTCTTGATTTCCTTTTTATAGTCCAAAACAACAATGAAATTGATAACATCAAAAGTGGTTTGATCATCTCTCAGTTTCGTCTCTTTGTGTTTCTTCATCCTTCTCCAACCCTGTCTCTCTCTGTGGCTTTTGCGTCTGCTAATTTTTTGACTTCTCACATTCTGTAAGAGACGAAATCATGCAACAAGAAACTCTCGCACTGATTTTTTTGTTTGTTTATGTCTATCTTCAATGCAATCGTGCACTCACCCCTTCGTCTCCTTCACCTTCACCTTAGAAGATGGAACCATAGCCTTTTCCTCTCGGTATTTCATTCACTCGGTCTCTTTCCTATTGTGTCTCTTTATAAGACTAAACTGTTGTGTCTCAATGAACTGGCGTTGCTTGTTCATTTGAACTAGTTGTAACATGAAGCCACTAAGGAAATATGAAAGTATTATTGATGAGGACATCAGAGATCAGCGGCTACAATCTAGAGTTTATCTTTTGATGTGTTTTATGTACTAGTTTATTTTATATTTCTGTTTTTTCCATTTTACCCCTATGGGTGGTCATGTGGTGTTATAGCCTGAATGACATTTTAGTCATTGTTTCTTTTCTTTTTATGAGGTCTATTTATAGGCTAGTTCTCTTGTATTTTGGATTAATGATTAATATGAATAAAATTTCAGCTTGCTTGTTCTTGATCTCTTTGTGAGTTCTTGAAAGGAAAAACCCTAAGAGAGGGTCACACATCATCCGTCATCCGCCGGTAGATTCCGGGACTCACGTTTAGTAATTAGTATTTCCTTCTTCCTCCTTCCTTGGCTTCCACCGCCGGCCACCATCTCCAAGCCAACCCAAACCGTCGGATTACTCTTCCTCCACCTTCCCACCGCTGGCTTTCCCCTACAGTCCTTCCCCTTCCACCGAACCAAGCCCCACCTCCCCTCCTCTAGCCGCCGGCCACCCCAGGTTCACTCTAGCCGCCAACCAACCACCCAAGCCCACCGTCGGCCTCCTATGCCCCCTTGCCCCTTAATGATGATTTCAATCATCATTGATACCTTCCTAAATGAGCACAAATTAAATTGGAAAGATTTAATTCAATTTGAAATTCAAATTGAATTTCAAATAGTTTCCAAATTAAAAAAGCCAAATTAGGAAAGCTTTTAAAGGGGATTCAATTTGGTTTTGAATTAAATTGGATTTGATTCCCTCATTCCTAATTTGCAAAGATAAATTAGGAAACCCATAATCCCCTTCCCCCAATCCCCTCTCCCTCTCTAATTGTCGCCGCCCCATCAATGGCGCCATCCCCTCCTCTTGCCTTTTAATCCCCAATCCTTGTTTGAATTTGAATTTGAAATTCAAATTCCTTTCCCTCCCTAATTAATACATGAAATATAAAATTAATTTCAGATTTATTATTTCCCCCTCCTACCCAAACCCTAAATCCTAAGTGGCTAAGCAATCCCCTCCCCTTGAGTGGCCGACCTCGTCCTTCCTCCCTCCCTCTTGGATTTGTTCCTTTCTTGAGTTGAATCCCTCCAAAGAGATGGAATACAACCACAATATGCTGTCCCAAGTATTCAGCAGCCCAGAAGAGCAATCCAAAGTTTTTTGCACCTAAAAGGTTGCTGTCCATGATCTATCCACATCAAAACCGTTGCTGTCCTGAAGTTCTGCATCTCTTCCCGGCTGTTCCTTGGTTCAAGAAGGCTCATGGTTGCTGTCCACTTCTTTCCCAGCTTTCAAACGACCTCGCTGGAGTGCGTATCTCTGTTGTCTTTGTTTGGGTAAACTCGACACCCGACTCTCTATCTTCATAGTTGCATCCTTGATTGTGGTTTTATTATATTCATGAAGATCATGTTAATGCTTCTCTGCTAAAACCTAGTAATTGGAAGAGTTGAGTGAAGGGTCTTCTTGTAGTGACTAATCTTATTGATAATATTGAGATTTAATGTTGAAACCAATCATGTATGCAATGTTAGGTTATATTGATTGTTTTATGATCTTAACTCCTATGCATGTGATTTAGCCTAAGCTTGTCTTACCGCTCTTTGTGTTTTATTTTGTCGCTTATAATCAAAATAAATATATAATTATTGTGGTTTTTAAAATTAAGCGTGCAAATTCCTTAATCTAAATCATCCTTATATGTACGTTTCACATCAATTATTTGTAGAAATCAATAAATGAGTAACAACAACAACAACAACATCAAGCCTTTATCCCACTACGTGGGGTCGGCTACATGAATCCTTTTTCTCCATTGTGTCCTATTAAAAGTCAAATTCTCGTTTAAATCTAATAAAGAAATGTCATTCCTAATATTTTCTAACCAAGTCTTTTTAGGTCTACCCCTACCTTTCTTAATATAAGTCAAATCTAATACCTCTACTCTCCTAACTGGGTCATCGGAAGGCCACCGTTTTATGTGACTAAACCATCTAAGGCGACTCTCTCTAATCTTATCTTCTACTGGAGCTACTCCAACCTTTTCACGTATATGCTCATTTCGTATCCTATCTCTAAGGGTAAAGCCACTCATCCACCTGAGCATCCTCATCTCTGCCACACTTAACTTAGTATTATGCTTCTCTTTTAATGGCCAACATTCGGCACCATAAAGCATTGCAGGCCTCACTATCATCTTATAGAATTTTCCCTTAAGTTTGAGGGGTACATTTCTATCACATAACAAGCCCGATGCATTCCTCCACTTCAACCATCCAACTTGAATTCTGCTGATAATATCCCCATCTATTTCACCAAATGAGTGCTTCAAAAAAATATTTTGGAAGAGTATAACAAACAATACAATGAAATATATTTTAGATTGATAAAAAAAAGTGAAGTGGAATTAGCTATAAGAAAGATGCATATATGTAAGGCTTTTGGTCTAAAGAAGATGCCTGTTGAGATTTAAAAAATTATGGGAGATTGTTGGTTCTAATTTGATTAATAAATATTTTCATTATTATTTTAAAGTTTAAGAAGATGCCAAATAATTGGAGAAAATTTTTGATATCAATATTTAAGAATAAAGATGATGTTCAAAATTGTGTTAATTATAAAAGAATTAAATTTATGAGTTATACAATGAAAGTATAGGAAAGAGTAATGGTATACTTAGAAAATTTATAATAATTTTGGATAGTCAAATTAATTTTATTCTAGGAGTTTTAGTTTGGAAGAATTTTTGTGTTAACACAACAAATGAAAAAGTTTAGAGAATAAAAAAAATGATATTCCTATGATTTTTAATGATCTTGAGAAGGATTATGATTTATATACCATAAGAATTTATTTGATGTGATCTATGGTAAAAAAATGTTTTCCAATGATACGTCAAAGTTGTCAAAGTTATTAAATATATGCATGATTAACCACCTAGTAGTATTAGTAGTTTTGTGGAGTGACACAAGAGTTTCTGATTGATGTGGGTTTACATTAGTGATCGACGTCGAACTCATATCTTTTTGCATTGAATTTGAAGATATTGACAAAAGATATTTAGAGTGTGGTGTATGTTTTTTACTAATAGTTCTAATTAGCGAGACATCAACAATAATCCTTTTTCCCACTATATGAGGTTGGCTATATGAATCCTTTTTTCTCGATTGTGTTATATTAAGAGTTAAATTCTTATTTAAATCAAATAAAAAGGTCTTTTTAATACTTCATAATTAAGTCTTTTTAGGTCTACTTTTGCCTCTCTTGATATAGGCCGAATCTAATACATTTATTCTCCAAACAAGTTCATCACAAGGCTGGCGTTTTATGTGACCAAACCATCTAAGATGATTCTCTCTTATCTTTTCTGCCACTAGAGCTACTCCAATCTTTTCACTTATATATTCCTTTCCAATTCTGTCCCTAAGTGTAAGGCCACTCATCCATCTGAGTATCCTCATCTATACATCACTTAGCTTAAATTTATGTTTTTTTTAATGGCCAACATTTTTCAACATAAAGCATTGCAGTTCTCACCACTATTTTATAAAATTCTCTCTTTAAGTTTGAGAGGTACTTTTCAATCACACAACAATCAACAGGCCTGATTTATTCCTCTAATTTAGCCATTCAACCTGAATTCTACTAAGAATATCCCCATCTATTTCACCATCGCTTTGAACAATTGGCCCGAGATATCTAAAATATACACTCTTGTTAATAACTTGATTACTCAATGTCACAATCTCACCACTAGATCTATTATTACTAAAATTCTACTCCATGTATTTAGTTTTAGAACTACTCAAATTAAAACCTTTGGACTCTAAATTTGATATCTATAATTCAAGTTTTTCATCAACTTCCTCTCTAGTTTTATCATCAAGAAGAATATCATCAGCAGCAAGCCTACCCAACGTACATTCTCTTACAAATGTTTAGTAGGAATATCCATGATTAAAGCAAAAAAGATACAAGAACACAAATAACATCTCCTTTATACATATCCTTAATGACTAAATATCAATATTATTATCTCCTTTATTTTCTCGAATTCTCCACAGCACTTCTCTTGAAACTTTATCATATGCTTTCTTTAAATCAATAGATATCATATATAGATCCTCCTTTTATTAATTATTGAGATATCCATTGAAATAAATTAGAAGTTAGGAGGCAATATTTATAAGTTAGAGACGTTAGAATTAATATGATAAAGATTGAGTGATAATTTTTTGTGGGCATGATGTATATTCTTATCATCATCATCATTAGAAGATAAGGTGATTTTTAGGTGTGATAGATTTAAGTATTTTGGATTTATTACACAAAATAATGGTAATATATGTAAGAGTATAGTTTTTAGAGTTAAGGATGGTGGGTTAAGATAAAGACATGCCTTAGAAATTTTGTGAAGTCATGAAGACTTAAAGACAAATGTTATAAAATCATAATATGACTGACAATATTTAATGGATACGAAGATTGAACTATAAAAGGTTTTTGATATCTAAATTGAGTGTCATAAATGAGAATGCTAAGATGGATGTGTGGCATCATGATCAAAAACACTATCTGAACTATTTTGTGTAACTAATTAGTAATCACACAATAATGAATACAAACCTCAAATTTGTTTATTTTTGGTACTCAATGGCATCATTTTCTGTGTCAAGCTGAAATTGCTTGTTTTTGTATGTTGCACATTCTCAATAATCACGACCACTTCATTTTGCACCTCCTACATTACTCAATGGAGTAATCATTATTTGTAAACAATGTTGATTTTATGCTATGGGTTACCTATTTATCTTGAGATTATCAATACAATTTGGTCATCATAAGTCTACATTGAGTAAAGATCATTTAATGTTTTGCTTGACTTCATCCTCATGGAACAATTTGATACACTGATACCATAATGTACATTACTTTGTTCCAAGGACATCTGAAAATTTGGAATTGATGAAGAGCATTACTAGGAGCATTGTTTTGAAAAAGAGAAAATGACAAAAATGGTCCCTCAACTCTTTGTGAGGGACCAAAATGGTCCCTAACTCTTTTGAGAGACCAATTTGGTCCTTAAGCTCTTTAAAATGAGACTTTTTTGGTCCTAACATCTAATGATGGAGTTAATAGTGTTAAATGTAAGAGTATTTTGGTCATTTTTAATTAAAAAGTAATTAAATGTAATTTGCAAGTAATTATAATTTTTCTGAAAAAATTTACCAAACATTTTTCTTTAATAAAAAAATTAGTAATAGTTTTAATTTTTATTTTGAAAAATATAGTCATATTTTATAAATTATGATGGATAAAAATATGTGTGACCAAGTTGAAAATGACATCTATTTTATAAAATATGACAAAAATTTTTGAAATTAAAACTAAAATTATTATTAAATTTTTTTATCAAAGAAATATTTAATAAATTTTTTAGAAAACTTATAATACTTGAAATTACATTTAATAAATGTTTAATTAAAAAATGACTTAAATGCCCTTACATTTAACACCATTAACTCCAAGATTAGATGTTAGGACAAAAAATGTCCCATTTATTTTTAAAGAGTTGAGGGACCAAATTGGTCCCTCAAAAGAGTTGGGGACTATTTGGTTCCTTACAAAGAGTTGAGGGATCATTTTGATCCTTTTCTTTTTTGAAAAACTTAGTTGATGCTTCAAGTCTCACTTTCTTGCACTTTGAAGCTAAGTTCCCCCAAATTTCTTTTGAAGCTATGTGAATGAAATTTAATGTTTCTTTTGGCACTTCATCTTGTAGCTCTGAAGCTAATACTTTTGCTTAATACATTCCTACTTTAAGTAAAGAGCAGTTTTCACCGATCATTGGACAATGGTCCTTTAATTTCAATTATTTTCTCTGAAATATGTGTCTACTTTTGCAAGCATAGTTTTTCAATACATCCATATTGTTATATTGTTTGATGATTTGTTACTGTATGAAACCATTTGTACTATTTTGTATGAAAAATATTTTTTAGTCTCATTCACAATATTTTCACATGTTTTTTTTTTGGTTTGATTATTGGCATGTAGGCGGATGAAAATGGATTTTGACTAGGTTTCATCTGCTTTCTCTATGGGCATAGTTAGAGACTTGAGCACGTATCCTGCATGCTGATTTATTATTATTCCCTGAAACTTGTTAACACTTGACCTGTTTGACTCTGGTTAGAGAAGAAAAAGCAAAAATGACGAAGTTCACATTTAGGTGAAATTCCCTTAAGCTACCATTTGTCATCAATCTGAACACCATCTTTTATTCCATTAGATGTCATTAAATTTTCTGTTAAAGATTTAAATCTGAAATTTTAGGTCCAAAACACGACCTTTACAATGCGTTCAACAATTGCTTGTATGTTAGAGCTCTTTCCTTAGCGGTGGCAGAGTTAAGATTTTTTTTTCTATTGGACATAAATTATTGATTTTAAAAATATCCTCAATCTTTTTCATTTGAGCTTGGGACCGACAATCTTTCTTTTGAGATATCTTTTCATAGTTATAAAAGAAAAAATAAAATCTATAACAATCTATAATTAAATAAAAACAAATGCATTTTAGCAATATAAATATATATTAAAAAAAGTAATCCAAATATTAATATTTTGACTTACTTGAATAAAAGATTACGATCCTCCTTTAGGCAACGTGCACAACTAAATTTATTTGGTTTGCATCTTTAAAATTCATGCTAAAAGTGATTTGGAGTTCTTGAAAAAAAAATCACAAATTATATGAACAAAATCATCTCACTGACTACAAAACATAGAACAGTAAAAACTTACTTAGTTCTTAGTAAAAGGATTTATTAATAATAATTAGATTATTCTAACTTATTAATAATCAAATTAAAATGATGAAATTATTTTACTTTCTTCATTATAAAAACAATAATTAAAATACAGGAGAAAGATGATAAGGGAGAACTTGGACTTGAAGAGATGGGTGGAACTAGTGAGGCAGAGGAACCTCTAAGAGGCTATGGTATTGAAGTCCGCCATGAGAAAACTCATGGGCTTATGGCGATTGATTGGTGGCAAGCGTTGAGGGGATCACAAGCGACGAGTGAGATCAAGGAGAGCGGCAAGAAGTTTTTTGGAATCATTTGGTAGCAGTGAGCCTTAAAGTTTTAGGTTTTTGTTTTATGCACTAAAATACTTATAAGAAATGAACTATCCTGCTTAAAAAAAATTGTGCGTAGCCAGTGGGAGCCTTTCCCCACCGCGCCCATTCTGGCTCTGCCATTGTTCCTCAGAGTCCTTTTCTTTTTATTTTCATAGAATCCTCTATTCTTTGTATTGTGCTGCATAATCAGAAGGATTGGGTCAACATATTGGAAGTGGAATGCTCAGGGTATTTGCTGTTTCCGACTCTTCATAATTCTCATTCACTCACGCACTTCTGATTGAAAATCATAAGTTTTCATCTAAAAAGATGAGTTTTTGAATGATTCGTGGGTCTAATCTCCTTTGCCTTTCCTGAATTTTTAAAGATATATCTGCTGAACGGCTACGTAATTTTGCAGCTACACAACCATCCAAAGGTCAGAGTCCTAAAGCTCACCTTCACGTCCTGAAGTATTCCTCTGGTGGAGTAATTGAGGTTTGATTCTACCTTTCCAAGAGAATTTAGCTGTTATTTTGTGATTAACATGCATATGAATTTTGTGGGCCATCCATAACTTTCACACATGCATGAAGATTCCTCAAACTTGTGCAAGAAAACGTTTCTAAGCTAATGATGTTGGATTAAATGTTATTCTTCACCCAAGGGGGGGGGGGGGGGGGGGGGGGGGAGTTTAATAGATTATGAGGTTATGGATTTGCTTATCTTCAAATACTGTGAAGAAGTTCTCTTTCTTTTTGCAACTAATCCTAGCTTCAAAAAGAGTAATGACTTTAATTCAGTTCAATCGGGAATGTTGTTTAATCATTTTTATATTCACCATATTCATCTGGAAGTTTAGAAAAGTCAGATCTAGGTTATTGTATTTCTTGAAGGGCTTCCACATCACAGAATGAAAGATAGGGAAATATTGAGGACATTTACAGGGTGAGGGGGATAAGAAGGTGGTCTTCCAAATGGAAAAAGAGTGTAAAAACTGTGAGATAGACTAGACCAAGTTTTAATAAATGGGTGTGTGGTGAGACAGATTGGTCCAATCGGTCAAAAGGTTTTTGGGACTGAAAAAATGTCCTGTTTGAGTAGCTTATATGCATCCGATCTGAGTTAAACTAGTTCATAAGCCACAGAGGTGTTGAACCTGCATATGCAAGCTTGCCTTAATCCTAGTCAGGCACAATACTGAATAAAATATTGATAGAATTATCATCACAGTCGGTCATATCCTAACTTTCTGGGGTTGGCTTTATGAAACATTCTTTATTTTTTCTCGTTCTCTAAGAGGTTTTAACTCCATTTTGCACAAATCTTTTGACTAAGAAAGTTTTAATATAACCTACTTTAGTTTTATTACTACTCTTCTGACTTAACTGGCAATCATCCATGTGATGCTAGGAAACTATGTCATAAGTCATCTATCTGCGATAACCAATCTTAAAAGGCATTTGGATTGTGCTTTCCATCAAAGTAGCAGCTTCGACCTTGTCTCTCTTTGACATGTCACGATAGTCATCATCTTGGCACTATTTGTGGTAACTGCCTATTTGTACTAATTCATAAAGAGGACTATGACATGCTCGAAGCTTTATATCTACATGATAAACCCCACAAAATGTCATTGTCATTTGGAGGAATGTGTGACAATATTGTTAAACTCTATTACTGGAATTATTTCTACTATCATTCATAGCCATAGTTTGAGTTCTAAGATTAATTCATGGACCAGGTGGATTTAGAAGGATATTCCCGAGACGTTCCTTCCCCAAAATCCCTCTAAGTATCAAGGGGATTCTTAACATATCTATTTGATGGGACAGATAATCTAATCATTACACAGTTAGATTGAAGCTTTTCTCAAGCTCCTTGTCTCTACGATCAAAATTTATCCTATGCTTCTCTAAAATTTTCAATGCAATTATCAGTTTCTCAACAAATTGCATTAGGTTTTCATGCCTTCCTTTTGAATGACCAAGTGTCATGGCTAAATGACAATTATTATGCTAGGCGAAGAACTATTAAGAAAATGTGAAATGAATGCAACTAATAGATACTTTAGATGCAAATGCATGATATTTTAAATTTATTTATTTTCAAAAAATTAGCAATAAAACTATTAACATAGTTTATAAAAGCATTCAAGTTTATGTAGAAATCAATGTTTTCAATCATTCATCAACAGGAAGCAGAGAATGCTAGATATAGTGAAAAAATTGCAATCTACTCTAGTCTTTCCAATGGGTTTAGGAGTGGACAAAAGGATGCCCTTTCTATAGTGTCTAGTCAAATTCTCAATTTGGTTATTTCTCTTGCAATGACTTGGATAGTATGTGAGACTGCAAGGGACACAATCTCTCATACATTGTGATTTTCTAGACATGGATCAATGACGTGCTAATAGATTGCAAAATAACAAAACAAATAAATTAAACAAAGTCAAAGTTTATATCTTAAGAAGCGACCATTCAAGCTCTGTTTAGTATAAAATCTTCTTGGATGAAGCTCCAATCCTCTTGATGATGCAACATGGAATTTTCCTCATCTAAAAGGAAACCAATGCCATGCTAATCAACTTAACTATCAGTAAAAAAAAAAAAAAAAAAAAGCCATTGATTTGGAAGAGGCGCGACAAAAAAAATTAAAAAATTGGAGGACTCCAGTTGTCCGTTCCCACTCACGCTCGTGATTCCAGCCGGCCTCCGTTCGTCATGATCTCGCTCCGACCCGCAGACCGACTCCCGCTCGTGGCTCGATCTCGTGCACGTGCCCTGCTCCTTCCCGACCGCATCCCTGCCCCCAAGCCCACACGACCACGCCCCGACTCTTGCTTGTGACCCATACCTGTGCGACCACTCCCGCGACCCAAACTCACGTGATCGCCTCCTCTCCCACTCGCGCCCCGACACTGCCCGCTACCTAGATCCGCGTGACTGCCTCTACTTCCGCTCGCGGGCCGTCTGTCCCCACTACTTAGACCCGTGCAGCTCGGCGTTCCGATCCCAAACGAGTGCAGCTTGGCGCCCTGATCTCGCTCGCTCTCATGATTTTGGCCCAATCTGCCTCCTTTAGTTCGCACAAACTCGGCTCCGATCCCTCTATGCTTGAGTTTTTAGTGGTCTCCTTTGTTAAATAAAATTGATAATAAACAGATTATGTGCCCACACAAAGACAACACAGACCTGCGTCATAGTATCTTTGATCCAATCAGGAAAGAATAAATTATAAGATCTCGTGCTGTCGTATCTTTGATTCGGCCAGGATGAACAAAGGCAACATACTACCTGACACCTCCCTATGCGGGTCTGGGATGCCGGGAGGTTGTCGAAATTTCGTAGAAATTCTCTAAAAAAAGAGGAGTAAAAATAAAAATATATACATTTTTGTATATTTTGATAAAAAATATAGTAAATTATAATTTTCCAATTTGAGAGCAAACTCTAATTTTCTCTACCATAAACTATATAGATATATTTGTTAAATCGAAATTCCTTAAAATTAAAAAAAGAATAAATATAATAAAAAAAAAGAGAGATTTCAAATTTGAGGTAAAAAAAAAAAAACTAATTTTGTCTTAAATTATATAGGTGTCTTTTCTTTTTATGAAGTACCTTTAAAAAAATTTCTAATTAATTAATAAAAAAAAGAAAGCTATATTGAAACATTACTATTCCTAAAACAAAGGAGTTTGTGCACTAAATATAATGTTCTTAGTACAATAATCTAACTGCCTAAAGTATAATAATAATAACCAAACCCTTGGCTTCCAATTGATGCTGACTTTAGTACCTGCAAGTAAACAAATAATCGCAATTAAATACAATATATTATGCCAAAAAAAAAAGAAGAAGAAGAGTGCCATTTAATGCTGAAACTAAAGAAAAGTGTGAAGCAAATAATGACTTAAAATTATCCTAACTAAACAAATCTAACAGACAACTCTTAAAAGGGAACAATAAGTCCTATCTTAAACAATCTATCGAACAACTCATAAAGGAGCAATAAGTCCCAAAATAAATAATATATTAGTCAACTCCTAAAAGAGAGCCATAAGTCCAAAACTAAACAAATCTATCAGACAACTCCTAAAAAGAGCAATAAGCTCCAAACTAAGACGAATAATGAGCAACTCTTAAAGGAAACAATAAGTTCCAATTCCCAAACTTAAACTATAACAGACCAAAGTCAATACCCAATCACCTAAGTCTGTTTGGGATATCTGCGAGGAGACATCCCATGGTTGCTAATCAGATTCCCTTGATGTTGCAGTTTATAGGACGCATAGTTGTCAATGGCGCAAAATAACGCGCGCCATGGCGCGGCGCAGCGTACCTACGGCGCCATGTGTATGGCGCGGCGCAAACGTTCAAAATGGCACGTGCTATTTGCGCCACATGCGCGCCATGGCGCATGGCACACTGCGCAAAATAGCACGTGCCATCTGTTTAAACTTTTTTTAATGTAATTATAAATATTTTTTATATTTATTTATTTTTTTAATTTTTAAGATAATATATTTTCTAATTTTTAAATATATTAAAAGTATTAAGATAAATGTTAAATTGCATATTATTATCTTCTTAATGCTATTTGCTTTCATTTAAATATCTTTTAGTTGTATGAAGATTAACTACTTATTGGACTTGAAATTATGTTAGATTGTTATTTATTTGTATTATCATTGTTTGCTTGTTATTATGATAGCTTATCTTTCAATTTAATGATATTTCATATTCATGCTTATTATTTTATAATTCTTTTATAATTTGCGTCATATTCAAAATGGCGCGTGTCGCGCCGTGCGCTCTGCGCCATGGCTCAAATAGGATCTTTGCGCCATGGTGTGACATTCGCCATTAACAAGTAGGATAGGACGTTAACATTAGTAGACTGTGAATCATTGGTATACATCAGATGATGGAATTATGGGATCTTGATCGGTTTTACCTCCATCCTCCATAAGCTTCCCCTCATTAATCAAAATAAATCTTAGATTGTCAAGCTTAGATATAAAATGCTCTACCAAGAGTGGTAGGGATAATTAACTATGAGGGCTTACACTCATAGGAAGTTGAGACCCCATATCTATATAAACCCCGATATAAGCATGGGGAAAATTTAGTTATTTAAAGATCAATCTACCTCAAGAAAAATGGAACCCTAAGTCTAGAAGGTAAGATTCATTTCAAATCATTTTTCTTGAGTGAACATTAAGACTACTAGATTCTCGGTGTGTGCCGCAAAGGATGTAGTTCATAGTAAAAATTAGTCCAAGGAGGCACGGTTAATGCTTTGAACTAGTCTAGGCTCTTTGGATGATGCTATCATTACTTTTGCTTACCCAATTTAGATGGTTGAATGTTTGAATTCAAAATTGAATTGGAATGTTTGAAATTCAAAATTTTAATTTTAAATTTTGATATTTGACATGTGAATAAAACTGAAGATTGGTGAAGGATTATGTGGTTTGGATAGTGAAACTTGTGATGGAAGGGGTGATTGATAGTGGGAGTTAGGGTTTAAAAGGATATTATAGTGGTGGCGGTGGTTGCATGGTGGAGATAATTTTGATAGTTGTGGTTGTGATGATTGTGTTGTATGAGGTACTGATGATTATTTCTATGGTGAATGACAAATGAAAGTTATTGAAGGAGATGAATGAGAGAGGTGAGACCCAATGACATGTATTCTTGAATAGATTACTTTGCTTTGATATCAAAATTGATGTAATGAAAGATTGAAATCAAGTGTTTTGAATTTTCTTGTGTGATTGAAGGAGAAATGGCAGTGTATTACAAAAAAAGGGAATTAAGAGCGACTGGAATCAGTGAGTGATGTGAAACGTAAATGCCATATACTTGCCTGGGTGGCAAGATTAATTAAAGCCCAAATCAATTTGGGGAGAGAGAATGGAAATATGAAATTAAGGAGTAATTAAAGCTAATTCAAATTCAAATTTTGAATTTGAATTGTCATTAATTGGGAGGATTAAATGATTAATTGATTTAAATATGAAATTAAATTTCAAATTTAAATTAATGGTTATTGGCTTAATTGGAGGGACGAATTTAAGGAGTAATTAATGCTAATTCAAATTCAAATTTTGAATTTGAATTGTCATTAATTGTGAGCCTCTCCTAATTAAGAAATTTCTTTATTCCAAGGAGGAAGAGAGGGGGAGGTGGGGGTTGGTGGGCGTCGGCCTAAGGGATGGCCGGCGGGTGAATTTCTGGAATGGCCAACAGGGCCGGCGGCAAGGAGAACTTGGGGAGGAAAAGCCCGAGCTTGGTAGAGGATGAGAAGTTTGGGGAAATCTAGGAATTTCTAACCTCACGCTCTTAAACTTCAAGATCTCAAAGGAGATTGTAGGGATGTCGGAACTCACACAGAGATCCACGAAACTCTCCTCAAGAACTCACAAAGAGATCTTGAGAATCTCGGAACTCACAAAGAGATTCGCTAAACTCTCCTCAAGAACTCACAAAGAGATCTTGGGAAAGTCGGAACTCACAAAGAGATCCTTCTGAACTCACTAAGAGATCAACACGAAAATAAAATTTTCCATTATCAATAATCCATCCTCTAAATACAAGAGAAGGGGCCTCTATATATAGGCCTCAAGAGAAATTAAAAGACACATTCGCCCTTGGGCTTACATAAAACAATAGGGTAAAATGGGAAATTGCAAAACTAAATTAAAATACACTTAATAAACGAAAATAAAGCAAAGTGATCTCGGTCGTCGATCTTCAGCTCCTCCTCGGATTGGCATGGACGGTTGGATGTCCGCATCATTCTCCCGGGGTGGAAAAGACTCGACTCCGTCGAGTTCGCATCCCGGGTGAGCAACCATGCTCTGATACCAAACTGATGTGAAACGTAAATGCCATATACTTGCCTGGGTGGCAAGATTAATTAAAGCCCAAATCAATTTGGGGAGAGAGAATGGAAATCTGAAATTAAGGAGTAATTAAAGCTAATTCAAATTCAAATTTTAAATTTGAATTGTCATTAATTGGGAGGATTAAATGATTAATTGATTTAAATATGAAATTAAATTTCAGATTTAAATTAATGGTTATTGGCTTAATTGGAGGGACGAATTTAAGGAGTAATTAATGCTAATTCAAATTTAAATTTTGAATTTGAATTGTCATTAATTGTGAGCCTCTCTTAATTAAGAAATTTCTTTATTCCAAGGAGGAAGAGAGGGGGAGGTGGGGGTTGGTGGGCGTCGGCCTAAGGGATGGCCGGCGGGTGAATTTCTGGACGGGCCAACAGGGCCGGCGGCAAGGAGAACTTGGGGAGGAAAAGCCCGAGCTTGGTAGAGGATGAGAAGTTTGGGGAAATGATGAGGACATCGTCAGCAATTTCGACATGTGTGCCATTGGAGACACCGGAGATCGACGGCCACGATCAGGAGTTTTATTTATTTTGTCATGTTATGTAGTAATTTATTTTATTTTAGTTTTTTCATTTTTACCCTCATGGGTATTTGGTCTCTATTGTAGCCCAAGGGGCATTTTAGTCTTTTGTTTCCGTTGTCATTTTGAGGCCTATATATATGGCCATTTCTTATGTAATGAACTAATGAATATTTTGAAAACAAATTTTTGTGTTATTTCTACTTCTTCTTGCATGAGGGCTTCAGAAGGGAGAGAGCTCAAGGGGAGCAAATCGCAAGGTCCACCAGTCGTTGGAAGAGTCCGCGGCTCGCTTATCTTCTCGTTCGTGTTTCATCCTCCCACTTCTCCTCCACCGCAAGAACAAGCCATCCAAATTCATTGTTGCCGCCACCTCCTTAGAGGTCCGCCGCCCACCACCTCGCAACCCCGGCCGGCCTCCTTGCCGGCGACTCCCCTTTCCACCCACCATCCAACCCTCTATCCGAAATTTTAAATTTGAAATTTGAATTTTCAAATTTCAAATTCTTTCCTAATTTGGAATTCCAAATTTGGAAAGTTTTCAAGACGAATTCCAATTTCAATTTAATTTAAATTGGAATTGTTAATTGATCGCCACATCATCACACCAAATTTGGAAACCTCTTTCTACCATTCTCCCTCTCCCTCCTCTCACCTTGCCGCCGGCCCTAGGATGGGCTTCCCCATTGATTGCCTCATTTAATGGTATCTCATATTTGAAATTCAAATTGATTTCAAATAAACTTCCCCTCCAAATTTACTTAATCCTGAAATTAATTTCAGGATTGGGAATTAATCCCCTCTTCTCCCCTCTATTGGCCGCCGGCCTTGCTTGGGGTTAATGCCCATTAAATGCCACTTTATGGCATTGATCACATGAGGTTTGAAATTCAAATTCTAAGTAACTTCCCCCCCAAATTTACTCAAAATCTGAAACTAATTTCAGATTTGAGTAAATCCCCTCTTCCCCTCATCTAACCTCAAATCATTCTCCTAAGCCGCCGCCCCTTCCCTCTCCCAACCTTGGCCGATCCCTCCCCTTTCCCTCTCGGGTGAAGTTAGATGATCATAACAATGGGGAACGAGAGAAGAGAAGAAAACGTTCTCTCCCCTTTCTCCTCAACTATGCATGGTCGATCCTGAGATCGACCACGGCTTCCTCTTCGACGAGCAAGGACGGACGAACATCCTTGCATCACCACTCTTTGACGTGCAACTTGGGCACGACGAGACCGTGGAAGGCTACATCGACCGCATCCGATATCAACTTGCATTGTCAATCGAGGAGCATCTCCCACCAAGCTGTTGGATCATCATTTGCCATTCACCACCCCCTTCGACTCCGACTACTTTCCCGTGGACGAAGGCTTCCGGCATCCTCTTTATTGTGGTGATCTCAATTCTAGTTTGCAAGGTCTTCTCCCGCCAAGCCTAGTGTAGTCGAGTGAAAATCGCCAAGGTGAAATTTTTCATTATTAAGTTGCGGATTGTTGTTTATTAGCTATTGGCCTTGCTATTATTTTTGTTTATCTACAAGGATTAGTTATTCTACATGCACTCCTTCGCCTAAGCTAGTTGAAAACCAAGAATCTTTAATGAATTTGCTTGTTATTTTAATAAGTTATTAATTGAGATTTCATTGTCAATTATTCTTAAACTTTCTTAACAAGCTTCTGTTGCATGTGGTTTCACATCAGTTTGGGGAAATCTAGGAATTTCTAACCTCATGCTCTTAAACTTCAAGATCTCAAAGGAGATTATAGGGATGTCGGAACTCACACAGAGATCCACGAAACTCTCCTCAAGAACTCACAAAGAGATCTTGAGAATCTCGGAACTCACAAAGAGATCCACTAAACTCTCCTCAAGAACTCACAAAGAGATCTTGGGAAAGTCGGAACTCACAAAGAGATCCTTCTGAACTCACTAAGAGATCAATACGAAAATAAAATTTTCCATTATCAATAATCCATCCTCCAAATACAAGAGAAGGGGCCTCTATATATAGGCCTCAAGAGAAATTAAAAGACACATTCGCCCCTTGGGCTTACATAAAACAAGAGGGTAAAATAGGAAATTGCAAAACTAAATTAAAATACACTTAATAAACGAAAATAAAGCAAAGTGATCTCGGTCGTCGATCTTTAGCTCCTCCTCGGATTGGCATGGATGGTTGGATGTCCGTATCAGTGAGAGGGGAGATGAGAGTGAGGAAAGTGGGCGGGGAAGGAATTCAGGGGAGTGGGTGGAAGAGGGAGAGATGGATTCGTAATGGGATGAGAATTACCAAATTGAGAAGAGTTTAGGATAGGGATTTAATGATGGGAGTGAAAGAGAGAGAGAGTTTAGGATAGGGATTCTCAATAATGAGCCTTTGGTTTCATTTTTTTTATAGGAAAAATACCTCTAAGAATAATAATTACATTAATGACTTGATCAAGATAAGGCATAAAATTTTTAAAAATTATTTAAAAAAAGTACTTTAATTAATCTAATGTTCTTGAATTAAATCTTCATTAATTAAATTGACTAATTAAGCCAAAAAAAAAAACAATCACAGTGGCACTGATATAAATCTTGATCTGACGGTCACCATCATTTTGCATAATTTTTTTAACTATGTTCTATTTGGTTCACCATTTTTATTCATACATCATAATAGTAAATCTTCTACTCTCCGTTGTACACGTCTTAAGCCATATAAGACTAACAAAAATTTCTTCTTTCATTATCTTTTCTTTTGATATATTCTAATTCCGCCATACCCCTTATATAGCCATTTCGTACTTCATCCTTTCATGTTAGCACAACTCCATCTTAAAATTTTTATTTCAGATTTACTCTATCTTATTTTACCAGACACCCATCATAACTTCTTTTTTCTTATTTTTCATACATTTATCTTAGCATTCTTATTTTGTCCACTCAATGTGAATATCAATGATTTCTTTGCTAGTGTTATGATCTATATAAAATTTCTTGTTTACTTGTTTTTCTTTAAAATAAAATTGAAGTTTTTGTACTATCCTTGATATTCTCTTTACATACCATGCTTGAGGCAATTCTTCATTTAGCTGCCTAACTTTAACCCTACTAGTCATGTACCTGCATATATATATTTATTCTTTTGCAAAGTATATTTTCTTAAGATATGAAGTATGAAGCAAAAATATGCTTGTCTATGGATAAATTTATTTTGAATATAATTTAAACAAATAAATTAGTATCTGCTATATTATTATGTTAAATTAGAAGGTTTACTTATTTTAAATCTTATTTAGCGATTGGAGTGCGGGCTTAACTTCTTTAGTTGTATATAACTTTCTTATTTGTAAATTATATGTCGGGCAATTGGATTAGGCCTGTCTTGATCCTGGATTAGGAGGTATAAAACAACAAAATTGGTAGAGAGGGGAAAAGCAAGACGAAATAAGAGAAATTAGTTAGTATGCCACGTGTCTTCTCTCCTTATTCTTTAGAAGGTTATTGTTGTAATTAAAAAGTAAAGAAAAATGCCAAATCTGAGTTCCTTCTATTTTTTTCTGTGTAAAGTCATCAAATTTCGAAGCTTGTAGAGGTTATGGGTTGGTAATTGGACTTTGGAAGATCACTTGTTATTGGAAATATTTGTTATCTAACTATAACTTTTGTGGATTATTTTGCTTTTGAAAATTGCGTTCCTGTTGAATGACTTGGCAGGAAACTAAAATGGATGCCTATCTCTCTCCTCTTCACCCCCCCCTATTCTTAGCTCTCCTTCCACTAGTGATATTTCATTTTGCATTTTGTTTCTTAATTTTACATGTATTGGTTATCAAGTTTTCTCTTACTATCTAGAGTAATCCCATGTGTTATAAATAGGTAACATCTAATTTATGATATTTCTATCACATTCTAGCCTGCAAAACTGTACAAGCTGAAGCATCTTACAAAAGTGGAGGTTGTTCCAAATGATAATAGTGGGTGTACGTTTATGCTGGTATTTTTCGTGCTGTATCTTCTCATTTTAACCTATTTTTAAATATAAACTTTCTTGATAATCAGGCTTTTCAGCTTCTGTTAATGCTAATGAAAATTACCTTCAATCCGTGTTCTGTTCAGGGATTTGATAATCTTAGAAGTCAAAGTGTTACACCTCCACAGTGGACAATGCGCAACATTGATGACAGGTTCTCTTGGGCATATCTCCAAATTCATTCCGAGATACCGCCATAATTGTTACTTATGCTGTTAGTTATGTGTTTCCATTGTTTTTTGCTATTATATCATTCAGATTTTAAATATAAATTTATTCCCTTTTATACTTGTTACCATCCACTTGTAGGAACCGGCTGCTTCTTCACGTTTTAAATGTCTGCAAGGAGATATTGGGCCATATTCCTAAGGTTGTTGGCATAGATGTTGTGGAGATGGCCCTTTGGGCTAAGGTAAAATTTAAGATAGTGAAATAGTGTCTAATCTCATGCCTTCTCATTTAGGCTTTGTCTTGCTATTATCTATTTGATCAACCTTACCGAAAAATTACAAAGGTTATTTCTTGAATGGTGTCTCATTCATCCAACTTGGGTTTAAATTTCTCATTTATGGAGGGATAAGACTGCACACCTCAATCTCTTCCCAAGCTGTTTTTTGGTGGTGATGAGGAACAAGTTGGGGTGATGAATTCTTAGCCTTGTTTGCTTCTAAAATTAAAGAAGAAAAAAGAAAAAGAAAAAGAAAAAGAAGGCGCAACATACTATTTCTATTGCTACAGGCGTGCAATGCATGCTGTGGGTTTTGGAGTCTTGTCCTTGTGGGTTGCGCTCTTCTTCGCAGTAGTTGTGCATGCTCATTAGTGTGATGTTTGGACGATGTATGTGGTTTACCGCTTCTCATGTTGGGTGCAATTATTAGAATGTTATAGGCTCAACTGTGGGCTTTGAGAAATTGGAATTTGAATTTGGGGGAGGTCGATTGTGTTGATGAATTTATACTTAAATATGATTATTTAAAACTTACATTGGAACTAATGTTGTGCTAACATTATCTACTAACTTGGTTTTGAGGAGTCCAAAAATTTTAAGAAGTTTATAATTCATAAGTTTTGAATTGAAGAAAAATTCTGTCATAGTTTTCAATGTTTTGAGTACAAGTTGGATTAATGAGTGCAGTACAAATGCGATTGGTTGAATATGGGAAAGTCAGCTCCTTGTACTCGCATGAGCCTGATTTTTCTGTAATTTGATAAATTTGTTCATGTTTTTTTCTTCTATATAATTTGTTATTGAGTAGTTTAGTGTTATTGATTTTGGCAAAAAAAAAAAAAAAAGAATATCTAATTTTGTGGAAGTTATTTTATTTGCTTATTTATTATTTTTTTAAATTTCTAGCCACTGGTTGAAATTGTCAAATATGTACAATAATTTTATCGTCAATTGAACCTCGATTCTATAACTGTTTATTTTTGTTTCAAGAAATTTTCCGATGTAATTGGTAACCTGTAACCTATAGATCCTCTATTTTACTTTGCGTGAAAGCATAAGACACATCATATTAGTTATGTTATAATCTAACCCCTGAGATGTTCTGTAACAAATTGGTGCCCAGATACTTAGGTTGTATCAAAATGTTATTTAGAAGCAGAGCTACTTATTCGGATAATTTAATAGATCGTGAAAGGATGCAGTCTTGTTAATTTTGAAAACTCAATTGGTTGAATAATCAAAACTAAACCAATGATCATATTAATCTGGTTTAAACATAAATTGATGGTAAATCATTTTGAAAACTTGAAGTGTGAATTCCAATCATAATGATAGACCAATCACTTGAATTTTAATTCTAATTGGAGAGATGGAAATCATTTTGATAGACACTTTAGGATTTTTAACAATGATGCTTATGGAATCATAGATACCACAATTTTCACATACATGTTAAAATAACTGATAAAGTTAAAGGTTGAATGATTTATTAATGAGGGTGGAATTGATCCTAAAGCCTGTATTTAGTGGTTATATATTTAGATAAGATCTTTGAATGACAAACTATGTTTGATGAAAGGTAAGTGCATTTTGTGAATGAAATGAACTTGTCATGCTAAATATTGGCTAGAAAACATTGGAGTGGCAAAGAGGGGTTGAGAAGGAAACCTATAGCAACTTGGCTTAAAGTGAAAGAACTTTTAAATTAAAAGTATTTTCCTTTGTAGTATTGTGATAGATTATGTGATGAATCTGATTAGCTAAAAGAAAACACTAAGACTATGTTTATTTTGAGCGACCATGTTTATTTTGATGATGGTCTAGAAGAAGCTTCTATTTTAAGAATAATTGGTTTCCTTTGGCATGTTGTCTATATGACTTAAGTGGTAGAAGACTTCTGATAGGACTTATCTTTGTTGCTGGTTCTTTCTGGAGTTTTGCAGTCCAGTATTTCATTATGGATTTTCAATGTTTTGAAACTAAAATTTTCATTTTAAGGCTGATTCAATGTTGGAGTTGCTACCTTAACCACTAGCTTTTTCATGGCGGCTGTCATTGTCTTCTTTCTAGGATACTGTGCTTATATTTTGGCAATTGTTATTGGAAGAAGTTGGCTTTTAGTGTTTGCTAACGAACCATCGACAGGGAGGTGACACTCCATTTTAAAGGATCTGCCAGCCTCATAGGAAATAGAACCTTAATGTTTTTTGCTACAATTTTGAAAAATAGAATGTCAAGAGTGGAGAACATAAAATGGGAGTTTGCATAACTGAATTTTCTTCCCATATTTTGTGTAAAAAATAAGATGAGAAATTATATATAAGTTGTTAGAGGAATAACTACCAAGGAAAGAAATAAATTTAAAAGCCTGTCTTGTTCTTAAATTTAAAATTAACTACACAACATAAATTGAATGCTGCTGCCCACAAATTGCTAGATTGATGAAGATAGAAAGTTATTGCTAATGAAAACGTGCTATCCATAACCTTAGGATAATGGTTAACACTTCCTAGTTTGAGGGGTCTATACCAAATGATTTGAGGCATGCAAGTTCTAAGTGCTGGTTCAAATAAATTTTTTTCCCAGTTTTCAATTTTGTGAGTGAAAGTTGGATGTATGATTTCCTCAAGTGATATAAATATGGCTGCCTGATTTTGGGGAAGAATCTTTTTGTGTTAATGTGAAACATTTTTTTGCACTTTAATAATTTTGTTCCTTATCTAGTTCTTCAACATAGTTTGCTATTACCTAGCATAATGCTGCTAATTTTCATCTAAAGAAGGTATGCCATAAATTTGATTTTGTGAAATTAATTTTCTGAATGTAATTTTTCAAATTTCTATTGAATTTTGAAAGATTTACGTTCTTTTTGTTATCAATTAGGCTTACCCTCTATTATTGTCTATTTTCAATTTAGGAAAATATATAATTGATAACCAGTGACTTGTGAGTCCACTATTTTTTTTGCATGAAAGTATATGATGAATCATATTAGTTGCATTAGGAAATCTTGCATCAGGTGGGAGATTTGATGTGAAACGTAAATGCCATATACTTGCCTAGGTGGCAAGATTAATTAAAGCCCAAATCAATTTGGGGAGAGAGAATGAAAATCTGAAATTAAGGAGTAATTAAAGCTAATCATTAATTGGGAGGATTAATTGATTAATTGATTTAAATCTGAAATTAAATTTCAAATTTAAATTAATGGTTATTGGCTTAATTGGAGGGACGAATTAAAGAGTAATTAATGCTAATTCAAATTCAAATTTTGAATTTGAATTGTCATTAATTGTGAGGATTAAATGATTAATTGATTTAAATCTGAAATTAAATTTCAGATTTAAATTAATGGTTATTGGCTTAATTGGAGGGACGAATTTAAGGAGTAATTAATGCTAATTCAAATTCAAATTTTGAATTTGAATTGTCATTAATTGTGAGCCTCTCATAATTAAGAAATTTCTTTATTCCAAGGAGGAAGAGAGGGGTTGGTGGGGGTTGGTGGGCGTCGGCCCAAGGGATGGCCGGCGGGTGAATTTCTGGACGGGCCAACAGGGCCGGCGGCAAGGAGAACTTGGGGAGGAAAAGCCCGAGCTTGGTAGAGGATGAGAAGTTTGGGGAAATCTAGGAATTTCTAACCTCACGCTCTTAAACTTCAAGATCTCAAAGGAGATTGTAAGGATGTCGGAACTCACACAGAGATCCACGAAATTCTCCTCAAGAACTCACAAAGAGATCTTGAGAATCTCGGAACTCACAAAGAGATCCGCAAAATTCTTCTCAAGAACTCACAAAGAGATCTTGGGAAAGTCGGAACTCACAAAGAGATCCTTTTGAACTCACTAAGAGATCAATACGAAAATAAAATTTTACATTATCAATAATCCATCCCCCAAATACAAGAGAAGGGGCCTTTATATATAGGCCTCAAGAGAAATTAAAAGACACATTCGCCCCTTGAGCTTACATAAAACAAGAGGGTAAAATGAGAAATTGCAAAACTAAATTAAAATACACTTAATAAACGAAAATAAAGCAAAGTGATCTCGGTCGTTGATCTTCAGCTCCTCGGATTGGCATGGACGGTTGGATGTCCGCATCAAGCTTACACTCTACTATACCCTATTTTCATTTTAAGAAAATATATAATTGATACCTAGTGACTTGTGAATCCTTTATTATTATTATTATAACTGTGCATCAGGTGAAAGCATACGATCCAGAAACCTAACCCCAAGTTGCCCTGCATCAGATGGGAGCTTCATGTGCTTGGTTATGCGCCCTTTTAGCTGGTCCCCAATGGCTGGGATATGGCTAATGATGATGATCATTGAACTAACATACATTAAGGCCTTTATTTTTAATCAAATTTTTTTGTCATACTAATCAATTTGTTTATCTGCAAGTTGCAGAAGTTGGCTGACAAAAGTTCAGCCAACTGGTTAGCTCCAAACAGGACTTTTCCTGTCATTTTGTAGCATGTCATTGTATGATATTGGACTTTGGTAGTTATCATAAAGGTTATATTCTCAGGAAAATATTCCTACTGTCAATAATGAAGTCAAAAACCAAGATGGTCCGGTTGCATCTGTTATAACACAGAGAGACTCCCAAGTTACAGTTGAAAGAGAGCTTGTTTCTCAAGCCGAAGAAGAGGACATGGAAGCTCTTCTTGGAACGTAAGTTTGTTCATAATTTCCTGCTGCTATTTCAAATTACCGTGCATGCTGTTGTATTCTTCAATGCTGGCTACAACTTAATAATTTTTGAAATTCATATCATAATAATGAAGAAAATAATGCTCGGATATAAGATAACCACATTGATTGAATTATTGTGTATATTGTTTATGATTTCATTGCTGGGCAAAGCTTCTCATCTTAGCTCAATTTATCTGTTGAAAGTAACTGCCTTTTTCCCTTTTTATGTTCTACCGTTTGCGTTATGGAAAATTGATTAGGGTCAGTGGTGTTCTTTGGGAAGTCGTAGTTCACTACTACAACCTTGGACACTATGAACCTTTCCCTTTTTCACTTAATTCAATTAAACTTGTAAATTTGAAGCTTCTTTAAGCTTCCCTTATGTGTTTATATTCTCTTGTTATTTGCTATACTAAATTTTGCCCAAGATTAGGTTGCATGTATATTGCATAATTGTTAGATTATATGGAGTTTTATCTTCATCTCATTATTTGGCAAAGTTAAGATATTCTCGAGTGTTATCTTCATCTAATTTCATTCATCATGGTTTAGAGTAAGGGGTTGCTTAGTTTGAAGTATGTGCTATTATGTATTCCAAATGTAGGGGTTTTGAAAATATCGATGTTTGGTTTGAAGCAAAAGGAGTGCCGAGTAAAATTTTGAAGTATTTAGAATGCACCATTTAGTTCATTTTCAATGTATTCAGAGTTTTCCCACTTTTGGGCGAATTTCAAATACACAATAAGAGTAAGGCTTTACTTGCTTATGTTGCATTGGCCACCGTGGCCATTGCCCTTTGCCAGCAGCCGCCACTGCCCGCCAGTTGCCACCACCGCAGTCATTGGGCCTTACACTAAATTCATTTTACGTCAAACTAATCACAAAAATATTTATTTTACACTCATCTATCTAACTCTAAATATTTTAAGTACATTGCATTTTTTTACATTGTATTCCATTTTACTATGTATTTTTTTTTTAAAAGAAAAAAAGTCCCTAAATATTTAAAATTTCTTTTAAGATTAATATTCTTTTTTGACCATTGGTACAAGATTGTGGGAATCTCTTAGTTGATGATTCTAAACATAAATTTCAGTAAAATGGGAAAGGTGGGTTTGCCACCACTATCATCTTTTTATGGTGCTGGATAGGTAATGAAATTCAAGATTTTGCAATATATTATGACGTGTGAAAGGCACACACAACTATAAATTCTCAAGGTAATTCTAAGTACGCTGGTGATCCTGGCTTTATCAAGAGCTTGTCACTCCGTTGTTCTTCATGATACCAAGAAGGAAACTTGGTGTAGAACAAACATGTGAAGATGAGTTGCTTAAGGAAATTTGCACTCTTAATATTTCGAGAACAATATTAAATAAGACTTATGCCGATTTAAGCGCTAAGATAAAGGAATAAGGTGATAAAATAAGCTTAGGCTAAATCACATGCATAGGAGTTAATATCGTAAAACAATCAATTAATCTAACATTGCATACGAGGTTGGTTTTCAACTATAATCTCTAACCTAACAATGAGATTAGTCACTGAGAGATTCCCTCACTCAACTCTTTAATATACTAGACTTTAGCGGAGAGTAATTAATAAGCTTTTTATGAATCAATTAAATCACATAGTAGGATAACTATGAAGATAAGAGACTAGGGAAAGAGTTCACCATTATCGAGCATTAGGCAGTATTTGGAAGCCTCAGATCAGCAACCTCCTTAGTCTCCAAAGTTAGGACATCAATCTGGAATGAATAGGGAGTTCTGGACAACAGTTGGAGCACTATACTTTGCTGGAATGTCCTGAATAGCAAGCCAAGATCTCTGGACAGCACCCCAAGGAAGTTTGAGCAGCAGGTTTTGAGTCTTAGGAGTCTTGAACAACAACTCGTGAGGTCTGGACAGTACCCAAGGAAGTTAGGAGAGCAGGTTTTGGTCTTAGGAGTCTTGGACAACACCTTCTAAGGTTGGAAATCCCTGGATGGTGTGCAGGATTCATCCAGAAGTTCAAGACAGCATGATGCGGACATCCACCCGTCCATGCCTATCCGAGGAGCTGAAGATCGACGGTCGTAATCGTCTTACGTTATCTTAAATTTTTATTTTAATTATGCATTTTTCATTTTTACTCTTACTTAAGGGTTAACACTGCCGTTGCCAGGTCCCAAGTCCTGGATGAGAAAAGTGGAGGGTTGCGTTAGGTAGTCGGCAGCCAGCTTAAAACTTGTCGAACAATAATGACATGAATCCTTTAAGAAATTGTGTTAATGCTAGGGCGTCCCCTGGAAGCGACGCGTTGTATGGCCTGAATACAGTGACAAGTGTGCAAGGGCCGCTGCACCGGTGCCCGGGTGCAGTGTTAAATAGGCAAGGGTTCCCATATCAAGGACGGATGTGGGCAAAGAAGCTAGTCCATGAAACTAAAATTAGGATAGGAACTTGGAATATAGGCTTCCTTACAGGAAAATTAATGGAATTAATAGATATTATGATTCATAGGAAGTTAAATATTTTGTGCATTCAGGAAACTAAATGGGTTGGAGAGAAGGCTAAGGAAATTGATAGTTTAGGATTTAAACTTTGGTATTCGGGTAGGAGTCGTACTAGAAATGGTGTGGGTGTTATTATAGATAAGAGTTTAAAGGATAATGTTATAAAAATTAATAGGATTGGAGATAGAATTATAGCTTTAAAGATTGTTGTTGTGATGGGGACATCAGATTTCGACACGTGTACCATCGCCGACGGCGCAGATCGACGGCTACGATCCAGAGCCTCTACTTTTGAGTTTATTACTTATGTCATTTTTTTATTATTATTAGTTTTCCGAGTTTGCCCCTGAGGGCATTGTCTGACTTATGTAGCCCCAAGGGCATTGTTGTCTTTTCGTTTTCTTTTATTTGGAGCCTCCATATATGAGGCAAGATGCATTGTATTTTTTTTAGTTTTTGATGAAATGAAAATTATCCCCTATTGTTCTCTTTGTGAGTGCATTTCCCTTTGATCTCTTAGTGAGTTCAAAGGGAGAACTAGATCTCTCCGTGAGTTCTAGATTTAACTCGTGCTTGTCGTGTGAAGGAGAAGAAGAGCAAAAATTCGAGACGAGAAACCCGGGAAGAAGTTTTCTGTTTTCTCTGAATTTCCCCCCAGGTGGCCGCCGATTCCCCTCCTGGATCCCCCCCTGTGGTCGCCGGCTTCAACCCCACCCGAGCCCTGCAGAACCCACCCGCCAGCCTGCCAAATCCCGTCCGTCCGCCGGCCTGCCCAGCTCCACCCGCCGGCTCCTCCGGCCAACCACCACCGGTCCACCCCTGCAGCCGGTGTCTTCCCCTGCCGCCGGCCACTCCAGTGAAATTCCTCGGCTCTTTGAATTTTCATCTTAAGTAACTTACCTAATTTAGACCCTTAAATTAAGGAGCTAATCAAGGGAGTTATTATTGCTACAATTTCAAATTTCCCTCTAAATTGGTTCTAAATTGGGAGTTACAAGATTTAATTAAATTCTGAAACTTAAATTCAGATTTTATTTAATGATTGTGGTCCCCACTTGATTACAAAATCTGCCCTCTTTTCCCCCATACATGGCCGGCCATGCACCCTCCTCTTAATTCTCTTTTATTTTATTAACTCCACATTAATTTTCCCCCATCTTAATTACCTAAATTCAAATTCTGAAATTGAGATTAAGAATCCGCCAATTTCGGACACCTTAATTAAATTTCAGGATTTTATTCTCCCTCTCTTCCTCAAGCACCACCCGCCCAACCCTCTCCACCCGTGATCGTCCCCCTCCTCCTCTCCCTAGCTCACGGCTTGCCACTTTGCCGCCCCTCCCCCTTTCTTTCCTTGGCTCGAATCCACTACCGCCATGCATGGATGAGCCCGAATGGAATTTCGGGTTAGAGTACGACCGCAACGGAAGAGTCAACATTCTCCGTTCACCCTTCTTTGACGTGGGATTCGACTTCGACGACACCCCGGAAGAGTACTTGGACCGGATCTTGCCAACTCTTGTGGACTTGATAGACGATCACTTCTCCGTCTATACGTGGATCATCGAAGGCCGTCCATCCGCTCCTTCGAACCCGACTTCCAACCCGGCGACAAGTCCTCTCAAGATCACTTGTGTACTAGTGGCGTCGCTAAGATTGCTCACGATTCTCTTCCGCTAACCTCCACCTCAAATTGAGTGACGGATCCTAAGGTGAAGGGTCTAAATTTTAAATTTTGGGCTTTGGTAATTTAGCTATTTGCAATACTTGACGTTTGGATGTTATTTTGAAAAGCTTTCAAATCTCATATTGGGACTTCTTGTTGTTACGTAAGCATTCGCATTTGAACTCTTGAAATTCAATTGATTACGCATAAAGTTTTAGCAACAAGCTTGGTTCAATAAATTATTTAATTTCAAGTGCAATTCCCATATCATCTCATGATAGTTTCACATCATGTTGATGATAAGATTGTTAATATTATAAGTGCTTATGCTCCTCAAGTAGGTTTGGATATGAGTTCTAAATTAAATTTTTGGAATGACTTAGAAGATTTAATACAAAAGATACCTCTTGAAGAAAGAGTTTTTATTAGAGGAGATTTAAATGGACATGTTGGTAGAGAGGTAGATGACTTTAAAAGCATTCATGGTGGTCATGGATTTGGAACGACGAATGAAGGTGGCAAGACCATATTGGATTTTTGTTTAGTTTAGGATTTTTCAATTGCTAATACCTTATTTAAGAAAAGAAATGAGCATCTCATCACTTATAAAAATGGATATAGTACAACACAGATTGACTATTTTCTTATTAGAAAACTAAATCTTTTAGATTGCAAAGATTGTAAAGTTATTCCGAGTGAAAATTTATGTACCCAACATCGATTATTAGTTTTGGACTTTAATATAAAAGGGCATAAAATAAAAAATAAAGTAAAACGATTTTCTAGGATTAGATGGGGGCATTTAAAGAATATTAACAAAAATATTTTTGAAAATAATATTTTAGATCTTAAGATTTTGTCTGTGCATGAGGATGCTAATATTATGTGGGAAAAAGTGGCTAGTGATATTAAGAATATTGCAAAAGATGTCCTTGGAGTATCAAAGGGAAAAGCTCCTAATAGTAAAAGTAGTTGGTGGTGGAATCCATATGTGCAAGAAAAGATTCGAAATAAGAAGCTTTGTTATAAAAATTGGTTTAATTTTAAAAATTCTGATAATTGGGAAAGATATAAAGTGGCTCGTAAGGATGCTAAGAAAGCAATATGCGATGTAAAGACATTAGCTTTTAGTGATTTATATAATAGATTAGATACTAAAGAGGGAGAAAGATATATGTATAAGTTAGCCAAACAAAGAGATATGAGTAGTAAGGATTTAGTTCAAGGGAAGTGTATTAAAGATGAAGATCAAAAAATACTTTTCTTAGAAGATGATATTCAACAAAGATGGATGAGATATTTTGCTAAACTTTTTAATGAAGATTGTGAAAATAAGATTGACATTTGTGACCTTAGCACCCTAAATGAAAATAAAGATTTTTGTTTTTATCGGCGTATTAGTAAAACTGAAGTTAGAGAGGCTTTAAAGAAAATGAAGGGTGGAAAAGCTGTTGGACCTGATGATATTCCAATAGAGGTGTGGAAATGCTTAGGAGATGAAGGAATTTCATGGCTTACTAAACTTTTTAATACTATTCTGAAGATTAAAAAGATGCCAGATGAGTGGAGAATGAGTGTGTTAATTCCTATTTTTAAGAATAAAGGTGATGCACAAGATTGTGCGAATTATAGAGGTATTAAGTTAATGTGTCATACTTTAAAACTTTGGGAGCGAGTTATGGAGCATAGGTTGCGGCGTGATACTAATGTTTCTCAAAATCAATTTGGATTCATGCCGGGTAGGTCGAATATGGAAGCCATACATTTATTAAGAGGTTTGATGGATAAATATAGAGAAAATAAGGAGGATCTACATATGATATTTATTGATTTAGAAAAAGCATATGATAAAGTTTCAAGAGAAGTGCTTTGGAGAGTTCTTGAAAAGAAAGGAGTCAATAATGCTTATATTCAAATCATTAAAGATATGTATGCAGGAGCTATTACTTGTGTTCAAACACAAGGTGGATTGACCAAGTATTTCCCTATTTCAGTTGGATTACATCAAGGATCAGCCTTAAGCCCATATCTTTTTGCTTTAGTCATGGATGTTCTCACTAGACATTTGCAAGAGGATGTACCTTGGTGTATGCTTTTTGCTGATGATATTCTTCTTGTTGATAAGACTAGAGAGGGAGTTGAAGGTAAACTTGAATTATGGAGGTCAACCTTAGAGTCTAAAGGTTTTCGCTTGAGTAGATCTAAAACGGAATATATGGAGTGTAATTTTAGTATTAATAGACCTAGTGAGGGGATTGTGACTTTGGGCGATCAAGTCATTAATAAGAGTACACATTTTAGATATCTTGGATCTATTGTTCAGAGTGATGGTGAAATAGATGGGGATATTATCAGCAGAATTCAAGTTGGATGGTTGAAGTGGAGGAATGCATCGGGCTTGTTATGTGATAGATATGTACCCCTCAAACTTAAGGGAAAATTCTATAAGATGGTAGTGAGGCCTGCAATGCTTTATGGTGCCGAATGTTGGCCATTAAAAGAGAAGCATAATACTAAGGTGTGGCAGAGATGAGGATGCTCAGGTGGATGAGTGGCTTTACCCTTAGAGATAGGATACGAAATGAGCATATACGTGAAAAGGTTGGAGTAGCTCCAGTAGAAGATAAGATTAGAGAGAGTCGCCTTAGATGGTTTGGTCACATAAAACGGCAGCCTTCCGATGACCCGGTTAGGAGAGTAGAGGTATTGGATTTGACTTATGTTAAGAAAGGTAGGGGTAGACCTAAAAAGACTTGGTTAGAAAATATTAGGAATGACCTTTCTTTATTAGATTTAAACGAGAATTTGATTTTTAATAGGACACAATGGAGAAAAAGGATTCATGTAGCCGACCCCACGTAGTGGGATAAAGGCCTGATGTTGTTGTACCCTTAAGGATCTAATCTTATGTAAGCCCTAGGGGCATGATAGTCTTATTTTAGTTTCTTTTATTTCTGAGGCCTATATATAGATGCCTTTGCTAGTATAATGGTATGATGGAGTTCTGATAAAAAAATTTGCTCTGCACTTTTGTTCTTTGGGAGGACATTAGTGAGAATCCCTATGGAGGGAATCATAGTCTCCACCAGCCGTATGATGGGTCCGTGCTCGTGGCTTGAAGTCCCTTGTTGAAGGGCAATGCATCACCTGTCAGTCTTCGGAAGAGTTCAAGGCTCACAATTTTATCTTTTTTCTTTGTTTTTATCTCTCCTTATTTTTTCTTTAACCGCTGGCTAAATCTTCCTCTAACCGCCGACCACCCCACCAATTCTCCAAGGCTCCAATTCCGAATCATCATTTTATTACTTTCCTAATTTGATTCAAAGTAATTTGGGAATTTCAAATTAATTTGAGATTTGAATTTCCCTCATTAATTTGAATTAATTACACAATTCCCTCCCATCTCTTAATTTTGAATTTTGAATTTTGAATTTTGAAAGGTCTTTCATCCCTTTCCTAATTTAAGATTCTAATTAAAAAATCATTCAATTATCCCATTATCATCTTCCTAATTTAGCCCATATCTTATTTGGAAAGATATCATAATTTGAATTTGAATTTTAAAATCTTTCCTAAATATCATACACCTATTTTAGGAAATTCCCCCCAATTAGTACACATCTGAATTAAATGATTGGATTTGAATTTAATTCTCCCTATTCAATGTATGTGGACACATACATCGAATCTGGACATCTTTCCTCCCTCCTCCTTGGCTGGCCCTCTCTCTCCCCTCTATCATAATTATTTTCCTCCCTAATTAATGGGCCAATTAAGGAGATAATTAATTCCTCTCTTCCCTCCCTTCTTTTCGTATTTGAATTTCAAATTCAAATCCATTAATTAAGGGAAATATGAGGTGAAATTTTAGCTCTTTAATTTTTATTAACCCCCCCCCCCGTTCCACATCATAGCAACTTGACTCTGTCCAAAAATATGGACAGCCTGTTGAGGAGATGAATTTCAGCCATTTCGTCCTACTGGGTGCACGTGAGCATGAAAGGGAGGGTGGGAAATTGTGTGGACAGCAATGGAGGAGAGCTGGAGTTAATTCCCTTTGATTTAGGCCTGAGTTTGGAAGTAAAATTAATTGGAGAGGAGGGGCATGGGGCCAGCCAAGAGAGAGAGGAGGTGAAATTGTGTCTATGTTCAATGTATGTGAGTTATGGAGCAATTAATCAATTAATTTCAGGATTGATTAATTGATTGAATGAAGGGGTTTCCAAATATGGTGTAATTAATTATGAAAGATTTGAAATTCAAACTTTATTAATTTGAATTCGAATTTCTTTCTAAATTGAAAACTATCCAAATTAGGAAGGAAGAGGTTCTGGAGGGAAGTGGAGTTTGGGATGAGATAAATCATTCCAACCCAATTTTAAAATAAATTGGGATTAGATTCAAGACTTGCATAATATGACTTTGTAATTTAGGAAACTATTTGAAATTCAAAATTTGAATTTCAAATTGTTGAGATTAATTTCCCAAATCACTTAGGTTATTTTAGGCAAGTATTAATGATGAGTTAATTCATCATTCAAGGAGAGGGAAAACATGTGGCCGGCGGTGGAGCTGGGGATGGGGGGGAGTTTGGTATGGAATTAGGGGTGGAGTTAAGATGGGGAAGTTGGGCCGGGTGGAGGGGAAGAAATGGCTAAGGGAGATCGGCGGGTCTTGAGGTGGTGGTCGGGTAGAGGAAAATGAGGGTTTTGGGAACGGGGGCAAGCCGGCGGTGGGTGGGGGGAAGAGGGGAGAGGTCTGAAGAGATGCAAGGAACAAAAATTATAGTTGCGAACATTGGACCATTCCAAAGATTGTACACCTTGGGTCTTCCTTCTCTCAAACACTCAACATTGAGGGAGACAAAGAAAACTCAGAATTTTATTAATCAATCCTCTCAAAATACAAGAGAACTAGCCTATAAATAGGCCTCATGAAAAGAAAAGAAATAATGACTAAAATGCCCTTAGGGCTACAACACCACATGACCACCCCTAGGTGTAAAATGAGAAAAACAGAAAAAAATAAGTACATAAAACACAAAAAATAGACTCAAATCGTAGCCGCTGATCTCTGATGTTCTCATCAAAACTCTCCTTGATTCAGCCCATGCTTTAGTTCTTTCTACTGTAAATTACTTGTTCCATAGACTCAGAAATTTAAAGAAAAGCAGCTTGGAACAAAATTTCTTCTACTTGTTCTCCTAAATTTTTGGAAGCGTTCTTTATTCAGCTTTGAACAACTACTACCCTATAGAGAATTCAAGACAACACTAGAAAGAATCTTTTTTGGCATGTTACAGAGTTTTAATTGTTGTGTGCTTCATCGCATGACAAGTGCATCATGATGGTTGTTTTCTTTTAGTTTTTTAAACCAGTTATTATCTGATATTTGAGGCTTTTATTATTCGGTTATTATGATGTTCCTGTGCTTTTTCTCTGTTTTTTTTACTTGGCACACAATCCTATATCTTAAAAATTGCACGATTTCTTGAACCTGAAATGCTGATGTAGGTATGTGATGGGTATTGGTGAAGCAGAGGCATTTTCTGAAAGGTTGAAACGTGAACTTCATGCTTTGGAAGCGGCAAATGTCCATTCTCTCCTAGAAAGTGAACCCTTAATACAACAGGTATCTTTGTTAATTACTTATGCTTTTTTTTATATTTTGTTTTCTTGAATCCATAATTGCAAACTTGAACCTGTTTTAGATCTTTTGATGCTATGTATGACTTGAAATGTCTTCTACTTCTGCTCTGTATATCTATATATATATATATATATATATATATATATATATATATATATATATATATATATATATATATATATTATATATATATATATATATATATATATATATATATATCCTACATGCTCAGCATTTTTTTTTTGGGTGTTTGAAATATTATGTTACTTGCATTTAGGTTAATTCGCTGGTTTCTAATTCATGCTTCCAAATTTTGAGTTGTACAGGTCTTATTGGGGCTAGAAGCAGTTACTGCCTCAGTGGAGGACATGGATGAGTGGCTTCGTATTTTTAATGTGAAACTTAGACACATGAGGGAGGATATTGAATCGGTATGAACATGCATATTCAGCTTTCTTCCATAAAGCGATAAATTTCTTCCATGCAATGATTTTGGGCGTTCTCAGATCATGTAGAATTGCTTTATGAAATCTGTGAGGTTATTTTGTATGTAGCAATTTTTTCTGTGCTTCTTATAATAGATGCTGAAACACACACAAACAATGATCCACCTTGCTTCGAAAACTATATATATATATATATATATATATATATATATATATATATATTACATGGCATTTGCAATTTTGGCATGTTGCATCCTTCTCTAAACTATGCAAAAAGTGCCCTCTTCTCAATCTTGTTATTTCTCATTATGAGCAAACACTCTGTTAATGTCATTACCCGACCCGATATGACCTGAAATTGCACAGGTCATACCGTGTTCGATTGTGGCAAGACTCAAATCCCAAGATCCAGTTGGAGTGCTGAAACAAAACTTCCAATGTAAACACACCATAGAGCCACTACTGAATACAAATAAAGAGGAAGTCTAATGAATCACAAAATGATTGTCTATTTATCATCCAAAAATACATATAATATCTGAGATATCTACAACAACGCTTGGCATATTTGGACTTATATAGATTCTTAAAATATTTTTTGATTGTTATAGGTAATTTTTTTTTTCTAATTTTTTTAATTATAACAGCTAATTAACAACATGCGTTTTTGGGAAGTAGATTTTGCTTTCAGGTCTAAGAAACGTGAGTTTTTTTTTTTAATTCCAGTCAAAGAACCAAAATATTGGTTAGATTAGCATCTCCATTCGTATGGAAAGTACAAACTATCTTGAGTCATGATTCTTACAAATTTGAAATTTAGTTCACTGTTAGGATGTGGAGTTTATTTTTCCTGAAGAAAAAAATTAAAATTAAAATCCCTGAAAATGTTTGGCCGAGTGTTCTCCCAACTGAGGTTGCTAGTTGCTAGAGGTAATGGCTTGAGTTGTGGTCGATGAAGTTGTTGAGAGGTGGCTAACAAGCTTCAGGAACAGTCGTGTCACACCTATTTTGACCCCTTTCAGTCAACTTGAAGTGTAGCAAAGAAAGAAAATCTGGACATATACATTTCTTAGTAACACCCATCCTGAACTACATTCTTTAGGATCGAGTGAGTAGGAAATTAATCTATTCACACCATCCTAACACAAATATATTTCAGCCTTAGAATTATACCTCACAATTTCATGTTTGGAAGCATGCCCAACATACATAAAAAAAAGTATTGAGCTTTACTAAAATTTCAAATAAAATTTACATACCCAAAACTTTAATCTAAAGCTTACTGATCAGTCTTTTATCTACATCCAAAACTTATGTACACGTGGCTGTCAAAATCCTGCCTAAAGCCTCGTTAGCTCATTTACCTTTCCTTCAATACATCCATTGGTGAGTTGAATGCTCAATGAAATACACAATCTTAGTACAAGAACAAGAACCAATTAACATGCATGTTGATAATTTGAACTAATATAAGAATCTTTAGCGGTACACATGTCAAAACTAATATAAGAGTCATTTGTGTAGTAAAAGATCAATTTATAAAACTGTGCAATTTATTGTATGAACTCTTTCAGGTTTCTCTCATGTTTCTTATTTTATTTATTGTACACTATTTTAGGAAAGTCATATATGGCTATAGGCTTTAACACATTTATAGCCCCTCCAACTCCAACTTTTTAGAAGAGAGAGTTGAGCAACTCCCATGTGGCCCCTACTAGGCTTACCTTGTTAGGTCTTTAACCTTTGCTTGTGCATGTCTATCCCCCATAATATGACTTTTCTCAATACTTCCAAACTAGCATAACAGACGTCCAGAATATCATGTCACAGTATACAAAAGTATTGTATATATATAAAATATATTCATAATGAACAAGAGATCATAAAGCTGAAATTGTTCTTGTTGCCGAAAATTTCATCATAGAATTAATGTGAAAAATTTATATAAAATTTAGATTTAAAAATTTATAATTTTCTGTACTAGAGATTGAATATATCATCTCATTTTCTGGGTTGGCAGGATGGAATTAATCCCTTAGGGTATCTCGACCTCTTTTCCTTCTATAAACAACCTAAATAATCATAATTTGCACAATTTATCACAAATTATTAACTTAGAAATCTAATCTATAAGAATTCTAAAAAAAAGATTTTATCTCAATTATATTTCTTCTTATTCAATTCTTTAAGTCTATCCACTTGTTTAACAACCCATATGCCGAAATTAACACAAAATAAAAGAAACCCAAATTCCTTACTCAAAACCATAGCCACCCCCTTTTTCTTTCCTTCCTCTTCTTTTCCCTTTTTTGTCCTCTGGATTTTAGCCGCTGCACCTGTTCATTCTCACGGCTTGCTCCAGCTTCGGCTCCAGAGACATTTACGGGAGAAGCATAGAAAAGAATTGAAATGGATTTACAGCTTATATATATATGTAAATATAAATAGTAATTATATTTTAGCCCTATGATCATGTCAAACCCCTGCATGCGAAGTTAAGTGAAAAAAAAAATGAAATTCCTCTTAAAGCTACAATAAATTTAATGAAGGAAAAGTAATGGAAAACTCTAGAAAAAATTGCAAATCGATACTAATTCAATAACTTTCATGTCCTTGCAATATAACATATACTTCTATATATCAATTTACAGAATTTGACAAGTAGAACATAAGGGAATAAAAATGTTGTTGTTTTATAAAAATTGGTATTTTGGGTATAAATTCGGGGAAAAAATTATGCTTTACCATTGCGAAAATTTTAGGGTATCATAGGTCCCTTGGTGTAGGGTATCGTAGTCCCTTGGAGCCCATGAGCCTTGCAAATCAGTCATAGTACATTGGCAAGTAGCTGACAAGAAGTCATTTAAATTGGTCGACAATAAGGTCTTGAGTGTCTCTTTAGGGTCATTATTTTGAGGCAACTACAAAAGCTTTCTTCAGCGGCTGGAAAACTAGTGGGATAAAATCAGGCAAGAAAAATATTTGAGGGCAAATATTTCTAGCTTGGAGACATCTTTATGCGGCCTTGAAGGTAAGCAAACTTCTTCTAATCAGATAAATTCTTCCTTTATTTTATGGTGTTTTGTGCAAGCTATTTTGTTTTTCACCAATATGTCATTGCTTTCACGTTCACATTTCTTTATAAAAGTTGATATTAGTGTTGGGCGTTGAGGTCTTGAGATAAAATGGGAGGAATTATGATGTGAAACCACATAGGAATTGCACGTAGAAATTTATAACGATTGAATTAAGGCGTTGCGACTTAAACTTAATGTTTCACTTTTAAAAGATTTTACGAATTTAAAATCGTTTAAATTGATATGGCAAGTAACCATACAATAGAAGACAATATCTAAAAATAATATCAAGATTATCATGAAAACAAGTAGTGCAACAAACAAACAATCCACCATGTAACAAAGAGAGAATTCACCTCGAGTTTCCCTCACTCGCTCTCTTTAAGGGTTAGCGGAAGAAGAATCACCACAATCCGGAAGATGCCACCACGAAGGAGAGGAAGCCGGGGTAGAGATCCAACAAAAGTTAGCCGGAGGAGGGGCTATGTGTAGACGACCAATGATCCACCAATGTCCGGAGGGAAGATGTTTGACTTCTTTTCTTGCAAGAGAGCTTATGGGATGAGAGGAATTCCAAGAAGGTGGGCAAGCAAGAGGGCCGACAAAGTGTGGAGGGAATTAGGGTTTGTGGGGTTTAGGTTTGGGGTTATGGAGAGAGCATTAAATCTGAAATTAGTTTCAGATTTAATTAAATGAGGGAAAAGAATTTGAAATTGAAATTCAAATTCAAATATGAGTTAGGGGAATTAGGGTTATTAAATCCTCTTTAAAATTAATTACCAATGAGCATGGTTTAAAATTGAGCAATATGAGGCTCGCCTTGAGGCCCGCCTTTGCGCAATTCCAGTAAAAAACGCCTCAATGCTTACGCCTCGAGTTTTTGTTATGAGGCTTGCGCCTCAACTTGGTTGAGGCGCGCCTTAAGGCCTGCATCGCCTCACTGGCATGAGGCTTACGCCTCTTGCTATATATATTAAAACTTACATAATTTTTGAAGTAAATACTCGACATTGGACTTTACAGGAGAGGAGGAAGGGGATTGAGCAGTTCATCATAATGATGATTCAAATGAAGAACCCCTTAGTGATGACAGTGCTGATGACTTATGAGTTCTTATGTGATATGTCATTGCTATTTATTTTTAGAAATTGGAATTATATGTTAATGAAAAGAATACTGGGATTTTAGAAAGATAAAATTTTAAGTTGAACTATATTTCATGTTGTCTTATTATTGGGATATTTTGATTTCACTTCATATCTTATGTTTTTTTATATTTTATATTATTCACGCATTAGTATATAAAAATTTATCATTTTATATTTATGCAATCTTTTGATTTTGAGGCTTTTACACCTCAAAACGCCTTGAGGCTTACGCCTCGCCTCACGAATGAAAAACGCCTCAATACCCGAATACGCAATTTTAAACATTGCCAATGAGGGTAATCAATTAAGATAATTAAATTAGGGTGTGGAGGGAAGTATTAGAATTCAAATTTTGAATTCAAAAAATTTGGAGCATGGGGAGGGCCGGCGGCATAGAGAGAATAGGGGGGAGCTTGGGAAGGGTTTAATAGTTTCCTAATGCACTCCTATTAATTAGGGATGAAATAGGAATGGCCAATCTAATTTAAAATTAAATTAGATCCCAATTTATTAACTTTCATAATTTAGCTTTCTTAGTTTAGGAAAGCATTTGAAATTCAAAATTTGAATTTAAAATTATTTAGATATTTCCCAAACCAATTAGGCTATTTTAGGTAGGTGTTAATGATGATTGATTTCATCATCCAAGGGGAAATAGGAAGGGGGTGGCCGGCGGTGGGGCTAAGGCTAGCTAGGCCGGCAGTTTGGAGGTGAAGGTGGGGTGGCCGTAGGCATGTGGATGGGGTGAGGGTTGGCTGGCGGCTTAGAAGGAGATTGGGGAAAAAGGGCTGGCCGGTGGAGGTGGGTTGGATTGGCCGGCGTTGGTGGGAAGGAACATAAGGTGGCCGGTTATAGGAAAAGGAAACAACGAGTCCAGGAATCCACCAACGGCTGACGGGTGATGCAAGACCCTTTCCTAGGATTTCTCCTCTCAAGAACTCTCAAAGAGATCAAACAAAAAAAGCTGAAAATTTTCATTCGTGATTATCATTATTCAAATACATGACTAAGGACCTACTATATAGGCCTCATAGAGAAATAAAAGAAATGACTAAAGAAAAGAGACAAATTGGAGAACACCAGGACAAGACTTAAAACCAAAACTCGATTCAAATGTAACTTGCAAACATCCAAACAAACTTAGGAAAAACAAAAGCCAAATCGAACGAAAACAAAATAAAAATATTAAAACACTATCCTCAGTATAACCGTCTAGCGGTCTCCTCACATACAACGAAAGTAAGAATTTAAGAAAATTGTGCTTAGGCTTGCAAACCAAGGGTCCACCACTACAAAAGAGTCCAACGTCCTTTCTAAACTTCTTTGGCAAATGTCTCCAAATTTCAGCCAACATACACTTCCAAAGCTCAAGAAGAAGGATACAAGTAGAGTGGAACTTGTGTAGAGAAGAAGGGGTTGGAAGTCAAGACGAAATAGAGAAGAGAAGAATGGGATGGAACAAGCTCTCAAGCTTTTCCAAGAAGAAACCCTCAGGTTTTTGTAGAGTTTTTACTCACTATTTCAACAACCTTTTCCATGCTAAAACATCCCCATTTTATAGGCAAAAGAAGGTAGACAAATAGCCAAAGCACCTCCAACCAAATCCAATTAGAATTAGGGGAAATGAAAGGCCAAAAGTCATCAGCTAGAAGACCAAACAGCAGCAGAAATATAGCACAGAAAACGTAGAGAAGCCACCGAAAATCCCCCCAAAAAGTCACGGGAAACCAACCAGCAAGGAACCCGAAAAGCCAGCACAGGAGGCAAGGTACCAGGACACGGGAAACCAGCTAGCAAGGGACCCGAAGAGCCAGCACAGGAGACAAAGGGGCAAGGCACGGGAAACCAACCAGCAAGGGGAAACCGAGAAGACAAAGGGGAGGAGAAGAGGCACAAGTCCACTGCAAAATGAATCCAAGAAATAATAGCATACCTTTATGAATTAATGAGCTAGGAAGTGTAATAAATCCCTCAATCATTGAGCTAAACTTCAGCTCAAGCATTTATGAGCTAGCACCAAGTAGAATCCAACATTTTTTAAGCTCAACACCAAGCATCCAAGGCCCACCCGAGAGCCGCCACCACACCAAAACAGAAATCAGCAAGCAGCCCATGGACTAAATGGACCCAAAAGCAAGCAAACCCAAGGCTTGTCATGCCTAGCACATTCCTACCATGATCATTGGAAGCCCAACCATCATAAGATAGCATAAACAAAAATAAAACACAACTAATATTGTTCATAATACAATAAAACATAAATAAACAAAAATTATTGAATGCATCAATTCCCCCCTGGTGGGAAACTCTCATATCCTGATGAGAAAGCTTCCACAATTCTTTTATAAAGCTCCGGATGACGCTTTTCAAGCTCTTTTGCATTCATCCAAGTACAATCCGTCAAAGGGCGATTTTTTCACTTTGCTAAGAATTTCATATGTTCACCGTGCTGAGTTTTTATAATTTTGACATTCCATAATATCCTCAACCTGTTTAGCATAACTCAAAACAGAAGTGGAGAGAGGTAATGTTTCAAGTTCCACATGATCGTCAGTATTTCCTTCATATAAAGAAAGATCAGAAACATTAAACATAGGAGAAGTGCCAACAGTAAAAGGAAGATCCAAAAGATAAGCATTTGTGCCCAATTTTTTTAGAACACGAAATGACCCAAATTTCTTCTTGCTTAATTTCCCAAAAGTGCCAACAAGAAATCGTTGGCGACGAAAGTAAGCCATAACCAAATCTTCTTCTTTGAAATAAACCTCTCTACGATGTTTGTCAGCATCAGTTTTGTACTTCACATTAGCCATTCGGAGTTTTTCAAGAACTTGCTGTTGGACAATTTTAATATGGTGAAAAGTTTCAGTAGCTTCAGCACTAATTTATTTGGCAAAGGCAAACAGTTTCTATCTAAAATGTGAGGTATAGACTGGCCATAAATGATTTCAAATGGAGTTTTACCCGTGGAGCGATTAACAGAATTATTGTAAGTAAATTCAGCTTGGGGTGAAATCAAATTCCATTGGGATGGTTTCTCACAATCTCACCTGCCAGGCATCTCAACAAGTTTCCCAAACTTCGATTTACAACTTCAATTTGCCCGTCAGTTTGTGGATGATATGCACTGCTAAATTGAAGAGTAGTTCCTAATTTTGCCTAAAGTGTTCTCCAAAAATGACTCAAAAATCTAGTATCTCTATCAGAAGTAAAAGTGCGAGGAACACCATGAAGACGAATAATTTCTTTAAAGAACAAATCAGCAATATATGAAGCATCAGAAGTTTTCTTGCAAGGAACAAAATGTGCCATTTTGCTAAATCGATCTACCACCATAAAAATAGAATCAAACTTTCTAAAAGTAACAGGCAATCCCAAAACAAAATCCATAGAGATATCATCCCAAGGTTTATTAGGAATTGAAAGGGGAGTATATAAACCAGCATTTTGAGAAGTTCCTTTAAAGGTTTGACAAATTTTGCATTGTTTCACTAGCTTAGTAATTTGTTTTCTCATATGAGGCCATAAATATTTTTCCTCTACTAAAGCCACAATTTTTCCCTGCCCAAATTGTCCACTCAATCCCCCACTATGAAGTTCATGCACAAGTTGTTCTCTTAATGAATTATTTGTTATGCAAAGTCTAGATCCCTTAAACAAAAACCCTTTATGAATAACAAACTGAGCAGAAGGATTAAATCCAAAAGCAAGATAAGAATCTCAAATATTTTTGAAATCAGGGTCATTAGCATAAGTATCTTTCAAAAAATCAAAAGAGGTAATAGTCGGGTAAACAGTTACCAACAAGTGAGATATCCGACTTAAAAGCATCAGCAACCTTGTTCCAAACACCAGTTTTATGTTTGATATGAAAAGTATACTCTTGCAAAAATGAAATCCACTTAGCATGCCTTTTATTCAAATTTTTTTGAGAGCCCAAAAAATGAAGTGCTTCATGATCAGTATTTAAAATAAATTCCCGTTGAATCAAATAATATCTCCAGAATTTCAAAGCTTGAACAATAACATATATAAAACTCCAAATCGTAAGTAGAATATTTGGATCGAGTATCATTCAGTTTTTCACTAAAGTAAGCAACATGTTTTCCTTCTTGGCTAAGAACAACACCAATACCAACATGAGAAGCATCGCAATCAACTTCTTTTCCCAAAACCAAGTAAACCACATCAAAGTGTTTCAAATCATTCGCATTTAAAAGCAATTCATGAGTGCTTATTTTGGCAACTTTGTTATTTTTAGCAGGTGAATCAGGCACATATTTTTGAGTATAGAAAGTGAATTCTTTGTTGTTTTAAATCAAAGAGTAAGTATTCTTTTCCCCGTTGTGAATGGTTTTGTTATCAAATTGCCAAGGTCGACCCAACAGAATGTGACAGACTTCAAGAGGCACAACAGAATGTGACAGACTTCAAGAGGCACAACATCACAGGTAGGGGTGTCAATTCGAGTCAACCCGTCGGGTTCGGGTTAAACCTGACCCGACCCGGATCTAAACGGGTCAACCCGAACCCGACCCGTTTTTGCAAACGGGTCGGACATTTCAACCCGGACCAGACCCGACCGGGTTGCCGATTTTTGTTAGGCAAAAGAAGGTAGACAAATAGCCAAAGCACCTCCAACCAAATCCAATTAGAATTAGGGGAAATGAAAGGCCAAAAGTCATCAGCTAGAAGGCCAAAAGTCATCAGCAGAAATATAGCACAGAAAACAGAGAGAAGCCATCGAAAATCCCCCCCAAAAAGTCACGGGAAACCAGCCAGCAAGGAACCCGAAAAGCCAGCATAGGAGGCAAGGCACCAGGACACGGGAAACTAGCCAATAAGGGATCCGAAGAGCCAGCACAGGAGCAAAGGGGCAAGGCACGGGAAACTAGCCAGCAAGGGGAAACCGAGAAGACAAAGGGGAGGAGAAGAGGCACAAGTCTACTCCAAAATGAATCCAAGAAATAATAGCATACCTTTATGAATTAATGAGCTAGGAAGCGCAATAAATCCCTCAATCATTGAGCTAAACTTCAGCTTAAGCATTTATGAGCTAGCACCAAGTAGAATCCAACATTTTTTAAGCTCAACACCAAGCATCCAAGGCCCACCCGAGAGCAACCACCACACCAAAATAGAAATTAGCAAGCAGCCCAAGGACGAAGTGGACCCAAAAGCAAGCAAACCCAAGGCTTGCCATGCCTAGCACATTCCTACCATGATCATTGGAAGCCCAACCATCATAGGATAGCATAAACAAAAATAAAACACAACTAATATTGTTCATAATACAATAAAACATAAACCAAAATTATTGAATGCATAAGGCTACAACTCAACTCAACACACAAGCAAGGGTACAAACGTAAATAAAAATAATCTGAACTAATACATAAAATATCAAATATATAAGCTCCTCATCGTAGCCGTCGATCTATGATGCTTCCAGCGGTAGACATTCCGGAATCTCCTACTGATGTCCTCATCAAATTATGTTTGAGGATGGAAAGGTGAAGGCCAATATGTTTTGATGGTAAGAATTTTGGATAGTAGTAGATGTGGATTGGGCATTCTTTAAAATAAAAAAAGTTGCATTTGTCACTTTTGGAGAAGAAGCTAATAACCATGAGTCAAGAAGGCAAGGATCTTTTGGACAAAGAATTGTTGAAACTTGTACACCAGACACTAGTACCAACAAGAACATTGCATTCAACAATATATTACATGATAAGACCAACTCTAGAGTGATGATAGTTTTTTGACACATGTAGGAGAAGCTTGTAAAGAAAATGCACATGATGAGAAGTTCTTTAATCTTTAGGATGATGGGTGGCATGTTATCAACATAACATATCCTTAAACATAACATATCCTTAAATTACAAATTAGTTGAGTTGTGTCGATACTATCTTTGATAATAAAGTTCATGCCTTAAGCTTAATATCATCACATATGGAGAGCTACTGTGGAATTTTGATGGTATGGTAGTAAGTAGCTCTGTTTTTTCTTCTACGAAGTTGAAGCTCAATGATGTTGATGACTTGATCCTAATTGAAAACATCAGGTGATTAGAGTCATTAGGGTTCTTTGCTGCATTGAATCTTGAAAGAAGAGGAGAAAGTACAAAGAGAGGCAACAACAGAGCTAGATCCAATTGTCAAATGAGACATTAATCTAATGATCACAATCGCATGCTGATAATGTGGCAAGGCTAGCCACATTAAAATAGTCACTTTATATAAGAGAAGTGGAGATAAGTCAAACCAGATGGTTGAATATATAAATGGCGTAACTTAATTTATCTGTGATGTAATAATATGTAGTGCTGATAATCTAATGAACTCCTGGATCTTTGGTTCAAATGCACTTTTTTACTCCACAATGTCCTTAAAAATCGTGGGAGTTGGTGATGTGCAAATGAGAGCCTTAAATGTGACCGTTTATGCTTTTATAATGTGAGATTTTATACATGGTATCAAACATTAGAATAATAGGAGCAACTATGGATCCAAATGCTAAAATACGTGAGATAGTTTGTATTTAAAATGGATGAGAATACTACATTTGGGGAGTTTTCAAATTTGAAGTTTCTAGATTTTGTTTTTTTGTGGAGTCTATCTTTCGCAAGCATGAGAAAGCTAGTTTCACACTGATTGAAAGGGAATCATAACTCTAAAGTTTGAGCTTGTATTATATCACTATTGTTTCTGAGGACCATCCTTTATAGCTTCTGTTGGAGTCTCGTTGTATTACATCATCTTTGTTGATGACTTCACCATGAAGGTATTGGCTTATTTTATGAAAATATAAATTAAATGATGTAGAACGCGGGGGGGGGGGGGGGGGGGGGGCATGTGAATTTCGAATTTTCAAATTAATTGGAAAAGTGAGGAAAGGGGTCGGCGAAAGAGAGAGGGAAAGGGGATAGGGTGTCCAGGTTCAATGAATGTGGAATTTGAATTGATTCCCAATTAATTTTTGATTCACCCAATCCTTGATTGAAGGAAGGCTTTCCAAAATTAAGCTAAATGATTTAGGAAAGAATTTAAAATTAAAAATTCGTTTGAATTTGAATTCGAAAACTTACCAAATTAGAACAACTTAATGTATGAAAGAATAAATTTTAGAGGGAAAGGGATTTGATTGAGAGCATTAATTGAGGGGAATTAATTAATAAACGAGGGAAAAGGGGGGCAGCCAAAGGAGGAGGGGGAGAGATGTCCACATACGATGTATGTGTGATGTAGGCAAAGGGAGGGTGGGGTCAAAACAAGTTGGGATTTAATTTTGTAAGTTTCTTCTTGAGTCAGCTCATTAATGAGCTTCTACTTATGTTTCAGCTTATAATTTGGCTTTATTAGGATCATTCCCCCCTATTGGCCCTTGGTTCTTCCCCCTTGGCTGCCCCTTCCCCTTTGTCTTCTTGGCTTTCCCCTGGTTGTTCTCGGTTTAGGGCCTTGGGCTGCTTGCTGCTCTCGGTTTGGGGCCTTAGCTGTTGCTGTTTTCGAAGTGTATTTCATTTCCTTTACTATGTCGTTTGCTCTCTGTTGACTGGCTGCTCGTTGGGATTCCTTGTTTGCTGGTTCTATTCCCTGCAGCCCTTGTGGTCTTCTCTATTTGCCGGTTCTGTTTTCTGCTGCTGTCTCATGAATACAAACTTGTTTATGGGAGGATTTTTAGGATGCTTTATGGATGACCCTTCGCCTTTCATTTCATGTTTTCTGTGCAGTTTTTTGTGGGCTGTTTGTGGTGTCTTTTAGCCTTCCTCTTCCCCTTAATTATTGGTTTCATGTGGCTGTTTGTCTCCCCTTTCTCTCCTATAAATTTGTGGTTGTTTTAGAGTTTTAAAGGTTGGAAAAATGCAATTTTTGGACAGCAAAGCCTGAGGATTTTTGGAAAAGCTTGAGAGCTTGTTTTCCACTTCTTCTTCTACTTCTTGGGAAGGCTTGCGAGCTTCTCCGCTCTTCGTCTCGGCTTCTAATCTCATTCTTCTCTCCGCAAGATCGACTCCACTTGTATCTTTCTTCTCAATCAATCAAAGAAGAGCTCCTTTAGGTGTTTTGATTTTGTGTCAAAGTTTGTAAGTGTCAAAAGTTGTAAGTGTCATTCTTTTATAAAAGTAAAATTGTATTTTGTTTTAAAAGTCTTATTTTACCTAATTTGTCGTATTTGTGTCTTTTTGAGTATATTGTGTATTTTCTATTACCTAGAAAAGTATAGCTTTTGCTCGCAAAAATTTGGGGCCCTTACCAAATTTTTGCTTGCATCAATGTGGCCCTAGACATTAAATGAGATTTGATATTAAATATGAAATTGATTTCAAATTTAGAGGAATTAGGGGAAAGCTTCCAAAAATAGATTTGTTAATTCGGAAAGGATTTGAAATTCAAATATCTTTGAATTCAAATTTGAAACTTTCCAAGTTAACAATAAATTAATTTAGAAAGGTAATAAAGAGGCTATTTTGAATTCAAAATTTAAAATTTGTGGAGAGGGAAGAGGCTAGGGGTGAGGTGGTCGATCGACTATGGAGGTGGAGGGGTTGAGATTTGATCGAAAAGAAAAGTTAACTAAAATCAAACGAAATAAAACAAAAACGGATGGTGAATAGTGGAGATTAGAGATGAGAGGATGGAGAACAAAGAAAAGATAAAATAAAAACGATACAAACCACGAGCCAAGACTCTTCCTGCGGCTGGTGGGTACTACGTTGCCCTCCCCGAGGGACTTCAATCTACGAGCCCGGATCCATCCTGTGGCTGGTGGAAATAATGATACCAATTTGCTGTGGGAGCAAGAAAACAGGGAAATATAGAAACAAGAAAGCAATGGAACAGTAAAAATCTCTCGGCAATATATTTTGTGTATTAAAACTAAGCTCCAAAGTCCATCTCCCAGCCCCTATATGGGACGGTATACCAGCTAAAAGAAGCCAATCAAATGGCCAACTGCCTAATGTACTATAGTACTATATTTGGTTATAGAAGAAGTGGAGAAGAAAACATAAAGTAAGTGATAGCAGGTTTTAGATATAATATTCTTGCATAAAACAGAGTGTAAAGATGTTCCCACATCAGTAAAGTAAGTGATAGCAAGTTTTAGATATCCGTAACCATAAGGTTGCCCTCCCATAGGACTTTTCTTCTCTAGAACTCACACAGAGATCAAGACAAAGGCTCCAATTTTTTTTTATTAATAATCCATCATTACATTGCACAAACAAGGGTCTCTATATATAGCCTAAGAAACAAAAACAAGACACATATACCCCTAGGGCTTACATAGGACGACCCTCTTAAGGGTAAAAATAGAAAATTCATAATAAAAATAAAAGTACAAATAACAAATTAAGATAAGGTGGAATGATCTCAACCATCGATCGTTGTCTCCTCTGAAAATCTTCATGATCGGATGTCCGCATCATTCTCCAGGGGTGGAAAGACCTCGACTCTGTCGAGTCCGCACCCCGGGTAATCATTCTATGATACCAAACTAATTTAGAACGATTAGGGGGGGGTCATGTGAATTTAGAATTTTCAAATTAATTGGAAAAGGGAAGGAAGGGGTCGACTAAAGAGAGAGGGAAAGGGGATAGGGTGTCCAGGTTCAATGAATGTGGAATTTGAATTGATTCCCAATTAATTTCTGATTTACCCAATCCTTGATTGAAGGGAGGCTTTCCAAAATTGAGCTAAATGATTTAGGAAAGAATTTGAAATTTCAAATTCGTTAGAATTTGAAATTTCAAATTCGTTTGAATTTGAATTCGAAAACGTACCAAAATTAGAACAACTGAATTTAGGAAAGAATAAATTTTAGAGGGAAAGGGATTTGATTGAAAGCATTAATTGAGAGAAATTAATTAATATGTGAGGGAAAATGGGGGCGGCCAAAGGAGGGAGAGAGATGTCCACATATGATGTATGTGGCCCAAGACATTAAATGAGATTTGATATTAAATATGAAATTGATTTCAGATTTAGAGGAATTAAAGGAAGGCTTCCAAAAATAGATTTGTTAATTCGTAAAGGATTTGAAATGCAAATATCTTTGAATTAAAATTAGGAACTTTCCAAGTTAACAATAGATTAATTTAGGAAGGTAATAAAGAGGCTATTTTAAATTCAAAATTCAAAATTTGTGGAAGAGGGAAGAGGTTAGGGCTGAGGTTGTCGGCCGACTATGGAGGTGGAGGGGTTGATGTTTGATCCAAAAGAAAAGTTAACCAAAATCAAACTAAATAAAACAAAAACGGATGGTGAATGGTGGAGACTAGAGTTGAGAGGACGGAGAACAAAGAAAAAATAAAATAAAAATGATACAAACCACGAGCCCGGACTCTTCCTGCAGCTGGTGGGTACTACGTTGCCTTCCCCGAGGGACTTCAATCCACGAGTCCGGATCCATCTTGCGGCTGGTGGAAACAAGGTTGTCCTCCCGTAGGACTTTTCCTCTCTAGAACTCACACAGAGATCAAGACAAAGGCTCCAATTTTTTTTTAATTAATAATTCATCGTTACATTACACAAGCAAGGGCCTCTATATATAGGCCTAAGAAACAAAAACAAGACACAAATGCCCCTAGGGCTTACATAGGACGATCCTCTTAAGTAAGGGTAAAAAGGAAAATTCATAATAAAAATAAAAAGTACAAATAACAAATTAAGATAAGGTGGAATGATCCGGCCGTCGATCGTCGTCTCCTCCTTTGAAAATCTTCATGATCGGATGTCCGCATCGATTATAGTTGTAGAAAGCAGTTTTTCACCACATAAATTTCTGAAAATCGGTGATAAAGCAATAAGAAAGTAATAGCCAAATGAAATTATGGTCATTGTTTGAATAGCAAAGTAGTTAGAAAGCTGCCCTAAATAGACCCCAAGTCTTAACTGCAATTTGAGCTTTTCAAATAGTTCCTTTGTGTTTCCTGGTTAGTTTTTATTTCAGAAAGTTAATGCCATTACCTCTCAAAATGTGTAGTATAAGTCTGGCTTAATTGTATGTGATTGCATGAACGTTTATTTTATTTAATTGTGCTTTGTGCTTACAATGAACAAATTCAACATACCCCTTTTAAATATGGAGCTTGGTAACTGCATGATTTTCTCAATCATTTACTTCAATATTCATATGCATCTCATTAAATTATAGGCTTTATTTATTCATTTGATTCTTTGGCAGATAGAATCCCGTAATAACAAGTTGGAGATGCAATCTTTAAATGACCAAACACTCGTTGAGGAGCTTGATAAGCTTCTTGAAAGATTGCGCATTCCTTCTGAGGTATAATATTTTGTAATTTATTCAGTTCTCTTATGTTGATATTATTTGGATTCACTTAGTATATGCCATTGTTTGCTTATTCCTTGATGTATGATCACAGTTTGCGGCGGCTCTAACTGGTGGTTCATTTGATGAGGCTCGTATGCTTAAAAATGTAGAAGCATGTGAATGGTTAACTGGGGCCATATCTAGTCTTGAAGTGCCAAAATTGGATCCATGCTACGCTAACATGAGGGCTGTAAGTACTTTCTCATTTGTTAAATCATCTTCTGACTAGATTTGCATATGCACTGTATGGGTTAAATTTTATGCTAACAATGATGGAAAAACAGCTATACTGTTTAGAAATGACAGATTGTGTCATTCTGGAAAGCTCTACATAAAGAATAAATGAAAAAAAAAAATGAAAATCTAACTTTTATGCAAGTGGTTTTGTGAAGAGAATTATGAAGGTATGAACTTTCGTAACCTCAGACGTTATGAATTTTTTATGCAGTGTATTTAAATAAACCATAAACAAATTTGGTTGCAGCTTGTACGAGCCAAATGGAGTCCAGTAGTGTGGTTTGATATTTTGTGGGTTCACTTTTTTAATATCTCGTGTCCTTGAATTTATCTCATTCTTTTGTTGATTTTAAGCAATCTTATTTAAAATTATTCGAAGATGTTGTAGATATGATTATGATCTAGAACTTTATATGTTTCTAAAGCTGTATTTTGTACTCAAGTGCACTGGAAAGTTGCCTATGATTCTAATAAGTGTTCATGTTGAATCTGTACATGACCGATGCAGGTTAGGGAAAAAAGAGCAGAATTAGAAAAATTAAAAGTTACATTTGTTCGGAGAGCATCTGAGTTCTTGAGAAACTACTTTGCTAGTCTGGTTGATTTTATGATAAGTGACAAGAGCTATTTTTCTCAGGTCAATTTCTCCTTCACACCCTTTTTTATCATATAATATCCTTTTTAAAGTATCAACTTGAGGGTGCATTTTGTCTGTGTGCAGCGTGGGCAGCTAAAGCGGCCTGATCATGCTGATCTGAGATACAAGTGCAGGACATATGCAAGGCTTCTTCAGCATTTAAAGGTTCCCACCGCGTTAAGATGCATTGATTTTTTTGGCCTAGATAATTCAACTCATCTAATCTCTTGTTTGCTTTCTGTTAATAATGTTCAGAGCCTTGACAAGAATTGCCTGGTCCCTTTGAGGAAGGCTTACTGTCATTCTCTTAATTTGTTGCTCCGTAGAGAGGTGAGAAGGAAAGGTCTTGTTTTAATGAAATTATTTATTTTCACCTTTATTTTTATAGTCATCTGCAAGATTAGGTTATGTTGTACCAAAAATATGCTTACTCATTATTTTGATCAGTTGATCAATAGCCTGTCTCACTTCTACAAAACCTACGGAGTACGATGCAAGAAAGCACAGAAAATGAGTACTGATGCAAGTGACGTGTTGACGAATGCTTCGGTATAAATTTTGATGCTAGCATTAGGCAACTTGTGCGAAAATTTGGAGTGTATGTTGCGGAATCATCCAGGCTGTTGAACTTAAAATAGTTCAGAATCAAGCGATGAAAACAAAAAACAAAAAACAAAAAAATCATGCAATTTCAAGGAGAAATGAGAGAGACAAGTCAGAAATATTGAAGGGATGGTCAGAGGAGTTTTGGGATTAGGGAGGAAACCAAGAATAGGTGCTCGAAGAGAGGAATCTGGATTTGCGGGGAGGGGGAATAATTGTCTAATAGAACAAAATATGGGTAGTGGATTTCAAATTCCTTTCTTCAATCAATTATGTAATGCATTCTTAAACACCACTATTTATAATAACAGGATAACTATGAACAAAACTTAATAAAGGAGATCCTTGAAAAATCTTATACTTTTGTGGGCTCCGAAAATTCGGCCCCGGCCTCCGCCCGCTTTTCTTATTCGGCGAGGGAGTTTTAACGGTATAAGTTCCGGGGTAAATTTTGGAAGGCAGATGGGTTTATAGATAAGACACTACCCAGAGATTTCGCCCTCATTTTGGAGGACTTTATGATCTGAGTTCTGGTTTCCTATAGGCGCAAGCCCCTATAGTTAATTACCCCTCCCGATCACGAGAGAGAACTTTCGATTAAGGCTAGTCGTCAATCAGATACGTAGAATATACGTGTTATCTGGCATATAGTAGCAGCAATGGTTTGGATATTTGAAATGTTTGGAAGTTTGGGAATTGGATTTGAGATTGGAAAGATTGGATATTTAAAATAAGAAATTTCACCATCTTGCACTTAAAGCGGATGATGGGGGAATGGATGATAGATCCGATCAAGATCCCATGGTTCCGTCGTCCCGGGCCATCGTGGTCCCTGGTCTACTTAGTCAGAGGAGGTAGTCGACCCAACCTGACAGAAGGATCCTTGTCGGCAGCCATGGGTTGCTTCGTCCAAGGGGACCTTGTAGACCTGGGTTGGATGTTTGTCTAAGGGGACAAATTTAAATCCACCTTAGCTGACAGAGGGCTTTGTGCCCTATCGATCATATCCTATTGATTCATATCTCAAGGATTTGATGCCAATAAGGAGCGTATTGGCTCTGGCCATAACCGGTATTTCGTGGTGCCATTTGGCGGCAAAACCACTCGGTTCAGAGGGCCCCGGGTCGTCGTAACCGTTTATCCTGCGGTGGCCATTTGGCGGCAGACCGCCGGTTAGAGTACACGTACCACGTCCTTATTGGCAGGAGATTGTTTGAGAATGGATCCTAGTGATATTTTCGACTAGGCATTTGGCTCTTTGTGAGCTGAAGTAATTTTTAGATTTGTCTACCTCGGCAAACCGTTGCGGAGGGTGGATGGATTTTGCTTTAAGTGATTGACAGATTTATTTCATATTTAAATATCTTAGAATTTGGGATTTTTGGAATTTTGGATTTTTGGGTGGAGCTTGGATTTTGGGGACATTCGGGATGGCATTTGAAAATATTTGAGAACCCCTCCGGTTGAGATTAGCAATCAACACGGCCATCATCGGGGTGTTTGGGGTCATTTCCATTTGGTTTGATTGAACCTTGTCAACTCGACCAAGCTATTAATCGAGGATCGGGTTTCGTGTAGGCTTCGTGCCTTTGTTCATGAATTTTCTTGATTTTAGGCTTTGAAGGCCTAAAAAGAATATATTTAAACAAATACACCGGTCGCTACAACCGTGTATTTTGTTAGGTAGTTCGAATCTTGTCGACTTCTATTGATCCGTATAGAAGGATCGGATTCGAACTTGAATTCACTTGTCAACCCGCGTAGCTTCAGGCGTCACGTGTGTACCAATAACACGCTCGTCAGGGCCCATGCGGGTTGAGATTGTATTTACCCCTTGTGTACCTATGTGTATACAAACTACGGTGCACGTGTAGGGGTATTTTGAAATATTTTATAGTTGTGCATGTATTTATCGTTTGAATACACAACATTTGATTTCAGAGCTTATACACGCCTTCTGTCCGCTAGTACGAGTGTTGCGGATCCGGTGGCGTGTCATAGTAGTCTTGATATTGACTCCCTCTTTCTCATTCACCGGGGAAGGATCTTTCTGGACTTTGGAGTCAATGACTGTTGATTTGGGGAGAACTCCTTTTAGGCTTTTCGGCATAGTGAACTTGCTATTTCCGGTGTTTGTGGACACCCGAACTGTTCTCTTCTTTATTATAGAACCAAAAAGAGACTTTGGAACACCAGGAAGTTTGGTTCTAATTTGTTCAAACATGTCCTTCCTTTTGCCAGGGGATGTCTTTATTCGTACATCGGGTTTCCTTTGTACCCTGTGTACTTGGAAATTTTGATCACCGCTGTCGTAGATGATATCAATACTTGTGTCCACAGTGGATCGCTATGCTTACGAGACTCTCACTGTTGTTATCCACAAGTGATTTGTAGTTATTTGCAGTGACCCGTTGTATCCACTACGAGCACCTGAAACTGTTCGTAGGAGACCCATTGTTGCCTACATCATGCCCACCTGTCACCAATCTCAGGTGGTCTGATTTATTTGTAGAGGATGAAGCTTTGATTGTTGGTCTCTACTGTTGCCATCTCGATCAACAGGCAATGTAGGGATTGTCGTAGGAGTTCGTTGCATTCGTCTTTCGTGTGCATCGAGATTTCATCTCCTACTTGCAACTTGTTGTTAGCTTGGACGACTGTGCACTTAGACCTTGATTTGTTCATTCATCCAAAGCCCAGTTCTATGTATTCCATTGAACCCAAGTTCAAGGTTCAACTCATGCTTGAGTCTTGTGTATTGTTCTTGAAAATTCAAGTTCTTTATTGCTCATGTTAAATTTGGATCCAACTTGAGTTTAGAGTACAAGTTTGAATGGTCTTTTATTCATCCCATTTTCAAATTGAGTTCCAGTCTGAGTTCACTCGAGCTTGAGTTCTATATTCGGATCCCCTGATGTTGCACAGTTCGAGTTCCAAAAACAAGTTCAAGTGCTTGTTCCGGGTCTTCTGAAGTTCTTGCAAGTATATTTTCTAGTTCTAATTGACTTGAGTTTGGTTCAAATATGATTTTATTTCATTTGGATTTGATCTTTAGAAGTCATTTGAATTTGTTCAAATCATTGTACATTTCAGTGAAAATTTCGGCAGCACCCCGGCATATCCCCCGTTTGGGGAAAAATAGGGGAGCTGGGCCTTCCCACCACGCTACTAGAGCGTGTATGGTAGGTGTCCTTGGACACCGCGGCCGTACAAAATTTCATCCCACCACGCTACAAGAGCGTGTATGGGGCCTTCAGCAGTACCCGTACAACAGAACAGCAGTGACTCCCAGAACAGCAGTGACTCCCCACCACGCTACAAGAGCGTGTATAGGGCTCTCCCACCTCGTCGTATGCATCGCACCGGGCTCCCTCCTACCGTGCTACAAGAGCGCGTATAGGTGGTTTTCCGATCCGCTGCAAACGTCGAAAATGGGATTTGGAACATCATACCTCTCGTAGCAGTGTCGGCGGTGTCGGTGTCGAGGTCGAGGCCGAGGACCATCCCCACCACGCTACAAGAGCGTGTATAGGGCTTACCCGCCTCGTCGTATGCTTCGCACCGGGCTCCCTCCTACCGTGCTACAAGAGCGCGTATAGGTGGTTCTCCGGTCCGTTGCAAACGTCGAGAACGGGATTGGAGTTAGAAATTTATACCTTGAAGTCCGGTGGAGGTGGAAGAGGCTCGAGGACAAGATTTGGAACCGAGGGTCACTCGCCTACCTTGTCGTAGGTGTCGCGCCGGTTGCCCCTCCCACCACGCTACAAGAGCGTGTATAGGCAGACCGCCGACTCGACACGCGGGACGAGGTAAGAGATAGAGCCAAGGTTTCAAAACTTATACCTTGAAGTCCGGCGGAGGTGGGCACGGAAGTCGAGGCAAGATCCGGAACCAAAGGTCGCTCGCCTACCTTGTCGTAGGTGTCGCGCCGGTTGCCCCTCCCACCACGCTACAAGAGCGTGTATAGGCAGACCGCCGACTCGACACGCGGGACGAGGTAAGAGATAGAGCCAAGGTTTCAAAACTTATACCTTGAAGTCCGGCGGGAGTTGTCGGCGATTGTCGGTGGAGAGCACAGAAACCAAGGCGAGAAGGGTAGGCATGCTTCTTCACTACCAGCGGGTTCCCGTTGTTGTTCCGATCAAAATGTTGAACTTCCGGTCCAACAGAGAAGGAAAGTCGTTGGAGGAAGCGAGGTCGACAGCCACGATCAGAGCCGAAGAAGCACGCGAAATGGAGAGAGTTATCTTCACGGTGAACTGCTCCCGTTGCTTCTTCCGATTAAAATGTCGTAACTTCCGATTCAACAGGTAGGGGCGGCGTCGGGCGACCGTGAGGAAGCGGGGACGGACGGCACACGACAGGGAGAAAGTTCCTTCACGCGAGCGAGCTCCCTGTTCAAGCTTCCGATCAAAATGTCGTATTTTCCAGTCCGACTGGAAGGGAAAGTCGGCGAAGGAGCACCGTCGAACAGCCCTGAAGGAGCTGAAGAAACGGCGCCTGCAATCTCTACACCTCCTGTGAAGCACCGAAGCCGATCAGCAATGACAGAGGGTGAGCGAGAGAGGACCGTCGAAGGATTTGAGTCGGACGTCCACGGAGGAGCTGAAGGCGCGACGAGAGGGAGAAAGTTTCCTTCGCAGTCGATGAGCTCCCGTTTGTGCTTCCGATCAAAATGTAACTTCCGATCCAGCAGGAGGGAAAGTCGTTGTCGGAGCCGAGCAGAGACGGGGGAACTGCGAGAGGGAGAGAGTGAGTTCGGACGTGAGAGAGTGAGAGAGCCTGAGCTCTCTCATTTCTTCGGGTTTTAACATCGCGAGGAGGAGATCGTGGGGTGAAATGACTCGAGCGTGGCTTCGACGTGCGAAATGCGGCGACGACGTGCGACTGCGTGGTATGGCAGGTACGTGGATTTTAATTCTTTTTGTTTTCTCTTTTGTTTTATACAGCAGGTCAACAAATGCCCCCCAACAAATGTGGTAGGCGTCTGGAGCGGGCCACGTTTGTTGTATGCTGATTGACCCTGTGGATCTCTAAATATTTATTCTAGATGTCACACTAGGGTTTCTATTTAGTGGATCTCCAAGAATTTGTTGGATGTCACACATTTTCTTTTAGTGGATCTCCAAAATTTTATTTGGATGTCACACTAGTCTTTCTTTCTCTGCTGCCCTTTTAAATATATCCATAGATGATTGATATCTTGTCTTTGTAGATTGACGCTAGTGAATAGCATATGCTCAAGATTCTTCCTTCATCTGGTTGTACCTTGATAGAATTTTAAATATTTATTTGGGGATCTCGGCATGCAGTGTGATGTCGACCCAAATAAATATTTAAAATGCCCCCAGTCTTTAGAGACATTTGTAGATGTCATTCAGGGAACTCATTCTTCAACTTTAGCTAGAGCCCTGAGATTTTGATCCTTCTGTCCTGTGCTTTGTGCTGCGGACTTGGTGAAGGGTTGTCTGATTTGTCTTTGCTGACTTGTCAGAAAGTTTATTTGCCTTCTGCCCTTTGCTTCTAGCTTTGGCGGGCTTGATGAAGGAGTAGATGCCGGTGACCTAAACCGATAGGTTTGTGGTAGGTCAATGGCGAAAAGTCATTGGTCCAAAGCTTTGTGCATAACGGACTTGTTGATGACAGAATCCACTTAGTTCAGCCTTGGGCTTTTCATGAACTTTGAGATAATTTTCTTCGGTCCTTTGCTTTGTGCTTTGACGGACTTGTTGAAGAAAAATTCCTTCGATCCTCGCTTTGTGCTTGACGGATTTGTTGAGGGATTTGCAGGTTTCAGATTCAGTTGATAGTACCGAACGTAGGTAGTATCTTAATCCTTAACCACTTGAGAAGACTTTAATCTGAATCACTTGAGTTTATCAGATCAGGAGAGCTAGGATTTGACAGCTCTTTGTCCTCTGGTTGCTGAGATGGGGGTTCCTCTACTGCGGCCTTTCTTATGGCTTGTTGAGTAGATGGAGCTGCCAGCGATCCGGCCATATTTGGGCTTGTTGGATCCGACCTTTTACACCCATTCAAGCTTCAGACTTGAGCTATGGGAATTGCGCTTCCCAGTGCTGATTTTGTTGAAGTTGACAGATTTGGAGTCATCCTTCGTGGTTTTGGATATTGGAGCCTACGAACATTTGGTAGTTGCTCGAGACTCATCTTTCCACTGGAACTTTGATTCTCCAGTCATTTTGGAGAATTTTGTAGACTACGATCACTTAAACTTGTCGAGTCAAATTTGCCTTCGTTCTTTCTTCAGTCCCTACTGACGGGTTGACGAAGTGGGGGTTCCGCTACTACGGCCGTTCTTATGGCTTGTTGAGTAGACGGAGCTGCCAGCGATCCGGCCATATTTGGGCTTGTTGGATCCGACCTTTTACACCCATTCGAACCTTAAGCTTCAGGCTGTTGAAAGACTTCAAGCTTTTCCGGCTCGATTTTGTAGGAGCGTGTAGTTACAAAAGTCTCTTTCTTGACTTTTGAGTCTTGATTTGTTGGAGAAGGTGTCTCGATCTTTGAGAGATCACCTGCATATACTTTGAAAAAGAAGATCTTTGTATTCTTTAGCACAAAAAACATATGAATTGATAAATTTTAAATATTTATTCGGAGATCTCGGCACGCAGCGCGATGTCGACCCGAATAAATATTTAAAATGCCCCTATCTCGCAGGGACATTTTAGAGCAAAATAGAATTGGAATTTTGAAATTTTAAATATTTATTCAGGGATCTCGGCACGCAGCGCGATGTCGACCCGAATAAATATTTAAAATGCCTTCAGTCTAATAGGGGAATTTTGAAATGCGTTCTTATGATAGAAGAGAATTTCAAAATGTGAAATGTATATGCTAATAAACAGACATGAAAGCATGATACACTAGACATAGCATTTTATGGGGCAATTTTATGCATAGTATTTCTTCAGGTATCTGCCATTGATCGGAGGCATGGGCCTTTGACCATTCAGATCGATCAGTTGATAAGCCCCTCCTTGATATACCTTCTCGATGACGAAAGGTCCTTCCCAATTGGATACGAATTTGCCACCAATTTTTCTGTGCGGGATGATTGGCCTTCTCTGCACCAGGACCAATTCTCCTTCCTGAAATGATCGAGGACGAACCATTCGATCAAAGGACTTTGTCATTCTTGCTCGGTAGATTTCCAGGTTCTGCTGAGCTTGTAACCTGATTTCGTCGAGTGCATCGAGCTCCTCCATTCTTAGACGAGCATTTTGTTCTTGAGTCAGCTCATTCTGGATAGCAATCCGAAGTGATGGTAGTTCAACTTCTAGTGGCAGCACTGCTTCAACTCCGAACACCAGAGAGTAAGGAGTGGCTTTGGTTGGCGTTTTGTAAGTTGTACGATACGCCCACAACGCTTCTACCATTTTCGTATGCCACTCTCTTTTGTTCTTAGAGAGAATCTTTTTTAGCAATTTCACCAGTGTTTTGTTGAAGGCTTCAGCTAAACCATTTGCTCTTGGATAGTAAATGGAAGAGTACCGCCAATCAATTTTGTGTCGATCAACGAACTTATAGATTTTTGTACTTTTAAAAGCAGTTCCGTTGTCTGAGATTATGCGGCGTGGCACACCGAATCTGTAAACAACATTGTGGGTGAAGAAGTTGATCACGTGCTCAGACGTAACTTCTTTGAATGGAGCCGCTTCTGCCCACTTAGAAAAATAATCTGTCGCTGCCAAGATAAAGCGGTGTCCTGCTGATGACGGTGGATCTATTGGCCCGATAATATCAGTACCCCAACATTCAAATGGCCAGGATGCTATTGTAGGGTGCAGTGGATTTGGCGGCTGATGTATAACATCACCGTGGATTTGACACTCATGACACCTCTTGGCATGATTGATACAATCTCTGACCATGGTCGGCCAATAGTAACCCATTCTTTTAATTTTTACTGCCATCTTGGGACCTGATTGGTGCGCTCCACAAAGTCCTTCGTGAACTTCTGCTACCACCTTGTCAGCTTCTCGAGTCCCTAGGCATCTTTGCCACATTTGATCGAAAGCACGTCGATACAATGTGTTATTGACAAATGCATATCGTAGTGCTCTCTTTCTGATTTGAGCAGCTAGTGATTTGTCTGTTGGCAATTTACTTTCTTTAAAGTAGTCAATGAAAGACAGTCTCCAGTCATCTTCTTCCTCGACATCTAGGCAATGCCACCATGATTCTGAAGCTTGACTGGCCTTGCGCCTTTTCTTAGGAACTTGCTGTTCTTCAGACTGATCTTCAAGATCAACTGATTGGGGAGTTTGAGGATCAACCGGAGTCGCATCCTGCTGGCTTGAATTTGGTATTCCCTCTGCCTGCGGGAATTGTAGTAGAGCTGGCTCTAGGATTCGCCGATTGTGCACCATAATTATTATAGGCCATTCGTCATCCATATTCGCCATTTCTTTAGCCAATTTTGCCAGGGAATCAGCTTTGCCATTTTGACCTCGGGGAACTTGAGTTAGTTTGACAACTGGAATTTGCTTCATAAGCTCAAGAACTCGCCGATGATAACAGGCTAATTCAAACTTAGTGATTTTGTAAATTCCTGATACTTGATTTACCACAAGTTGAGAATCACCGAAAATTTGAAGATTTCGAATTAGGACATCGATTGCAATCTCCAATCCTGCTATTAAAGCTTCATATTCAGCTTCATTGTTTGTCCGAGGTTCAGTCAGACTGAATGAGAATCTCATTATGCCTCCCTCGGGCGCCACGAAAATGAGTCCGATTCCGGCTTGGGCTTTCTCTAGATTTGGAGGCCGAGCACGCTTGATTGACGATGCTCCATCAAAGTACATTTCCCATACTCGTAGCATCTCCTCTTCTTCAACATTCATGATCTGCTCGTCAGGTAGATCGTCGTTAAGCGGAGAATCTGCAGGAATAGGATGTGCAGCGAGAAAATCTGTCAACACCTGCCCTTTTACTGCTTTCTGTGGTACATATGTGATATCAAACTGCAGGAGTATCACTGCCCACCTTGCCAAACGACCTGTCAACGCTGGTCTTGTCATCAAGAACTTCAGCGGATCGATCTTTGATATCAAAGTGATTTTGTGAGATAGCATATAATGGCGGAGCTTCTGAACTGCGAAAATTAGGGCTAAGCAATGCTTTTCAATTGAAGAATAGCGGATTTCTGCTCCTATCAGCCTACGACTGATATAATATAGTGCATTCTCCTTGCCTTCTTCATTATGCTGGGCCAATAATGCTCCGAGGGACTCTTCTAATGCTGCCGTATACAGTATAAGAGGCTTCCCCGGGATTGGCGCCGCGAGAATAGGAGGACTTAACAGATATCTTTTAATGCTGTCAAACGCTTCTTGGCACTCTTCGTCCCATTTGAATCGGACATCTTTCTTCATCAGCTTTGAAAATGGCTGGCACCTACCCGATAAATTTGATATAAATCTTCGAATGAAAGCCAGTTGACCTTGCAGGGAACGGAGTTGACGAAGGTTCTTTGGAGGTGGCATCTCCATGATTGCTTTGATCTTGTTGGGGTCGACTTCAATGCCTCGATGTCGAACAACGTACCCTAGGAATTTGCCTGAGGATACCCCAAATGCACATTTGAGAGGGTTCATCTTCAGATCATATTTTTTTATCCTTTCGAACACAGTCCTCAAGTCATCAATGTGGTCTTTTCGATCTATGCTTTTTATGACCAGGTCATCTACATAGCATTCGACCTTTTGATGAATCAAATCATCAAATATATGAGTCATCGCCCGTTGATATGTGGCACCAGCATTCTTTAGGCCAAAAGGCATAACTGTGTAGCAGAATATGCCTATGGGTGTTCTGAATGATGTATGTCTTTCATCTTCAGGTGCCATTTTGATTTGATTGTAGCCTGACGATCCGTCCATAAAGGAGAACATATCATAGTTGGAAGTGTTGTCAACTAGAAGTTCTGATACTGGGAGGGGAAAATCGTCTTTCGGGCACGCTTTATTGAGGTCCCTGAAGTCGATACAGATACGAATCTGACCATTCTTCTTCTTTACAGGGACGATATTGGCAATCCAGTCGGCATATTTTTCTTCACGAATGAAGCCTGCTTCTATGAGCTTCTTTGTTTCTGCAATCACCTGCTCTTCAATCTCCAATCTCATTCTCCTTGGAGCTTGCTTGACGGGTGCTACATCCGGTTTGATTGCTAATCTGTGAACTGCTACGTCAGGGGATAAGCCAGGCATCTCAGCATATGTCCAGGCAAAGCAGTCCCTGAATTCACATAGTAGCTCTTTTATTTCCTCTACTTGATCTTCTGGTAGAATGACACTGATGAAGGTCAGACAAAGATCTTCCTCAGTCTGAGAAGATATAGTTGAAAAGCGATGGGATTTCTTAAAGGATTCTTCAAGGTGTCGACCATCGAAAATATTGTCTGTAGGGGCCATCTTTGGAACCCACTTTTGACTAATTTCTTTAATAGTGGATCTCTAGGGGTACACACTAGATGTCACACCATTATTTGAACATATATTTTTTTCTAGAGATGTGAGTCTCTATATTTATTTTTCCTTTACGCCGGGACCTTTCGGTAGTGGGTTCGTGGATATACATCCAAGTCTCACACCCCGATGCTCACCGTACATATCTTAATTCTTTTTTTTTTACCATCATAAAAGATGGAAACTTTTAGCTCTATCGGGACCTTTCAGTGATGGATCTTTGGACATAAAGATCAAATGTCACATCCTGATGTTCACCGTACATAGCTCAACATCACCATAATTTCACTTTTTTTTGTACTGCTACTATAGCATTTAGACAACTAGCCAAAGATGGAAAGAGAAACCATTCCCCAGCGGAGTCGCCAGAAATCTGTGGGCTCCGAAAATTCGGCCCCGGCCTCCGCCCGCTTTTCTTATTCGGCGAGGGAGTTTTAACGGTATAAGTTCCGGGGTAAATTTTGGAAGGCAGATGGGTTTATAGATAAGACACTACCCAGAGATTTCGCCCTCATTTTGGAGGACTTTATGATCTGAGTTCTGGTTTCCTATAGGCGCAAGCCCCTATAGTTAATTACCCCTCCCGATCACGAGAGAGAACTTTCGATTAAGGCTAGTCGTCAATCAGATACGTAGAATATACGTGTTATCTGGCATATAGTAGCAGCAATGGTTTGGATATTTGAAATGTTTGGAAGTTTGGGAATTGGATTTGAGATTGGATATTTAAAATAAGAAATTTCACCATCTTGCACTTAAAGCGGATGATGGGGGAATGGATGATAGACCCGATCAAGATCCCATGGTTCCGTCGTCCCGGGCCATCGTGGTCCCTGGTCTACTTAGTCAGAGGAGGTAGTCGACCCAACCTGACAGAAGGATCCTTGTCGGCAGCCATGGGTTGCTTCGTCCAAGGGGATCTTGTAGACCTGTGTTGGATGTTTGTCTAAGGGGACAAATTTAAATCCACCTTAGCTGACAGAGGGCTTTGTGCCCTATCGATCATATCCTATTGATTCATATCTCAAGGATTTGATGCCAATAAGGAGCGTATTGGCTCTGGCCATAACCGGTATTTCGTGGTGCCATTTGGCGGCAAAACCACTCGGTTCAGAGGGCCCCGGGTCGTCGTAACCGTTTATCCTGCGGTGGCCATTTGGCGGCAGACCGCCGGTTAGAGTACACGTACCACGTCCTTATTGGCAGGAGATTGTTTGAGAATGGATCCTAGTGATATTTTCGACTAGGCATTTGGCTCTTTGTGAGCTGAAGTAATTTTTAGATTTGTCTACCTCGGCAAACCGTTGCGGAGGGTGGATGGATTTTGCTTTAAGTGATTGACAGATTTATTTCATATTTAAATATCTTAGAATTTGGGATTTTTGGAATTTTGGATTTTTGGGTGGAGCTTGGATTTTGGGGACATTCGGGATGGCATTTGAAAATATTTGAGAACCCCTCCGGTTGAGATTAGCAATCAACACGGCCATCATCGGGGTGTTTGGGGTCATTTCCATTTGGTTTGATTGAACCTTGTCAACTCGACCAAGCTATTAATCGAGGATCGGGTTTCGTGTAGGCTTCGTGCCTTTGTTCATGAATTTTCTTGATTTTAGGCTTTGAAGGCCTAAAAAGAATATATTTAAACAAATACACCGGTCGCTACAACCGTGTATTTTGTTAGGTAGTTCGAATCTTGTCGACTTCTATTGATCCGTATAGAAGGATCGGATTCGAACTTGAATTCACTTGTCAACCCGCGTAGCTTCAGGCGTCACGTGTGTACCAATAACACGCTCGTCAGGGCCCATGCGGGTTGAGATTGTATTTACCCCTTGTGTACCTATGTGTATACAAACTACGGTGCACGTGTAGGGGTATTTTGAAATATTTTATAGTTGTGCATGTATTTATCGTTTGAATACACAACATTTGATTTCAGAGCTTATACACGCCTTCTGTCCGCTAGTACGAGTGTTGCGGATCCGGTGGCGTGTCATAGTAGTCTTGATATTGACTCCCTCTTTCTCATTCACCGGGGAAGGATCTTTCTGGACTTTGGAGTCAATGACTGTTGATTTGGGGAGAACTCCTTTTAGGCTTTTCGGCATAGTGAACTTGCTATTTCCGGTGTTTGTGGACACCCGAACTGTTCTCTTCTTTATTATAGAACCAAAAAGAGACTTTGGAACACCAGGAAGTTTGGTTCTAATTTGTTCAAACATGTCCTTCCTTTTGCCAGGGGATGTCTTTATTCGTACATCGGGTTTCCTTTGTACCCTGTGTACTTGGAAATTTTGATCACCGCTGTCGTAGATGATATCAATACTTGTGTCCACAGTGGATCGCTATGCTTACGAGACTCTCACTGTTGTTATCCACAAGTGATTTGTAGTTATTTGCAGTGACCCGTTGTATCCACTACGAGCACCTGAAACTGTTCGTAGGAGACCCATTGTTGCCTACATCATGCCCACCTGTCACCAATCTCAGGTGGTCTGATTTATTTGTAGAGGTTGAAGCTTTGATTGTTGGTCTCTACTGTTGCCATCTCGATCAACAGGCAATGTAGGGATTGTCGTAGGAGTTCGTTGCATTCGTCTTTCGTGTGCATCGAGATTTCATCTCCTACTTGCAACTTGTTGTTAGCTTGGACGACTGTGCACTTAGACCTTGATTTGTTCATTCATCCAAAGCCCAGTTCTATGTATTCCATTGAACCCAAGTTCAAGGTTCAACTCATGCTTGAGTCTTGTGTATTGTTCTTGAAAATTCAAGTTCTTTATTGCTCATGTTAAATTTGGATCCAACTTGAGTTTAGAGTACAAGTTTGAATGGTCTTTTATTCATCCCATTTTCAAATTGAGTTCCAGTCTGAGTTCACTCGAGCTTGAGTTCTATATTCGGATCCCCTGATGTTGCACAGTTCGAGTTCCAAAAACAAGTTCAAGTGCTTGTTCCGGGTCTTCTGAAGTTCTTGCAAGTATATTTTCTAGTTCTAATTGACTTGAGTTTGGTTCAAATATGATTTTATTTCATTTGGATTTGATCTTTAGAAGTCATTTGAATTTGTTCAAATCATTGTACATTTCAGTGAAAATTTCGGCAGCACCCCGGCATATCCCCCGTTTGGGGAAAAATAGGGGAGCTGGGCCTTCCCACCACGCTACTAGAGCGTGTATGGTAGGTGTCCTTGGACACCGCGGCCGTACAAAATTTCATCCCACCACGCTACAAGAGCGTGTATGGGGCCTTCAGCAGTACCCGTACAACAGAACAGCAGTGACTCCCAGAACAGCAGTGACTCCCCACCACGCTACAAGAGCGTGTATAGGGCTCTCCCACCTCGTCGTATGCATCGCACCGGGCTCCCTCCTACCGTGCTACAAGAGCGCGTATAGGTGGTTTTCCGATCCGCTGCAAACGTCGAAAATGGGATTTGGAACATCATACCTCTCGTAGCAGTGTCGGCGGTGTCGGTGTCGAGGTCGAGGCCGAGGACCATCCCCACCACGCTACAAGAGCGTGTATAGGGCTTACCCGCCTCGTCGTATGCTTCGCACCGGGCTCCCTCCTACCGTGCTACAAGAGCGCGTATAGGTGGTTCTCCGGTCCGTTGCAAACGTCGAGAACGGGATTGGAGTTAGAAATTTATACCTTGAAGTCCGGTGGAGGTGGAAGAGGCTCGAGGACAAGATTTGGAACCGAGGGTCACTCGCCTACCTTGTCGTAGGTGTCGCGCCGGTTGCCCCTCCCACCACGCTACAAGAGCGTGTATAGGCAGACCGCCGACTCGACACGCGGGACGAGGTAAGAGATAGAGCCAAGGTTTCAAAACTTATACCTTGAAGTCCGGCGGAGGTGGGCACGGAAGTCGAGGCAAGATCCGGAACCAAAGGTCGCTCGCCTACCTTGTCGTAGGTGTCGCGCCGGTTGCCCCTCCCACCACGCTACAAGAGCGTGTATAGGCAGACCGCCGACTCGACACGCGGGACGAGGTAAGAGATAGAGCCAAGGTTTCAAAACTTATACCTTGAAGTCCGGCGGGAGTTGTCGGCGATTGTCGGTGGAGAGCACAGAAACCAAGGCGAGAAGGGTAGGCATGCTTCTTCACTACCAGCGGGTTCCCGTTGTTGTTCCGATCAAAATGTTGAACTTCCGGTCCAACAGAGAAGGAAAGTCGTTGGAGGAAGCGAGGTCGACAGCCACGATCAGAGCCGAAGAAGCACGCGAAATGGAGAGAGTTATCTTCACGGTGAACTGCTCCCGTTGCTTCTTCCGATTAAAATGTCGTAACTTCCGATTCAACAGGTAGGGGCGGCGTCGGGCGACCGTGAGGAAGCGGGGACGGACGGCACACGACAGGGAGAAAGTTCCTTCACGCGAGCGAGCTCCCTGTTCAAGCTTCCGATCAAAATGTCGTATTTTCCAGTCCGACTGGAAGGGAAAGTCGGCGAAGGAGCACCGTCGAACAGCCCTGAAGGAGCTGAAGAAACGGCGCCTGCAATCTCTACACCTCCTGTGAAGCACCGAAGCCGATCAGCAATGACAGAGGGTGAGCGAGAGAGGACCGTCGAAGGATTTGAGTCGGACGTCCACGGAGGAGCTGAAGGCGCGACGAGAGGGAGAAAGTTTCCTTCGCAGTCGATGAGCTCCCGTTTGTGCTTCCGATCAAAATGTAACTTCCGATCCAGCAGGAGGGAAAGTCGTTGTCGGAGCCGAGCAGAGACGGGGGAACTGCGAGAGGGAGAGAGTGAGTTCGGACGTGAGAGAGTGAGAGAGCCTGAGCTCTCTCATTTCTTCGGGTTTTAACATCGCGAGGAGGAGATCGTGGGGTGAAATGACTCGAGCGTGGCTTCGACGTGCGAAATGCGGCGACGACGTGCGACTGCGTGGTATGGCAGGTACGTGGATTTTAATTCTTTTTGTTTTCTCTTTTGTTTTATACAGCAGGTCAACAACTTTCAAGGTAAAATCAAATATCCTAATAATTATGAATAAAATAACAACAACATACTTATAAATAATCTTAAAGAGACGTCACGTCCTACATTTACATGCCTTTATGTTTTTTACTTTATTACGAGAACTGCTGATTTTACTATAGTTTAGACAGATCTCAATGCTTAAATTCTCTAACAGAATTAGTTCTTTGGGTTTAAAACGTAGAAGCTCCAACTCAAATCATATTAGATTACCATTCAATGCTAGTCAATTGAATGGTTGGTGGTGTTTATTTTGTAAAATTATGAGAATATGGGTTCAAGCTGACATAAATATTTAATATTGAATTTTATTTTTATTTTTAATTTCCATATTTCAGGCACGTGAATTTGCCAATGAACTCAGGGCAAGTACTAAGGCTTCCAGAAATCCTGAGGTTTGGCTTGAAGCTTCAACAGGTTCCGGTCAGTCCCCAAATAATACTGATACTTCTACAGTTTCAGAAGCTTATGCAAAAATGCTTACAATTTTTATCCCTCTTCTTGTGGACGAGGTAACCTCTCTATTTATTCTTATCATTGGGAATGAAATTTTGCGTTGATTGCTTTATGTTTGCCATCTTTTATCAGAGTTCTTTCTTTGCACATTTCATGTGCTTTGATGTTCCGGCTCTAGTTTCACCTGGAGTCCCTTCTAATATTAAGAGGGATGCATTGGATGGTGATGATGCACATGATGATGACCTCAGTATCATGGATCCTGATGAAGATGATACTGAGCTAAGTAAGCTTCTTTCCTCCACTTCCTGATTAAAGTTTTGATACAAATAATATATATATATTTTTTCAGTAAATTTTTTTTTCTAACTGAAGATACCCTCTTCCAGATGATATTTCTTCTGAGTTTGGAGCATTAAATGAAGCTCTTCAAGAGTTGCTTGATGGAATCCAAGTATTGTTCTTCTTTATCATGGCTATATTAGTCACTAGGGTGATGCTAAAAATTCGATTTTATGTAGGCGCATGAGAATGAACTGTGTTGAAAACATCTATAACATTCAAATGTTGTTTGTTTAGTAAGGAACTTGCTTTATACAAAATATACCGTATACATCTCCTAAAACTGTATGGGTTTGCGATTGTGTTACATGGTTAAGGGTAGGACATTTGCTATTTCATCAACCTAGAAAATCCAAGATGGAGACAATGTAGAAGGAAGTGGAGGGAAGTTTTCCATGATGATTGGGTAAGGATAGAGGGATGAGAGGTGGTGGTGATGACTGCTTGATTAGAACATACATTCAACGATGATAACCAGATTAATTAGTTGTTTCTTTTTTTAGTAGTGGATTTTTACTTGGGAAATTTCATATATATTTTTGAATGTTTTATATTTTAGTAAATTTATGATTATGTCTTAAAATGCCTTGAGACTTACACCTGACCATTTATTTGTTTGCGCAATTTTAAGCCTTAGATTTATATTTTAATAAATATCTATTTTTTTAAACAAATTTGGGCATATCTATTAAGAGATAATATTTTTACATTATTTTTTTATGTCCTTAATTGTAAATTTCTCTATAAATAAGATCTTGATGTTTATGATGTAGCAATGAAGAATATTGAATTGTTTTGCTTTACCAACACCTATTCTTGGTATTCCCCCTAGCTGAGATTATGGCTATCATCTTGTCATAGCTACTCATCTGTTTGACAGGGACCTAGGCGTCCTCCACCCGCTCACTCGATTCAATACTTCTCCTTGCTTCTGCTTGCTCAGTTGCTTAAAAAAATCTCTCTTCCTTTCTCTCTTTCTCTCTCTACCCCTTTGCTTCTCCTTCTCTATTTCTAAGTTCATATCTTTTCATTTACTCCTCTCCCTTTCTCACCCTACTCATCTTCTAGCCTCCCTTCACCATGAACGTTTCTCACCCTTATTTTTTCTCTTATGTAACCTCATCTTATTAATTCACTTTATCATTAGACGTCTTCCTCCCCATCTATCTCCGCTTTTATTAATTTTCTCAATTTCTTAAGCCACAATATATGATGTAGGCAAGGAATGGGTCAAAATAAGTTGAGTTAAAAATTTTGTAAGTTCTACTTGAATCAGCTCATTAATGAGCCTCTTCTTATGTTTCAAGCTCGTAAATGCTTTCCTCTACTAGATATCAGCTCATTAATGTCTAGTAGAGAGCCTTTTTAGCTCATAAATTGAGGTTCATTCCCCCATTTATTGTCCCTTTGGTTCCCGTGGATGGCTCTTTGGTTCTCGTGGATGGTTCCTTGGTTCCTGTGGCTTGACCCTTTGGTTCCCGTGGATGGCTGCTGGTTTTCCCGTGCTTGGCCCCTTGTTTCCTGTTCCGAATGGGGGCTGCTGTGCTGGTTGTTCGGGCCTCCTATTGGCTGCTTTCCTGTGGCTGTTTGCTTGGATTTCCGAGGCCTTTTTGTCCCTGTTTTCTGCACCAAATGAAGGATGTTGTTTGGTGGCTGTTTGGGGGGGGGATTCCAAGAGTTTTTCTCTGTTTTCTATGCAATTTTCCTGCAGAATTCCTGCTGTCTTTTGGCCTTCTTCTTGGTGACTTATGGCCTTCTATTTCCCTATTTTAATGGATTTAAATATTGCTTTTAGGTGGCTATTTGTATTCCTTCATTTGTGCCTATAAATAGAGTTGTTTTGTGGCTGTTTAAGAATGTTATGTGAATGATTTTTGGAAATGTAAACCTGCGGGTTTCGTTGGAAAAGCTTGCGAGCTTGTTCCATTCTTCTTCTCATCTCCTCTAGGAAAGACTTGCGAGTACTTTTCACCCTTCTTCTCGGCTTCTAACCTCTTTCGTCTCTCCGCAAGTTCGACGCCACCTGTATCCTTCTTCTCAAAGAAATGCAACTTTAGGTGTTTGTCTTGTTTGAGTCATTTGTAAGTGTCTAAGTTTGTAAGTCTTTTATATTATGAAGAAAAGTTGTTGTTTTTAGTTTATTCGTCTATTTTGAGTCATTTTGTGTCTTTTCTATTACTTAGAAAAGTTTTCTTTTGTGATAAAAAATTTGGGCCCCTCTACCACTGCTATAGCAGCAAGTCTATAGGGGAAAATTTGTTGAAGAAGAGGACCAATTGTGACCCAATCTCGAATTTGAGGCCGAATTGGTGACTTGTAAAAACCCATGTGCCAAACGATTATCAAGCTCTCAAACTTAAAGGATCTATATTTGTTTCAAACATTAATATGTTAAAAGTGAATGTTGTTGTTTTCTTTAATTCCAAAAACTGGATGGATGTTAAGGTATGGAAGAGTTTAAGTACTTGGAACATAAAATGGAGAAGATAAGAAGTACAGCTATGGTGAGAATAGATTTTTCAATGGGAGAAGTCCTTGGTTGTGCGGGGGAAATTTGGTAGTGGGAGGGAGAGAGGTTGGTTGCCTTGAAATTAAGAAGGGTACCATTTTGCACATTTTAATGGGTGAGAGGGAGGTTGCCTTGAAATTAAAAGGTTTTACATCAATTTTATAGTTTAATTAATTGAAGCACTTTTAGTTTTGGCACAACATGATCAGGATTGCACAATATTTAGCTATCTTTAATGAAAAAAATGTTAACTGAAATATTAATATTTCTTCTATGTTTAGGAAGACTTCTATGCAGTTGTAGATTGGGCATATAAAATTGATCCTCTGCGTTGTATATCTATGCACGGAATTACAGAGCGCTATCTCTCTGGTCAGAAGGCAGATGCTGCAGGATTTGTGCGGAAGCTCTTAGATGACTTGGAATCTAGGATATCAATGCAATTCAATAAGGTTTGTGTCACATTATTTTCAAATGCATTCAACATTGATTCTATGATGAAGTGATTTACCAAATTTGTATTTTCATGTACATTTTCTTTCTCTATTTCAAGTTTGTTGATGAAGCTTGCCATCAGATTGAGAGGAATGAACGTAATGTGCGACAAATGGGTGTTCTATCTTACATTCCAAGGTACAGTAATACATCAAGCAATATTTTGGATTTGACTTTCTCGTCTTCTTCTTAATTGCAAGTACAAGTGTTACGTTCAATGATGATGTCTTAGTGGCATGAAGCTATTGATGAATCATGAAAAGATATTGATGATTTTAGCTTCATCCAGTCTGTAGATTCTATCAGAAGTTTTTCTGGACTACTTAATAAAAATTTTTAACTGGCATTTTCTCGAAGAAGCTTAAATTGGAAAGATATTTTTCTGCATCCTCCCAAGTTTATTAGGTTTCAAGCTAGTCACAACAACACTTTTGATGACTTTAGCATTCCTGGCTTAGCTGTTGTTTGAATGTGGGGTTTCTTCTTTCCTCTTGGATAAATTTTACTCTCTTAGCTTTAAATTATCTTGATCTAGTGTAATTGTTTCTTTGCCTCTTTGTAGGTAGTTCTTTGTAACAGTTTGCTTATGTAATCTCTTCATTGACTAGTATTGAAATTTTGTTGCCCAGAAAAAAAAGTTATATTGAGGTTGGACGTAATTGGTTGATGTTAATCATACTTCATAGATAATAAGGAGCCCTCATATTTGTCTCCAATTAAAGCCCCCCTTAACTTACCAAAGCTTATGTTGCCGTTGGTAATTAGGGGACATTTTTGTGTAATGTTCTTGTAAAACTTACCTTAACAAGTACATATTTGGACTTTTCCTGTTAAGTGATCTTATTATATAAATTATATTGTAGACCAAATGGTTTTTTAAGTGACTATTTCATCCTTCTTTTTCTTAAAAATAATGATCTAGAATAATTTTCATATTAGGTTTGCTACTCTAGCAACTCGAATGGAGCAGTACATCCAAGGGCAGTCGAGGGATTTGGTGGATCAAGCATACACAAAATTAGTGAGTTTATGTTATTTTTTGCTCTTCATAGTTCACCTTTTCAAGTTGTTCCGGTATGTTTAAATCTAATTTCCTAAACATTACATTATGATGTGCAATACATTGGCAATTTCGTAGCTTCACCAATTTTGTTTGGAATTACATTTCCCAGTTTTAGTGGCTAATGAATCAGTATCTTTTAAAAATTTTTCATACTTTCAAGTTTCAAGCCTCATTTTTGAAAAAAAAAAAAAATTAAAGTGAGCCCTTGTAAAGAGGATAATGTATATGATGTGCATGGGATGGTCGCATTGGGAAGTTTGACAACGAAGTGATATGTTTTATTGGAGATCTAAATGCTTATATTCGTAAGAAACATTAAGAAATAAATAATCTGAGCAATTTTAGTTAGTTTTACAGGTTTCTGCGCCGTTATTTTGTTTTTTTTATAATTCCAGTATATTTGGAACATACTTGCAATGATGCCGACCAATGAGAATGTAATTCGTTCTCTATTTCTGAGTCATTGGGTGATATACTATGTGCCATTCTTTGATATATATTGTAATATATTTGCTGCGGATGACTTTGTCACGCCTTATGCTGATCCAACTTGATGTGAAACATATGTGAATGAAGGGTGAATTAGGAACTTGCACGCTTGATCCAAAGAACAATATTATTTAAAAGCTTTAAGTGATAAAACGACGAGATAAAGCAAGAGAGCGGTGTCATAAGTTTAGGCTAAGTCACATATATAAAAATTAAAACCACAAAAGTAATCAATTACTCTTAACGTTGCATGTGAGATAGGTTTCAACAGTGAATCCCTACACTTACAACAAGACTAGTCACTACAAGATGATCCATCACTCAACTCATTAAACTCTAGGATTAAGCGGAGAACAATTGACAAGATTTCTTATGAATCAATTAAACCACAAAATAAAGTAACGATGGAAATAAAGGATTAGGGAAAGAGTTCACCAATTTCAAGCAGTAACCAGCGGTGGATGACCTCAAATCAGCCACCTCTTTAATCTACAAGATCTGGACAGCCGTCTGGAATAAGTATGGAATTCTGGACAGCGGTTGGGGCCTCCCGGGTGAGGGTGTGGTGCAAGGAGGCCTGCAGAATTGCTGGACAGCAGCTACGACGTCATCCCGGACAATTTTGCTTGCTGAATTTGATACTAGTGGACAGTGGGCTGCAATGGTGATCTCTCCAATTCACTGGACAGCATTTGTAATGGCAGAAAACCTGTAACAGCCCTTGGAGGGCTTCGGGACAGCAATCGGGGTGACTTCAGGTCACAAAACAGTGAGGAAACTGGGTTGGTTCTTCTTGGCAGCAAGCTGAGAAGGGGGAGACCAGCAAATTGGACATCTAGGACAGCTGGAACGTGGCACTCTTGTGCAGGAATTTGGTGGCTGCATGAGGCGTTTGGGAATTTTCCATTGGCACTTTTGATGGGAATTAACTGGGTGAACAATAGGGAATGGGGCGGGTGGGGCTAAGCAAGAACTAGGTTTTGAAATCTGAAACTAATTTCATATTTCCTAATTTTAATTTGGACTTTGTAATTTCAAATTTTTGAAATTTGAAATTTAGGCTTAGGAGGGAAATTAGGAATTAATGAGGTCTTATTTGAAGCCATGAATTAAGCTCTTAATTAAGGGAGGAGTAATGGGTGGCCGGCCATAGGGAAAGAGGGAAGATTTGATTAATTAAGTGGGGCCCACGCATTACTCAAGATTTTAAAGAAAAATCTGAATTAAATTTCAGATTTTATATGAAAGGAAAGTTTCCTAATTAAAATGCTATTAATTGGAAACCGTTTGAATTTCAAATTTGAATTGAAACTCAATTAAGAAGCTTGCCTAAAATCTTGGGTTTATTTTAGGAAAGTCATCAATGCCTCTTGGGAAATTTGAATTTTCAAATTTGTGATTCCAAGAGGGGGGCTGGTGGCTAGAGATGTGGAGAGGGGTGGATGGGCGGAGGAAGGCCGGCGGCTGGGTGGTTGGTGGGCGGTGGCCGGCGGCTTGGGCGGCCCAAGGAGGCCGGCGGCAAGGGGGATTTGGGGAAGGGAAAACAAAAGCTCGGAGAAAGAGAAAATCTTGGAAAAAATAAAGGAAATTACTAACCTCAAGTATCTCTTTCTCAAGAACTCATAAAGAGAATTTGGAAATCTCGGAACTCACAAAGAGATCCTTCTCCTCTCATGAACTCACTAAGAGATCAAATAAGTAGAATAAGCTTTCATTAACAATTCATCCCCCCAATACAATGCATGAGGCCTCCTATAAATAGGCCAAAAGAAATAAAAACTAAAAGACATAAATGCCCTCAGGGTTACAATATTAAATGACCACCTCTAGGGGTAAAATGGGAAAACAGGAAAACAAAATAAACTATTACATAAGACACAAAAGAAAATAATAAACTCCACAGCATAGCCGTCGATCTTCCGATGTCCTCATCACAACTCCTAACAGTCGATGCAGGATGCAACATTTGAGATATCAAACAAATATTTATGCTATATTCAACCACGCTTCAATGTAATTCATGCCCTTCAAAGTATACTATTGTAAAAGGCATCAGATCTTAAAACATCAAACACAGGCAAAAGCGGTCCAAACTTTCATGTCCAAAAACTTTCATGTACAAAGCAACAACAGACAAAAATTCAAAACATATAACTATTAACAGGCTATTGACCTCCATCCAAACCTTTATTACATTGAGAAAAGTAAATTTAAAATAACAACTAAGTTTGGCCCTATTCTAGTTCAACTTTGGCCTTCCCATTTCTTGTTAAAACAACCATAATGATAATTGGGTGAGCTAAGACGCCCATAAAGACCTTCAACTCTAATATAATAATTAAGTGTAAAAAGGGACTAATAATATGAGCATAACAAGTAAATTGATATTTGCATAAGAAAGATGTGTAAACAACTTGAGGCTATAATAATTGTCATAAGTAATATGCAGTGTATGCAGTCTATAAAAATGCAAGATGACAGAACTAAACTCACATGAATTACCCATTCAATTACATGTTATATAATGTCGATAACATCATTATAAGACAATTTCATTTGTATAAGATATGCAAATAATACAATCACTATATGCAATCATAGTTGTAATTTCTAGTCATTTCAGAACTTCTCTTTTTCAACCTTAGGAGGTCATGTTAGGATTCTCAGTTTAGGTCTTTATCCCATATGCTCTTGAGGTTGCATTGCCTCTATAGCTTGTAGTCCTCATATCATAGCTCTTAGGCTTTTTCATATATATGTCACATTGCCTCCACTGGGTTGCATTACCCATTAGCGTTGCACTACTCACCACCCACCTATCACCTGACATGACATTTTCTCACGCTTATCTAATTGTTGCTTTTGCTTATATTTGTTGTGTCCTTCGACTATGTATAAATATAGATATTCAAGTAAATTAGTATAGGTGTATGATATATAAGTGTATAAGCAGATTTAACTGGATAGTTCACATGTCTTAAATTAAACAAATTGCACGTAGCTGCATATAAACCATACTCACATCTCACAAATAAGGACATGTGAAATGATTAGGTATTACAGTTCAAACTGGTTACACCTATGGAATGCAAAGAAGAATGTCACATTACTACTAAAATACACATTAAAAAAAAATCAATTTACCTAAACATAATTTCATATCTTACATCCTCAATGTTTTGACTCGCCAAGTTGGACACCTTGTGTCCGCTTGTGCGTATGGGGTATCTATACCAACTATAAATTGCATAAATTAAGAATTCATACCATTTGCTACCTAAATTATACAATCAAATTGATTCACAATAATCACACCTTCCATCTCTCTCATCCCATCTACAACTATATGCACCAATTCCCTTTTTCCTTTGAATGTCTTAATCAATAATAGATTATTACTAAATTAGAAATGTTAAACATACAATTCATACAATATTTTACTTACAAGCACCATTTACTTTTCTTTATCTGTTTTCTCTTTCTCTTCTTTTCCTTCCGCGATTTCCTCTTTCTACTTCTTGATTTCTTTTTCCAACTTCCACAATTTCTTCTCCACTCTTTTCCCCACTTCCTAAATTCATCCTTACAAAACAGTTAACTCACTTTCTTCACTCCCCACTCCAACCGGCCAACCCAACACTTGCACTCAACCGAGCCCCCCACCCGAGCACATTTCCTTCTTCGGCCAACTCCACGACCAGCTGTAGCTTTTGATTTCGCCTCCCCTCATCCGCTCCAACATAAAGCCGAAGTCTTTCTTCCTTAGCAGTGCTCAGTTTAGACAAAATCAGAGTTAAAAAAGCTTGAAATAGGGTATTTATTGGATTTCCCTTTCACCAAAACATTGCATGCAAGCCATTTGTCCCACTTCCTACCCTTCGCTACAGTAAAATCATAATTGAACAATAAAGTCATCTTAGATCTTATGAAAAAAAAATACAAATGACATTTAATTCCCTATCATCAAATCCTTTGCAAATCGACCTATAGTTGATGTAGAACAGATATTAACGTCCACCATCGGATGTCCGCATCAATAGTTCTATATATCGAGTTGCGCCATTCAACGAATATAACACAATGATATTGATTTTGTTGAATTTCATGAAAGGTGATTTTTTGATATTTTTAAATTGAACCAAGTATGGCACCTGATCAAAGTCGGGTTTTACAATTATTCCTTCTTAAGTTTTGTCCCCAAAATTCACCTCGTTCATGATCTGTCAAACAATTGAGAGAAGTTCTACCTCATATCCGCTTCTCTCCCCCAGGAAGCCTCTTTCATTGATCTATGCTTCTACTTTACTTTTACATATGGAATTGTTCTGCTCCTCAATTCACGAGCATCAAATTTTAAAATCTTCTTAGGCTCCTTTGAAAATGTCACATCACTCTGTTCCTCAATGTCATCTCGTGGAACCCTGATGTTCATCTGTCACCCACCTTCTAAGCATAGATATATGAAATAAATTGTGCATATCACAAATGTTTGCAAGTAAGGCTAAATGATAGGTAACATTTCCAAATCCTTCAATTATTTTAAATGACCCAATATATCTCAGACTTAACTTCATCCTTGTCCGAACCTAGAAATGGATTTAATAGGTCTATAGCCTTCAAAAACACAAATTCTCCAACTTCAAACTCAACCATTTTATGTTTGGGGTCATAGTACTTTTGTTGATGGTTTTGAGGTGCCTTGAGTCTATCCCTGATCAATCTGATTTTCTTTGTGACTTGATCCACCAATTGTGGCCCTAACAACTACCTTTCCCCAACTTCCACCCAACTCAGAGGAGTTCTGCACTTCCTTCCATAGAATGCTTCATAGGGAGCCATTTTGATGCTGGATTGGTAGCTATTATTATAGGCAAATTCGATCATAGGAATGTGATCTTCTCAGCCACTGTCGTTATTCTTAGGGAAATAGTTAGGCTTATATGTATTACCCAAACTGTAGCATCTAATAACGATTTCAAGTTTGCTTTATATTTTTGAAAATTTTATGGAAATTATTTATTAATACCCTTATATTTTTGTCAACCTTTAACCCTAACGTGACATTTTTTTCACGCTTATTAAGTATGGTCGGTAATAGTTTGTATCATAAATTCACAATTTTTGAGAAAAGCTCTGGTAAATTTGGGAGCAGGTTAGCATAATGTTTTCGACTTTGGAGAAGATAGCACAAGCTGATCCAAAATATGCTGATATTGTACTTTTAGAGAACTATGCAGCCTTCCAGAACAGGTTATTCTTATTTTGCAGTTTATTCCAAGTTCTGTTTGCAGATTAATGGCGTATAAACTTCCATCTTTTTCTCTGTTGGCAGTTTTATTTAATAATCGTCAAATCCCAAAACTATGCGCTATGCTAATTTTCTGGTGAAAGTTTACTTGTCCTACAGTCTTTATGATCTAGCCAATGTGGTGCCTACTCTAGCGAAATTCTATCATCAAGCTAGCGAAGCTTATGAGCAAGCTTGTACCAGGCATATTAATATGATTATTTACATTGTAAGCATATGATTCCTCCATTGGAGTGTTTTTTTTTTTTTTTTTCATTTTAGTTTCTTTTACCCTGAGCTATCACTTTTAGATTCTTGTAAAATATTCATGGATGTAATGTGGTTTATATACTGAAGTTGTTTCAAGTGAATATCAAATGTTTGGTTTTGGTTGCAGCAATTTGAAAGATTATTTCAGTTCCATCGAAAAATTGAGGATTTAATGTACACCATTACTCCTGAGGAGGTGAGATAATGATAATCAATTCTAGTGTATATAAAAGCAATTTGATGTCTTTTTTTACTTAGTTTTCTTTTGAAATAATTTTCTTGTCATAGTTGCTTTGTTGATCCTTTCATATTGGGTAATGTAGGAGACATCTATTTCTCATCGTTGGAGCGGGTGTCTTTCCAGTTATATCACCATTTAGCTTTCTATTCACCTCTAATATTATGATGAGTAAATGACCGAAGTGGCCCTTAGCCTTTTAAGCCGTTGTATATTTGTCTTTGAAAATTTTTTGGATGTTAAATTTAGTCTCATATCCCATCAAATTCAAACTATTTTTGTCCTTCCATCAACTTTATCTCCTGCTATCGATGGAAATAGGTGGAGGGTTGTTTTTTATAAGGGCATTTTGATTTTTTTAAGGTCAATTCCTAAGAATTAAGGTTTCCATAGAATTGAGGTTACCCTCTAGCTTTCCCTAGGCCTTTTTTGAGGCTGAGAAGTCTCATGATCATCAACATGATGATGGCCTTGTTGTTGGTATTTTTGTTATCCTCAACGGATTTAAATATTTTGTGATGAAGTATGGTATAAAAATAATATATTATACTAGAGGATAAACATATTATTTTAATAAAACTCAATAACAAAACTTATATTCTTTTAATTTTATTGGAGATTTTTTCGTGTTCAATATGTTTGATTGAATAAGGTTTTTTTAATTCTATAGTTTTGGTATTAAGTCCCTATGGTTAATTATATCCCAAGGATATTTGTTCCTTGAAATTTTTTTTTTTATAAATATAGTTGTCAATTACATCCAAAGTATTTTTCTAATGTGTACTTAAAGGAAACCAAGCAATCAAATATATAAATTAACCACATAATAATATACAGGGTTTTTATTATAACTTGAAATTAAAAGTGGAGGCTGAGTTACCTACCTCATATAACCAAGTTAAAATTATATGCTTAGCCTGTAGGTTTTCAAGCTTTGACTTCTAATGCATACATGATTTCATTTTACGGTTCATTCTTCTAGTTACATTGTTTCTATACCTACTTCCCACAGGCTTATATAACTTTATAAATCTATAAGTTACATTTTAAAGAAAAATTGGACTATCCTATCAATTAAATGTTATGAAGCATATAATATAGAAAATCTTCATCACAGATTGCTTGGCACTTATAGTGTCAAGCTAATTTCTACCCAATTGGCTATACCTATTTAGAGTTTTTAAGCTTTTAAGTGGCACATGCAAGTAAACTTTGCTAGATAACAATTATTTAATTATTTTCCCCTTTTGGGCAAAACTACCTACATGGAAAACATGTCTCTATACTAACACTTAGGGCAAGTGCCCATAATGCAGAAAATCTATCAATAATCACACCAAACATCATAATCACATCACATATGCAAAAAAAAAAAAAAACATAATCCTAATTTTATGATGTCTAGGGGTTATGTATCTAATGTGTGTTGGCTTTTGTGACTGTTACACTATGATTGGTGTTTTATTTTTGTTGACTGAATTAAAATATATGTCTGAAAAAAGGGGAATAAAGCGTGGTTTCAGAGCAAACAAATGCACTGCTTCTCCTAACAACACACCTATTCGACATAACTAACTCATTTGGTCAATAAAAAACACTGAAATGGAAAAAAAAATGTACTGATACTACGCTCGGTTCTGGTAGCTTTCTGTTCTAATTTGGGCTAAGAAAATGAAAGGAGTTAGGATTTTGGGTCCTATGTTTGATGAAAAGAGGGGTCACGAATTGATTTTGACTCAATATGCGAGGAAGATGATTTGCAACTTTAGGTTTAAAAACCATAAGAGATCATTAAAATTTGTGTTTAATGATGGATGCTTGATTTGCTTAATGTGAATGAAGCAAATATAAGGGGATGATATGTAGATTTGGACTACAAATAAAAATGAGTTTTCTTTGAACTTTTAGATGTTCAAAGAGAGGGGTTCATTCATCCAAATTGGGTTAGGAGAATGAAAGAGAGATAGTATTTGAATTCCTATGCTTGAGGTGGGATTATTTTGCTGTTTTTTTACTCGACAAATAAATTAGTTGGGTGTATGTTTGATCCCCAATGTTGGCTAATGATCCCCTAAACTTTCTAATAGTCATTTGGGAACTTTTGTACTAGTCTAGGGAATGCACCGAGCAAAGAGTTTGAAGGATTTACAATGGCTTTTAGGCTAAGGAAAATGAAGGATTTTCTATGATTTTTTTGGCTAAATAGAAGAGGGGAAAATGCAACTTAGGAGTTGCAAATTGGGAAAGTTTCTTTGAACTTTTGGTGTTCAAAGAGGCTTAATTTGTGCTAAGCAAGTGAAAATGACTAAAATTTGGGTCCTATGTCTAAGATATCATTTGTTAATTTCAAATTCAACAAATGAAGCAAGAGAAATTAGGATTTTGTCCTAAAGTTCAATAATTTATGGCATGGTATGTTTAGGACCTTAGCGAAGTCTAAAATATAATGCAAAAGACAGGAAAAATTCATAAAAGAGATCTCCTATTTTTATTAGAGTTTTTTTAGTTTACTTGGATAGGAGGGATTCATTCCTACAACTTCTAAGAAGTTTTAAGATCAAATTGATGTGATCTAGAGATCCTAGAAGTGCATGTAGGTGATGTGCATTTTAGGAATTTTAAAGACATAGAGAAATCAACTCTCTTTTCCTCAACTTTGCAAAGTGTTGAACATGAACTTAATTAATCATGCCTTTTATGGGATTTACAACATTGACCTAAGGAGGTCAATGAGAAGTCTCAGAATAGTCCGAGGCTTTTTATATTGATTAAATTTACTCTCCAAGCATTTATAAAATTTCATGAAAATTCATAAACTTCAACATATGCAAATTCCTTTACTTATAAACCACTTTTGTCATGATCTAAGTTTTGAAAGAGAAACACATACAATTGTACGAGATGAAGTTTAGGAACTTTCATCTGCTTAGGTTATTTAATAGTTCATTCAACCATTTGATTTGAAAATGACATAAATAAGCCTTGGCAACTCATGCATTTGGAGGTTATTAAATGCCGATCCAACAACCCTACGTGCATTGACATCCTCCTCGGATCTTCACGTGAGAGAAAACAAGTGAAAATCATCGGATTTTCACTGATTTGCAGAGAGGACTGTGGGTATTTTGGGTTTTGGAGAGTAAAATACAAGGTTTCTAGGGTCCTAAGGATTTTGGAACATCAACCACACATCCATGACTTAGAGATCTAGGGGTTTTTACTAAATTTTGAGGGATATACCTCACCGGAGTAAGTCACCAACAACCCTACGTGCATTGGAACCTCCTCGGACCTTCACATGAGAGCAAACAAGTGAAAATCATCAGATTTCCATTGTTTTGCGGAGAGTAAAATACAAGGTTTTTAGGGTCCTAAGGATTTTGGAACATGAACCACACATCCATGGCTTAGAGACCTAGGGGTTTTTGCTAACTTTTGAGGGATATACCTCACCGGAGTAAGTCACGATGCTAGCTAATATGCTCTCACCTTGCAAAGGCTAGATGGAGGAAGGATGAAGCACGAGCTTGCTGTCCAAACCACTCTCGATGTTTTCTTCGTTGTCACGAGCTTGCCAGAGATGATATGCGAAGAGGAGGCAACAACTACTCTCTTTCTTTGGCCTTGGAGGGATAACATCAAGATAAAATGGCCTCTAATTGAAAATAACTCAGCCTCGAGCACCTCTAATCTCAGAACCGAACTCACCCGGATCACTAAGTTCAGCCCAGCTGCCCGAAGACTCCCCGCTGCCTCCAACAACTCCAAGCTGCACACAAGGAAGAGCCAGACACTCGTTCAGCCCCAGTCGCATGCAAAGGAGGTTGATATTCTCGTTTTCTTGCTCGATTTGCTTGCCCGTCCTCCGTCCTAGACACGCATGTGAGAATCCCGTCTCTATTCTAGTTCGCACATGTGCAAGGCAGCAAGTCCCCCTAGGCTCTATCTCTGGTTTGTCTGACCGCACGCACTAAACAGAGGCACGAGCGGCATTGACCACTTGACTATCGCTTGATCTTTGTCCCTGGTGCACACGCACAAAGGAAGAAAGAATCCCCGCTTGCTCTACTCTCGGTTTGGATGTACGCATGAAGGAGGAACGAACAAACAATGCCTCTCCTGCTCATGCTCGTCTCTCTTTGTGTTGAAGGATGCATGATGGAAGAAGAACAAATAGAATGTTCTCTCCTGCCCTCTCTATGGACGAAAAGAGGTCCGCTCATCGATCCTCTTGAAGCCGCTCGAATATGCTTCAAAATGAGAACTCACGATCTAACCATTGGGATAGCGGCGCAGACTTGAAAATTCAATGAAATCAGAGTTGTTGATTCAAATTTTTTTAATTGGGTCAATTTGAATTTAAATTGGTAGATTGGGCTGAAATTAGGCTCGAATCCATCTTGATTTGGATCGATTTGAGTTAAATGGATTTAATTGAGTTTAATTGGATTCAATTTGAGTCTGATTCAAATTGATTTGGGTTCGATGATGTTCGATCGAATTGATCTAGTCAAATCTAGCACGATCAGATCCAATTTGACTTGATCCGAGTTTGGTCGACACATAAAAATGTGCCAACATTGACATAGACCTTGCAACATAAAGAAGAAAGTCCAAGAGTACAAAGAAAAGAGATAATTCCACATACACAACTTGAAGTGATTCACACATAATTTAGATCAAATGAGGAAGAGAAGAGCCATCATTGGTTTCATCAGCAGTTTATTCATCAATGAAGGATTTAAAAGTCCATACAAATTGTCCTATTTACAAAGCAATGTAAGGGAAGAATTATCTTTATTCTTATTTTCTAAAATATGGATGTGACTTATTTTTATTACATTTTAAGAAAATAAGAAAATCGATCAAAATTCGGGCTAGATTGAAGAGGGTCTAAAAAGTCTTAAAGGTGTGTCCGTTATAGAACATTTGTAGTCTTATTTGCTTGACTTGTGGTTAACCAATGAGAAATTGGATTACAGCTGATTGGGTTGAATAATCCGCCAATGTGAACGGTACCATATCAAGGATACTTACTTAGCCACAGTATGATACATGTATAACATCACAAAACATTTGGTTATCCTCAAATTTTTGACAACGCTATAAAAATTTGTAAGTATGACGATTTTGCATTATTTTCATGTCCTTTTCTACAGTCACTTTATTCTATTCCTTCCATAGTTTGGGTCAGTATTATTTTGTTTTCCATTTAGCAGCTTCCTGGCCAGCCACAACAATCTTTGGTCTGATTGTAGCCTCTGACTAAGTTCATCTTTTAATTATGCAGATTCCTTTCCAGCTTGGGTTATCAAAGATGGATCTCAGAAAGATGATAAAATCCAGTTTATCTGGGGTATGAGCATATCTATCATTCTGCTTCGTAATTTTCAGCAAGCTTTTATGGATAATTTTTTTTTCTTTCCAATGATGGCAGGTTGACAAGTTAATCAATGCCATGTATAGGAAATTACAGAAGAACTTGACTTCAGAAGAACTATTGCCTTCTTTGTGGGATAAATGCAAGGTATCTCAAATACCTGCATAGTGACCAAATCACCTTTTTTTAATACACTTATTATTTCATATTTTATCTGCTAGAAAATGTAAAAAAATCATTATTTTTGTCTATAATTGGCAAATGTGTTAAAGGATAAATTTTGTATTAGAAAAAAATTGCACTGGAAATTTAAGTTATAATTTCAGGCCCCAACTTTTTTGCTCTTATTGTTGCATGAGGCTACCATGCAGAAATGATTGCATCTCATATTCTATTTTAGGGGCTATTTGGTTGACTAAAAAAAGGAATACATTAGAGTTATTTGGATAAGCATAAAGTAAACATAGATAAATGTTTTTTTTCTGTTTGAAGTAAAATGAATAAAGTGTAAAGTCCAAAGATGGTGGCGATGGGTGACAACAATCAACAGTGGGTGGTGGCTGCGACGGGTGGCGGCGACTGCCGCACATTCACTGAGGCATAAGGCTCTTCTAGAACATGAGGTGTACACCTAATTTTCTTTTTTTTTTTTTTTAATTTCTTTGAAGAAAGCCTTGAAGTGGGCCTCTAATTGTGTAATTTTAAACCATATTATTGCAAAATCAATAATAAAATATTTGAAGAATATTACCAAAGTAGGTATAAGGATATAACTTCTCCCGTAGGTTGCTTATCACACTTGCACCGCACCCAAAGGGACCCAACAAAAATTTTAATGAAGAAATTTAATTTTTATTTAACCAAATTTATCTTTATAAGTCTCAAAAGTTGATATTTATAGATATCTAATTCGCTAGTTGGTTGTCCTAAATTTCCTATCAAACCATAAATTTTAATTTAAATTCAAGCAATAAGCGGCCTCCATAAACAAAAAAATCAAAGTTTATGGCAATAGCTAAACATGGCATGGGTCAACAACAATTGGGAACTAGCTTTACTTTATGCATGCAATAGGAAGCCTTTAGCTCAACAACCGAAAACATATATATATATATATAGGTGTTGTAGCATAACAAAGTCTTAAAACGCAAAATTGCTATAGCCATTGCAAGAGTGATTTTTTGAAACTCTAAGCTACATGGATCATAACTTTAGGAACAACTCCAAGCTATCAAACAACACATATTCCTTACATATAGTTGTCCATAGGAAAGAAAATTCTTAGCAACATATCATTTTAAAAGCGCAACGATCTTCTAATAGTAGATATAAGTCTAAGAGATAGCTCTTAATAATAAAAAAGACTACAAACAAAATTATATAGGAAATAATGCATTGTACAAATTGACTCAAGCCGTGAAATAAAAAAAGAAATAAAAGAACACATCCCATCCTCATATGCATGTCTAAAAATATTATAATTGAAATTACTAGATGAAATAAAATTAAATAATTTGCTCATGTTATTTATTTTTTGGATGTTTTTGTGCTTTATAACAGGTAGATCTCCATCAAACTTGCTCGATTTAGTGAAATCCAACTCCGACAAATTTAGCAATTAATATTCATCAGGCAAATTAAGGCATATATTTTGTGCTTCTTGTATCATTTAATATATTGTGTTAATGCTAGATTGTTCCCTGGAAGAGAGGCGCTGTGTATGACCTGAATATAGCAACAAGTGTGCAAGGGCTGCTGCATTGGCGCCTGAATACAATATTAAATAGGCAAGGGTTCTCATATCATGGCGGATGCGGGCAAGAAGCTAGTTCATGAAACTAAAATTAGAATAGAAACTTGAAATATGTGTTCCCTTACAAACAAATTATGGAATTAATAGATATTATGATTTATAAGAAGATAAATATTCTATATATTTTGGAAACTAAATGGGTTGAAGAGAAGACTAAGAAGATTGATAGCTTAGGATTTAAACTATGATATTTTTGTAATTGTCGTACTAGAAATGGTGTAGGTGTGATTATAGATAAGAGTTTTGATGTAGACACACAAGAAGAATTTGACGCAATGGATAGAACTTAAAACAAACTTTATTTAAATAAAAGCAGACAACTAAAACTTGACAATCACAACAAGAAATACTAGGATATTTTAAAGAAATAAAAAAAAAACGCTATCCTCAGACAACCGTCAGAGCGGGTTCCTCACATGCATCGAATAGTAGATTAAATAAAGAAGTGCATAAGACTAGCAAACCAATGGTCCACTACTGCAAGACTATCCAAATGCTTCCAAATCAACCAAGACACGACACCCTAAAGTTGCTTCACTGTTGAGAAGAAGGATACAGATGGAGTGGCATTTGCGGAGAGACGAAGAGGTTAGAAGCCCGAGAAGAAAGGTTGGAAAGAGCCCGCAGGATTTCCGTAGGGGATGAGAAAAGAAGGGTGGAAAGAGCCCGCAGGATTTCCGAATAAACCCGCAGGTTAATAGCAAATATGCTCACAAAATATCAACTCCATTCCTTCTCTTCGTCTTCTCATATTTATAAGCATAGTAAAGGAATACCAAAAGCCACCTTAATTAATGCTCATTATTTTCCATAGGATTTCCCAATGCAATTTCGGAAATCAGCCCAGCAATCATGGAACCAAGGAGCCAGCATTACGGTAAGCAAGCAGGCCGAGAAATCAAAGCAACACAGCCACGGGAAAATACATCCCAGTTCAGAAAAACAGCTGCCTGTTGGACTCCCAAGGGAAAAAGCACTCTAATATAAATTCTAAAGCTTTGAATTCAGCCACCAATTAGTAAGCCACGGTTCTCCAAGAGACAAGAAGAAATGGGGAAGGGGAAGGGACAAGGTCACTCCAAAAGTAAATCTTTTTAATGAGGTGCCTTTTTGGATATTAATGAGCTACTAAACTTCAGCTCAAGCAACTTAGAGAACAAGCTCAAAATCGAATGCTCCAAAACAGCCAACCCGTGAACCACCAGCAGCCAGGGACCAATCGAGCCAGCAAACCAAAGGTCTACCAAGCCATATGCACAAACTACCATGATCATTGGATGCTTTCCCATCATTGGATAGCTAAAAAAGAAAAGAAAATAAAATAGAAAACAAAATATGCTATTGTTCAAATAAAATAAAAGTACAGAAATCCTTTATAGCATCAATTCTCCTATGGTGGAAAATTCTCATCTCCTGATGAGAACGTATCAGCAACTTGTTCATAAAGCTCCAAATTTTTCTTTTTTAGCTCAGCATCATCAATCCAGGTACAATTAGTCAATGGCCGATTGCTCCATTTGACCAAAAACTTTTTGTGCTCTCCATGCCTCGTTTGAATAACTTTCACATCAATAACATTTTCGATTTGATCTTCAGACTTTACCAAAGGAGCAGAGAGTGGTAAAGTTTCAATATCTACAAAATCGTCAGAATCTCCTTCATACAAAGACAAGTCAAAAATATTAAAAACAGGAGAAGTGCCTACAGTATTTGGTAAATCCAAGAGGTATGCATTTGTGTCCAGAAAACGAAGTGCTTCATGATCAGTATTTAAAACAAATTCTCTTTGAACCAAGTAACATTTCCAGAAGTTTAAAGCTTGCACAATAGCATAGAACTCCAAATCATAAGTAGAATACTTAGACTTAGTCTCATTCAGTTTTTTACTAAAGTAAGCAACATGTTTTTCTTTTTGACTAAGCATTGCACCAATACCAATATGACAGGCATCGCAATCAACTTCAAAAATGATCTCAAAATTTGGCAATTTAAGAATGGGAGCTTGACTCATTTTTGTTTTAATAATCTCAAGTGTCCACCTAAAAACCCTTTTTTAAAACAATCAGTAATAGGAGCAATAACAGTACTGAAGTTCTTAACGAATCGACGATAAAAAGATGCTAAACCATGAAACCCTCTTATCTCTCTGATATTCTTAGAAACAGGAAAACATCTTATTGCTTCGATTTTCACAGGATCTACTTTGATTCCTTTAGCAGATATAATATAACCCAAAAATGTCAAACTCGAAGTCATAAAAGAGCATTTCTTTAAATTGATGTACAGCTTCTGTTCTCTCAAAGTTTTCAGAATCTCTTTAACATGAAAAAGGTGTTCAGATGGATGAATGCTATCAATCAGAATATCATCAAAATATACAACTACAAACTTCCCAATAAAAGATCGTAAAATATGATTCATTGTTCGCATGAAAGTACTCGGAGTGTTAGACAAACCAAAAGGCATAACAAGCCATTCATATAAGCCCTCTTTGATTTTAAAAGCAGTTTTCCATTCATCTCCAGGTCTAATTCTTATTTGATGATATCCACTTTTCAAATCAATTTTTGAGAAAGTTTTAGCACCACTTAACATATCCAGCATATCATCTAACCTAGGAATTGGAAATCGATACTTGATGGTTATTTTATTTATGGCTCGACTATCCACACACATTCTCCAAGTTCCATCTTTTTTAGGAGTAAGTAAAGCAGGCACAGCACAAGAACTCAAACTTTCTTGAATCAAACCCTTTTTTAACAATTCAGATACTTGTCTAAAAAGTTCTGCATGCTTAGTTGGACTCATCCTATAATGAGGAATGTTAGGCAAAGTAGCTCCAGGTATTAATTCAATATGATGTTGAATTTGACGCATAGGAGGCAATCCAATTGGCAAATTATCAGGAGTTATATTAGAAAACTCATTCAATAAAGCTTGCATTTTCTTAGGAACAGTATCAGATTCTTTTCCCAAAACCAAATAGGCAACCTCAAAATGTTTCAAATCATTAGCATTTAAAAGCAATTCATGAGAAGTAATTTTGGCAACTGTGTTTTTCTTAACGGGTGAATCCGGCACATTCTTTTGTGGATGAAGAGTAAACTCCTTATTATTTTTCATCAAAGTATATGTGTTTTTCTCTCCATTGTGAACAGTTTTGTTGTCGTATTGCCAAGGTCGTCCTAGCAAAATATGGCAAACTTCAAGAGGCACAATATCACAAATAATTTGATCTTTAAATGATCCCCCAATTGATAAATTGACAGTACATTGTTTAGTGATTAGAACCTCACCCTCTTCTTTAAACCAATAGATCTTATAGGATTTAGCAAGTGGTTTTGATTTGAGTTTAAGTTTGTCTATCAGTTTTTGAGAAACAAAATTTCCAGAACTTCCACTATCTATCATAAGGGTACAGATTTTTCCTTCGATGGTGCAAGTTATTTTGAATATGTTTCCTCTTAGCCATCTATCCCTTTTGTTAATTGTTGTTGTTAGAACTTGTCGAATTACCAAATACTCTTCACTTTCATCTCTTTCTAAATCAAAATTTTCTAATTCAGCTTCATTTTCAGATTCTGTTTCATTCTCCTTCTCTTCCTCTATCTCATTTTCACCTTCTATGAAATTAGTTCGTGAAGGATTATTCTTTCTGCAAATTGCTAACAAGTGACCATATAACCCACATTTGTAACAAGGTCCAATTTGCTTAGATTGTTCAGACGGGTTATTTCCTGCTACTCTTTTTCCTTTTTCTTGATTTTAACTTTCAACAGCTTTAATTTTCAGACCTGATGTTCCCCTAGAAGTTTGAGATTGAGATTTAATCCCGCTAGTTGAACGACGTTTATACGTTTCCACGATTTTATTGTGACCCTTTTCCTTTTGATGTTGCTTTTTCAATTTTAAAGCCATACGATAAGCCTCGTCAGTTTTAATGATATGATGCAAATTGAGTTGATCTTGGAATATTGTTCGAGCATGATCAGTTGGCAAGAATTTTTCTTTCATTTTCTCCTTCATTCTTTCCCAAGTTTGAATTTTTTCTTTGCCTCTTCTTAATCTGTTGTTTTGTAAGTTTTTCCACCAAGTTAATGCATGTCCCGTTAGTTTCAAGCTTGCAAATTTAACTTTTCGATTATCCGGAATTTCTTTCCAATCAAAAAACTGATCCATTTTTTCTACCCATTCTATGAATTGTTCAGGTTGCAATTTTCCTTCAAAATTATGAACGTCGATTTTAATTCCATGATCACAATTTTTTTGTCGCCTATTTCGATTTCTAGGTTCTTCCTCTTCACTCCCAGAAGATATTATACTAGGATTAACGTTAGCTTGATTGACATTTAGATTAGCAATAGCCTCAGCTACCGTATTAATTTGATGTTGCAAATCATTTAATTATTGCATCACTTGTTGCCAACCCCCTTGTTCATTAGCCATTTTTTTGACACGAAAGAGAAAGACTCCTACAAACCAAAAAAAAAAAGACGAACTTGCTCTGATACCAAATTGATGTAGACACACAAGAAGAATTTGACGCAATGGATAGAACTTAAAACAAACTTTATTTAAATAACAGCAGACAACTAAAACTTGACAAACACAACAAGAAATACTAGGAGATTTTAAAGAAATAAAAAAAAAACGCTATCCTCAGACAACCGTCAGAGCGGGTTCCTCACATGCATCGAATAATAGATTAAATAAAGAAGTGCATAAGACTAGCAAACCGATGGTCCACCACTGCAAAACTGTCCAAATGCTTCCAAATCAACCAAGACACGACACCCTAAAGTTGCTTCACTGTTGAGAAGAAGGATACAGATGGAGTGGCACTTGCGGAGAGACGAAGAGGTTAGAAGCCCGAGAAGAAAGGATGGAAAGAGCCCGCAGGATTTCCGTAGGGGATGAGAAAAGAAGGGTGGAAAGAGCCCGCAGGATTTCCGAATAAACCCGCAGGTTAATAGCAAATATGCTCACAAAATATCAACTCCATTCCTTCTCATCATCTTCTCATATTTATAAGCATAGTAAAGGAATACCAAAAGCCACCTTAATTAATGCTCATTATTTTCCATAGGATTTCCCAATGCAATTTCGGAAATCAGCCCAGCAATTCACGGAACCAAGGAGCCAGCATTACGGTAAGCAAGCAGGCCGAGAAATCAAAGCAACACAGTAACGGGAAAATACATCCCAGTTCGGAAAAACAGCTGCCTGTTGGACTCCCAAGGGAAAAAGCACTCTAATATAAATTCTAAAGCTTTGAATTCAGCCACCAATTAGTAAGCCACGGTTCTCCAAGAGACAAGAAGAAAAGGGGAAGGGGAAGGGACAAGGCCACTCCAAAAGTAAATCTTCTTAATGAGGTACCTTTTTGGATATTCATGAGCTACTAATCTTCAGCTCAAGCAACTTAGAGAACAAGCTCAAAACTGAATGCTCCAAAACAGCCAACCCGTGAACCACCAGCAGTCAGGGACCAATCGAGCCAGCAAACCAAAGGTCTACCAAGCCATATGCACAAACTACCATGATCATTGGATGCTTTCTCATCATTGGATAGCTAAAAAAGAAAAGAAAATAAAATAGAAAACAAAATATACTATTGTTCAAATAAAAGAAAAGTACAGAAATCCTTGATAGCATCAAGTTTGAAGGATAATGTTGTAAACATTAATAGAATTGAGATAGAATTATGATTTTAAAGATTATTATTGATGTTAAGATTATTAATATTATAAATGTTTATGCTCGGTTTGGATGTGTTCAAAATTAAAATTTTAGAATGACTTAAAAGGTTTAATATAAAAGATACATCTTGAAGAAAATGTTTTTATTGGAGAAGATTTAAATGAACATATTGGTAGAGAGATAGATGATTTTAAAAACGTTCATGGTGGCTATGAGTTTAGAGAGACAAATAAAGGTAGTAAAATCATATTAAATTTTTTTATAGTTTATGATTTTGTAATTGCATATCTTATTTAAGAAAAGAGATAAGCATTTCGTCACTTGTGAGAATGGATATAATAAAACTCATATTGATTATTTTCTTATAAGAAAAATTGATTGTTTAGATTACAAAAATTAAAAAGTTATTTTGCATGAAAGTTTATGTACCCAACATCGCTTATTAGTTTTGGATTTTAAGATGGAGTAGAAAATAAAAAATAAAGTAAAGTATTATTTTAGGATTAAATGAGGGCATTTTTAGACTATTAACAAACATATTTTTTAGTGTAAGATTTTAGATTTTAAGATTTTATTTGTGCATGAGAAAGTTAATGTTATGTGGGAAAAAGTAGCAACAGATATTAAAAATATTGTAAAAGATGTGCTTGGAGTATCAAAGGGAATGCTTCTAATAGTAAAATTAGTTTGTGATAGAATCAAAATGTACAAGAAAGGATAAAAAATAGAAAGATTTGTTTTAAAAATTGATTTAGGTGTAAAAATTCTTGTAATTGGGAAATATATAAAGAGGCTCATAAGGAGTAATAAAGCAAATACGATGCAAAGATTTTCCTTTTAATTATTTATATAATAGATTAGATAATAAGGAGGGCAAAAGATATTTGTACGAGTTAGCTAAACAAAGAGATTGAAGTAATAAGGATTTAGTTCAAGTGAAGTGCATTAAAGATGAAGAATAAAAGGTGTTTTTATTAGAAGAAGATATTCAACAAAGGTGATTGATATATTTTGCTAAACTTTTCAACAAAAATTGTGATAATAAGATTGACTTAAGTGACTTTAGCAGCCTAAATGAAAATAAAGATTTTTATTTATACTGGTGTATTAGTAAAATTAAAGTTAAAGAGGTTTTAAAGAAAATGAAGTATGAAAAAGCTATTGGTTCTGATGATATTTCAATAGAGGTGTGGAAATGCTTAGGAGATGAAGGAATTTCTTAGCTTACTAAACTTTTTAATATTATTTTGAAGACTAAAAAGAAGTCAGTTGACTGGAGAATGAGTATTGATTCCTATTTTTAAGAATAAAGGTGATGCACAAGATTGTGCGAATTATAGAGAAATTAAGTTTGCGTCATACTTTAAAACTATGGGAGATAGTTATGGAGTATAGGTTGCGGCGTGATACTAATGTTTCTCGAAATCAATTTGGATTCATGACGGGTAGGTCTACTATGGAAGCTATACATTTATTGAGAGGTTTGATGAAGAAGTATAGAGAGAATTAGGAGGATCTACATATGATATTTATTGATTTAGAGAAAGCATATGTAAAGTTTCAAGAGAAGTTCTATGGAAAGTTCTTGAAAAACAAGAGGTTAATAAGGCTTATATTCAAGTCATTAAAGATATGTATGCAGGGGCTGTTACTTGTGTTCCGACACAAGGTGGTTTGACCAAGTATTTTCCTATTTTAGTTGGATTACATGAAGGATTTGTCTTAAGCACATATCCTTTTGCTTTAGTCATGGATGTTCTCACTAGACATTTGCAAGAGTTTGTGATGCAGACATCCAACTGTCCATGCCTATCCGAGGAGAAGCTGAAGATTGATGGCCGTCTTCATCCCATGTTATCTTAAATTTTATTTGTAATTTTTATTTTTATTATGAATTTTTTTTTTTTACCCTCACTTAAGAGGGTCGTCCTATGTAAGCCCTAGGGGCATATGTGTCTTATTTTAGTTTCTTAGGCCTATATATAAATGTCCTTGCTTGTGTAATGTAATGATGAATGATTAATAAAAATAGAATTGGAGCCTTTGTCTTGATCTCTGTGTGAGTTATGGAGAGGAAAAGTCCTATGGGAGGACAACCTTGTTTCCACCAGCCGCAGGATGGATCCGGGCTCATGGATTGAAGTCCCTTGGGGAGGGCAACGTAGTACCCACCAGCCATAGGAAGAGCCCGGGCTCGTGGTTTGTATCGTTTTTATTTTATTTGTTCTTTGTTCTCCATTCTCTCATCTCTAGTCTCCACCATTCACCATACGTTTTTGTTTTATTTCGTTTGATTTAGGCTTACTTTTCTTTTGGATCAAACGTCAACCCCTTCACCATCATAGCCGGCCGGCCACCTCACCCCTTGCCTCTTTGATGTAGAACAGGAGGAGGTGGGGGAGATTGAATTTTTAAACAAGAAGAATAAAGGAGAGAAGAGGTAATTAATATTCCCTCATCTTAAGTCGTAAATTAGGGAATAGATAATTAGGGAGGGGAGAGAAGGTGGGCCGGCCAATGGAGAGAAGAGAAAAGGTGTCCACATACAATATATGTGGACCCATGCATTAATGATAGATTGAAGACTTAAATCTGAAATAACTTCAGATTTAATATGATTGAAGGATGCTTCCTAAAATAGATGCACTAATTAGGAAAGCATTTGAAATTTGGATATGAGATTAATTAATCAATCAATTTTAAAATTAATTAATTAATTAAATAAAGAAACTTCTCAAAATTAATGTAATTATGAGGGTGGATTTGAAATTCAAATTAGATTAATTCGAATTTGAAATCTTTTTGAATTAATGACATTCTAAATAATAAAAGAGGAGTTTTGGAGGGACGTGATATTAGGCAAAGAGATTGTTGGCGGGTGGGTTTGGGTGATGGTGGGGATGAATCTGGTATATTGGAGAGACCGGCGGCTAGGGAGGTTGGCGGGGGGTGTTGGAGGTGGAGCTAAGGCCATGGGGAGGGAGAAGGGGAGGTCGGTTTTGTGGAAGTGGAAGGGTTAATGAGAGAATCGGGCGGTGGAAAGTGGGGGATTTTGGCCGGCGGCCAAGGGAGGAAAAGAGGATATAATGAAAAAAATAAAATCGTGAGCCCGGACACATCCTGCAGCTGACGGGTACTACATTGCCTTTCACCAAGGGACTTCAGGCCACGAGCTCGGACACATCCTGCGGCTGGTGGAAGCTATGAATTCCTCCCATAGGAATCTCACCCAAGGTTCTTCCCAAAAAACACAAGTGCAAACACAAAATTTTATTAATCATCCAACATTACATTACACAAGCAAGGACCTCTATATATAGGTCTAAGAAACTAAAACAAGACACATATGCCCTTAGGGCTTATATAGGACGAACCTTTTAAGTAAGGGTAAAAACGAAAAATTCATAATAAAAATAAAAATTATAAATAACAAATTAAGATAAGGTGGAATGATCTCAGCCGTTGATCTTCGTCTCCTCTGAAAATCTTTATGATCGGATGCCCTCATCATTCTCCCGATGTGGAAAAGAGCTCGACTCCGTCGAGTCCGCACCTGGGTAACCATGCTTTGATACCAAACTGATGTAGAACGGCGGGAGGAGGTGGGGGAGATTTAAAAATTTTCAAATTTCAAACAAGAAGAATAAAAGAGAGAAGAGGTAATTAATATTCCTTCATCTTAGGTCGTAACTTAGGGAATAAATAATTAGAGATGAGAGATAAGGTGGGTCGGCTAATGGAGAGAAGACAAAAGGTGTCCTCATACAATATATGTGGACCCATGCATTAATGAGAGATTAGAGATTTAAATCTGAAATAATTTCAGATTTAATATGATTGAAGGATGCTTCCTAAAATAGATGTACTAATTAGGAAAGCATTTGAAATTTGGATATGGGATTAATTAATCAATCAATTTTAAAATTGATTAATTAATTAAATAAAGAAACTTCTCAAAATTAATATAATTAATGAGGGTGGATTAAAAATTCAAATTAGATTAATATGAATTTGAAATCTTTCCGAATTAATGACATTCTAAATAATAAAAGAGGAGTTTTGGAGGGACGTGATATTAGACAAAGAGATTGCTGGCTGGTGGGTTTGGGTGATGGTGGGGATGAAGCCGGCATATTGGAGAGACCGGCGGCTAGGGAGGTTGGCGGGGGGTGTTGGAGGTGGAGCTAAGGCCGTGGGGAGGGAGAATGGAGGTCGGTTTTGTGGAAGTGGAAGGGTTTATGGGAGAATTGGCCGGTGGAAAGTGGGGGATTTTGGCCGGCGGTCAAGGGAGGAGGAAAAGAGGATATAGGGAAAGAAAACTAAAATCGTGAGCCCGGACACATCCTGCAACTGACGGTAGGGGTGTCAATTTTTGACACGACACGAAACACGACCCGAACCCGCCCCGAAAAAATCCGGGTTCGGGTCAACCTAAACCCGAAACGGGTCGGGTTCGGGTTGAAGAAATCAACCCGTTTTAAAAATCGGGTCGGGTTCGGGTTGACACGGAAACACGAAAGTGACACGAAAACTCATATTTGACCCGAAAATCCGAGTTTGACCCGTTTTTGACCCGATTTTGACCCGAAAAACGAAGATTGACCCGATTTTTGACTCGAAAACTAGCAATTTTGGGTCAATTCTGTGTCATTCGTGTCAGGTCGGGTTGACCCGGACCCGAATCCGGTCGGGTTCGGGTCCGGAAACCTGACCCGTTTTTAAAAACTGGTCGGGTTCGGGTTGACCCGAATAGTTCCGGGTTCGACCCGAACCCGACCCGTTGACCCGAATTGACACCCCTAACTGATGGGTACTAGATTGCCCTTCACCAAGGGACTTCAGGCCACGAGCCCTGACACATCCTGCGACTGGTGAAAGCTATGAATTCCTCCCATAGGAATCTCACCCAAGGTTCTTCCAAAAGAACACAAGTGCAAACACAAAATTTTATTAATCATCCATCATTACATTACATAAGCAAGGACCTTTATATATAGGCCTAAGAAACTAAAACAAGACACATATGCCCTTAAGGCTTACGTAGGACGACCCTTTTAAGTAAGGGTAAAAATGGAAAATTCATAATAAAAATAAAAATTACAAATAACAAATTAAGTTAAGGTGGAATAATCTCGGCCGTCGATCTTCGTCTTCTCCTTTGAAAATCTTTATGATTGGATGTCCGCATCACTCTTCCCTCCACAAATTTTGAATTTTGAATTCAAAATAGCCTCTTTATTATCTTCCTAAATTAATCTATTGTTAACTTGAAAAGTTCCTAATTTGAATTCAAAGATATTTGAATTTCAAATCCTTTCCGAATTAACAAATCTATTTTTGGAAGCCTTCCCCTAATTCCTCTAAATCTGAAGTCAATTTCAAATTTAATATCAAATCTCATTTAATGTCTTGGGCCACGTACATCATATGTGGACATCTCTCCACCTCCTCCTTTGCCCCCCCCCCCCCTTCCCTCACATATTAATTAATTCCCCTCAATTAATGCTCTCAATCAAATTCCTTTCCCTCTAAAATTTATTCTTTCCTAAATTAAGTTGTTTTGATTTTGATAAGTTTTTGAATTCAAATTCAAACAAATTTGATATTTCAAATTCTTTCTTAAATCATTTAGCTTAATTTTTGAAGGCCTTCATTCAATTAAGGATTGGGTAAATCAGAAATTAATTGGGAATCAATTCAAATTCTACATTCATTGAACCTGGACACCCTATGATGCGGACATCCGATCATAAAGATTTTCAAAGGAGGAGACGACGTCCGAGATCATTCCATCTTATCTTAATTTGTTATTTATAATTTTTATTTTTATTATGAATTTTTTCTTCTTACTCTTAAGAGGGTCATCCTATGTAAGCCCTAGAGGCATATGTGTCTTATTTTAGTTTTTTAGGCCTATATATAGAGGCTCTTGTTGCTTGTGTAATGGAAGGATGAATTATTAAGAAAAGAAATTTTATTTGCACTTGAATTTGGGTGAGATTCCTATGGGAGGGAATCGGAGTTTCCACCAGCCGCAGGATGGGTCCGGACTCGTGGCTTGAAGTCCCTCGGAGAAGGGAAACGTATTACCCATCAGCTGCAGGATGTGTTTGGGCTCACAGTTGTATCTTTCTTTTCCTAAATCCTTTTCTCCTCCTCCCTTGACCGCCGGACAAAATCCCCCACTTGCCACCGGCCGATTCTCCCACAAACCCCTCCAAAGCCACAAGCCTCCTCCAATTTATTCATATTAACCGCCGGCCATAAACCACTCCACCACCACCTCTTAGTCGGCCACCCCCATCCATTTTTCCCTCTTAATGATGATTTCAATCATCACTAATACCTACCAAAATTAGCATACCTAATTTGGAGTAAGAATTAAATATATTTGAAATTCAAGTTTGAATTTCAAATACTTTCCTAAAATTAACTAAGCTAAATTAGAAAAGTTCTTAAATTTAAGTCTAATTTGATTTTAAATTAGATTTGATTTAATTACCCTTTTCCTGATTTAGAATCATGATTTAGGAAATTTTAAATTCCCTCCCAATTTTCCTCTCCCCATTAATTACACCTATTATATCCTTCTTTAATCGCCAACCTCCCTCTAACTTCTCATTAGATCCCAAATTAAATCCCCATTATTTCCTTATTTAGCCTCTTGTTATTTGGAAAGAATTTGAATTCATATTCAAAATAATTTAAATTCCAAAAGCTTTCTAAGTAATTCAACTCTTATTTTGGAAACCCCTCAAATCTCTCAAATCCGAAATTAATTTCAGATTTAATTACCCCATCACATTTAATGCTATGGTTCACATACATTATATGTGGACATTTCTCCTCCCTCCCCATATGGTCGGCCCCACCTCACCCCTAGCCTCTTTCCTCCACAAATTTTAAATTCTAAATTTATATGAACCCCCCCCCCCCCCCCCCCATTCTACATCAATTTGTTCCCTGGTGCATGCTTTTTGCTAATGATATTCTTCTTGTTGATTTGAAGGTAAACTTGAATTATAGAGGTCAACCTTAGAGTCTAAAGTTTGGAAACATTAGTATCACACGTCATACTTTAAAACTATGGGAGATAGTTATGGAGCATAGGTTGCGGCGTGATACTAATCTTCTGAATTAATCTAAAACTGAATATATGGAGTGTAATTTTAGTAGTATTAGATCTAGTGGAGGGATTGTGACTTTGGGCGATCAAGTCATTAATAAGAGTACACATTTTAGATGTCATGGGTCTATTGTTTAGAGTGATAATGAAATATATGAGGATATTATTAGTAGAATTCAAGTTTAGTGGTTGAAGTGGAAGAATGCATCGGGCTTTTTGTGTGATAGAAAAGTCCCCCCAAACTTAGGGAAAATTCTATTAGATGGCGGTGAGACCTGCAATGCTTTATGGTGTAGAATGTTAGCCCTTAAAAGAGAAGTGTAATATTAAGTTAAGTGTTACAAAGATGAGGATGCTCGGGTGGATGAGCAGCTTTACTTTTAGAGAAATGATACAAAATGATCCCATATGTGAAAAGGTTGGAGTCGCTCCAATGGATGATAATATCTGAGAGAGTCACCTTAGATGATTAGGTTACATAAAATGATGACCTTTCGATGAGCCGATTAGGAAAGTAGATGTATTAGATTTGGCTTGTGTTAAGAAAGGTAAAGATGAACCTGAAAAGACTTGGTTAGAAAATATTAGAAATGACATTTCTTTATTATATTTAAATGAGAGTTTGACTCTTGACAGAATACAACGGAGAAAAAAGATTCATGTAGCCGACCCCACGTAGTGGGATAAAGGTTTGATGTTATTGTTGTTGTATTTTGTGCTTCTTGTAAAGTAATTCACAAACCATAACAAATAGGTTTGTCATACCAATGTATTAGTTCTTTGAAGCATGCATTTGAAGTGAAGCAACTTCAATGCAATGGGGCTCCGCTTCACTTCCATCTCAAGCGATCTTGGTTGGTGAACCATGTGCTTTGTGTATGAGAAGCATTAGCGGTTGATGCAACAATGATAACATCTTCTACCTCTTCCTCATCTTTGATCGATTTTGTCTCCATCAAAGGTCACTTTGGTTAATAAAAAAAAACAAACAAAGAGTTGATGAGGCGATAAACCCACTACATATGTACCTTGTTGCTTCCCTGGCAACGATCAATGCCACTGTAATCATTATCAAGGGTTTGGGGTTTTGTTCAGAGAGGAAGGAACAAAATTATTATTATTTTTTTTAAGGAAATTGGCAAACTATTTCTTATTTCATTGACAAATTCACATGAAAATTTTACACGAGAAATATCCTAAAAACCCTAGGTCTTTTTATCAGATTTATGTAGGTATTTTCCCTCAAATTCCTCTTTAGCTTTCCTTTTAAGTTTTAAATATCTTTTTAATCATCTCATGTAATCACAATATTATCCACATCCATATCTACAGTTATGATTGTTTCTTTCCTTTTTTTTTTTCAAATGTGCGAAAACTTTGTAACCAACTTTCTCTTATTTGTATCCTAATTAATTTATAGTAGAATTGAATCTAGTGAATTATACATATGGAGATTGGTTCAGAATATAGATAGATTTTCTTTGTTTGCAAACTTTTCGAATTTTTCTCTTTAAAAACCATGTATTTTTTCATGTAAACTTTCTCTTCTAACTCACCGTTTTAAAAATATTTTTTATGTCAAGTTGATGAAGTTCCCTATCCAAATTAGAAGCAAGAGATAACATGACTGGAGTTGTATTTAGTTTCACAACAAGAGCAAAAGTTTTTTCATAGTCTATGTCATATGTTTAAACAAACCCTTAAGCCATCAGTTGTGCTTGCACTGTGATCTATTATGGTCCCATCAACTTTGTATTTTACAGCAAAGATTCATTTACTTTTAATTATCATTTTTTCTCCCGAGCCATCAACAATGTCCCAATCTCTATTTTCATGAACTCTTATTTCATCTTGAATGGCTTTTTTTCATTGTCGCAAAAAAACTTAACAAATGTTTCTTGTTATAACAAACCTTATCAATCATGGCAGTGAATGGTATGAATTGAGATGATTACTGAGTTTGCCAAATAATCAGTGATTGGGTGTTTGAACAAGTCCTTTTTTTTTTCTCAAAGAAATAAGTAAATCCAGGTTGGTAATTTCCTTTGAACTGTTTTCTAGGTTTGTCGATTGATTGCTTTGATTTTTGGGTCTCCTTAGGTTGCACCATATTTTGCTTTTCTAAGATGAGATCTCCTTTGGACTAGTAATTTTAGAGTTTGGACAAAGAGCCATTTATGAAATTCAAAACATGTTGAAGTTTTGGGGTATTTTGACTGATTGGTAGTAAGATAGTAGAACCTTGTGACGATCTTCATTGTTAGGTGTGTTGGGAGTAGAAAGATTGTTTTTCAAAAATGGTGGCATTGATTGAGATAAACAATGTTTATATGGTTGGTGAGTATGTGTTGAGGAATATTCAGCTAACTTTAGATCAAGTCTATTGCAAGTAGACTGATAATTGTGTACATAGATTTGATGGATGCATTTAAATTTTCGGTGGAAGAGAATTGAGTATTTTTGTGTGAGGGTGTATTGATCATAAAGAATTCTCAAGGCTGTTTGAAATTGAAGAGTTCCGGATGGTAAACGGTTTATCAGGTAACCTACTGTGAGAATGGCTTCTCTCTAGTAGATGGGTTTTCATGAATCTGATAGCACTAGTCATGTGTGGTTAGGCTTAGCCACTCTTTATCTTTGTTTTAGTAGTCGTCTTCTCTCTCCATCTTGAAAGTTGCTAGAGGAGAGTATTGGAACTTTGGAAGTCAAGAACGCTCAGCATGGGTTTTGATGAGCTCGTTATCACAAAGTTTTATGCTTTTCACTCTTCAAACTCAAAGAAATGATTCTTTGATGTTGAGGAATGGGTTCATCCTGATTAATCTCCCTCGAACTTCATCAAGAGTAGGAATTAATTATTGGCTAAAATTTAATACACACTCCTTTTCAAGAATTTAACTATATTTTTTGCCATTTTCAGGGCAGCCTAGTCAATATCATAGAATGTGTCCATTTCTTACCTATTCCATTAGGATATTATAGCTTTTGATTTCAATTTTGTTACTTATCGAGTGTTGCAAATTTTTTATCTAATCTCAAAGCATTGGGCCGTATTTTCGAGATCCAAGTCTATCTTCCAGATAATTCCCAAATTTCCTTGGCAATTTGAAAGAATTAGAATGTTCTTCCAATTTTGGGCTCTAGGTAGTTGATAAGCCACACAATGATGATAGAGTTTTCAGCTTCCCAAATATTATAATTTGGTGTATCTTTTGATTGTTAAGTTGTGGTTCTTGTTATGTATTCGCCTTTCTCTCTTCTTTTAATTGCAAGCATGATTGATTGGATTCATTTCTAGAAGCTAACTCCATTAAGCTTGTGCTAATAACAAGAGATTTATCTTCATAGTCGGGAGTGGAGGATGACCACTGAACTGTACAAGTTGATGCCATTGCTTTTATGGTCACTGATTCTGCTATGGATGAACTAGTGGCCATGCTCCTTCACAAAAGAACGGGGAGCATCAAGATTTTTGTGCTCTGATACCATGAACATAACCGGAAAGGAAGAAACAAAACTTATTGTTTTATTTCATCCAAAAATTACCATTTATATTTTATTCAAAAACATGCTTAAAATGCAGGAAAGAAAATAAAATATAATCAATCTTAATTTACATAATAATGTTGGTTATAGCTTTCCATATTGGTGAATCCAATAATTAATTCTTCCATAAGAGTAGCAAGAACAATTGTTGGTGGAGATTAAGAATGACAACTGAAATTGTAGAGGGAAAAATTGGGAAGAATTAAGAGATTTGATTGCAAATTTTGTGTTTATATGTATGCCATTGGATATCTATGTGATCTGATTCAAAGATACCAAGCTCATGCAAGCTTTGTCTAACCGCTAATTTAATGCCCTGACACTGCAGAAGGAGTTCCTGGACAAGTATGAAAGCTTCGTTCAACTAGTTGGCAAGATATACCCAAATGAAGCAATTCTTTCTGTTGCAGAAATGAGAGAGCTTGCTTCCATGTAGACAGATAACTTCTCAGCGTATTTCATCTTTTATCTTGTTTTATTCAATTTACCCCTTATTTTATGCTGTTGTTTGTTTCAATCATTTTTGGCTTATATTTCCATTTTCATATTCTGTTATATTTTGTCTTCTATCTAGCTCGCTGCCTTGTAATTAAATTTATATAATCTCCCACATCTTTTCTGAGTCTCAGGTCAAGTTCAGTAAGTCAGTTAGTATTGGCCTCCAGCCATTAGCAAGCTCTGTTCAGTCTACAGTGTCATGTAGCAGGAAACTCTCGTTTCACCTTGCATTAAGCTTTTGTTATTTACCTGGAATTTACTTATCTAAAGCTTTATCAAACTCAGATGAGAGACGTTTTGCATACTAATAAGAGAAATCTACACAGTGATGTTTAACTTGGTTGGTGGGTGAGTACGGTTGGGAATCCCTTAGCCCGTACTCGATTTCCCTTAAGCGGCAGCGCCTTTTAAGTGTGGCCCAATCAAGTGCAGGATAGGAGGTTTCTGGGGTGGGTGTCTCTTCTAGGTCAGCCGAGGAATAGTCACGCAGTCAAGCGCCCTTTCGGGATAGCAAAAAAAAAAATAGTCCAAATAATTGAAAGAAATAGCAATTGAGTACAAGCATGCTACACCTTATTAGGGGTTGAGTCAGTGACCGGCACCTTTTAATTTTCATCATCATCTATCTCCCTCATCTCCTAAGATGGTCCATGTAAATAATTAAGCACAATATTGGTTAGAGCATACAACATTAAAATTTATGCTATAATTTTGTGGTTATTATCTAATTTTATTAGGTTATTCTCCAACTTTACTTGATCACATCTTAACTTGAAAATAATCATTCCTTTTTAAGGTGAAAGTTTTATATATATATATATATATTTTTTTTTTGTACTTCTACTGTCTCGAATCTCTCATAAAAAAGGTGAGATTGAGATTGATTTCTTCCTTATAATCTTAATTGTGATATGTTGAATGAAATTTTATATAATGGACATAAAAATTCTCCCCATAAGCTCTGTACAATAACTTATGATGCATAAGTACTTTCTAAAAACAAGAAAGAAAAAAAAAATATATTTACACCATGTATATATCCTTTTTAGCTATATATATTCTTTCATGATAAATTTTTTTTTTAATACTTACATTTTTTATTTATGTGTCATGAAAAAAAATTCTTGCTCATGAGCATCTTATTAGCTTTGGTACTCTATAAAGAGATTATTGATATGACTTTCATAATAGTCTTATAAAATAAACAAAGAAGCATAACCCCAAATTTTCATAAATCATCTTTGTTAGTAAACTTCATAAAAGCATTTTTAAGATCTATGTTCTTGAAATTTTTCTCTCTTCTAAATATCAAACAACATGCTACTTCTTAGTATCCTTTTGAACTCAACATTATTTGGGAGCTCTTGAAAAATCTACCTAGTCACTAAAATAAACTCTATAATCTTGAAAGTCGTATTCTTCCTTCAAATATTGAATTGCAATGAAGTGCTTACCATTTTCATCATCATCAATCATCTTTAGCAATTCATGAACTCTAAATAAGTGACCAAAGGGAGATTCCTCGCTCTAAGCAGTTATGTTATTAACCTCAAAATTTTTAGGGTTTCTTCATGACCAAGCCCAGCTCATCATTTGACTCGAGTTGGGTAAGGCTTCTCGAGGATCGATCAAACATCTACGTACATTAAAGTTAAGTTGAATATTACTAAATCTTGAGTTAAAATGTCATTAAGACTCATCAAATATGTTAATCATATTGGTCAATCATAATGGTCTGATAAGTATTGAATAATGTTTGATCATGATTGATCAATATAGCCTTATTCAAATTTTTTTATCGAACTTTCTTCAATCCTTTATCAAAGGTAAATTGACATAATTGATGAAGGATCAAACATATGGTTTGCATGTGATAGAATATGATTTGAATAAGTTCGAATAAATCTATAATGCTTTAAAGATGGTTTGAAGATTGCTAAATTGCAAGTTGAATATGTCAAGTATTTTTAAAAATGTTGAAATAAATTTTGATCATTGTTTGAAAATTTTTTATATTATTTGATTGTAATTTATTCATCTTTTTAATGATAAATGTGGTTATATGATAAATCTAGCATTAAAGTTGGTTGAAAAGGCCAATGAGGTACAGGATTTGAAGTGTGAAGCCTGCTTCTAACTAGAAAAGATAAATTGAAAAAGATCACTAACTTTTGAAGACTAATAGTAAGGCGAGGCCATTGTCATAAATTTTATCTGATCCAAATAAAAAAAATTTATCCACCTACAATATTCTAAGTAAATGTTCATTTCCTCCATAAATCTCAAATATTCAAGTTTAATAGCCGTTAGTTTAAGGCTTCATTTGAGGTGGTTTCTTACGGCTTTTTAAAATAGCTTTCTAGTGCAAAAAATTATAATTTTTATACTAGAAAGCTGTTTTAAGATGCAATAAGAAATCGTCCCAAATAAAATCTAAATGTATCGCAAATACGCCAAAGCCAAATAACCAGAATTTAAAGAGCCCCTAATCCCTAAACAATAATAAAAAAAATGCTCTTACTATTATATTATTCCTTTTAAGGAAATGTAACAGCTACTGATGAAAGGATGTAATATTTCCAAAATAAGTAATAAATTGAGAACACTTTTTTTTCTTTTTTTTTTAATATATAATAAAAATATATTTGATATACTAAATTTTTTTATTTTTATTGAATATTACATAATACAGTGAGAATTGATGGCAACCATCAACAATAGCCACAGGCAATGGTCATTGTCAATTATCGATGAATGCAGCTGAGGACAAGGATTGTTGGTCAGTAGTCCGCATAAATTTTTATTAAAAATTAAAAGCATATTTTGATTATTTTTAAAAATAAAATGATTCATTTTCAAAAATAAAAAGTAACTAAAAAAACTAACTAAATATATTTAAAAATATAAAATTAAAAATTGATCCCAAATACTATGAGGTGTTTGGTTGGCTGGCCAAAAAAAAAGAGTAACGAAAAAAAAAATTATAAATTACATATTTTAAAATTATTTGGTTGAATATACAATGAATATATGATATCTTTTGTTTTTATTTGATTTTAAGTAAAATGATTGCAATATAAAATACAAAGAGGGTGATGGTTGGTGGTCAACAGCAGTAGGTTGTGGCAATCGATGGTAGTGGTTGCTGACAATTAACTGTGGTCAGTAGCGAACGACAATGGGTAGTTATCGATTGCGAGTTTGGTGACAGTTAAAAACGACAGGTGGTGGCAGCCATAGTTGATGGTCGGCGACGACTACGGTGGTGGCTTACAACGGTAGTGGTAGTTGGCAGTCGGTGAAGGGCGATGGGTGGGGGCGAACAACAACAATGACGATGATTTTATTGTGTATTTGAAAAATATACAATAAAATGATAAGTTCTAAATACACCAAAAATGAACTATACGATAAATTCCAAAATTTTGCGCTACATTTAAATCAAACATCTACATTCTCAAACCCCCTACATGCATTTAGAAGACTTTACATCCATTATACTTCAAACCAAAACAACCCCTAAATAAACCAAATCCACCATGAACCGCAGCTCACTGGAATAAATTTCACAACCACCATCTCCCTCACACAAAAATATATATATAATTCCAAAGTTTTTCCATCTCAAGCTACCTTTGTTACAGAAAAAAAAAAAAAGGTCTGACTCAAAAAAATAACAAAACAAATCAAGAAGCTATACAAAGCAAGGAAAAATAATACTCCCAACACCAAGCACCAAAAACTCCTGGAATTGATGATACGAAAAACAGCAAAAGTGATTATTACAAAGCGGTTCAGCGCGTTCTAAACTGGAACAACATTTATGTTTGAACTGTCCTCACATCTCAGAACGATACCTTCAATTCTGGCCGGCTGTATGCATCTCTTCCACTGGCAACCTGTGGAGAGTGGCTCTGATGGAGGAACAATCATTAAAACATTTTCATTTCTGCGAACAACTCCCATCACACTTACAGTACTACCTTCCTTAATGTACCTGCAACAGATATCTATCTATCTATTATCATCATCATCCAGCAAATCTTTAAGAAATGAAATAATGACTATCCGGAGGCGTATCAGAGCGGGCCACGTCATCCGATATAGAGCCACGGTACACAGCAGAAGGATGACGTGAAGTGCTCTGATTTGCCTTCGAACAATGTCTGGAGTCCGCACATAATAGTAAAAGTTCTAAGAGATTCAAAAAGAAGTTAAAAGTGAATCGATTTTAAAACTCCAAGATTGAAGTCAACCAAAGGCGGAGAGGAATCTCATCTAGTCATCCTATAGTTTGGTCCAACTCGGCGCTCACTATTGAATTCACCAAAGAGAGTAACAAAGCCGCCTATTTGTTAAGGTTATTTGCTTGAAGAATGAAGTACTACAAAAAATAGTTGCAGAGTGACTTGGAGAATCTCACGAGAACTCACAAAGGGTGCTTGCCTCAATCTAGAAGTCGCCAGAGGTTTCCAACTAGCTATCTATACAAACTCTACTCGCTCGCTATATAACTTGATACACTAAGTTCAATCTATTTAATTACTATGTAATCATACAAATTGGCCAATTCTATAACGTTGTATGTAATGCTCACCTATAAATATGGGGGTAATAATCAAGCATGGACAGATGCAAAATTAATCCTTCAGCCAAAATTGTCACATCTAAGGCTCACAAAATCTCTCTAAATTATCCTACAAATTTCTTTCATTGAATTGACTTTGTAGTTTGGTTTGACTCGCCGTTCTCTATCGAAAGGTTCGATCAAGATATTTGTAGATCAATTGACTAGGGACTGATTAAGACTTAGCTTTTCTCTCTCACCCTTCTACTTTTTGATCTTAACATCTTTACACGGGTAACATTTCAATTATAATTAAACAAAGTAATGTTTAAGAGATGAGAAGTTACTTGACGATAGTAATTTATTTTTTCTTCCTCTATGTGCTTCAATTAAATTTCCTTGTCACTTTCAAATGTGAGAAACAGATCATCTTCTTCCTCCATTTAAAATGAATTTCAGGCAGCTAATTAGAAAAGAAATATGAAATTACCCTTCTTTAAGGCGCATCACACGGCCATCACTTGAAAGGTTTCTCTCCCTCAGCCACCTAAGAAATTCAGCTGATATTTCCTTGTTGCCAGTGTCCACTTCGACTACCACCGACTCATCAACATATGGTGTCACAGTTCCACCATAACCTGCTTTAACCAATGCTCTTAACCCCGACTGGAAATCAGAGATGTAGAAATCTACAACATGCCTCTGCCAAAAGAAGTTTCCATCCACTTGATTCAACTCCAAATAATAATAATAATAATAAATAAATAAATAAATAAAATAAAAGGATATTTTGTTCCTTTGGCTGTAAATCAAGTTCTTCAATGAATAAGAAAATAATCTTTATGGAAACATAAATTTGCTCACCTCTACAGATCTTAAACCCCATGTAAAACGGCGATGCTGAGAATTGGCTGCCTTTGAATCCCACCCTCTATATTCATATAGGCTTGTAGATGTGTATATGCATCTAGGAACCTTCTGAAATGATGACTCAAGAGGGACATTCCCACAAGTTACAACCTGCAATAGTTTGAGTGAACTCAAGTGATAACAGACATAAATAAGATTCACTGCAGCAACTCTACAAGGAAAGCAAAATTAACTAAATAAGGGCATCTTGAGTATCTTTTTTTTCTGATTAAGAAAACTTTAATTTTTGCTACGCATTAGAGATAAAGCTCCTTTTGCAGGGCTAAAAGTAACGTACCCCAGAAACCTTGACAAATTGACCATCTTTTGCTGTTCTAAGCTCTGCATCAGGATATTGAGCAAGGAACCCTACAATGGCTCTCCTTCCCCAATAACGATTCCAGATGAAAAGTGCAGTCATGACAGTGAAGATAACCACAACAACAACTAGAAGAATGGCATTGTGTACAGCTCCGAGAATAAACCCCCCAGCAATGAACCCCATCACAAATAGAAGGATCACTGCAGACAATACTGCCTTGGGGAAGCCTTTCTTGAATGGATAGTTGTCCTCTTGAATGAGCTTTGTTACAGCTTGGTTATTTGCAATGGATGTTCTCTGCAGCTTAGCAGCTACAGTGGCTTCCAAAGGACCTGATACTTTCCTAGGAGCACCAGAAGCATTCAGTGGCCCGGACGAAATAGGCCCAGATGTGATGAGGCCGGTTGTTGGGAGCACTGGGGGAAGGGGGCCGGAATTTTGGCGAGATGGAGGGGCAATTCCTCCAGTTTGAGGTCCAGAGAACTTCTTCGCCGACTCTCCCTGCTTGTTGAGAGGTCCAGAGTGTGATTTCTGCCTAACTGAACCTCCAGTAATTAATGATGCAGTAGAACCTGAAACTATACCAAGAGAAATGAAGCTACATCAAGCAGTGAAAGCTCTCATCATGTCATAAAAAGCATGAGAGAGAGAGAGAGAGAGAGAGAGAGAGAGAGAGAGGTTATCACCTCCAAATGAACCAGTCCTTGAGGGAGCATTAGTGACAGGTCCAGATTTCCTAGATCTTGAATTATCAAAAGGTATGTCAAACATCTTTCCAAGTTCTCCAGATTTCTTGATATCTCCACCTGTGTATGGCATGGCTACGGAAAGCATGGTTGGAGCCTTCTCCTTTGGCTGCTCTGGCCGACCCGAAACATACAGGCCATTGCTGAGCTGATGTGAAGGAAACCTCGAGCCCATTACGTTTCACTTCAAGTGACTCAAAGAAAAGAGACACCTGATCCTTCTGTCACCAATATTATGCTTAAAAACACATAACATGATGCAGGAACACAATTCAATAGGCCGCGCAATGGTTCTAGGGACAAACCCAACATTTTCTTCAATAACGAAGTTGATGCGGACATCAATACGAAGATTTGGCGCATCTATCACAGGCGGCGTCGTAAATCGACGGCCATTATTTAAATTTTCATTTATGTATTATTTTTTTTTTTTTTTGAATTTTAGCTCTTGTTTTATGTATTTCCTATTTTACCCCTAGGATAGTTTATGTGAGTGTTTTGGCCCAAGGGGCGTTTTTGTAATTTTCTATTTTTTCTCATGTTATGGCCTATAAATAAGGGTCTTAAACTATTGTAAAAGAGGGTTGATTGATATGAAAAATTATTTTCCACACTTGTGTTCTTCATGTGAGAGAGCGTTAGTGAGATTTCTATGAGAGAAATCGAAGTCTTCACCAGCCGCAGGATGGGTCCGGGCTCGTGATTTGAAGTTCCTTGGAGAAGGGCAATCGTATCACCCACCAACCTTGGAGACGGCCGGGTTCGTGGTTTTGTCTTTGCACCTTTCGTTTTATCTTCTATTGTTGTTTTGTCATCTTTTCTTCCTCCCTCAACTTCAAGGTCCAAGCTCCATACCGAGCTCACCAAAAACTGCCGGCCATGGCTCCCTAGCCGTCGGCCTCATCCTTTCCCCCCTCTCCTTGGATTTCCTAATTTGGGGTGCATGAGATTAGGACTTAATTTGAAATTCAAATTGTTCAAAATTTGAAATTCAAAATTCTTTCCTAATTTAGTCCACCTATTTTAGGAAAGGAATTAATTTAAATCCATGTAAAATTCAAACTCAAATTGGATTTAGTTATCACCTTATTCAAATCAATTTCCAATTGAAATTCAATTAGAGCCGAATTTCCTCAGCTTTAAGTCCTTTTCTAACTTCCCAAATTAATTCACTGATTTTGGGAAAATGAACTCCATTAATACCCTACCTACCTCACTTGAAAATCTGAAATTTTACTCAGATTTCAATCCCAAAAGCTGAAACGGTTTCAATTTTCCTGGACAGAAAACTGTTTCAATTTTCCTGGACGGACAACTTGGAATTCCACCCCCTCTTCAATCCCGTAACTCCCACCTTGGCATTCACACATTTATTACCTTTTTCTCCTTATTTGCTCCAGCCGAAAGTTTCATTAGGATTTATTTCCTAGGTGACTCATTTTTCCCTTTGCAATTAACTCAAATCATTACCCACCACCCAACCGTTACTTCCATAATCAATGATTTAATTTAGGAAGTCACGTTAACTCCCTAAACCCCTCTCGTTTTTCCCTGGATACTGTCGGCCCCATCATGGCTTGAGATGGAAAATTATTTCCTAAACCAATCCTTGGCTTTTTGGGAAATAATTTCAAATCCCCCATATTTCTTCTTTGGCCAATTTTTCCTCAAGCACACCTCTTTATTTCTTTCCTAACATCTGATTGGAAGCTGGAAATTCCACTCCTCCCTCTCAGCCGAAATTTACCTCTCCCATATCTCCTCAATCAATTTACGTAAAGCAGTAAATTGCTTTGGGAAACCTAGCCTCACCCTCTCTGTCAACTTTTCCCCCTCTTAACTAGCTCTCTCTACCAACCAAAAATCTGAAGCTTACTTCAGATTTTTTTTTTCTTGTTTGCTGGCTCTCACCCGTTCACCATCCCAAGAGAAATTTTTCTCTTCATTCATTTCAAGAGGTCTAAGCAAGACAAAGAAGAGGAAATCTGAATTCTCTCAGGTTTTGGGGGAACTGACATTGTTTTCAAATTTTGGAGAAGAGATCATCTCCGTAGCAAAGCCGGCGTAATCGTTCTACATCAGAAGTACTTCAGCAAATGAAGTTAAGAATGAAGAAACCCATTGATCTTTTTCTAAGAATAATAAATTAGCATAATACGAAGAAGCACAATACGTGTTGTGAATCTCAAAGCCTACAAATAGTGCCTTTAGTGATATTCTGTTACTGTAATATGTGGTTATTATGGAGCTATTGCTATATTTTTTACATTTGCTATTAAAATTTCTTCTGCTTATATGGCAACATCTGTGTGCAATTCTTTGTCTTTTAAGATCGATGAGAGAGTGAATTTTAACAGTTATAAATAGGTCTCCAAAGCATATACAAAATACAATTGGATTTAATAAAACTTTTAATTGGATGTGCAATTCCTTCTACTTCCATGATTCAATTCCAAGATCAAGCGAGCAAGTTGAAGAGTTCTGGAAGATATTATCTATATTATCTCCCTGTCCAAGTGAATTACTTGCATTTTTTTTTTTTTTTGGAATTATTTCCTGTTCTATTTCTTATTAACCCATGCCTCTCCACCAATCCAATAATTATTTGCAAAATGTTCAACACAGACAAAGAAACTACATTCATTTTCATTAAATTTATATACGTGGAAAACAACAGAATATCTATTAAAGCATTAACTTCTATATACTCGACATTTCATCTTGAGTCACGTATAAGAGTTTTTAAGTACTTGTGGAAAACAACATATAGTATAGTTGAACTCATGAGTTTAAGCTTCATCACCTCTAGCTAAACGGTTCCCTCTGCACAAACCGAAACTGAATAACATAATCTGGTAGGAGCCAGAAATTCACATTGTTCCATTTTTTTTTTTTTAATCACATTGTTCCCATGTTTTGGTAATAAAGTATTCTTAGGTTATATGGCTTCGTTTGATTGGGAGTTTTTGGTGCTTATTCCGTTTTAAAACGACAAAATTCATTTCTTCTTTATTGTTTGGTTCGTCAAATCAAGTTCCCAATAATTCCATTTGTTTCATTTTTCTGCTGTTTTGAGAAAGCTTTTTAAATATGCTTATCCAGTAGAAAACTCCATTTTATGAACCAATGTTTCTTAAAATTGTCTTTTACAAAAGTACCAAAAAATCAAACGAAGCCTAAAAAGGCAGACGAAAGCACAAATGTTTTCGGTTTCCACCAAATGCATCTCAATCCAGGTAATGACTTTTGTTTCTTATCTCCCACAAGCATAGCAGATTTGATAGGTCAAATAAATAAACAAGAAGAAATGTTAAAAGAGAAAAGGACTAAAAAAATCTCATAGCCACACAGCAAAACTTGGCTGTTTGGCAACAAGTAGGATTTAACTTTAGTAGGGTCTGCTAAAGTTAAATCCTGAAAACAATTTGACAAGATAAGTGTTGATATGTCATCAAAAATTCATCTTGACCGGCATGAATCTCGATGTAAATATGAGATTGATGTAGATATGAGATTGAGGCTCCAAAAATTAAAATCGGGACCATATAATCTCCAATTTTAGTAAATTTATAGTAAAATTGAACATCTCAAAGAGATGAACCTAACTACATCAAATTTGATTTAATCCGAGCCCAAATCAAATGTCTAAAGTTTATATGAAAGCTTCATAATGATATTCAAATATAAAATGCTTATAGTCAAATTGAGGGGCTCAACGAAATGCATCCAAAGAGCCCAAGATCATTCAATTCTGACATCTCTAGCTCATCTAAATGCTTGATAAATGTTTTATGATCAAGTGGATCACTATGAGTCGTTTGATGAAACACTCCCAGCATGCCCTTGATATTCTTCATATTTACAAGTCATGTCACTCCAAAAAAACTATAAATAACCCTCATTCTTCACATGAAGGGAAAGGAGAAAAAAGGACGAAGTGAAGAAGGAGAAAACTTGAAGAGCTCTGAAGCTGAAGCTCCAACTCGGCACCATCGCCGAAGAATTTGCACCACCACATTGCCACTGTTGAACCACTACCGACCATCGCCGTCGGATTACCATAGGGAAACCATTAACGAGTCTTCCTACGGCCATCATCAACCATCGACTATGGTCTCTCCGACCAACGTCTTCAGACTACGATCCTTCTGACCTCCGTTACCTGCCAATTATGGTCCTTCCAACCACCGTTGTTCGCCGACTGCGATCCTTCCGTCCACCGTCACCAGACTACGATCCCTCCGACCATCGTCGCCTGACTACGGTCTTTCTGACCTCCATCGTCCGCAAACAATGGTCCTTCCAACCAACGTCGCCTGACTACGATCCTTTCGACTACCGTCTGACTACGATCCTTTCGACTACCGTCGTCTAACTAAAGTCTTTCTAACCTTCGCCGTCCGCCAACTACGATCCTCTCGACCTCCGTCGCTCCAACCACCATCATCAACTACGGTTCTTCTGACCACCGTCGTCGAACTACAGTCTTTTCGACCTCCGTTGCTTGACTACAGTCCTTCTGACCACCATCATCCAACTACATCCAACTACGGTACTTCCGACCTACATCGCTCATCAACTATGGCCCTGCCAACCAAACGAACATATCAACACCGATTTTTCCAACTCCCACCATATAATGCACTCTATATGATGTATATTTGCTACATCAAGCCGAGACTTTCCTCCTAAGAAAGGGCCTCATTTGTAATCAATTGCAAACACTGATGGATTCATTCAAATTGGGCCAAGCCCCGTGGTTTTTCACCTTTTCAGAGGTCCACATAAAAATTATGGTTTCTCTTATAAATGCTATTACCATATTCTCTTATTGGTTTGTGCGTTGGATCTTCGTAAAAAACTAAGATGCTAAACTATATCACTCTTTACCGCCGCGAATATTTTAGGACACAAGTGTTAAAACCGGTTAAATCCCGTGAAACTATTTGGTAATGTATTCCAAGATTTAAAGCAATTAGTTCATTAAAAAATCATATTAAATTTGTGTTTTAATTTTAATTTGTATTTTATGTACAAATGACTTATTAATTCTAATTTTAATAATTAGAATCAATGAATTATACTTACAAAAATAATATAATTATAAAGTAATTTAATTATGAAATAATTTATTAATTTTTATTTTGATTATATTTTTAATTATTAATTATTAATTAAACACTATAAATAATATAACTAGAATGTAAGTTAATTATAATTAATCTATGTAATTAATTACATTAATTCGAATTAAACTAAATTAATTTGATTCTATGTTATGGCAATGTCTGCTCTGCTGTCTTCTTATAGCTGCGGGTTTGCTAGGGTTTGCTTTTCTTCTTCTCCAGCTGTTCGTTGCTTTTCGACGTCGCCTGCTTGGTGAGTTTTAAACGGGTCGCAAAATAACTTCGTCGCCTCCTTCGACGAAGTTCCTTCCTGTCGGATCCGAAGTCACGCCTCCTCACCGTTCTTTTGTTGTATCGGATGTAACAACGACGACGGCTTGCTCGTTGCCAAGGTAGCCATCTTTCTTCCTTTCGCGGGCTTCTTCGGCCAAATCCCGTAAATCCGCCGAACTCCCGGATTTAGTAAATCCGAGATTTACGGCAAAAAGAGGGAAACGGAGGATTTAAATCGCAGTGAGATTTAACAGTTCCGTAAATCCTGTTTGGCAGCATATATCCTTCTCTAATCCTGCATAAATCATGTATCCAAACGAAGGGCATTGAACCACTTTCTACATAAACTCAAAGAAGGTTCAATCTGTCCATGCTAGACATTCTCCGACAATTATAATAATAAAATAAATTTATAAAAATGTCCAAATGAAGCTTAACTTTGTCAAAACAAGTAGTGGAGGGTAGGAACCGCAGTAAATTCTAGATTATAACTTATTTTATAAACAAAATCTCATCCCCTTACCCGCCTCGTTCACCACTCTTCCTCACTTCTCACCCTCTCAACCTCTCCTCTCTGCTCAAATCAGACAGTCCAGAAATGCTCTAATAGAGAAGATCCAAGCAGCCACTTCTATGCATCTATTACTAGTCTTTCTAGGGAAGAAGATCCAAACAATGCTTTATCAAAAATTATAACATCCAACTACCGCAAAGCTAACCTGGTGACCCAAGGTGTTTCTTCTCGCCGGATCCTCTCACGGGCTTGGATCAGATCACCAGATCTTAGCACAGGAGATCGAGATCTCGCGTCTCACCGAGATACCGAGATTGCGAGTATAGAAGCAATGGCGCACAGAGAGACGGCAGGACGAAAAGTAATCATAAAGATCCGTTATCAGAGAGAGAAATCTCCACAGAATTCTCTCCAAATGGCCATGAATCGGTCCTCAGTCTCCTCTACTAGCGGAGGGAGTGAGAAGAGAAGAACAGAGCAGAGAGCGGGGGATTGGGGTATCGGTGAGTTCTGTAACGGCGGAGAGTGAGTTGGAAAAAATTTATACAAAAAGTTGCTCTTTAAATTTAAAAAAAAAAAAAATTCTCAGTATGTCAAAAAAAAATCGAAAAATATATATATTTTTTCCATTATCGTATATTAAATTTATTGATAGCTCGTTTATTTTTTTATTACAATTCTATTTAAACATTCCTTCCAAATTAATGGATAAGTTTAAATTTATTATATTATCCATTTAATAAATGAATCAGAATTTTTTTAAGTCAATTAAAATAAGTTCATTATTGCAGATTTTTGGCGTGCATTAATTTAGTAAATCTCATTAAAAAAAATTACTCGTCACATTATTTTTTTTCTTCAGTTTTTAACTAAGAAAAAAGATTAAAAAAAAAATATTAAAATTATATTAGAATTGTATAAAAATATAAGATAATTATTTTAAAAATATTATTAATTTCTTGAGATAAATTTATTTTTTTAATATTTATTATTTTGAATAAATATTTTGCATCCTAGTATGTTATTTAATGAAGAGTTTTTTTATTTAAATTTTTGTTAAGAAAAACAAATTAAGAGCTCTACATACAAAAATGTATCATTAGTGTAAAGTATATATCTTATGTATTAAAATATATTTTATATAAATATAGAATGTTTCTGAATTAAATTTTTAATTACAAAATAACAATAAAATTATGATTTCAAAGATAAATTTTGACATTTTTGTACTTTTAATGGCATGCTCTATAATCTTTGATAAATAGTTTACATTCCTACTATATGGTTTAGGAGAAATTTTTAATATTTGTATGCATATATATATATATATATATATATATATATATTTTTTTTTTTTTTTTTTTTTTTTTTTTTGAAAAAGGAAAACATCAAGAGGCCTAACTAAGTTGAAATAAATCATTATATACATGAAGTTACACCAAGTACATTCTTGGACATAATCGGAGAATATATTATAACAAAATTGAAACCCCTTATTTGATTTCATATAGTTGTAATAGAGATTTTGGGAAAATTAGTGGAAAGATTATGCTGACAATCGAACATGTGAGTCGGACAATAGTTGTCGAACGAGAATGATTCATGAATAGTGGTTGGACTATAGTAGAAAAAAAAAACGTCAGCCAAATGATGAGGAATGGATATAATTGATGAGCGGTGATGGTTAGATGATAACAATCAAATTATGATGCTCCAATGATGGCAATCGAATGATGAAGTTGGTCAGTGGTGATTATCAGCATTGAACATGAGGTGAAGTTTTAGAATCTTTCAGATCTTCAAACTCTCTCAAATAAGGTGATGTAGATGGTAAACTTGCATTTGTATGCTATGCATGTTGATCATGATGTAAAATGGAATGAGGACTAAGCAAAATTATGAAGAAAGAGACATAAATGTAAAGTGATAGAGATGGGAACATGAAAAAGAGAAGTGATAATAGTATTCATTAGAATAATAAAATATTACAAAGATTGTTTTTAAGGAATTCATCAAAGAATCCTAAAAAGAGAAAACCATCAAACTTCGCCTTTTCTTGGCTCACAAAGCAACACTCCAATTTTTTTTGGGAATAAACACTCCAATTACATAGGATAATTGAATCCATTCAAGTCTACTTTCTTAAAATTTTCACTTTGATTAGGGCAATAGAATTTTGAGAAAATTGATTATTGAGTCATTATTATTACTAGTAATAAATCTAACATCAAGACATTGTTGTGAAAGCTAGCTAAAATCAAAATTTACCTTCTATAAAATTTGACGGGAAGATTGAGACACTTAAAATGATTGCCTAAAGAGAATTATCCAACCTATCGGACCCTTCATTTAATGATTTTCCTTCTTTCTTGAACTTTTAAGTCAAAATCATCTGAGACTATCAACTAAATTGGCAAATAACCAATGCACCTAAGAATACTTATATCTTCTTAGTTACTTGAAAATGATTATCACTATTTTTTCCAAGGATTTGAAACATGGACAAGGTATTCAACAAGAAGGAAAGATTAAATGTTAAAGGTTTATTGAGATTTAATTGAGGGTTTAACCATTATGATGTAATGAATCTTAAAATTATTTAATAATTACTAGATAAAAATATAATAATGAAATTTAATATAACTAGCATAATTTTAGATATAACCACCTCCTATATTTATGCAATAAAATACCATCAAATTTATGATAAAGCATAGACTTGTCTCTTCTTTTGCAAGTATGATCTATTAAACTCGTCTATCCATAAAAAAAAACTGATGATCTAAGAATCAATTTTATCAAGGACAAATCACATAATTGTTGGAATGATCAAGAAGGGAATCTTATGACCTACTGTAGAATGAAGAATGATATATCATTAGTTGTATTTGAGAGTGCCGGTGTCATACAAACATGAGATGTATGTGATTAGTAGTCATGTATCAACCATCGAGTATGATTAATTTTAGAAGACAAAGGACTGCACAAGCCATAAATAGAAGTTTCATGGAGTCATCGAGTGTTGGCATGTGAGATGGAGAAACTTACGAGCTATAATCCTTGGACAACCTTGGAGTCACCTTCCATGAAGTGTTGTTCAGTGAGTCAAACTCACACAAATCACAAACGCAAGACTCGAATCTAATACTTCTTAATCGATAGTCAAAACTCTCAACCAACATACCAAAATGAGCTTCATGAGCAAATCTCTCACCATGCCGATTGATAGAAAGCTTTTGCTTTGTCATCAGCACATGCTCCAACACTCAAACATATTGATTAGAAAAAAAAAATACACCATTCATGCATTTTCTAAGCTAAGTTCTAAAGTATCCATTAGCCTTTATCAATGATGTAAGATTCCCTGCGTCCATATACAGAAAATTTCTCCAATATGAGATATCATCCTTTCTATTTAGGCAATTTAATTAGTCAAAACAGTATCCATCTAACTTGTCAGAATCATCCATGTTTGCAGAATTGGGCGGTGGCTGAACGGTTTAGTATAATTTTAGGAAAAACTGCCCTCATAATTGGTGCGATACAGCCCATGCAATTCATGCACTCTTGGAGAATTCTTATTAGGCTTGTTCTGTTTATGAAACTCGTGGACCTCTCATATACCGTTTTTAGGCCAACAATGAATAAATATCCTCTTTTTCATTTTTGCCTTTCTATCCAAATAAGATTACATGAGAATATTTTAATAGAAATGATTTAATAATAAAAATATGATAAGTCTAAGCTCAAGATGTATTACTCGGGCTTCATTTTGAGAGAAATTATTCTGTGCGGATGTCAAACGCAGTTCACCATCCGAAGACCAATCAGAATGCATCACGTCAACAGTACCGAGCGCGGTACTACTGCTCGATACTGAACCGCGGTACCAAGCGGGGGTGATGTAAAATATTTTGATTGATCTCTAGATGGTGTTTAGTGTCCCCATAGAATAAATAATTTGCATATTTTGGACGACCTTACTACCTTCTATTAAAAAAAATTATTTTAAGAAACAATAAGAAAACAGTCTCAAACAAAACCTCAATGTAAAAAGGTTTTGTAAAAATAATTTACGCAACATCTAGTATTAAAAACTTTTGTTGTTTAATGTGCAAACAAAAGTATAGATAGACAATGAGCAATAGGTCACAATATTGCCCCTATTTTATAGAATGTAATATGAGTTTAACTCGTATTTTTAATGATTTTAAAATACATTTAAAATAGATAATTTAAATAAAAATAATAATTGTAATCAGCCTAAAAAAGGCTGGGTAATTTTGAGAGATCATTAGTCTACATGAAATTTTATTTTAACCTTTCTTTCTTGAGATAGTAATGCTGCAATATTCAAATAAATTCATCTTTAGCCATTTTTTATAGAAATTCTATGATTTTGAATATTTGAATGTTATGATCTATTTTAGTATTAATCTACCTTGCAAATCAAGCCAATAATAATAGCACCTAAATAATTTGGACTTGAAGAGTCCCGGGGAGCAGTTACAATAGAACGGTTTCTTTTTTAGTACTGACTTTAGAAATAGCTTCAGCCATAATGATGGGTCCCTAGGAGCATTTACATCAGAACTAGGGGTATAAACAAGTCCGGTCAAGTCAAATTTTAGCACCATCCAACTCAGCTCGTCGGTCGGAAAGCAAGCTCGAACTCGAGCTCATCCCACTATAAATGAGCTCATGAGCCATGTTTAATAAACGAGCTCGAGCTCGTCGCTCGATAAGCTCAACTCGCAAGCTCATTATCGAGTCGAGCTCGAGCCCGCTCACTAGCCGGCTCGGGTCACTTACACCCCTAATTAGAACTGAAAATTCATTCATTTTTAATTTGGAAATTGATATATGGATGGGCTTCAAAAATAAGCAAATCATTATGCGGAATAGAGATTAACTAGCTGGCAACTGGCAATAAATATGACCAAGAAAGGCCGATAGAAAAGTGAATAAAACACCACAAAAAAACAGTTGAAACTTCTTTTTCTACCCAATAGAGCACAAGCACAAGGAACATATAACACACTAACACTGCCATAACAGAAGCTTCCCCGTTTTTTTCCCAGACTTATCTATACCTCAAAGAAGTAAAGATACAAGGCTTCTAAAGTGTCACATCATAAAATATTTGTAAGAAATCGATTACTTACTTGCTAGAAGCCTCGGAAGTCTGTGGATTAGAGAGGACCTCAGAAACACAGCTCTCAGCTTTCTCTGCGGACAACTCTGATGTGGACTTCTTTTGGGAAGGTTCCGCGCCAGTTGGAGTAACAATAGCGCGCTTAATACCACGACCAACTACTCCCAGATGCATCACACCGCCATTAGCTGCGGTGGAAATTGATGGGGAATCAAAGCCGCCGCCTTCAATTGCAGCCATTTGAGAAGAATTAACAGATGAAGATCTGGAGAAATCTCTAAGACCGATCTTCTCCGCAGAAGAAGATGTGGAAGCATTTTTTTTCAGAAGCTCGGTTAAGTTAGATTTTGGGTTTGACATCAACTGCTGCAGATCCTCAAGCTGAGTTCCAAAATGTTTCAAGTCAAATTAGTATTTGAAGACAGTATAAATTATGCAAATGAATTTTAGTTTATCAAATGCACAAATGATTAGCAACGAAAATAGAAGAGAGACAGCTTTACAATTCAAAGAAAAATGAAAAACTTGGGCTTCATTTGGGACGGCTTTCTTTCTGCTTCTTAAAGCAGCTTTTTATACTAAAAACTGCTTTAAGAAGCAGAAAGAAAGCCGTCCCAAACGTAGCCTTGGTCCTTTCGTGGGGAAACAAAGCCTGCTTTTTCCAAAGCAATAATAAAGCCAAGTTACTGAAATAGCACAATCTAACTAGAATAAGACTAGGAGCAATCTTCATTTATGTGATAAAGGATTCAGAAAATAAAAATAATAGATCAGCCAGATTAGCAGAAAGTTTCTACCGATATTCCAACAAAATAAGTGAAATTACCCTTCTGACCTTATGCTAGCATCATGGGCAAAAGAAAAGATGGGGATTTCAAAGTAAATTGCATACACTTGGACTAGATTTCAATCAAAATTTCTGGCTAAAGCATGAAGAAGAAAAACTATGGAACGATCTAAACTAAAGTTAACCTTTTTCTCCAGCTCAGTTGAGATGCTGCTGAGCAGGTCGATTTCACGGTCAAGATTTGATGACTCAGAAGATAACACTTTGCCAATTTCATCCAGTTCAGAAACTGATTTGTCACTGGCATCTTTACTATCTTTTGATTTTATTGAGGCTTCCTTGAGTCGCTCTAGTCTTGACTTGCTGAGTGAAATAGCTTTTTCACAATAGGGTATAGCCTCTTCAACTTTAGAACCCAGCTCCAACACCAAGCATATCCTAAAGTTTCTGAGGACTAGTTAAGGACATCAGACGCATATTGATTTCTCAAAATTATGCCAGGAAGGACTTCAACTTGCATATTTTAGATTTTACATTAAGAGGATACAATTCAACAATCCTTCGATTATCTGGTTCAACCAAATGTTCCATAATGGATATAGCTTTCCTGTAGTCGTTCAATGAAGTCTCAATATCCTCTGCACATGGTAGATGCTAAAATGAATGTCTATTATGTGCAGATGAATAGACAAGCAATGAACTCACTAACCTCTTTCCATGGAGACTTCTCCTAATGCAGAAAATACATTTGCTTTCTCAATCGAATGTTCTGGTTTCTTTTCAAAAATTGCTCTTGCGATATCCAGCATTTTCCATGCCAAGTCCAGATCAGAATCGTCTTCATCAGCTTCTCCCAGTTCCTCATCATCCCCTTCAACTCCCTCATTTTCATCTTCCGTATTCTTGAGATCAGAACCTATTAAAAAGAATGTAAACGAAATTTGAGCCAAGTTGCCATTTATTTGTATGTCACATATTAGTACCTCAACACATTTAATAGGAAAACACAGACAACAAGATTAAATTACTCAAAATATCCTGGTAGAAATCCCCAAGTCAAATAAGGCTAATGAACCAAAGCATTTAGATTCAACACACAAAAGAAACTAAAAATATTTAATCAATGAAATTACCATCCAAATATTTTTTTTAAGAGCATAGTTGTAGAAGAATACACCTAGCATTCGCATAAAGCATTAAAACATTCAAGATCTTTGCCAGCAAAAACACCTCGAGAAATCTGAATACCGCCATAGTGAAAAAGACAGCTGGATTTTTTGCTATTGACAATTAAAACCCTTCTACCCTGAATAAATATATATGCACTTGCAAACATAACAAAAGTCTCATCAGTAACATTTTTATCTATTAAGACTGTCTTTCGGTAGACAATCAGCTCCCAAGAGTAAAAAATTGATTCTTGCATATTTCAACGTTGCAAGATATTGCTTTGGCAAATAGACCCACCTCTGATGTTTTGTTGACCAATCTCAAGATGCGTTTATTGAAAGAGAGGAAATATTGATTGCATTGTTACCACGTAGGAAATCATCAATCTCTCTTTTTAAAATAAGAAAGATTCCTTCATTTTCAAGATGGACTTTGAAAAGGTTTTCATTTTTACAATTGAGATTTAATTCTTACCATTCTAAAAGGAAGATACTTCCCTCCAAAATTCATCCATTGGGTCAACTAGTCCTTAGTGCATAAAAATTCTCGAGTCCTGCTTAATGATAAACTCTTTTTTTTTTTTACCAAATGATGAACTATTTAAATGACACAAAGGATTCAAGTAAAGTGTCATTTCTCACCTCTTCTTTTCATTATTATTAGCAATGTACTTCATAAAAAGCTCAAAGTTATAACCAAGTTGGATTAAGGATAAAGTGTAGAGAAAACAATAGTTTTTAATTTGCAGACGATTCTATTTTCCCAATCCAAAGTTTCAGCTCTTAAAAATATTCTTCTTTTTTAGTGAGTCTCTGATCTCAAAATCTTCTTTGAGCTCTCTTAGCGGATGTCAACATAAAAGGTCTTTTCTATTGCCAACATTTTGAAAAGTTCTCTAGAAAGGTTTACTTTTAAATATTTGGTCTTTCACTTGGCTCTAAAGACCTTTATTACCATATTAATTAAAATTTTTGGAGAAAACTTTCTTCTTAGATAGGCAAACTCCTCTCCAAATGTGGAATGATAGCATTGATAAATTTTATTTTATATTATATTCAATTGTATAGTTTCCCTCTTTATTTGATTCTGAATTTTCATTAATGAAAATTGATAGAACCAGATGAAGCTTCTTGTGGAAAGTAATGACGAAGGATGGGCACTCTTCTTGTTCAACTAGGAAAATGTTTGTAGGCCAAAAACATTTGATGGGTTTGGTGTAAAGTTCTTTGTATCTTGAATATTTATCCACTCTAAATGAATCAAGAAATCTATCCATTTGGACTCTAAATCCATAGATAGAAATATCATTAGCAGCAAATACTTAAGGAACACTTCACCATATGACTCTGGGCATCAGAAAAGCACTCATGGTTCTAGTTTATCTAAGGTATAAGAGAAAAGCTTCTCTTTCATTCTTCCATTTGATCTCTTGGACATTAGAAAATGAAGAAAGAATTTGATTTTGGAAAAGATACTTCGATTTATAACTTGCCCTTAACCAAGAGTTATCATCTCTTTAAGATGACATTTTGGAATACAAATTGCTTTGTGAAATCAAAATTTGGTGGGTTTAACATCGAAGATCTCTATATCCAAAATATTTCTCATTAGTCTAAATGGAATGAAAAATCCATCCATCTGGCCTATAACGCCATGGATAGAATTATCATTAACAACAAATACTTAAGCAAAACTTCACCATACTTATAAAGTGCTAAAAACACTCATGATTTTCGATTTATGAAGGGGTTGTTGGGTTGCAAGTATCAGAAGTGTAGAGTAAACTGCATTGGCTTGGAAATTTCAAATATTTGGTAGACAAAAAAAGTAAATTCAAATTATTTTGTTGAGGGGTTTATAATTCCCCCATTAGTTCACTTTTTGGAGCCTTAGAAAAACTTATCTTTCACTATATAATATGTTCTCTTCAAAATTACAAAACAAAGGAGCAAATTTCAAAAAGGTGCATGGATTTATAACTTGCATCAAGCCAAGATTTACCTTCATCTCTTCAAGATGGCCTCAAATCCAAATGTTTGATGAAAACTCAAAATATCTCTTATTTAGGTTGGCATTTTCATTGGAAAGTAATCACTACTATTCATATTTGATATTTCAAATGTTAGGTTGGCATTTTCATTGGAAAGTAATCACTACTATTCATATTTGATATTTCAAATGATTTTTTTTAATCTTTGCATTATGTTGTGGGCTCCAAAAATTCACGCCCGGCCTCCCTTGCTTTCGAGAGGAGTTTTAACAAATTAAGTTCCGGATTAAATTTTAAGAAGGCAGATTGGGTATTTAGATAAGACACTGCCCAGAGATTTCGCCCTCATTTTGCGAGGATTTTATGATCATAGTTTTGGTTTCCTATAGGCACAAATCCTTATAGTTAATTACCCTTCCCGATAGCGATAGAGAACTTTCGATTAAGGCTAGTCATCGATCAGATACATAAGGAATATGTGTTATCTGACATATAGTAGCAGCATGGGTTGATATTTGGAAATTTGATATTTAAAATTGAAAATTTTACCATCTTGCACTTAAAGCAGATTGCGGAGGAATGGATGATGGACCCGATCAAGATCTTATGGTTCTATCGCCCTGGGTCATCTTGGTCCCTGGTCTACCTAGTAAGAGGAGGTAGTCAGCCCAACCTGACAGAAGGATCCTTGTCGGCAACCATGGGTTGCATCGTCCAAGGGAATCTTGTAAACCCGAGATGGATGTTTGTCTAAAGGGACAAATTTGAATCTACCTTAGCTAACAAAGAACTTTGTGCCCTATCGATTATATCATATTGATTCATGTCTGACCCACGCAACATCTCTATACGTCACTTGGATACCCATAACAAGCTCGCTAGGATAAAGGGCATTTTTTAATATTATTTATTGAACCTTATCGACTCCGTCTAATTACTGATAAAAGATCAGGTTTGTTGTAGGCTTTATGACTTTAGTGGTGATTTTTTCTTGTTATGGGCCTTTAAAGCCTAACATGAACTATAAAATGAATATTTCATTCGAGACCGCGACTATATATCTGTTTAACAGTTAGAACCGTGTCAACTCCTACCTCATCACATAGAAAGATCGGGATCGAACTTGGGATTATTGGCTGACCCGCGCATCATCTCTAAACGTCACGTGTGTACCCATAATATGCTCGTCGATGCCCATGTAGGTGTACGATTGCACACGCATTTCCTTATGTTTATGTGTGTACATATTATAATGCATGTGCATGGGCATTTTAAGAATATTTGATGGGCCTTCTACGACAGCTCATAGGAGCTCGTGTGTATTGCACGTATGTTATTCTTCTTCGTAGACAATACATTGTTTGTGTTGCAAATCTGTCGTCATTATTTGCATGAGAACAACGCTTTATCCCGAGCAACACATTGTCTTCGTTGCATAGGGAACTTATAGATTTGCTACCGTTCCTATACACTTGCTCGTAGGCAGCATCTATTATATTCGGTGGATCTCCTGCAATAGCTTGTGAGAACTTGAATTTATTATATCTCTTTCACATTTGCCCACATACAATAGGTTAAATGCATAATGGGCCTCTTTCAACAGCTCGAGGCATCTGTCAAATTTGTTTCCCCGTAGACACTGAGGCATCAACGGGTACTTATATTCATCCCCGCCGTGCTAGACAAAAGCATGTATAAGGCCTAGTCGCTTCGCTGTATGTGTCGCACTAGGTTCCCTTTCCACCACATTAGAGAAAAGCATGTAAGAGCAGTTTTTCGGTGCGCCGCGATCGTCGAATGCGGGGTTTGGGGGCTTTTGAGTTAAGAATGTTATACCAGCGCGACAATGATGATGGTTGTAGGCGAAAATGCGCAAACGCCAAAAATTCTCTAATTTTATCCCTTTTTTTTTTTTGGAAACTTTCTATTTTTTCTCCCTTTTTTCCTTTTCTTTTTTAACTATTTTTTCTTTGTATTTTCCAACTTCTCCTCATCATTTTTTTCTCTCTTTTTTTGGATTTTCCTCCTTTTTCGGCTACATGAATCCTTTTTCTCCATTGTGTCCTATTAAGAGTCAAATTCTCATTTAAATATAACTTAGTAGCAAACATAAAATAGAAATCACATCATGTTACATCTTTTGATAATACGGTCTTTGTTAACTAACATATTTGCAAATCTCTTTCCAAAGGTTTTCTATAGTATTTCTTAAAAGCATAATTCTTCAATTTAAATTGTAATACTTAGTCAACCAACAAATCTCCTTATTAGTACAACATTTATTTCTAGATTTTCCTATTATTTTTTAAAATCTCCTTAATGCAATTAGCAATGCTTTCACACATTACATTTAATTATAGTTTAAATTCTATTTTACCTCATTAAACAACATACTTCTTAAACTTATAGGATTCTTAAGTTCTAAAACCTTACCCTTACGCATTTATATCCTCTAACAACCTTACCGTCGAGCATTTATATCCTCTGACTGCTTTCCTTGTGAGGTCAAAAAATTCAGCAACTTGTACTTTATTTTACAAGATAACAAATTAAAAAGTGCATAGTTGACAAATTTCGAGGCAATTTCAATGCAAAAGCTAGACACATTGCATACCTCCTTCAATTTCAGACTTGTTCAAAGATGAATTTAGAGCTTTTGACTCATAAGATGGCACTGAACTCCCATCTTCTTCCATATTAGCAGCAGATTCATCCTTGTTGGAGTTTCTTTGAGTATTCTTAGGGACATCACCCAATGGATCGGTTTCCTCTTGCGCTTTGTACAAGAGTGCACAACCATATTTGTAGTAAGAGCTAGCACATTCAGACGAAAGTTCACCATAATTTGCAACTCTGGGCATTAACAAGAGGATTTTAAGATACAATATTATCTCAAAATAATAATAATAATAATAATAATATAAACTCAAACAATTTTAAATAATAGATAAATCTAAAGCATTTATAATGCAGTAAAACATTGCATTACCAATCAACTTCAAGTATCCAAATTCTTCTACGAGCACAATTTTCAATTATTTGTCTCTTTCAAGAAGTAGCAAGAGCAAGAGATAGACACCCAAAGGACCATGATAATATTGGAGTAACACTCAAAGATGATGCGATAATATGCAAATTAAAACTACGTGTTATTTTGTAGCATTGAATTGACTTGAAGTGGAAACCCGGCAGTTTTAATCAAGGACTGCGCAACACATTTTGCATATTTAACTCTTTCCAAATTAAACAAGACAATGCAATGATGCTTCATATCAGCACCATCAAATCACTTCAAAATGTGTGAAGGCCCTTCAATCAAATCAAAAGAAACTAGCATCAATCTTGAAAAATCAACCAAAATTCAATGTTTTAGCACAATCACCTTTGAAAACGATCTTAAAAGTCATCCAACCACTTAATTATGATTTACATTAACATGGGCCTCAAAGCCTAAAGGATCCATCCACCCAACCATTACCCCTGAGGTAAAACTGTCTGGTGCCAACTTAGAGACAAAATGTCTCTCAACTTAACCCTCTGATCAACCGAAGGTCCATTATACAAAGGATTTCCATTTAGCACAAATTTCATGATAAAATGCAAAACTTCCATCCATCATTCATCTTAACAAAAGTAATAAATCATCCCTGACTATCAACTCTATAAACACAATGCTTTGAGGAAAAGCATGAGTACTTTTTGAGAACTCTTAAAAATATTTTAGTTTTATGGAATCTCATAATAAAGACTATTGAGTATCTTCCTTTCCTAAACTTTCAATCTTGCTTGCATACTTGGGTGTCGGACTGTCTTTCCAAGAGACACATTTTTCTATTACATATGCACAGGAAGCATGTGATCGTTGTGAACATGGTCTAAAGATCTTTGCCAACTTCCAACAGTTTCCAGCAAGCAATAATTTAACTTCATTTGTGGAAATATTTTCCATTCCCACTGACATATTTGCAAATCAGCCTCTTTCTAGGCCATGGAACTTAACATTACATAACTACAGTTCTAATCACTAAATGGCCCAGCGACAAAACTTGTGTAACACTAAGGAGCCTCGTTCTAACTCACCTAAAACAAACACTTGATAATCAAAGAGGTCAAAGAAGAAGCTGCACATACAAACTTTTAGTTACAAAAATATTATTTAAAAATTTAGTGATGCGGACATCGGTACAAAGATTTGGCGCATCTATCACAGGAGGCGTCGCAAATCGACGGCCATGATTTAAACCTTCAATTATGATTTATTTTTCTGCATTTTAGTTCTTAATTAATGTATTTTCCTGTTGTATCCCTAGGATAGTTTATATGAGTGTTATGGCCTAAGGGGCAATTTTGTAATTTTTATTTTATCATGTTATGGCCTATATATAGGGCCTTAAGCTATTGTAAAAGGGATGATGATTGATAATGAAAAGTTTTATGTTCTTGTTGATCTCTTAGTGAGTTTACGTGATCTCTTAGTGAGTTCATGAGAGGAGAAGCCCGATGAGGGTAATTCGCAATACCCGTCAATCTTTGGAAGAGTCCGAGGTTCGCGGTTCTTACGATCTCTTTGTGAGTTCTCTAGTTATATCTATCTTTCTCGTATATTCTTGTTCATCTCCTTTCTCCCCTCTTCATCCACCCAAGTTTTTCCCCTAGCTCCACCTTCGACCGCCCACCTTGCCGCCCCATCACCACCCGACCTCCGTCCACCCACCTCCTCTCCGCTCATCACGGTTTGATATTTGAAATTCAAATTTCAAATTCTTCCCAAAATTAGAACGTCTATATTTGGAAAGTTTGTAAATGATTTATTTGAATTTGAAATTATTGCCTAAATTGGAAATCCTAATTTTGGAAACTGTCCAAGTCATAGCTTTTGAATTTTAAATTAATTTGGGATGAGATCTTTCTTCCCAAATTTAATTTATTAATTTGGGCCAGCATTAATTACCCTATTAAGTCCCCAATTAAGCATTAATGTTGCCTCTTAATTTGAAATCAATTTTCAAATTAAGCACACCAATCTCCTTGGCATTAATTTTTATTTCTTCCATCACTCTCCTAGCCGTAACTTTCAAGGGAATTCAATTCCTTTCCTTACCAGTTCTCTCACCTGTCCCCTCTCAATTTTGAAAACCGAAAATTAATTCCCTCTCTTCCAATTCTCCTCTCCACCTCCATTTTCCTATTGGGTTTGATTTTCCAGCAACCTGAAACTCAAAACATTAATTACTTACCTAGGTTGAGAAGGGAATAAGGAAAGAAATTCCTCAGTTTTTCTATTTTTTTTTGTTACAGTTTCCCCTCCTCTCTCCTAATTGCTCCAGACGGAATATCTAGTGCAGAATCTGAGGCTTCGCATTTACCCTCAACCTCCCAAATCAATTCACGGTTTTTGGAAATAGAAATTCATTCAGAATTTGCTTGGAAATAATTTCCCTGACTTTTCTCTACATCCCGCCGTTCCGCCCCATTCACTGGATCCTTTGAGATCTCCTTCTCAGGTTTTAGAAAGGAAACCTGAAGTAATTCTCAGAATACTCTCTCCTCTTCTTTACTCTAGAGAGCTTCCCCATTTTAACAGCCTTGAGTTGGAATTTATTTTGGGATTAAATGTCCTGCTGCTGGCCGACTCTTCCAAGTCAATCACATGGGAATTCCTCCACTAGAAGCTCTCCAAGTTCCTAAGCAAAGCCAACGACCCCGTTCTACATCATTTAGTAAGCTTTTTATTTTATTCGATGTATTTTAAATATGCTTCCAATCATGAAATATGAAATAGAATCTTAATATTTGAAAAACTTGATGTGTTAGGATAGTCTAAATAGACTAGTTCCTACTCACTTGATTCTAATAGATGAATTTCAGGATGAGCATTAATAGGAGATAAGTCTCTCCATATTTTCATTCTCTGTTACACTCCAGGTTGACTGAAAGGGAGTCAAAATGGGTGTGACACTGTAAGACTAAGTAATGCCATTAAGGGTTGAATAATGGGGACATAGGTGAAGGGAAAATGTAAAAAGGACTGATAAATTTAGCAAATCAAGAAAGCAGACACTCTTCAACACTAATTAATGTTGTTCAAGCTTGATAATCTGAATCATTTAACTCAAGAAGCAGCATAAATGAGGGGAAGATAGGAACTGAAAAAAAAATAATAATAATAATAAATCTCACCAACCAAATCAGCACATACTCTTTAACACAAAGATCCACCAATATACAGATACAAAGAATAAATATCAATGACTTCTCCCATCATAATGAAACAAACAAATGAGAACAAAACTAAAGGTTCAAATCCTGTTTAGTATAGAAACTTAAACAGGTCCCATACAGCATTCATAAACAGCACAAAGTTAAGCCTCGTAAATAATCAACAAAACTAAACGCAAAATACCTTTATGAGAATAACTGTGCCCCAACAAACTTACGAACAAAGATAATACTTTCAGGCTCAATATCTATAAAAAGGTGTTCTAAGGGAAAATCGCCCAGCTCAAGATTTCGTTTTAAACAAAACAAAAAAACAGCAATTTATTTTCCTAAATATTGTCAAATCAGTTCTCAGATAGACCAAAATTGCACTGGAATTCCATCCACATGCATGCTAGATCAAGATAGTATGAATAAAAGTAAAAATGGTAAGCAAAACGTATATGACTACTTCATCCACCAACGAAATGGTGTTGTACGAGCGCAAGTGCCTCTCGCAGTAGTGGGGGCTAGGAGAGAGGTTTCAATTTTGAATGGTTGATAGCAATCCAAAGAGGCCAAATCATGGAATGTCACCCCTACCTGATTTCTAAGGCGCGGCTAAGGCAATCGACGGCCTCCGCTAAATCTCCATCTTCAATGGCCTTCGATCCCTTCTCAAACAGCTCAGTAGCACGCTCTAACGTATCCTCCTCGTCTCCTTCCTCGTGTTCGGAAGAGCTAGCGTCTCCACCGTTAGCCGAACCAACGTTACTCTCGACATCTAAGTCCTTTCCCTCTTCCGAAGTGGAAATTAGAACCTCGTCGACCTCTGGGGCCGTAGAAATCTCTACCGACGTCCCCTCCGCAGCTATTTCAGCCGTTGGAGAGGGACTCCCGTCAGAAGAAGCCATGGCACACTGATTTCCTCCCAAAAACCCTAAAGCCCTAGCGAGCAGAAAATGGCGGAAACAGATAGACTGGAGTGCGGTTTTGAAATGTGCCTTCCCTTTCTTAAATAACAAATTATTCCTCATTAATTAGGCATATTTTTATAAATGAGCATTACAATAATTTTTATTATAAGTATGAGAATAAGAGCCTCAAAATTTAATAATAGACAAAATCGGAAAATAAAACTATAATTTCATGAAACGGAAAATTGTAATTCCGATTTCTAGAAATCTGAAAATAGAATTCTGGCCAACCACCGAAGCCCGCATTCGATTTCTATCTTTATTATTTTTAAAAAATGATTTTTTTTTAATTTGGTTTGCATCTTATAATTGTCAAATATATATATATATATATATATATATATATATATATATATTATAATATATATATATATATATATATATATATATATATATATATATATATATATATATTTCCACTGACTTCCACCTGGTCACCGACCGACGCTGGACGTTAGCCCTGCCACCCCCAACCACTGACCGACGCCAAACTTTCACTCGACAGCCGACTAACGCAAGAATTCCGCTAGATCGCCAATTGTCATAGGACTTCCTACCAACCACCGACCGTTGCGGAACTTTTGCTCGACTTCTGATTGAGGTCGGACTCTCTCCTGGTCGCCGACGGACGCTGGACTTTCGCTCGATCACCGACCGATGCTGAACTTTTTCCCGGCCTCCGACCGATGCCAAACTTTTTTCCTGCCGCTAACTATCGCCAGATTTTTGATTGGTCACTGATTGTCGTCAGACTTACGCTAGGGCGCCAAATGATTTTAGAGTTTCGCCTAGCCAGCGATCAACGCCAGACTTCCACCTAGTAGTCTACTTACATCGAACTTCCACCTAGCTTCTAATTGACGTAGGATTTCTGCTCAACTCTCCAAACTATTGTAATTTCATTGTCTTGAAGTTTCAAGACGGGTCAATTTGTATACATACTCAAACAATAGTGGAATCATTTCTAAAAACCATATCAGACGCTCATCATAAAACTGAAAGCAAGAATAATAAAGAACCATGTGCAGATGGCGGCTCAGCACATGGCCAAGCACAAAATAGTTAGCCTGTAACAAACTTAGCTAATGACAGCTAATGACAACTAAGCACATGTACCCATAGATATCTATAAATACCCATACTCTGTATACAAACAGTTCTTGAATTGAACTTTCACAGGAATAGAAATACTCTGTTATGTTTCTTGCAAGATCTCTCTATCTCTGTAATCCTTCTCATAATATCACTTTCTACATGGTATCAGTGCTCTTTTGGCTCGCAGCCCATTGAATCCACTTATGGCAACTCCGTCTGCATCATCTCATACAAAAGAAGCATCTACAGAGATGCCATCCGAAGACATTAGCATTCCTTTGTCTCTAAAATTTTTGATATCTAATATCAAAACCATAGTTATGATACAGCTCTCTAACGACAACTACGCAATGTGGAGGTCTCAGATCTTCAAGTTGTTCAAAGCAAACAACTATGAAGGATTTCTTGATAAATCCTCTTCAGCTCCTTCACGTATGTTGGTCGACTCCAACGGCAAGTCCCAAATCAATCCAGCCTACGCTCGCTGACATCTTGTTGATCAAAATCTAGCGGCAGCCCTCAGCTCCACCGTCACGACAAGCATACTACCGTATGTTCTACATCTGGACACTTGTGTAGAAATCTGGGCCACACTTGAACGTCGTCTTCAAGCTTCAAACAGATCAAGAGTGATACAACTCAAGAATGATATACATCACATCTCCATGGGACAACTAACAATGCTTCAATATCTTACAAATGTCAAGACCCTTGTTGATAACAATTTTGCAGTAGGCTGCACCATTGATAGTGAAGATATTCTTTTATACACACTTAATGGTCTGCCACAGCAGTATCAGGCCTTCAAGACAACGATTCGCGCCAATCTTTCTCCGATCAGCCTGGAAGATTTGTATTTGATGCTCTTGAGTGAAGAAACAAAACTCGCCAGTGAGTCTGCTAGAGATCACTAAACACCAAATACAGCTACAACATTATACTCAAACCGAAACAGGGGTAGAGGGCACGGCAGATCTAATTCCTCTAACAGAGGACAACAATCTACACAGAACTCGTACTGATCATCACAAACGGCAACCAATGCCACAGTTCCTTCCTCTAGATCAGTCTTCTATCAAATCTGCGGCAAACGTGGACACCCAGCTCATATGTGCCTGCATCGATACAATGAGCAATATCCAACTTCGAATTCAGCACTGGTAGCAACAAGTACGCAACCTCAAACGGACTGGATAATGGACTCAGGAGCTTCATCCCATCTCACCAACAATCTTGACAACCTCATACATCCAACTGAGTACAATGGTCAAGACAGCGTGTCGATTGGCAATGGTAGTACCCTCTCTATTGTACACTCTAGTCAGGGTCTGCTTCCTACTCCCAGTCGTAAGATTATTCTACCTCGCCTCTTTCATCTTCATAATCTTTCACACAATTTGATTTCAGTTTCCTCATTAACCACTGATAATAACCTTTCTGTCTTGTTTGACAAATCCGGCTTTCATATTAAGGACCCACAGACAATTTCAACAATTCTCTCAAGCCCCTGTAGAGACGACCTCTACCATTTTCCTGCTACTTCCAATAACACAGTCTGTCGTCAAGCTCTTACGGCCACAAATACATCCTACCTACAATGGCGTCGTCGTCTTAGTCATCCACACCAACAAATCATTCAAACCGTCTCCAAACAGCATTGCTAATTGGCCATTCCTAAATCTAGTAATTCTTGTTCTTCTTGTAAGACCACAAAAGGTCACAAACTGCCATTTACAAGGTCCTCTAATCATCACTACAAACCATTAGAATTGTTACATATGGATGTTTGGGGACCATCACCGATTCCTTCTAATCAAGGTTTTCGGTATTATCTCTTAATAGTGGATGATTCAACTCGTTTTACATGGGTGTTTCCTCTATTACGTAAATCTGATGTGTGCTCTTTATTCATCAATTTTCATTTGTCTATTGAAAAGCAGCTATCTCTCTCAATTAAACAAATTCAAAGCGATGGAGGCATGGAATTTCTAAATCATTGTCTCAAAAATCATCTGAAATCACATGGAATTTGCCACCAAATAAGCTGTCCATATACACCCGAACAAATGGTCTGGCGGAACGTAAACACTGCCATATCCTGGAGACCACCCGAGCTCTACTTCATACGGCATCTCTTCCATATAAGTTCTGGATGGACACATTGTTAACAGATATATATCTTATCAATATCATGCCTTCACCAATCACTTCCAATTTATCTCCACATCAACTACTCTACAATAATCAACTGAACTACTCTCATCTCAGAGTTTTTGGTTATGCGTGTTACCCGCTACTACCTCCACATACTCGTCACAAACTCTCCGTCAAATCTACACTGTCAATTTTTCTTGGCTATGACAACTCCTACAAAGGGTACAAGTGCCTTGAATCAATCTCTGGTCGCATATATATCTCCCGACATGTCACCTTTGATGAGTCAGTTTTTCCTTATGCTACAAAACTCAACATGTCAACTCCTGCACATAATACTCCTATGACACCGAACCCACAGCTTCTTGTTCCTGCTTCACTTCAAAGAACAAATTCCAACTCTACAACAGATATCTATCATCTACTCAATCTAATGCAGACCTTTCCCCACAAATGTCTCATTCTCCCAATAATGCTACCACAGTTGTTCAAGAACCCATACAAATAACTCCCATTACAACTGCCACATCTCATCATCCACATCAAATTCTTACCAGATACAAAATAGGATCCCTTAAACCTAAACAGATCTTTGATCTTCATCATCTCATGTCCACTTCTGATCCCACAATTTATACTGAAGCTTCAAAACTTGCACAGTGGCGTTCCGCCATGGCTAGTGAGTTTCTTGCTCTCCAACAACAGGGGACCTGGATTCTTGTACCTCCACTAGCTCATACACCTATACTCGGTTCCAGGTGGACATACAAAACCAAACAAAATTCTGACGGTTCCATCTCAAAATACAAAGCTAGATTGGTGGCACAAGGCAACCGACAGGAATATGGCCTAAACTATACAGAAACATTCAGCCCAGTCGCTAAATTCCCAACAATTCACGTTCTTCTCACTCTAGCCGTAACCAATTCATGGCCATTACACCAACTGGATGTTAGCAATGCTTTTCTTAATGGATCCCTCAATGAAACCATCTATATGAAACAACCCAAAAGATTTGAGGATTCTCAATTCCCCAATCATGTGTGCCTACTTCAAAAATCTTTGTATGGTCTAAAACAGGCACCCCGTCAATGGTTTAAAACGTTCTCCAATCATCTTCTCATATTCGGCTTTCATCCAAGCACATCAGATCCCTCACTGTTCACTCTACATCAAAATCATCTTCAAGCATATCTCTTAATATATGTTGATGACATACTATTAACTGGCAATGATTCTCAACAGATTCTTCATATCATTTCCTCTCTTAACAAACAGCTTGCCATCAAACATCTTGATTTTCCTTCCAGCTTTCTCAGCATCACCATAACTTCTCAAAACAACCAACTTATTCTTTCTCAAACCAACTACATTCACAATATTCTAACTCAGGCTGGTTTATCCCAATGCAATTCTTTATCAAACCCATCCTTAACCAAAATTCCCTCCACTATACCTCAGGACATCCTTTTATTAGATCCGTCCACATACAAACAACTAATTGGATCGCTTCAGTATGCTACCATAATGATACCGGATATTGCCTTCGCCATCAACACGCTATGCCAATACATGCATTGTCCGTTGTCTCAACACTTTCACCTACTCAAACGCCTTTTGAGATATCTGAAAGGCACGACATGTTATGGTCTTCCCATAGATGTTATATGGCTTAGGAGCACTCATGATGGATTTTCACATTCCACAAAATTAGCCAACAGTTATCAATTGTGATAATATGTCAGTTATTGCTCTAGCTAACAACCCAGTCTTTCATGCGAGGACAAAACACATTGAGGTGGATTTTCATTTCATAAGAGATCACATCAGTTCAAAGGAACTCAATGTTGTCCCCATAAGCACTACTGATCAACTAGCTGATATCTTCATCAAATCGATCCAACTTCCAGATTTAAAAATCTCAGAGACAAACTAACTGTTACAAACATTACACAATCAGTTTGTGGGGACGTAAAAACCATATCAGACGCTCATCATAAAATTGGAAGTAAGAATAGTAAAGAACCATGTGCAGATGGCAGCTCGGCACATGGCTAAGCACAAAATAGTTAGCCTGTAACAAACTTAGCTAATGATAGCTAATGATAGCTAAGCACATGTACCCATAGATATCTATAAATACCCATACTCTGTATACAAACAGTTCTTGAATTGAACTTTCACAGAAATGGAAATACTCTGTTCTGTTTCTTGCAAGATCTCTCTATCTCTGTATCTGTCACGACCCGACCCGAGACGGGACGGATCCCGCCCGCGCCGGATCGCGACGGAGAGATAGCTAACCAGGATCTGGCTTTGGATTAGGTTACTGAACTGATCTTCCAAATTCTTAACTCAACAGAAGCGCACAGAACAACAGAGCTACTAAAAACATCAAATGCAGCGGAACAAAACATCTATCTTTTCATTTCCTCAAAATAATCATCTACAGAACAGTACAAGGCTTTCAACAGAAAGAAAGACAGAACAGGAAAGCCATGACTGAACAAAAATCAAAAGTACAAAAGTACCTAATCTGATCAGACTCCGAAATCTAATCCTGGACCTCCTTGCCCTTCCCAGAACCTGAAAACCACCAGAAAGCAAGGGTGAGCTCAACAGCTCAGCAAAGCAACAAACCACCAATCTAAATCCTCAGAAAACAAAACCAAACTTATCAGACAGAAATCAGATCAGAAGTCGGAACAGAATCGGAAGTCAAAACTTACGGACAGATATCAAATCACATCAGAGTCGTACAGATCGTATCAGAACAGAACAAATCAACAGAGTCAGAAACAGAAATCAGAATCGTACGGATCGTATCATATCATAATCACAATTTCGTATAGAACAGAACAGATACAGAAAGTAGTACAGATACATATAGCTAAATGCCCTGACACTGACGGAATCTCTACGGATTCCGGCCCCTTATGCCTCCCTTCCCAGACACTGACTGAATCTCATAGGATTCAGGCCCCTTATGTCTCCCTTTGTGCTCACGGCACCAAAACAGATGTGCTTATAGCACCAAAACAGAATTCATCGGATCCGGAACAGAACAGATATCAGATTTCAGATTGAGCTCATTTCAGATTTCCCGTTTCACTAACTGAATCTCATAGGATCCAGACCCCTTATAGCTCCCTTTTTATAGCTTATACACATAGCATTTCAATTCAGAATAAATTCGGGCAAATTCAGAAATTACCCAAAAATCGGGCAGCACAACGGCAGTATACGGAATTTACACAAAAATTCCTGCAAAGAAAATTTACCGAATTCGCACAGAATACAGATATCAACATTTCAGAACTTTTATTCTACTGCACAGATAAATTCCAATTTCACAGAAAAATCCGGTCGACTAAAAACACAGTCGAATCAAAAATACCCGGACGAAAATCTTCAGAAAATAACCAAAATGTGCACACTCGGCACGTCAACAATATACAGAAAGTTACGCGGTAAAAACTGAACCGATCAAAAGATACGGACGAAAATCGCTAACGGAAACAAAATCCGGACAGAATATACCGCCAAACACGACGGAACTGAAAATTGAGAAAGGTAGAATGTGCCTTACCTCGAGCACAGCAATTTCCTCAACAGTCACTTCGATCGAAAACGGCTCCGCGTCGTCCGAAAATCCACTTTTCTCCAAAATCCCACGACTTTCTCTCTCCTCAGATATTTATTTTTAATTTTCTGATTTTTCTCTCTCTTCAAAACGACTGAAATCAGCCTTATAATACACAGATCGGCCTGGCCGATCGCAGCATCGTCCCGGCCGATCGCAGCATCGTCCCGGGACGATCTGACCAAAAGGATCGGCCTGGTCTCCCTTCAGGGCTATTGCAGGGACGATATTTTCTACAGTGCCGATCGGCCTGGCCGATGTCTCCAATCGGCCTGGACGATGCATGCAGAAAATCACCTGGAGCAAAACTGGGCAAAATCTGGAACTGATTTTCCACTGATCGTCCCAGGACGATCCCAGATCGTCCTGGACGATACTGGAGCAGATTTTGATATTACAATCTCCCCAACTCAGAAAAATGTCGTCCTCGACATTATCCAGTCCAAACGCAGTCAAAACAAGTACGGGTACGACCGTCTCATATCAGACTCTTTCTCCCAAGTTGCTTCCCGTGCAGTCCGGTGCTTCCACTGGACTTTAACCATCGGAATCTCTTTATTTCTTAACTTTCGGACGTCGTACGCCAAAATAAGCTCTGGCTCTTCCTTGTACGCCAGATTCTCCTGAATCTCCACCTCATCAGCTGACAGCTTCTTCCCAGAGTCTGAAACCCACTTCCTCAGAGTGGATACGTGAAACACATTATGCACATCAGGCATAGAATCAGAAAGCAATAACTTGTAAGCAGCTTTTCCAATTCTTTCCAAAACTTCAAAAGGTCCAACATACCTTGGACTAAGCTTGCTTACCTGACCAAATCTGCTCACACCTTTCATCGGGCTGACTTTGACGTACACAAAGTCACCGACCTGAAATTCAACAAATCTGTGCTTCTGATTGTAATACTTCTGCTGACGATCTTGAGCGGCTTTCAATCTTTCTCTTATCAAAATGATCTTCTGAGCAGTTTCATCAGCAAAAGTAGCCCCCAAAGCCTGTCTATCTCCGAAGGAGGTCGGAGTCAAAGGAGTACGACACTTCCTGCCATACAAAGCCTCGTACGGTGCCATACCGATACTGGACTGAAAACTGTTGTTATAAGCAAACTCAATCAGCGGAATATGATCCTCCCAACTTCCGCTAAAGTCCAGAACACAAAGCCTCAACAGATCTTCCAGTACCTGAATCGTCCTCTCAGACTGTCCGTCGGTCTGAGGATGAAAGGCTGTACTGAAATGCAGTTTCGTACCCAAGCCTTGCTGAATGCCTTTCCAAAGTCTGGAAGTAAAACGTCCATCTCGATCAGATACGATCACACGAGGCACACCGTGCAATCTGACTATCTCCTTCACATAAATCTGTGCCAAGCGATCAACTGAATCCGTCTGTCTGATCGGAAGAAAATGGGCTGACTTGGTCAATCGATCTACAACCACCCAAATGGCATCATGTCCTTGTCTAGATCGAGGAAAACCCATCGCAAAATCCATCGTTACCTCCTCCCATTTCCACTCAGGGATAGGCAACGACTGCAACAGTCCACCTGGTCGCTGATGCTCTGCCTTCACCAACTGACAGGCTTCGCATCTCGACACAAACTCTGCCACATCCTTCTTCATCCCAGGCCACCAAAACAAAAGCTTCATATCAGCGTACATCTTACCACTGCCTGGATGAACAGTGTAGCCAGAATAATGAGATTCACTCAGAATCTCCCGCCTCAAATCTCCAGACACAGGTACCCACAACCTGTTCTTACAGAAAATAGCACCAGAATCAGAAATTCGAAGTTCAGGAGTCTTACCAGATCCAATCTGAGCTATCAACTTCGAATAGTCAGAATCTGACTTCTGGGCTTCTTGAATCCGTGCTTCCAAAGAAGACTGAATACTCATCTGAGCCAACTCCAAATCACTGGAGGAAACCACCTCCAACTGCAATCTCTCCAAATCACGAATCAGAAAGTCATCACAGGTAAGCTGAATACCTGAGAATCCAGAAGACTTCCTGCTCAGAGCGTCCGCTACCACATTCGCCTTCCAGGCTGATACTGAATAGTCAAATCGTAGTCCTTGATCAACTCGAGCCACCTCCTCTGTCTCAGATTCAGATCCTTCTGAGTAAAAATGTACTTCAGGCTCTTATGATCAGTAAAGATCTCACATCTGACGCCATACAGGTAATGACGCCAAATCTTCAAAGCAAAAACTACTGCAGCTAACTCCAGATCATGCGTCGGGTAATTCTTCTCATGTGGCTTTAACTGTCTCGAAGCATAAGCAATTACCTGACCATGCTGCATCAGAACACAACCCAATCCTTTCAGTGAAGCATCACTGAACACCTGGAAACCCTCCGTACCTGACGGAAGTGCTAGTATCGGAGCTGAAGTCAGACAATCCTTCAATCTCTGAAAACTCGTCTCACACTCCGGTGTCCAAACAAAAGGTACTGACTTCTGAGTCAGTCTCGTCAGAGGAGTCGAAATCTGTGAAAATCCTTTCACAAACTTCCTATAATACCCGGCCATGCCCAAGAAACTACGTACCTCAAATACCGTAGTCGGCCTTGGCCAATCAGCAACAGCCTGAATCTTCTGGGGATCTACAGAAATGCCTTCTCCGCTAACCACGTGCCCCAGAAAAGAAATGCTCTTCAGCCAGAATTCACACTTAGAGAACTTGGCATACAGCTGATGCCTCCTCAAAGTCTCCAACACAATCCTCAAATGTCTGGCATGCTCATCCTCAGATGCAGAATATACCAGAATATCGTCAATGAAGACGATCACAAACTGATCCAAATACTCCCTGAATACTCGGTTCATCAGATCCATGAAAATCGCAGGCGCATTGGTTACCCCAAAAGGCATAACCAAAAACTCGTAGTGCCCGTACCGAGTACTGAAAGCAGTCTTCACCACATCAGTTTCCTTCACCTTCACCTGATAGTATCCGGATCTCAAATCAATCTTCGAAAATACCGAAGATCCGGAAAGTTGATCAAACAAGTCGTCAATCCGAGGCAAAGGGTACTTGTTCTTGATCGTGACCTTGTTCAAATCTCTGTAATCAATACACATACGGAGTGTACCGTCCTTCTTCTTCACAAACAGAACAGGTGCTCCCCAGGGCGAAACACTAGGACGTACAAACCCTCTGTCAACCAACTCCTGAAGCTGAACTTTCAACTCAGAAAGTTCTTTCGGTGCCATCCTGTACGGAGCTTTCGATATAGGAGCTGTACCCGGAAAAACATCGATAGAGAACTCCACATCTCTATCCGGAGGTAAACCAACCAACTCCTCAGGAAAAACATCAGCAAACTCCCGTACCACAGGGATCTCAGAAACAGAACCAACTTCTAGGTTCAGATCCCGCACCGAAGCCAAAAATACTGGGCATCCTTTCTTCCACATCCTGCTTACCTCCAACACAGAAACCAGACTGGAGAGAACACCTCGTAATCCCTGAAATACAACTCTCTCTCCAGCCACAAGCAAACTCACTTGCTTCTTCAGACAGTCTATCTGGGCCTCATACTGACTCAACCAATCCATGCCCAGAATCACATCATACGACGAAATCGGCAATCGAATCAAACTCGATTTCCACTTCTTGCCAGAAATCTCGATCTCACACAAACAAAACTGTCGAGCAACCAATGGATTCCCAGCCGGTAAAATCACAGACAAAAAAACCGGTAAAACCATCGAATCCAAATGTAAAATCTCAAAACAATGCTCGGACAGAAAAGAATGACTCGCTCCAGAGTCAAACAAAACACGACAGGGCTGATCAGAAATGTAAACCGTACCTGTCACAACATCCGGAGCATCACGAGCCTCCTGCTGACTCAGACTGTAAACTCGTGGCTGAACTGGAACAGGAGCTGAAGCAACAGAACTACTCTGCTCCCTCTGAATCGTAGGTGGTCTCCGCGGTGCAGAACTAGAACCACCGCCTCTACCAGCAAATCCCTCAGGGCGTGGAGGAACAGTCCTCGGTCTTCCTGCTGCTGAACCAACAGGTCTGACAAAGCTCTCAGATCGCTGCTCAGAACGCTGATCAAATCCCATCTGCGGACATTCTGCAATCCGATGTCCCGGCTGACCACATCTGAAACAAAGACCAGCTATCCTGTAGCACTGGCCATGGTGTCGCCGTCCACAACTCTGGCACACAGGTGCCGTACTGACAGATCCAGAACTAGTCGTACTGGTAGCAGTACCAGACGATCCTCCGCTCTTCCTGGAATCTCCAGATCCAGATCCAGGAACAAATCTCCTCTTCCCAGAGGAACCACTGCCAGATGTCTCTCCTCCAAACCTCTTCCTACTCGCAGTCCACCGCTGCTGAGTAGCCGTCACGTCATTCTCAATCAGACGAGCTCGCTCCACAAGCTCAGAGAAATCGGTGATCCGGAACGGTATCAGGGGCTGCCTCAAAGTGTCTCGCAAGCCTCTCAGAAATCTGTAGCACCTCTCAGCAGACGTGCTAACCAGCTGCGGAGCGTACCTGGCTAATGCAGTAAACTCAGCCTCGTACTGCATCACCGTCTTGCTCCCCTGAACAAGTCTCAGAAAACTCTCCTGCATCTGCTGTCGTGCAGAAGGGGGAACAAACCAGTCCCGAAATACTTCGGTGAACTCCTCCCAAGTAATCAAAGAGTTCAGTCTGCCCTGAAATCTGGCTGCTTGCTGGCCATCCCACCAGTGCTCAGCCTCTCCGTCCAACAGAAAAACAGCTAACGGAACTTTCCTGTCTGCAGGACACTGCATCCCGTCAAAAGTCTTCTCCAATCTCCTCAGCCACTCCTCGGCTGCTCTGGGCTCAACAGCGCCCTCAAACCTCGGAGGCTTCAACCTCAAAAATAACTGCAGGTGTCGATCAATGTCCTCAGATCTAACAGTCGAAGCTCTGCTCTGAGTCTCGCTCATCATCTGAGCAACAAGTGAAGCAAACTGTGAAAGCGTATCAGCACCGACCACTGGGGCTGTACTCCCCACTGGTGCTGCCTGATCGTCACTCTGACCATCTGTCATGTCTGGGTCTGGCTGATCCATACAGAAAAATCCAGAAAATCCGGAAAACTATCACAAAACAACACAAAATAACACAATAAAAAGCCAAACGACCCAAAACTACCTCCCAGACAGACTCACTGATCACTTCCTAGAGCTCTGTTTTACAATCCAACCTGTTTCCAAAACCAGTGCTCTGATACCAAAAAGACTTGTCACGACCCGACCCGAGACGGGACGGATCCCGCCCGCGCCGGATCGCGACGGAGAGATAGCTAACCAGGATCTGGCTTTGGATTAGGTTACTGAACTGATCTTCCAAATTCTTAACTCAACAGAAGCGCACAGAACAACAGAGCTACTAAAAACATCAAATGCAGCGGAACAAAACATCTATCTTTTCATTTCCTCAAAATAATCATCTACAGAACAGTACAAGGCTTTCAACAGAAAGAAAGACAGAACAGGAAAGCCATGACTGAACAAAAATCAAAAGTACAAAAGTACCTAATCTGATCAGACTCCGAAATCTAATCCTGGACCTCCTTGCCCTTCCCAGAACCTGAAAACCACCAGAAAGCAAGGGTGAGCTCAACAGCTCAGCAAAGCAACAAACCACCAATCTAAATCCTCAGAAAACAAAACCAAACTTATCAGACAGAAATCAGATCAGAAGTCGGAACAGAATCGGAAGTCAAAACTTACGGACAGATATCAAATCACATCAGAGTCGTACAGATCGTATCAGAACAGAACAAATCAACAGAGTCAGAAACAGAAATCAGAATCGTACGGATCGTATCATATCATAATCACAATTTCGTACAGAACAGAACAGATACAGAAAGTAGTACAGATACATATAGCTAAATGCCCTGACACTGACGGAATCTCTACGGATTCCGGCCCCTTATGCCTCCCTTCCCAGACACTGACTGAATCTCATAGGATTCAGGCCCCTTATGTCTCCCTTTGTGCTCACGGCACCAAAACAGATGTGCTTATAGCACCAAAACAGAATTCATCGGATCCGGAACAGAACAGATATCAGATTTCAGATTGAGCTCATTTCAGATTTCCCGTTTCACTAACTGAATCTCATAGGATCCAGACCCCTTATAGCTCCCTTTTTATAGCTTATACACATAGCATTTCAATTCAGAATAAATTCGGGCAAATTCAGAAATTACCCAAAAATCGGGCAGCACAACGGCAGTATACGGAATTTACACAAAAATTCCTGCAAAGAAAATTTACCGAATTCGCACAGAATACAGATATCAACATTTCAGAACTTTTATTCTACTGCACAGATAAATTCCAATTTCACAGAAAAATCCGGTCGACTAAAAACACAGTCGAATCAAAAATACCCGGACGAAAATCTTCAGAAAATAACCAAAATGTGCACACTCGGCACGTCAACAATATACAGAAAGTTACGCGGTAAAAACTGAACCGATCAAAAGATACGGACGAAAATCGCTAACGGAAACAAAATCCGGACAGAATATACCGCCAAACACGACGGAACTGAAAATTGAGAAAGGTAGAATGTGCCTTACCTCGAGCACAGCAATTTCCTCAACAGTCACTTCGATCGAAAACGGCTCCGCGTCGTCCGAAAATCCACTTTTCTCCAAAATCCCACGACTTTCTCTCTCCTCAGATATTTATTTTTAATTTTCTGATTTTTCTCTCTCTTCAAAACGACTGAAATCAGCCTTATAATACACAGATCGGCCTGGCCGATCGCAGCATCGTCCCGGGACGATCTGACCAAAAGGATCGGCCTGGTCTCCCTTCAGGGCTATTGCAGGGACGATATTTTCTACAGTGCCGATCGGCCTGGCCGATGTCTCCAATCGGCCTGGACGATGCATGCAGAAAATCACCTGGAGCAAAACTGGGCAAAATCTGGAACTGATTTTCCACTGATCGTCCCAGGACGATCCCAGATCGTCCTGGACGATACTGGAGCAGATTTTGATATTACAGTATCACTTTCTACAATTTCGACTATGCATGACCCCGTGCTTTTTCCCTTTTGCTAGATTTTCCACGTAAAATTTTTTGATGTTTTTGAGTTCTCTATTTGTGTGATAGATGTCCGTACAACGCTAAGGTGAAAAATCCTCATTCTGCAAAACAACTGTCAATAAAAATAAAATGATAGTCGATGATTGAAACTTTATGAACAACTTGATAAGAAGAAGATGAATGAGCAACAAGATATACATCCAATTAATTACACTTTCAAGACCTAAATATCTAAATAATAGGGTTGCATTGACCATATCGACTGCCTTATCAACTATATAAGAACTAAAATTTATGTATTAATTAGCTTCATCATACACACAATTATCCATTAAATGTATGAAAATAAAAAATGAAACTCTTTTACGCTTCATTATATGTCTCCTGTCTAGCTGACAGCTCCTCAATGCGGGGTCTAGGGCGTCAAAATGCTCCGCTCTCTGTCTTTCTCCAAGAAAACTATATAGTAGCATAGTGCTCAGGTAAATTAGAGTCGCAACGCTATATGTTCATACGGAAGAAAATTTCGTGAGCAAGCACCCAAACCCAAGCAAAGAGAGTACTCCCAGCAACCCCTCGACGAGCTCGACAAATGGAATTAAGGTCAAGACAACAACACAACACGATTGATCGACACAATCATATATCACACAAAACTAACAAAAAGTAGCTTAAATGAGAATTGAATAATTAAATGAAAACACCTCCATCAAGGCACTAAACTCCAACTAACTCCAAGAGAACCAAAATAAACTCTATAAGGAAGCAAACTCAGCACAGAATAGAACCTACAAAAATAAATATAAGTAACGTTCTCTATAAAACAAAGTCTGATAAAGGACTGTAAGCTAAGTACCTCATCACAACCTAATTTATTTAATTATCATTTAATACATTAGCAACACCCAACAAAAACAAGTTAAACACAATTAAACGGAAGCATTATTTATTAGTTATATGAACTGCTAAAATTAATCTAAATTATGTTTGTATATAATTCTAAATTAATCTATAATTTTTGAGAATTTATCTGAATTTAATTTCTTTTTAACTAACTTATTACTATTTATTATTTGCATCAATTTAAAAAATATAGCAATCTTGATTTAAAATTTATTTTATCTCAGAATTAATTAATAATATTATGTGAGCTCAAGTTGCATAATTATATCATTAATTATGATATTTACATTTGCAATCATGCTTAGTTACATGAGCATCTGAATAATCATATATTCATATAGCTAACTTTAGATTCCCACTAAACTCAATGCATATACACACAAAACAAACAATTATTTTAATATTTTACAAAAATATATAAATTACTTTATTTTATTTGCATATCTTATAGGTAAATTTTATGATTTAGGGACTACATTTGTTAATACAAAATTAGATCGTTTAAATGAAAAATATTTAAAACCCTAAATCAAGTATGAATGTTAAATTTATTATTGCATTATGATAAAAAAAAATAAAATAAAAAAAATTATTGCATTATGATTTGGGCGTTGTTTAGGACAGCTTACTTATTATTTTCTGAAGTAGCTTTTCAAAATAATTTTTTTTTTCCTTTAAAAAATTTTTGTACTAAAACATTGTTTTAAGAAACAATAAAAAAATCGTCCCAAACGAAGGCTTAGTATATATTATTATGTTAATTTTTTTAATTTATTTGTAAGATATTATTGAAGTATTAATGAGAAATTTTTGACCTAAAAACAATTATTTAGGGTCTATTTGAGAGGGCTATAATTTTTTTATAAAAATGAGTGTAAAGTTGTCTTTGGCAAATTAATTTAGTTATTCTAGTTGTAAAAAAAAAAAACAGCTTTACATGATAAATTTTTTTACAAAGCAGTAAAAAAGTAGAGAGAATGAAATAGCCAAACTAAATTATAATTGTTTAAAAAAAGTAAGAAAGCTATCACAAATAGAGTCTTTACCACCAAAAAAATAGGGCTATCGCAGCATAATTTTGGGACATATCATGATGGTTATAACCGCAACTAATTTCCTCGTAGTTGTTTTAAAACCGCTGCACCCAGTTGTAATTGTAATTGGCTGCAACAACATTCTGCAGCAGTTTAAGGACCGACGCGATAGCTTTAACGAAGTGCTAGATTTCATAGTGGTTATAACTGGCACAAACGTGCATATTTGCAGCGGTCATAATCGTCACGAATATGTTCAAGAAGAGCTTATATCCAGACTTGTGGCGGTTTTAACTACTACAATTCTATTATGTGGTAGTAGTTATAACTGCCACAAATGTCCAACATTTTTTTTTTATATTACATAAACTGTTACAAAGGGAAAACAAGACCAAATAATAGCAATGGTATAACATAAGCAACCACATAACAAAAATACAAGAGGTGAATACATTCAACAAATGTTACAAATCATCATCATATTTAGTACCATCCTCTTCGACATCATCATCTTCATCTCACTCTTCTTGCTCTTTCTATTCCTCCAACCCACTGGCCGTACCACCATATGAAGTGTCTTACTCAACATCAATACTATATGGCTACCTTTAGCTATGATGTTTTTGACATAATATGATCAAGATTCTATGTTGCTATAGCAAAAAGCAAACACGCCAAAATTGCTTACAACAACAAAAGTGGCTTGGATTATGATTTCTTACTATTTCACAGACAGTGGTGGCGTGGTTGATAGAGATGAAAATTATGAGCAAATCTGCGACCGGCGGACGGGCTTTAGGCCTCCGACAGAACAGGTGCGCAATTTCGACAATCGAGGTGTCGAACCTTGCGGCTCCCTAATGGGATCAATCCAACGGCCATGAAACTAAAGAGAAGCGTGATCACTGAAAGAAAAGGAGCTTCGCGGAAGGAAGAGATTCGAGTAGACTACGAAAGGAAGAGAGGTTCGAGCGAAATTTGGGAATTAGGACAATGTGGTCATTTAAGACAGGTTTTATCACCCGTTAAAACTGATGCAATTAGCAGCGGTTATAACTAGTGCTAAAGGTCATTTCTAGCGACGGTTTTACAACCAACATTAACAACTCCCGCGGGAAAAAACCTTTTTTTTTTTGGCAGTGCTTACTTAATACTTAATTTTTTTTCTTTTTTGTAAAATTTATTGGTCTAATTGCTTTTATTTGACCAATCTCGTTAAAAATCGAAGGAAGGGAAAAAAAGGTGGATCGAACCAACCAAATTGCATATACAAATATACAATAAACAATCGAGCTGTACTTATTGGTATGGTTCAACAAGATAATGACTCAAAGCCTAGGGCTGCAAGCGAACCAAACGTTCGACGAGGTACTCGTTGTTCGGTTCGATTAAAGCTCGTTTGTGATCGTTTAATTAACTAAACAAACAAACTTGAACAATATTTTAAATACTCGATTCTTAAATAAACAAACTTGAACACTAATGCGTTCGGCTCATTTATGTTCACGAACAGCATCATTTGAAGTTCATGAACAAGCTCGACATTAAAATCGATAAGAAACTCGATTCGTGTTCGATTTTGAACTCGTGAATAAGCTCGATAAAAATAATTAATATTTGACTATATAATTAATAAATATAAATAATCATTGCCTTTGTTACATAGACAATTAATTTTATTATAAATGTGTTTGTTCATAGATATGTTCATGAACGTGTTTGTTTGATAGTTAAAAAAAATTCGTTAAATATGTTCGTGAACAAGCTCGATAAGCACTAAACAAACGAACATGAATCGAACATGAACCGAATATGAACACTCATTAATTTAAATGAACCAAACATGAACACAAACAATAAAGCTCGAACAAACATGAACCAAACTTGAACAAGCTGATATTAAATGAACACAAACATGAACACTCACATACTAGACTCGGCTCGGTTCGTTTGCAGCCCTACCAAAGCCCCTCTTTCTTTCTCTTTTACAAGCTATAGCTTGGTTAGTTTGACTTGTTATTCTTCGTTTAATAAAGGAGTTTGATTGGGTTCTTTGTAAATCAGTTATCTAATAGTTTCATTGAGAGCTGGCCCTCTTCTCGCTCTGTGAGTTTGATTCATTTCTTTGATAAAGATTTGATATTTTTCTACAGTCACGTTGGATCCAAAAGAATTGCTCATTTGGCTCACTATACTTCTGGAACATTGCATGCTTTAGAAAGTCCTGCAAATATTTTATGGTTTGATAGGGTTCATGAAATTTTGAAGTTTTATTCACCAGGCGTTCTTCGCCATGCACAGGGAGTATGAACAGGCAGAACAGAGAAAAATCGTCCTCCCATCATCTTCCATTGATTATCACGTAAGAACTATCATTACAAGAAAATCGCTCATTACCAACGGTAATTTTTGGTTGTTTTAATATATGTTCCGGCGGTTTATAAATCACTAGGAAATGAAAACCGGCGGCCATTTTGCAGCAGCAAAATTTTTCGGCGGCTAAAACAACCGAAAATTAATAAACCTAAAATCACGAGTAAACCGCCGGTAAATTCTGGCGCGAAAACTACCGGGGACCACCGGTTCATTACTGGCGGTAAAAAACAGCCGGTATGTCTGGCGGCCGGCAGCAAATTAAAAAAACAGTCGGCAAATTCAAGCCGTCCGGTATTGAAGTTTTCGGCAGCCAAACTGCCCCAAACCGATAGGCGATAGCATTTGTAAAAAAAATTGACAGCCCCTCTTTTACACCAATTTCCACAATTACTCGCACACAGTTCAAAGTATAAATGAATTAATTTTGATTTTCAAAATCAACAGAACAGTTAATAGCTACCGCCGGTATTCAAAAAAATTCCTATAGTGTTTCATGATTGATGATTTCTAACACTTTTTCATTTGATAAATTTTATCAATACGGATTTATTTCATAGCAGAAGAACTCAAACATTCACAAAATTTTACGGCCGTCATGTAGTGGCATATACAGTGCTCTCGCTTCCTTTCAGATACTCAGTATCCGAATCCATATTAAAATATTCCGCACACAACAGTACATAATAAAATACACGAACTTGAACGCTTCTCTCTGATTTATCAGCCAATCACGGTGATGAAAAGGCGTCGTCAACCCACCCATCGCCGGCGTTCAGGCAATCCTTCTCCTTGAGATCCAGCGGCGAGCGGAGGAAAGAGTAGAGCACGCCGTGAAGACGGTTCACACGTTTCCAGTGGCGGATGCGGCGAAGAACAATTTCTTTGTCTAGGGACGGTTGGTGAGAGGAGGTCTCGCCGGAGCTGGCGGATGGACGGAGGTGGAGAAAGCTTGTGATGGTGGAGCTGTTTTCATCGTTGGAAGAAGAGGTGGTTGAGGAGGAGGAAGGCGGCTTTTGAGGGATCGCAGAAGCCATGTGGAGATAACGAGAAAGGGGGAGCTGAGAACGGTGGTTAGTTAATGGAGGGAGCTTATTTAAAAATGTTGGCTTGTGGCCTGTGGGCGTCTATGGACTATGGGTGCAATACCTTGGGCCCAAAAGTCCGGTTTTGTTTTCTTAATGAAGACAAAAAAAAAAAAAAAAAAACTCTGATGAAAAATATATCACGATAGAATTTCAAAATCATTTGATTATATTTAGAAAATATTATTCCTAATTTTATGTAAAATATTAAATCTTACAAATTTAAAAATCATACATATATGTAGTGATGCAAAGTTTAAATGATTGGCTTGAATTTGTTGTTGAATTGGATTAATTATTCTGTGCTGACGCCGAACACCGTTCGGACTGAGACCAATCAAAATGATCCACGTCACTCCTTCATTCGGTATCGTTGCTGCCGTTGATGTCATTGCACCTGATTCGCCTCTGGACGTAGCCTCTGCACAATAATTTCTCATTTTGTGTTGATTATTTGAATAAATTATTAATTTTATAATATTTTTATGATATAGTGATACTAATAATAATATTTACCTTTTTAAAAAAAATTGACACTAAAACATCAAAATTCGCAATAAAATTCTAATCTAAGCAATAGAACTGAATTGAATATGAAACTATATCAATCAAGTTCGTAGCATTCAATAGTAAATAAAATATTATTTGTATGTGGCCATTAATTATATGTTCTAATATTAATAACAATAAGATTGCTAGCTACAACCTGAATATATATAATACATGTTAAATCTGTTATGAAACTTAGAAGATTACTTACAAGAATAACTTATTATATTCAAGGGCGGATCCAGCTTCTATTTTTAGGGTAGATAAAAAAAAAATTTTGGCGGAGGATGGGCGAAGACGCTTAGGATTGATAAAATTAGGACAAACTTTTTTTTGAGAGAGGGCGCAAAATACCCAAAATTCTCAAAATATTCCAAAATATATCATCTAAGGCTTCGTTTGGGACGGCTTTTTTATTGCCTTATAAAACGGAGTTTTAGTACAATTTTTTTTATTTTTGTACTAAAACTCCGTTTTAGAAAACAATAAAAAAGCAGTCTCAAACGAAGCCTAAAATTTAAAAAAAAAAATTTGAGGGTGGGCATTTGCCCCCCCCCCCCTCAATCCCATGGGGATCCGCCCATGATTATTTTTTATTTTTTTAGCAACAAACAGAAATATACCAAACTTAAAAAATAGGTGCACAAAAACACCTAAAGACAAGTAAAAAAGTCAAGAAACATTGAAAAAAAAATCAAGAATTTTTTTTAATTATTAGTAGAATAATATTAGAATAAATATGCACTCAATTCTTTAATTCTAAATTCAGTAAATATTTAAAAAATAGAAAATTGTAATATATATTATACTAGGTAATATATTATATAATATATAAATTAGCTAGTAACTATTTTGGTTCTTAATCTAATTATTTTTATGTCTAATTATTAATAATATAGTCGCCTAACTCATTTATTTTTAATTAACAATTATTTATAATATACTCTCTTAATTCTTTAAATTAGCAAATCGAAGAAGTCTTGTTCCCTGACTTGAATGCATATGAATGCACCAAGTTTAAAGTTACTCTGATCCCGCTGCTGCTAATTTAAATTTTCAAATTTTTTAAAATCATTTAACAGTCACCTAATTGGCTGTATAGTTTTCTTTTTTTAAGTTTCTTACTTTAAAAATATTTAATCTAATTTACATCATTTACATGTTTGAATGATATATATATATAAGAGATAGAGATAGAAAAAAATAACAAAAAAAACTTAGAGACATTATTTAATAATACGATGTAGACCTTACAATTGATTGGGCTTATCAAGATTTCTGTAATAAGCAGTATGGTAGAGTATGGTTGGCATTAAAAAAAAAAGAAAAAAGAACGGTGGGCGCCTCAGGAATTCCTGAACAAGGTTTCTGAAGGGAGAGATTATTAGCTGAGTATAGGGGTATCAAGTTTTGACACGATCGAAATATGATATGGATCCGATCCGGAAAAATTGGGGTTAGGGTCAACCCGGACTTGAAATGGGTCTGATTTGGGTTCAACAAATTAATCAATTTGAAAAATTGGGTCAGGTTCGGGTTGACCCAGCAACCCAAAATTGACCAAAAAATGATCCGAAATTGACATGAAAACTCCTATTTGATCAGGAAACCCGAGATTGACCCATTTTTTTACCCGATTTTGACCCGAAAATTGAAGATTGACTGAATTTTTGACCTGAAAACTAGCAATTTTAGGTCAACTTCGGGTTATTCGTGTCGGGTCAAATCGGATGGGGTTCGCGTCCGGAAACCTGACCCGTTTTTTAAAAATGGGTCGGGTTCGAGTTGACTCGAATAGTGTCGGGTCAATTCCGAATTCGATCTGAACCCGACCCATTGACCCGAATTGACACCCCATACCTGAATTCAATTTGTCTCAACGAATAGAGTTTAAACATAGAGAATTCAATTTATATCTGTAAATAGTAAAATATAGTTACTTTTTACATAATAAATTTATTTTTTACAAAAGACAAAATTGAAACATTCTCTTATTCTCCGCACATAATAATCTCTGAAGTAGGGCTGCAAGCGAACCAAACGTTCGACGAACTACTCGTTGTTCGGTTCGATTAAAGCTCGTTCGTGATCGTTTAATTAACTAACAAACAAACTTGAACAATATTTTAAATACTCGATTCTTAAATAAACAAGCTTGAACACTAATGTGTTCAGCTCGTTTATGTTCGCGAACAACATCAGTTGATGTTCAAGAACAAGCTCGATAAAAAGCTTGATTCGGGTTCGATTAAAATTGCTCGATAAAAATTTAAATAATATGTTATTATAAAATTGATAAATATACATAATATAAAAACTTTAATTATAACATAATAATATAATTATTTTTTATTAATAACAAGAAACATTTCATATTTGTCCATGTTTGTTAGATTGTTTGTTTAGGATGTTCATGAACAAATTTAAGGTTTGCTTGTTCAACATATTGTTTGCGAAATATGTTCACGAACATAGCTTGTTTAAAGCTCGATAAGCACTAAACAAACGAACATGAACCAAACATGAACACCCTTAAATTAAATGAACCAAACATGAACACAAATAATAAAGCTCGAATCAAACACGAACCAAACATGAACAAGCTAATGTTAAACAAACACAAACATGAACACTCACATACTCGGCTCGGCTCGGTTCGTTTGCAGCCCTACTCTGAAGGAGCCAAGAATCAGACACAGCTTTCTTACAATCTTTTTAAAATAAATTTTTTTTATAAAAATCTTTTATTTATAAAATTTTTCATCTAAAAAATTATTATTTTTTTTATATTATCTCAAACAAAGAAGCCGGAGACTTTATTTGAGATAATTTTTTAATTGCTTAGTATAAAATTTTTATTTCATAAATTGAAAATTTATTTTTAAACAACGGTAAGAAAGTTGTCCCAAATGAACCCTTTTAATTTGGAATAATTTTTTTATTATTTTATTTTTCATATTTAAATTATAATTTTAATTAGCCATTATTTTTTAATGTTTAAAAAAAATTGTACTAAAATTTTGATTTATGCAGCTGCTTTTAAGAAATTATTTTTCCCACAATAATTTTATAATCAATTTTACAAAATATTACAACCATCACAAATAAATTCTAAATTATGAAATGATTTGCTAATTTGATATTAACTTTACTAATTAGCAATTAATCAATCATTTTATAATTAAAATTGACTAAAATTTATAAATATTTAAAAATTTTAATAATTACGGTTCCATACAACAAATTCATAATTAAGTAAAATAATTCTTAAAAAAAATTTATTTAACTAATAAAAATTTAATATTAGCTTTAATGATGATAGTTAGATGTCAATATTATTATTCTATCACAATAATTAGAGTTAGTGTAACTAATTATTAGATTGATTATTTATACTAATTTGAAAGTGATTATTTACTTAATCTAATTAAAGATTAATTACATATAAAGTTCTATTTAATATTTTTTATTATTATTGAAATAAGATTTATAAGCTTAAGATAATTAAATAGTTAATTCATTTGCTCAATTTATTGGCTGTTGGAAGTTATTTAGTCCAATAAGAAATTAAATTAAATTATTAACATTTTCTTAGCATTTATGTATAAATAATTCATAAATAACTAAAATAAATATCATAATACTTATACATTAATTAAAGTTTATTTACGCTCATTAAAATTTAGGAATGATTAATTAAGATGATTCAACACTATCTAATTAAATTATCAATCAATCAAATTCAATAAATTATATTAAACCATTTATTATATTCAGTTGAACTCCAATTATATTTTAATTGAGATGAATACTGTTAAAAATATATTTTTTATAAATCTTATAAATATTAACTTAGAATAATTAATATTATAATATATTAATATGAGAGATATCCAAAAAAAAAAGAGTGAGTTAATATAATTATTATTTTGATTAATTATGAATAATATAGTGAATTTCGGTAGTTTTAAAAAAATAAAAGATGGCGTTTGAATATATTTTATATTATTATTTTTTGTTTAGGTAAAATAAAATTTATTTTTAACTTATATCATATACTCTTTCTAAAAAACTTATAACATCGAAGGCTTTTTTTGGGATGATTTTTTTATTACTCCTTAAATCAAATTTATTGAATAAGTTGATAACTAAACTTTTAAATCTTATTAAACCTTAATTTCTTATAATTATTTTTGGTGATTGATATATAATCAAACATAATATAATATATATAATGCACATAGTTTAAACATATAACCTTACTACCAATCATAACTATATTTATAAATTTTGATTAAAATAGACAATTCATTAAATATAATTTAAATTATTAGAAGAAATCAAAATTTTAACAAACACATATTAATTTGCAAACCTAATTCATCATATCCATACTACAAATAGTAAAATATTTATAAAATGTGTAAGTTATTGATACAATAATATTATCAAATAAACAATGAAATCATTTTAAACAAACTTGTAATTAAAAAATAAATAAACATGCTCATGCATATAAATCTTATTCTTATATATATTTAACTTACAAAATTTTATTCAAGCTTATTAAATAATACAAATATCAATACAGACTAACTTTATTTTCACTTACAACCTAAATACACCCAAATTTGTAGGGGGAAACCAAACCACAAGGCTATACTAACTGCAGCAGATGCATTCTATTCCTCTCCTAAGGCTTCATTTGGGACGGCTTTTTTTCTGCTTCTTAAAGCAGATTCGTTGTAAAAAAATTTAAATTTATATTAAGAAGCTGCTTTAAAAAATAAATAAAAAATCGTCTCAAACGAAGCATAAGAGTTACAAAACTTCATTGTCCATCACTTCTATCAAGAAAACTGAGCAGGAATCCACTCACAATTCGTCTTGCTAATGGATTGGGTATGTGGCGACACAGCCTCCCATCTATATAAGCAATCATACCAGAGAGAAAAAATTTACCAACAGCCCAACTCCTGCTAGGCTTTTGTTCTTTCTCATTTTGAGATTTCCCACCTTCAGCTTTGGCTTCTTCTCTTCCTTTCAATTTAAAGCCGATAAGGAACTTGTTGGCTTGATTCCGCAGCATGCGAATGGTAAAACTAACGAATAGATGCTCGCAGAGTGTCAGCACTGTCGGACCAAGCTTCCAATCCTGAAGAAGTTGAGTGAAAGCAGGTCAGGTTTACAGTTATTGAATACAATACTTATCTTCTTCATAAATGCAACCGACGAAGGACTGCGGAGTCCGGACGTCGTCCAGAGACCAATAAAAATGCGTCACGTCACCCCAAAAATGTACCGCGCTCGATACCAAGCGGTACAGGACGGTTCTCCCATCCGGTGTCCGCACAGAATAATCTCTCCTGATGAAGAGTTTGCTTCTGAGATTATTTTTTGATACGATCAATTTTCTTTTTCGTCTTAGTTTTAATAATTATTTGTATTATTTGGAGATCATGAATACTTTAATCATTATCAATAAAGAGCCCATGATTTTCTTGAGTTCTTCTGCAAAAAGTAGGAAAATGTCAGAGGTAGGGCTGTTAATCTGATCTCAAGCTGAAGATCAACTTGAAGTTATTTGATTCAAATTTGATTATGGGATGACTTGATCTGATTTCGGTAGACATTGCCAAGTTGATGTTGAAGCAAAAAAATTGGTTAGATTTTAATCAAATTATTAACATAGATACGTACACTCATGTAAAAATAGAATATAGATTAGTATAAATATAGGAATAGATATACATATACATTAAAACAAATTTGAATGCATGCATCAATATGTTTCCATGCATTCATACATAGATGGATGTACATTTTTATTTAATCATGAGCTAGTTCGATCCAATCTAGGCTTTGTTCAATTTATGCTTGATAGCTATGTTTCACTCATTCATATCCAATTTATGCAAAAAATCAACCTAATTCTTTAGCGATCTTCGATCTTATAGTCAAATTTATACCACTAATCATAGGTTGGTAGTAGGAACTATTGGTTGGAGAATAAAATAATGACAATTAAATATTTTCTTCAACCCTCATAAAGAACCAAGTAGGGGTATCCTACCGTTGCAGTGTCCGACACTTCTCATCAAAGAGGCGTGCAGTGTCGACATCGTGTTCGACACGACACTTGTCCATCACTCCGACACGTGTCGGACACGCCAAAAACGTGTCCGATTAAAAAATATTAAATGCAAATTGGACATGCGTATCTTAAATATTTTATGAATTTTTTTAAATATAATTTCTTGTATTTTGCAGGATTTAAACTAAATTTCTTATTTCCTATCCACAACATCAAATCAACGTCCGCACTTAATTCTCAATCATCGAATATTCTCATTTTCATTTCTTTTTGGCAGTGAAGATATTTTCATCTCCTCTCTCGGTGACTGATAAATGGCATCGACGCCTGACCTTGACGCCTGAAATATTAATTGTTGTTTTTTGAAACTTACAAGAAAAAGCTAATTTACATGCTCGGTACCGCTAGGTACATGCTCGATACTGCTAGGTACATGCTCGATACCGCTAGGTACATGCTCGGTACCGCTCGGTACATGCTCGGTTCCGCTCGGTATCTTTCCATACAAATAACTTACGAACTTTAAAAATAAGCTGAACTTCAAGTATCATACTCTTCTTGTTGTGAGAGAAACTGGAGCACATACTCATTTAATAAATCAATGAAGAGGAATAAATAATTCCACAACGAGCTGAAGATTTAATTTATGCGCATACAAATCTTCGTCTTTTATCAAGGAAAACCCCACTTTATATGACATGTGATAACAAGATGTGGGATGTTGCTGGAGATGGGTTCGAGTGCCTTGATGATATGAGATTATTGAAGGTTGCAAATCTTTCTCTAGATGAACCAGAGTTGGAAACAATGATATTCAATGATGATGATATTGAAGTCCAAAGATCAACCTCTGAATTTAATTCTATCATTCCCTCTATTGAGTAGTTGGACTTTCATATTGTACTAAATGATTTTTTGCTTATATTTTGTGGTTGTACTAAACATTTTGTACTAAACATCTTTATATTATAAGCTAAACAAATAATCATTAAATTGATTTATTATTGCTTGTAATTTTTAATATAATGTCACATTAATTTCTATATATTATATTAAAAAATTATTATGCCGTGTCCACGCTGCCCCCGTGTCCTATATTTTTAAAAAATGACGTGTCGTGTCCATGTCGGTGCATCATAGGTCAAAACGGAGTAGTGCGAATTAGTACGGGCGCAGGATTTGGCTCGAGCTTGCGCACGGAGGAGTCATGTACGCGAGTCCATATAGGCAGGGGTATCGGGTTGCAGGCGCTGGAGACAGAAGATTTTGCGCACGGAGGTGTCGGACATGGGAGATTGATCTAGTGTGGGGGTGTCGGACGTGTGGGGTGCATGAGCTTGGTTGGGATTTGCCGAATCGGAAGGAGGCACGGTTGGAATTGGTGTGTGGAGGCAGTAGTAAGGTTGAAGGCAGACATGCGGTGCGGATTCACGTGGGTCAGAGGCACGTGGATCAGGGGTGAGGTGTTCAAACGGTGGCAGACAACTCGCGTAGGGCTCGCATGGGAGACAAAGGTGGTCATGGGTTTGGCTCATTCGAACGAGCACAGTGGTGGTGTGGATGTAGGGGTTGGAGAAGGAGCGAGGAATCGAAATTAGAAAGAACATAAAGAGTGTAAGTTGTTTTTTTTGTTTCCTCATCTTTTTATTGATTAATCTATCGAGTGGATGAGTCGCTTCCGAATCAGTGTATCTGTTCCGCTGATTTCTGGCTTTCTCTGTTTTTTTTTTCCGAGCTGAAGCCATGTATTTGCTCGGTTCTTTTCTGAAACAATGCGTCTATTCAGACTTTTTCTGTTTCTTAATTTTTTTATTCAGTCAACAATTACTAATGTCAGTTTTACTAAAATGTTAAAGAATTATCTTACAAATTTTATCATTAATTCAGCATTATCACTAACTGTCATGTTTTTTATTCAAATTTCAACTAAATTGGTATCTAGATGCCCCTTGATGAAGCATAAAAAAAGTTTATAAGCACCTTTTGATTAATTAGGCCAACAAAAGCACAAAGAAAAATTTCAACAAAAGCCTTGAATATTTCGTATATCCATTTTCCACATTCTTCAAAAAATTATTTTGAATAAAGGGAAATCACTCAAGATACGGTTTTATAACGATCATGGATAAAAGGCAAGCCTAGCAAGACCAGATGATAACTAAGATATTCCAGGACAGCTGGAAAGACACTACTCCAGTCCATTTCACAAGACCTAACATACTAATTTCATTAACCTATCACTGCAAATCAAGGTAAAAATGCATCATAACATAGGCAAATAAATTAGAGCATATTTGTCTTTAAACCATCTGCTAACATGCTACCGAACTCGTGGATTTTGAACTTAGCTCAAAATACTAACATTTTTACAACCTCTACTGGTCAGAATATTGTCAATACCAGGATAGCTCTGTTCAAGTTTAACAAATTTGATGGAGTGGTTGCTGTTAGCCCTATGTTTCTTCTCTCTGTAAAAAGTGCACAGTAAGGGTTTGATTATCCATACCTCATTCATTCCTACAACACCACTAAATACCTTCAACATCTGTACAACATTTACTTCGCTCAAAAAAGGTATAAACATATTCTTCCAATGTCTCAATATCTATGTGGCATAGCTATGTCGATTACTCTTGTATGAAATACTGGCAACATCACTATATTCTCAACCTATAGTTGTTGTCCCGTCAAAGTGACTATCAAACTTCTAAATGAAAAATTTTGGAATATGATTGGGTATAGAATTTTGCAAGGGACAATTAATATGTTCATAGCATTTTCTAGCAATCAGGCACCTATTTTCTGCTCCTTCCTATGCAGACAAGAAATTAAAGTTAAAGAGAAAAAGAGCAAAAGAAATCACTCACGTTTTCACTACGTAGATGGCGCAAAGGACGAGAAGATGCTGAACTGTTTCCCTTCAACAAAGCTTTGTTGACGAGAAAGCTCTTTACATTTTCCATAATTTCATTTATGACAGAGCTATTTGGTGGTAGGTTCTTGAGCAGAACCTGCAAGGAATATGCAATAGTAAAAATAAAAATATAAGGTAAAGAACATAGCTTTCTCTGAAAATTCCTACCAACACTAACGCATCAAATAAGGAAACGGGAAATTAGAAGTCAACAACATGCAAACTGTGAATAACCACCTTTTATCTCAGCTGTTCTTCCATATCAAATCTAAGTAAAATAAAAAAGCTGACTTACATAAAAGCAATTTATGTACTTTCTGTCACTTTAGCGTACCAGTTAAACTCCTCGATTCAAGAGGAAATATTCTTTAGCGGTTTATTTCCTCAAATTAAACTGGACATGACACGGCTTTAACATTTAACCAGATATATCCATTCCAATGAATAAATAGTGCAGTATTATGGCACAAATTTACTATTAAGGAAGTGAAGCCATACCCCAGGATGTTTAACATTATTTAGGTGAGCCCATATGCACAACATCCTCTGAATCATCCACCAGGCATATAGGATTTTAGAGGTGGGCCCTACAAGGTCAAGTGGTGGCTCCCGTCATGTAACACTTTGTCTCATATAGGGTTCAAGATATGGCTCCCATAGTGACACTTAGTTCTCATCTTCAGGCTGTATATTGCTCTGATACCATTTGTAATAGCCCAAACTCCTAACTATCGAGATATTGTCTGCATTGACCTAAAAGCCTCACAATTTTGTCAGGTTGGCGAAACTTCCCAGTATGTCACTCAACTTAGAATTGACTTGGGATGAGCACGCTTAACTGCAAAGTTTCTTAATGAAATTCCAACCATTACACCAAAATGCACATCGATATTTAAAAGTTTAGCTTTCTTTTTATTTGAGGTGTTTCATACGCGCCGCAGCGCGCACCAACTTGAACATGTGCACCGCGCCATGCAGTTGGGGACGTAGATGCGCAGTGCCACGCTATGCGCCATGGCGCGCGCCATTGACAAGTATGCTGGGAGGATTACTACAACCCTTAACTCTTTCAGGCAGAGTGTGGGAGGAATGAAATAAGTATACTTGCTCAATTGTCCACCACCACCATTAGGATAACTGTAAACCACTTAGATTGGGGTAACCCATCTATAAAATTCATGGTAAACAGGAGCTTGAAAATGTACCTGCAATGTTTTATTTTAGAGATAGATCGATTGTGGGCCAAGTGACTAGTATGGGTAGAGTATTGGTACAATACTTCATATCATTCGGCTTCCTAGATGACTCCTTTCAAAGTGTTGTACCGTAGAGGTCCACCTTAATGCACTTTGGGCAAAGTAAAATCAAATTTTTTCAGTGGAACAGTACTTGGAGGAGACGGATAGGGTTTTGGATGAATTGAAAAGACATATGTTGAGGGTTCAACATATCATAAAAAAGCAGGCGGATGGGCATAGGAAGGACATCCAATTTGAGATATGGGATAGAATATACTTGAAGCTTCATCTCTACAGACAAAGGAAGGTAGCTAATAGGAGTGAGAAGCTGGCTCCGAGGTACTTTGGCCCTTATGAGATATTATAGAGGATTGGATAAGCCTATCGTTGAGGCTCTTCAATATTGTTTAATACATTTGGTTTAGAAAAAAAGCTATAATTGGATAGGAAAATCCAATTTAAACAATTTTATTAAATAATATTGATATTGATTAAATAATATTGATACTTATTTAAACAATTGTTATTGCCAATCCAATTATGATTTATCTTTAAGATTAAAATTTATTGGTTATATTGAAATGGATGATAATTATCATGTTATGCTATAATTAATAATACAATATACTGCTTACTACTTAAAGATTATGAATGATATGAAAAAAATGAGAATAAAATGAACTACATAGAGGGGTTTATATGTGCATGTTGATGGATGGATTTCACCCTCTTATGACACTAGTTAAGGACACTAAGCTACCCGCACGTAAAATAGAAAATATTTTATTTAGAAAAAGGAATGAAAATTTAAGTACCTTAAACGGTACAATTTAGAATGTGCTCCTATGATGGTTTTAGTATACAAAAATGAGACAAAAGTATAACATGATATAATTATATACAAATAAATGTTTTAAAACTTTTCACATTGTCATCTTTAAATAAAAGAAATTATTAGATAATTTGCATTTGTTTATTTATTATGGCAAGTATAAATATTGATTTTTGAATTCCATTATATCATTGTAATTTAGAGATATGATGCATCCACTAAGTTATTGTAACTCATCATTACACTATTAATGTTTTTAGGGTAAAATATCAAGAATTAAACAAGTGAAAGAAGAAAATAGGTTTATCATAGATGTGGCACTATAAGAGAAAAGTAAAAAACATTAAAATTATTATCATTTGGGATAGAATGAATTTTTGTGATTTAGTGGCTCTTTTGATATATTGATGTTAACAATAGAAAAATGTACACATAATTGTAATTGAGGTTTAAATAGCTCCGTATGGCTGTTTGTGATGGGGACATCAGTTGGAAAGTCTACCGTCGACGTGGTCGTAGATCAATGGCCACGATTTATCCGATGTACTTTTGATTTTATTATTGTCTACTTATTGATGTATTTTTTTAATTTAAGCACTTTCCCTTTCTACCCTTGCTTGAGGGATTGAGTCATGTAGCTCCTTGAGGGTATTTGAGTTCTTTTGTTTTAAGTCATTGTAGAGGCTATTTAAAGCCTTCGTCTTGTTCTTTTGAGGAATAAATGATGATCAAAATTTTCCTGCACTTGTGTTCTTGAGGCTTATTTGAGAGCTTGAGAAAGAGTTTGAGAGCTTGGTGGAGCCTAGGATAGGCCACCCGTCATACCCAACAGTCACCATCGGTGGCTCTTGGTTCTCCTCCTTTCCCCCCTTCTCCTCAACTTCCACCGCCGGCCATCTCCGCCACCAAGCCCATCTCATAGCCCCACCTACCCAAGCTCACCATCCTCCTACCCACAAACCCGAGCCCTCACCCTCATCCCGCCGACCCTCCCATTAGCCGCTGGCATCCCTTCTACCACCACCCCACTCTGCCGTCAATCACCGGCCCCTTTGCCTCCACCCCCACGTATTTTCAAATTTGAAATTCAAAGTTGATGAGTTGAAAGTTTCCAAATTTGCCCGAGGCCAAATTAGGAAAGTTTCAATGATGTTTCAATTTTAAATTTGAATTAGAATGGATTTGAAATTTTCATCATTAATTAGTCGGAGCGGATTAGAAAATACATAATTCCCTTTCCCCTAACCCCTCTCCCTCTCACCATGCCGCCAGCCCCTTGATTGGGCCCTCTCCTTTAATGCTCCTTCAAGGCTCTTAATTGCATGTCATTTGAAATCCAAATTCAAATTATTTCCCTCCAATTTTACTCAAAACCTGAAAATAATTTCAGATTTGGAGATTAGAACACTTTTACCTTCATTCAACCTAGTTCTTTCCTAACCCTAGCTCTCTTCCGCCCTTTACAAGCCGCCGGACTCCCTCCCCACCGCCATCTCTCTCCCTCTTCTTCTCTAGTATGTTCTCTCCTTCTTTTGTCTATGATGTATGGCCGATCCGGAGCTTGACTCCGGCTTTGCGTACGACGGCTAAGGCTTCGTGGATTTTCTCAAATTGCCGTTCTTCAACTTGAATCCAAGCATTGATGGATTCATAGAGAAGTCCGCCGACTACATACTATTCACTATGACCGAGGCCATGGAGGGATAACTATTGGATGTCACGTGGTGTATCAAGACGGGTTCTTCTTGAAGGTGATTTTCTCCCTTGACTCCTGTACGTTCATATTCCACTTATTTCGTAGAGAGATTGTTCAAGTAAGAGATTGTGTTCCATTATCGTCATCCACTAGTAAGCGTAGGTTTGTTGCTTCGTGATCGTAGATCTCTTTGTTAGACCAAGGTGATGTTAGAAACTACTTTGTATGCATTGCTTTAATTTTCCTAAATATTTTGATTTGCTTAGTCTCTTGCATAGCTTGGCCTAAACGGAAGTGACCGCTTATTAGTTTTTATTTTGTTGTTTTAATTGCTAATAACGAAAATCCAAAATTGCTCTTTAATTATTTTGTGCAAGTTTCCTGTTTCGCATTTAGTTCTCAGTTTGTTATCCCTTTGATATTCAACGTTCTCAGGTAGAGTCATGACATATCTTCTGGTGTAACTTCAAAGAAAAAAATCAATCAAGAGTAGAAGTAGCACAAATAGAGGGAAAAAAAAAGGTTTTCTTGAACATGAAGCTGAAACTGAGTAGTTAGATACTTAAATTTTAGTAGGCATAAATTTAAAGAAAAAAGGTTTACAGAGAAGCATAAGTCCAGGGTAAATAATTCAGAAAATAAAACAAAACAGGAAAAAGGAAAAAAAAAAGAAAAAAACATTGGCATTTCTATGGACAATTGTAAGTGCGAAAACAGCAAAAAGAATTTCTGCAATATTACATGCCTACTCAACACATACGTTACTTTAACCTTCATATCGCTAAGATTTTTTAAGTGGGCAATTGCATAATGCATAGCTGCTCCTAATAAGTACAATTATGCTCACGAGGGCTGTGGAGGAGATGAAGGTAATGTACAGCATAACGTTACGATTGCCCATTAGTATCTGTATTTTACTACCCAAAAGCGAAACGTGCAAAAACTTAAAAGAAGATAATGCTCTCAGCAGAGAGTAACAAGACACTCTAATTGATTTTTGATGCATAAATACGATAATAACACATATTTTTTACAACTTACATGATCATCAATAACCCTCACACGAAGGTATTCTAGTTTGTACATCACATCCAACATAGCCTGCAGGTACCCTTCGATATATAGCTGCATAAATTTGGAGCAAGAAAAAATAAGATCTCTAAGCAAAAGATATAAACGGTCATATCAAAGGAAAATTTGTCATTTCATGTCTAACAGATAATTCAATTTCTCCTTTTGGCCAGAAATTTTGTCCAAAAAGCATTTTCAAAATGTTTTAGATGGTGATTCACCGCTTCAATGGTTTTCTCCCAAATTCAGGTAGGCCATTTTTACGGATTATAAGTCAGTAAGCAAGAGAGACTAGCCAAATACAACAATAGATGTTTTGTACTTGGACCTTGTTAAAGAAAACCGTTACCACCCCATCAATCGCTGCAATAGATGATTTTTTTAATGCTGAAACTCAGAAAAATTACTTAGATTCCTGCAAACTCTTGCAATATTACATTGAAAATGCAAATTGAACAGCAGAGCACAAACCCGGTCTGATTTAAGTTAATGGGAAAAAGCCGAGAACAAATAGTATGTAAAATTACCTCATCAACACCAGGATTACGATCAAGTTTGATTCTCCTATCCGGACCACCTTCCATAACAGCAGCTCCCAACAAAGAAGGCTCCATTGCTAGTCTAAGAATTCCTTGGTGGAAACCAGCAACCTAGGAAATGCATAAATTTTGAAATAAGACCGAAAAGAAAATTCATAGTTCTATCAGATAATTTACCAAGCCCTTGAAGCCATTTGTTTCAGCTCCTCTCAGAACATTGTCTGATATTTCTGTGAGGGTAGCAAAAAGAACATTTGCACCTGCAGTTTTCATCTGCAAAGAATACCATAAGGAAAAAAGTTCAAAACTATGCACAACAATATGCAAATTATTGAAAAGATGGAGCTTACTGTTTTTCCAAGATCCCCAACATAGCGTCTTGTCCCGGAGAATCCCTTAGTACTGACACATTTGCTAATAACCTTAAACATGCCTAAACCATATAGTTAAAATCATAGTTTAGAGCTCAAACGGAGACTATATCAAATGTAAGGGAACTATAGTACTGTAATTTATACTAACAAAATAATTATGGGAACGTCACAAAATATTAATGCAGTTAAGGGAGGTAAAAGCGGCTAACATTCACAAGGCAAGTAATCTAACTACATTAGCTAATCAATAAAGGAATTTACTGTCCAAGTGGCGGCATATTCACAAACCAATGCTATGAGAAAACTCCTCAGCTGTGCCTCAACCACTTGCCCAGCCAACCCATCCCATTTGGACTAACCCAAGGATTGAACACAAGTAAACTTGATCCTCTAAATGAACTAAACCAAGAATCTAGGTTAGGTACACCAGATGGTCTGCCTTGCCCAACTGTCTCCACCTATATCAAGCTAATCCACACCGTCCACTGTAAACTAAGGTGGTTGCTCGCGATAGTTTGATCAAGAACTCCTTGGATCGTTGAGGTAGCAAGTTGGTTTAGCTCTAACAAAAAGGCCAACTATCCAATTGTCTTGAAATTTTCTTGGCTAATTGGCAACACCCTAGTGGCTTGTCCTTAATGACTTCATCCGCCAATTTATAGTGTTGCCACTGAAATGGGTGAGAAGAGCCCTGAGATAAGCCTATAACCATCTCCGTAGCTCCAGCTTCTGTCCTCGATTAATCTCCAGCCCAAATTCAGCTCTAAAGCTACGAACATCTAAGCCCAGGTGAGACTTTCATGGCGAAATTTGATGTAGACATCGATCAGAGGTTCAAGCATGTGTATCGCCGGAGACAGCGCAGATCGACGGCTACGATTCAGAGTCTTTCCTTTTGATGTATCTTATGTTTTATTTAGTTGGCATTTTCATTTCCCAGTTTACCCCTATGGGGAGTATTGTCTTATTGTAGCCCAAAGGGCATTTGAGTACTTTTATTTCTTTATGTTGGAAGACCTATATATAGTGGTCTCATGCTATGTAAAAGACTAATTAATATTTGAATGAAAATTGTTTTGTTTCTACTTATTCTTCTTGCATGAGAGCTTGAGAAGGAGAGAGCTCAAGGGGAGCAATTCGCAAGGCCCACCAGTCGTTGGAAGAGTCCGCGGCTCGTGGTTAAATTCTTCTATCTTCTCGTTCGTGTTTTCCTCCATCTCCTTCCCCTCCACTACAAGAAATCCCTCCTCAACCCCCATTGCCGCCGCCCCTTGGGAACCCGCTGCCAACCACCACCTCAACCCCGGCCGGCCACCTTGCCGGCAACTTCCCCTCACCCACCCAACCCCTTCCCTACACAATTTTCAAATTTGAAATTTCAAATTTTAAATTTTGAATTCTTTCCTAATTTGGAACTCCAATTTAGGAAGGTTTTCATGATGGAATTCAATTTCAATTTGATTTAGATTGGAGTTATGAAACCTATTGCCACATCATCATCCTAAATTGGAAGCCCTTTTCCCTTGAATTCCCCTCTCTCCCTCTATGCATGCCGCCGGCCCCCCATGGAGAAATTCCCCATTAATTGCTTGTTTAATGCATTGACCGTTTTGAAATCATAATTTGATTTCAAAGATTTTTTCCCTCCTAAGTTACTTAAAACTGAAATTAACTTTCAGTTTTAAGAATTTTTAAACCTCCTCCTTCCCTCTAAGAGCCGCCGGCCACCCTCCTTGATGAGCCCCATTAATTGCTCATTAATCCCCCTTAATTACATTTAAATTTTGAAATTTGAAATTCTTTTCAAATAAGTAAAAACCTGAAATTAATTTCAAATTTTAGTAAATCTCTTGCTACATTCACCCAACCTAAATCCCTTCTCACAAAACACCCGCCCCTCTCCCACCGTGGCCGAACTCCCCCTTCCCCTTGGAAATCCCACCGGCTCCTCTCTCCTCCTCCTCCTTCCAACGCAAGGACTCTCCCTCACCGTCATTTAATACTCTTCTCCTTGAAGGATTCTCCAACGACAAGCATGTATGGCGGACCCGGAGTTTGAGTGGGGATTAGTATTCAACGCCGACGAAAGCCTTAACATCCTACGATCCCCATTCTTTGACGTGGGATTTGAAGACGAGTTGTGCCGATTATTGCCGACGTCATCGACCGCCGAAGTCCAAGCTACGATTGGAGCATCAACTGTCGACCGTTCCTGCCGTCCTCGCCACCGTCAACCTTTTCGTGGTTCAAGGCCGTTGGGTTTGCTACTGTCCTCGTGGCATCGTTGGGTTTGCTGAAGACTTTCTCCCGCTAAGCCCTACTTGAGTGTGAGTGAGCAAGGTAACTCATTGTGAAATTTCTAAATATTAGCCGTGGGATTCTATTTTACTCCGCATTTGCCTTATTGTGATAATTTCGAGAGCTATCGCTAATTGTGCCTAAACGACTAGTTGTAATTGCTTATCATAACAACTTTAACAATTGAGAATTCTTGAACCTCACCTTACGAATTTTTAATCTTAAATTAGTATACTTTGTGATTCGTTATAAATTTCACGTGCAATTCTTGATTGTTTCACATCAAAATTGCTCCTATTGATCTAGCCATCTTCAATCTAAGCAGTCTTCAGCAAATTTTTTCATCGTGGTTAGGCGAAACTTCAATAGCAATCAATTTCATTTAGCCTCTTTGGATTAAGGTGCACACTACTTTGTCCTAACCCAATCTTTAGTTTCACACATTGCAAAGTGAACTTCAAGCCTAGAAGAATCTAACCATAAGATTTCTTCTCCTTACCTCCACAATCCTTCTCTATCTACTAGATCAAGAAGATCAAAGTTTATCACTCCCGATCAAGGTGGTTTTGATAAAAAACTTCAAATTTTAGGCTTTTAGCAAAAGGTAGGAGATGATCACTGTCCATTCCATTCAAATAGAATGAATGGCTCTGCTCCCATAGTATTAAAAACCTTACAAACCTCAACATTATTTTGCAGTTTGATTTTTGTTGTCTAAAATCTAAATTGAATGTTTAATATTCATCCAGTGTGGGCCGTGGGTCCCCCACTTTATAAAACCCCCCAATTAGACGTCGTTGCATGTGGAGTGCGTGCCATGTCAGCAATTCATTTAATTAATATGATGTTGGATTTATCACAACTACCAAAATAATTTAAACATTGAAAAATCATAACTAATTCATTTTAAATACAAATTTAATAAATAAATCCTCTATGGATTCAAATAAATGTGAAGAATTGATTAAATTTAATTTTGCAAGAATTTGACATAATCTTAAGAATATATAAGGATAAACATTCAATTAACACACTAAATCTCCTTTAATTGTCATCAAAGTCTCGTAAACCTCTTTGATTTTTTCTATGAGGGTATGATGCATGCTTTAACCTTAATTGAATTTCTAATGCAAATACACCTAAATAAACCCTAAAAATGAACAAATCCTAATTAATTCTAATAAATCTTAAAATCTTGAAATATTCTAACTTGAATATTTAAAAAAAATTATTTTCTAAGGTTTAACCTTATTTTTCTTTATATCTTATTATGTTTTGAGACATTTTATTTTGTTTTTCATGATTTTATTTGAATTATTTATGAAATTTATAAAATCCTAAGACCATTATTTTTTTTATTATTTTATTATTTTTAATCCTAAGTCCATTAAGATTCTTAACATAACTTAGAATTATGGTTCAAAAATCTTCTAACCAAACAACCTCAAAGTTTTTTGAAATTAAACTTAGAGGATGTGAACATCCTTAAGTTTAGTCTCTCATTTGGAGTCATTAAAATTAGAAATGAATTTTAAATAATTTTTCTAAGTATTAAGGTTTATTTCTTTAATGATTTATTAAATAGATTAGGTAATTTAATTTTGATTTAATTTTTTTTCCTCTGTTCAGTGAGACGAGAAAAGGGTTTTAGAAGTAATTTCAAAATTTTAAGATTTGTTTAGAATTAATTAGGATTTGCTCAATTTTAGGGTTCATTTAGGTGCATTTGCATTAGAAACTCAATTAAGGTTAAAGCATGCATCAAACCCTCATAAGAAAAAATCAAAGAATTCTAGGAGACTTTGATGACAATCAAAGAAGATTAAGGGTGTTAATTAAATATTTACCCTGATATATTCTTAAGATTAAGGCAAATTCATTTGAAATTAGGTTAAGTCAATTCTTAACATTTATTTGAATCCATAGAGGGCTTATTTATTAAATTTGTATTTAAAATGAATTAGTTATGAATAATTTTAAACCATTCTAAAGTTAGAAAATAAATTTTTTAATATTAAAAAATTAATTCAATTTCAGAATCAATAAATTATTACAAAGTTCAAAGTTCCAGATATTGATCCTCAAACCATCATAGGTTTATGATTTAAATTTCATGAACGTTGGAGTTCATTTAAGGGGCTAATAATCAAACACTAATTGCAATGAAAATCCCTGAATTGAAACTTATAAAATTCATAACACATTCAACTAAAAACCTTAAAATACAACATAAATTTCACTAAACTCAAAATAAATGTTAAACTCAAAGAAAAACAAATTTAAAAAATTTGAAAACATTAAATAAATACCACCAAATTTTAAAGATTATGAATAAATAAATTCAATAAATTATAATAAATTATAAAAAAAACTCCGAATAAGCAAATATTTTAGAATAATGCTCTATGAATATTATAATATTATTTGAATTGTAAATTAAATTCAAAGAAAATTTGAATTCTTCGAAGGTCCAAAATATAAATCCTAATTCCTAGGTCAATAACCGTTCCTAATTGTCCTATACTTTAGAAAAATTATTAGAAATCCACATAAATTCCTTAAAATTAACAAAATAAATAAATTTTCTTGGAATTGATTACATCTAAAAAGAGAGAAAGTCAAATTCCTAAGGTTTTAAAATCAGAAAGTACATTTAAATAATTTTATTAATAAAATATACCATTTAATCATAACAAAGCATAAATACATCCAATTGACTTTACATTTTTATGAGATCATCATAGGAACATATCTAGATCTTGTGATCAATTTCAATGAATTTGAAGCTAATTTAATTTAAAATTAAATTTAGGTAATTTAAATAATATAAAAATTTATTAAATTGAAATTCAATCAAAATGATCTCAAATTTTTATGAGAGACTACCCAAATTATCTTAACCTTTGAAATATTTTTTTATTAGTTTTGTAGTTCATCTTAGCAACAAACTGGAATTTTATCATTAAATAATTTTAAAAATATAAAATTTAAAATAATTTTAAATTTTTACAGAAAGTTTTTGAAGTTTTTCCAAACTCCGAAGAATTATTTTATATTTTTTGTACATTGTCAAAATATAAAATAATAATGAAGAAACTCTAAATTTAATAATAGAATAATTAAACAACTGAGAAACTTAAAAATTCTATCAAAAATTAAATAAAATAACAAAATTTCAAAATAAAATTTATGAATTCACAAAATTATAAAAAATGCTAAACTAAATAATTTATAATTCCATTAAACTTAAAATAAAATTTTCTTGCACAAACTCTTAAAATGACAAAAAAATTATACTTGTGATTTGTTTGTGATGAGGACATCGATCCAAGGTTCAAACAGGTGTATTGCCGGAAGCATCGCAGATCGACGGCCACGATTCAGAGCTTATATTTTTAGTTATTATGCATTTTATTTTATGTATTCCTTTTGTACCCTTATGTTGAGTTGAGTCATGTTGGGGCCCTGAGGGCAATTTAGTCTTTATTTCTTCATGTTACTTGAGACCTATATATATGGGTCTTTTCTCTTGTAATAAGTAATGAACATTTTGAATGAAATTTGTGTTTTATTTTCTACTTCGTCTTGCATGTGTGCTTGAGAAGGAGGAGAGCTCAAGTGGAGCAATTCGCAAGGCCCACCAATCGTTGGAAGAGTCCTTGATTCGTGGTTAGATTTCTTTATCTTCTCGCTCGTTCTCATACCCATCTCCCTCCCATCCTCCACAAGAACAGCCTTCCCATCTCCATTGGCCGCCCCTTGGACATTCACCGCCGGCTCATCACCGGCTCCGGCCGACCACCCCGCCGGCGCCCCCATCCCAACCGTCCACCCCATCTCCCCCACACACCCAAATTTGAAATTTGAAATTTCAAATTTCAAATTCTTTCCTAATTTGGAAATTCCAAATTTGGAAAGTTTCATGACGGTTTTCTAATTTTAAATCCTTTGATATTGGAGTCTTAATCGCGTTGTGCCACCTCACCAATCCACGTGAGAAGCCACCTCATGAATCCCCTTCTCTCCTTTTCAGCATGCCGCCGGCCCCACTAGGGAGACTCCCCATTAATTTCTATTTAGTGTCATGACCGTTTTGGAATTAAATTGGATTTCAAAATTTCCCTCCCAATCCACTTAAAACTGAAATTCAATTTCAGTTTTAACAATAGCAATTCCTCCCTTCCCCTATTAAGCCGCCGGCCCACTAATGCTCCCCTCTTGATTACTCATTAATTCCCCCTTAATTGCATTTGAATTTTGAAATCCTATTCAAATTATTCCCTCCAAATATACTTAGATCTGAAATTATTTCAGATTTAGGAAGGATTTGAAGAGGAGAAATTTTTCCAAACCCTAGCCCCTCACTTGGAGCCCGCCGCCCCACCCCCTGTGGAATCCCGCCGGCCTCCCACTCATTTTCCTCCCCTCTCGTCGCAAGGAACCTCCCTCATCTTCACTCAAATCCCGTCTCTTCGATAGATTTGCCAACATCAAGCATGCATGGCGGATCCGGAGTTTGAGTGGGGATTGGTCTTCAACGCCGACGGAAGTATCAACGTCCTACGCTCACCGTGCTTCGACGTAGGATTTGAAGACGAAACCACCGTAGAAGTGTACTTGGAAAGAGTCGTACCAATCCTTGCGAGCATCTACGACCGGAAATTTGCAAAGCACACTTGGAGTCTCGAAAGTCAAGCATTCACGCCCTCCGCGTCATCGTCGACCTCTCCGTGGCTCAAGACCCTTGGCATCGCAACCTTCCTCGTGGCATCGTTCGGTGTGCTGAAATTCTTCTCCCGCAAAGCCTAGTCTAGTTGAGTGAGTATTTCCCCAAGGTGAACTTCTCGTTATTAAATGACGGATTGTTGTAATAGCTTTTAGTGTTGCTACTGTTTTTGGTTGTCTGAAGGTTTTGGCTAATCTACATACTTCTTCGCCTAAGCTAGTTGATAACTACGAAATTTAATGATTTTCTTGCTATCTCAATAAGATATTAATTGAAATTACGTTGTCATTCACTTTTAATTCTCTTAAGAAGCTCCTTCGCATGTTCGTTCTACATCAGTTTGCTTATGAGAAACTATAAATTGTCACCTTTCCGCTTAGGTGAAGTGTACACCTTATTATGTCTAGGATATTTTAAATGACAAGGTTCATCATAGGCATCTTAGCCTAAGTGACTAAGCTGTAAGTCAACTTTCCTAAAATCAAAATAACTTGATTCTAAAAGCATCTGCATTGAGATCAGGACTATATGATTTTAAAAGCGCATAGGTGTATTTAGCTACCCATATTTTTCATATAAGATTGTAAGACTAGAGGTCAGACTCACTTAACCTCATTTGAAGTTTCAATTTCATAAATGCCATGTATTTTGGTATATTTAAATTCGAGTTACAAATTATCGGTGGTTCTCACCTTATATTTGAGACATTAGGTTGATGTTCGTTTTAATTACGTTATATGTTGCATTTGCTTGAACCCAACTCAAGAAAATAACTCATCAACTTATGCAACACTAAATCAATAACCATTTTTTTTCTTAGCCTCATAGCTATATGATCTCTTGTGTTTTAATGGTCCCAAAGCTATGGAAATATTTTATCTTCATTTGCTTGGGCCCAAAACCAAGTGAATGAATACATCTTTTATGTTAGGACCAAATCCTAGTAGTCTTTCCTATTTTATTCAAATTAACATAGAGTTTTCTTTTCTTTTGTGCCCTAAGCCATTGGCTCACAAGCTTAACCTAATCAAGTATCATCCTTTCTTCTTGGCCTCAAAGCTAAGGTTCACATATTTAGCCTGATCAAATATGTGATTTATCATTGTATACTCGAACTCTAAATTTTCATCACCTCACAAAATAGGTGATTAAATCTTTTATCTCAAAATTAAATCCAAAACCTTCAAAGTTTCTTTCAAAACTATTCTTAAAAAAATGAAATGAAATATCATAAAAATCATAAAAGCAATTGATAGGAAATACTGACTTTGCAAGTAACCATAAGGAGAAATACTTGAGTTTGCAAGCAAACCTAACAATAATTGTGAAAACAGCGAGAAATCTGCTGATTTCAGAGAGAAATCAGAAATACGATGCAGAAATTTTAGAAAATTAGGGAGAAAACACAAGGAAACTTCTTCTATTCAATTCACAAACAAGAAAAATAATACAATATACAAATTTCTTCAATTCAAGAGGAAGAAAAAACTCTCCAAATCTCTAGCAAAGCCTAGAGCCCAAAAGAGCAATCTCTCTTCCAATTCCAGATGAAACCCTAATCCTCCCAAAGGAACTACTTAAAAAAAAAGAGGACAAATACAAAATCCCTAAACAACCTCTAATTCAAGTTTTCCCTCACAAAGTAACGCTTAATTAAGTTCTGGGCCCCATCTCTCCAACCAACGTCTCTCTCTCTTCCCCTTGGCTCCACCCCCGCCTCCTGTAGCAAAGAATCGATCCAAGTTGGACTTGTTCAGTTGGCCCTAGGACCAGCCTAAAAACAACTTAAGTTTCTTTTTGGCAATGATGTACCATTTCACCTCAAAATATGAAATGCTTGTATCATTGAATCTCAAAATATCGTGAATCATAAGTTTGTGTTAAAGCAAGCAAGTATATAGGCTCTACAAAACCCTTTTTGATGCATTCAATATTTTTAGTTATTTTTGTTTTATTGTATTTTGAACAATATTAGTTGTGTTTTATGTTTTTTTAAGCTATCCTATGATGGTTGGGCTTCCAATGATCATGGTAGGAATGTGCTAGGCATGGCAAGCCTTGGATTTGCTTGCTTTTGAGTCCATTTCGTCTTTAGGCTGCTTGCTGATTTTGGTTTGGTGTGGTGGCTGCTCTCGGGTGGGTTGCTTGGTGTTGAGCTCAAAATTGCTGATTTCTATTTTGTGTTAGCTCATAAATGCTTGAGCTGAAGTTTAGCTCAATGATTGGGGATTAATTGCACTTCCTAGCTCATTAATTCAAAAAGGTATGCTATTATTTGAAGAATTCATTATGGAGTGGACTTGTGCCTCTTCTCCTCCCTTTTGCATTCTCGGTTTTCCCTTGCTAGCTGGTTTCTCGTGATCTGCCCCTTTGTCTCCTGTGCTGGTTTTTCGGGTCCCTTGCTGGCTGGTTTCCCGTGACTTGATGCTTTGTCTCCTGTGCTGGCTTTTCGGGTCCCTTGCTGGCTGGTTTTTCGTGACTGTTTGGGGGGGGGAATTCTATGAAAATTTCTCTGTTTTATGTGCAATTTTCCTGCAGTAGTTTTGCTGTCTTTTGGCCTTTCATTTCCCCAATTCTGATTGAATTTGGTTGGAGGTGTTATGGCTATTTGTCTACCTTCTTTTGCCTATAAAAATGAGTTGTTTTGAGTTGGAAAAGGTTGTTGAATGTTGTGAGCAAAGTCTCTACAAAACCTAAGGGTTTCTTCTCTTGGAAAAGCTTGAGAGCTTGTTCCACCCCCTTACCTCCTCTCTATTTCGTCTTGGCTTCTAACATCTTCTTCTCTACGCAAGTTCCACTCCACCTGTATCCTTCTTCTTGAGCTTTGGAAGTGAATGTTGGTTGAAATTTGGAGACATTTGCCAGAGGAGTTTGATAGGATGTTGGACTCTTTTGCAGAGTGGACCCTCGGTTTACAAGCCTAAGCACAATTTTATTATATATTCCTACTCTCTTGCATGTGAGGAGACCGCTAGACGTTTATACTGAGGATAGCGTTTTTATATTTTGTTTCGTTTGATTTGGCTTTTGTTTCTTGAAAGTTTGTTTGGTTGTTTGCAAGCTATATTTGAATCGATTTTGGTTTATGTTTTGTCCTGGTGTTCTCCAATTTGTCTCTTTACTCTAGTTTTGCTTGCATCACTTTTAAAATATGAAACACCTTTAAAATTCAAATATAAGTTTTAAGTCATAAATAACTTAAAAGTGACATCACTCTTGGACTAAATTATATCTCTTCCTATTTCATAATAAAACAACACATCAAATAATTGCATGACAACCACACAATCTAGCACACAATAGATGTGAATCTTAGGATTAGGATTTATTTTCTTGAGTATTTAGTTGTAATGTCTAGTGTGGAATGATTGTTGTGTTATGACAATTTGTACTCAAGTGTTAAAGCAAAGATATATATTTTTCATGTAGGTAATCATGCTCAAATGATCAAACAAAATTAAAATTCATCAACCAAATACTTTTCTAGCAAGCCCTGCTTTGTATGCTAAATTTCTGAGTAGACATGTTCAATAAATATTGAAATCAGCTTGAAACCATCGATGCCAAGAAATTGGTCTTATAAGAAAAAGAACATTTTCTTTTTCTTTTAAAATATGTAATTTATTTGTTCGTTGCAAAAGGCCATGTAAACCCGTGGGATATAACATATGAACGATAAACCAAAATGTTGAATCCCAAAGTGAAATTCTAGAAGCATTAAAAGCTAAATCTCGAAGACCCACAAGCCGAATCTATAAATTTAACTGGGTTATATAGGGCATGGTAACTCAGTTGCCTCTTTTTTTTTTTTTTTTTTTTTTGCATTTTTCCTGATTGTAAATGGCCACTATATTATTCCTTTGGTTAATTATTTATGTGATGATTTTGTGCTTACTTTAAGTGCGTACTAGAAATGAATGTTTTTCCTGGGTATCTTCTGATGTTTTGCTTGTGGTTAACTTATACATATTACGTGGTAGACATGTAGGATGCTAACTTTTCTATCCATTAAAATATAAAGAATTCTAAAATCAATCATAGGATGATTTTTTCATATAATAAAAATTTATATAGTTTATCCCAAAGTAAGTTGAGATTTCAAAACTAAAATAAAATGAAAAGCTTCCTTACAGATCTAACTATACAATTCAATATTGAAATGATTGCTTATCCATAAAGGTGTGTTTATCAAAATCAGCACCAAACCCATTTGTATTCGCTAATGAACATCATATACATAACTTTGTGAGTTGCATATAGAAATAGAAGCCCTCCCATAAAGGATAATATAAAAAATAGCATTATGAGTTAGCATATACACCCTTCTGGTTAGGCATATTTTTTTAAATGGCTAAGCTGTTAGTTCTCTTTCTTGAAATCAAAATAGCCTAACATCTCTTGCATCTGCATTGAGACTTATACTACATAATTTTAAAAGTGCTTATGTAGGTTTAGTTGAAATCCCTTTCAAGAAGGAATGTAAGATCAGAGGTTGAGTTGATTTAACCTTATGGGATGTCTAAAGTTCGAAAATCTCAAGCACTTTTGTTAGATTTAGATCCAAGTTATTACATATTATTGGTTCTCACCTTAGAGCTAAGGTCTGAGGCTAACGTTCTTTTTAATTACATCATAAATTATCATCTTTTTGGTACATTTCTTAATCTTGTGTTGTTGAAATAGAAGCCCCAAATTTTCAAATAAAATTGGTAAACTTCAACCAAAATTAAATATTAAAATAGAAAAGCATAGGATATTTTTTAATATCTTTCTTCCTTTGGCTCCTACTCGAAACCAATTCTAAGTTGATCCATTCATCTTTGAAATTTGAAAGACCAAACCTTTGAAATCAAATTCTTGAAATTCATATAAAAATATTAGCCAATGTTTTGATAAAAGAGAATGCAAACTATTATTTCAATTAAAAATACTCTCAAGAGAAACTATGTAATTAATCATAAGGGCTTGTCCTTATCGAAAACCTATACCCCAAAATCAAATAAACCATACTCAATCAAATACATCGTGTAGGAAAAAAATCTATAGAAACATAAGAAGTTGAAAATTCATTTTATGATTAAGTCTACAACAAAATAATATTTGTTTTACAGAATAATGTTTTATTTACAATGTCATATTTGATTACAAAATATTTTAAATTTGTTGATAAAAATTTTTCATCAAAATTAAGACCAAGGGATTAGTGAAGATGGTTACTCTCGTATCTTATGAGTATTAACATGGTTTAGAAGGATAGTACTGATCTTGTTTAGAACGTTCTTCCAAACATTTATTAAAACATTCAAAGGTTTAATCTAATACAGAGACTGTTGAGCCCGTTCCTGTTATTCCTCCGGAAATAGTTAGTACAGCTTCGATTAATAAAATATTGGAACTTATATTGTCGATCCTAGAAGTTACCCCTCTCCCTCCTATTATTGATGACAATATTGACCATGACATTTTACATCCTAAGAATTTTGATGGGAGCATTATAAGTGAATTTGTTTTAATGGATAGGATATTTCAAATAATATTAACTAGACAAGGCTACAACTGAAAAAATATATCGATATTCGCCACTTTTATCAAGCTCTAAACAAGATGGTCCAAACGAGTTCTTTGTTCTCCTTTGTTGTTGTTTTTTGTTTTTCCTGCTCTATTGGATGGTGCATCATTTGGTTTCATGCATTATATATATTCTTTGCACTTCCGCAAATCTTGATAATTGCCTTTGATTTACTTATATCAATATCTTTGAAATAAAGCTGTTTTAAAAAAAAATACAGAATAAATCAAACCAAAAGAGAGATTGCATTACAAATTTTTGTTTTCTTTGCACTTTGATAAATCTTGGGAATTGGCTTTGCTTTACTTATATCCTTATCTTTGAAATAAAATTTCTTAAAAAAGTAATACAGAAAAAATCAAACCAAAAGAAAATTACTGCAATGCTCTTCTCCCATATTGCCTGTTAAGGTATGCTAGAGAAGATGTGTTCAGGATTGCAGCCAGGTTTAAGCTTAAAAACAAGCTAGGAAGAAACTAGATTCATATGATAAATTATACCTACTGTAAGTCCAGGTAGACTGATTGAACCATCAGAAGGGTCAAAAAATACATCAAGAGAAGAAGCTGCCGTGTCATCAAAGATCGAAGCAAAGGCTGGAGGAAGTAAAGAGCTTCCTTTTGTGATATATATTGCTCTTATCAGGTACCTGAAAATGTAAAATTTTTGAGGTGGTTCATTTAAAGATAATCAACCAATCATATCGCAAATCCTGTGACTTTTTAGTAAAGTAATCAGCAAGCCTACCATGAATAATGTTGTGCACATTTAATAAGCAGCTCACGAGAAGTTACTAGGGCATGAGTAAGTAGAACACCATTTAGCTCAAAAACAACATTTTTAATTGATGGCACCTAAAACAAAATGAAAGTAATATGTATTAGGTTAAACAGATAAAAACGATGCATGCCTTTAATTTTTTTTTATTTTTTTTCTGATATCCAATTTATAAAGATCACAAAAGAATGAGAAGATACTTCGGAAACACCTTTAGAATACTATGCAAAAAGGACCTCAACGTCTCTTCAGCTGAACTATAACCAGGATATTGATTACCAGGAAGAAATGATGCTGTTATCTGTAAAAAAAGCATCGATGTAACAACAAAAATTTTAATTTAGTTTATACTCTAAATTGAAACAAAGAAAGAAAGCTAAGGTCTACGATTTAGTGATCAATTATGCGTGCTACGCGTTACATGAGAAAGACTGTTTAACAGTAGCTAAGGAGGGGAGTTGATTGTAGCACCAACCTTAATCGGATGAATCTCAAAGTGCTTAAAATAAAACTGCCGACTCTTCTCTCTGGAGTTACTATTTGAGGATCTCCAAAATGGAACAAGTTTCATTAGTGTCTCCTCATCAATTTTTAGATCAATCGGCTGTAGAATGTATCTCCAAGTCATATATTGCATATTCAGATTACAGAAAATTAACAATTTGTATCCATATTATTTGACGAACCCTCAAACTCATTGGCAGTAACATGAATACATCATTTCTTAATGCCAGGAAAATGAATCTTTTTAAAAACTCTGTGAAATCCATTTTTACCTGAATAATGACGGAAGAGTATTTAACTTGTTTAACTTTAGAATTGGTGAACTGTAGAATATTGAAAACTATTTGAAGAATGTTGATATTCATTCCAGAATCATGTAGGTGGCTCCTTCGAACCATTGATGCAAACGGAGCTCCTTGCCATTTTTCATCCACAGTAAATGACTGCAATGATTAAAAAAAAATTGTAGTTAATATGTATGCACGGTGCTCTGCACAACCACAGGGAGATGGGAAAAACCAAGCAAGAGGGTAGGGAGGGATGAGAGAGAGAGAGAGAGAGAGAGAGAGAGATTAATGCATATTAGTCTCATCATACCAAAGATGTCGAGCAATGGTGGAATACCTGAACTTTTAAATAATTATACTTGCAATGATTGGTAATCAATGAATCAACGGCAACATTTCCAAACCTAGCCACAATAATGGTTGCATAATTTAGTGGTTCATTTGAACCAACATCTTCCATCTGATACAACCAAGAAAAATGATAAAAAAATTGTTACGCATAAGAAACAGATAGGAAAATACATGATGAAATGTTTCTACCCGTGCATTATGTGCTTTTTTAGGGTTTAGCAAATTTGCTACAAATCACCAACAAAATTTGCATGGTTTTACTTGAGCCTAATTTATGTTCCCTAGTACTAGGTTTTACTTGAACCCTAATTCCTGAGAATTAGAATGAGAAGAGAAGAGCATAAAAATAACCGGGTTACCTGCACCCGGTGAGAAAAAAAGAAAAAAAGAGAAGAGCGTAAAAATGAGAACTTCATGACTAAATTTATTCCTTTGTTAAGGGTAAAAGAGACGATAAAATGATAGACGTAAATATGTGAAGTACTATTTATGAAATAAATAAAATTTGAAAAATTAGTCTTTAATTCTAAAATCTAGAATTAACTACAACAGAAATAGAAAGCTGTTATCCATAGCTTATTGGATCGTTGTAGATGGAAAGCTACTTATCATAAATTGATGTATTGCTGCAGATGGAAAGTTGCCTACAAATTGCTGGATTTCTGTAGATGGAAATGTGCTGGCCACAGCTTAATGGATTGCTTTAGATGAAAAACTACCAACTTTTACAAAAATCATCAAAAAAACATGCAAATGCGCTCTACTCGTCAAATGGAGCAAATTAATATATAAAAGTATATGCTAATTGGTAAAGATGTCAAATTTATGGAATTAAATTTGAATTGAATTAATTTCCTAAAGTTTTAATTTTATGACTTTTCATTTATATGATTTACTGTAGCAGAAGTTAAATAAAAAATTAAGCACTTCCGATGTCATGCACTAGTGGATTAGAAGGAAAGTTAAAAAATTAGAATATGTAATTACTTTTACTTTTATTTATTTTTAGCTGCTTCCAATTCCGCATGGAGGAGCTCTCGGTTAGGACTTTGCGTGCTGGGAGGAGTTGAAGACGCGGTTGGGAACTAGCGTAGGGTGTTGCCCGAAGGCAGGGAGAGGAATCGGGTAAGAGTTGAAACAAAAGAAGAAGAAAAAGAACAAGAGGGGGAAGGAAAACAGGAAAAACGAGAATAAAAGGAAAGAAGAAAAAGAAGAAAGGAAAAAAATGGAATGAAAGGGGAAGTGACACAAAGGTAAGAAAATTTGGGTTTTTTGTTATATGTTAAATTTCTATAAAATTTCCATTTAACTGTATTCAGTTGTAATTTAGGAGTCCATAGTATAAGCAGGGGAAATTTTGAGGCTTTAAAATCATGAGGAGAAATTTGGAAGTATGTTAGCTTGGGAATAAATTTAAATGTAATTATATGATTCGGAAATTATAAGAATTGGCAAATTAAGCAATTTAAGATGATATAGGTGATGTATACATGTAGGCGAGTTTGAGGTGTTCGAACTACAGAGGCAGCTTGCTCAAAGGTAAGATATGTAGCTTTCTAATTCAGAAAACAAGTGCTTAAGCCTTTTTCATGTGTCATTACACCGTGACCACTTTAGGGTGTTATCTACTAGCAAATCTATATAGCATCGAATGAAATCACATATTGTTGAATGTATTAGAAAATTCATGTTTTGCTAGATGTTACACTGTCAAATGAAATGCATAATATATGTTTAAGCTTTTTTTATACATGCATTGTATACCCGTTTATTTTAAATTAACATATGAAATGTGTAACTGATAAAGTAAATACAATTATTAGAATTTGATAAACCTAAGAAAGTGTCATATTAAGTGACAGATAAATGAGGCGGTCAGACTCCGATGAACAATGAGACCCAAATGGAAGCAATGTGACATCAGTATAACAAAACATATGGGTTATGAGGCAATGTGACCTCAAGAGGCAATGCGTCCTAAATATGATGAAGCCAACGGGCTAGAGACAATTTGGACCTAAACATCTTGACATGACACATTCATAGGTTAGAGATGACATAAAATTAGAAATGAAAGATAAGCAATCAAATGAAATATCAATACGATTAAATTCATGATTAAATATTTAAAACAACTGATATGAAATTACTTTCCCTGTAGTATCGTGATTGATATTTTGTCTTCTTGATTCGAGTGAGCATATTAATATTATCTGGTATTTATATAGAGCTCAATCATGTAGTTTATACATATTAATGATGTATTATAAAATAGGGCATGGCTTAATTATAGTCTTTATACTTATTTGTTGGTTATATTTTTTATATACTTGACTCATGTATTAGAGCTACATATCTTTGAGCCTCATAGCTCACCAAGCTTTTATTCAACCTGTTTTTACAAAAAATGGGAAAAATAACATTGAGATCGAGTAGAAACAAACTTAATTTATATTTTATATTTTGCCACAAAGTTTTGAAATTTTTGAAATACTTTCTGATTATGATACCAGGATGCTAGAAGTTTGTGATGAGACCATTCTGTATTGCGAAGAAGATGAAGGAGAAGAACGAATAGGATTGCTTAAAATTTAGAAGGAGAAGGCCAAAACGAACACTAACTAAATAGAATCGGTTTGAGAAATAGATAAGAGATAGCCATAATGTATCTGTCAGTGAGAGGAGGTCTGAAAGGATTAGGGTTCAGAGAACTCTCTATGATACCTTGAAGAATTTCTTGATTTATTGTTCTTGTTGAAAACGATGCTACATCTACATATATATACAAAAAAGATCTAATAAAGGAAATAACTATCTTAATTCTTTCCTTAATTTAGGAAACATAGTCATATGAGAATAATTCTCTCCTAAAAATTAGAAAATAACATCATAGGAGAAGATCACAATTGATCTCTCCTTTTATTTCTAAAATTACTTTCCTAAAATAAATTCCCTAATTAGGAAACATAACCATAAGAGAAGATCACAATCAATCTCTCATTTTATTCCTAAAAATACTTTCCTAAAATAAATTCCCTAACTTTGAGTTTCAAATATTCAACAATATATATTTTAGTAACTTCAAATTATATGAGAGACGTTGAATGAGTTCTAACTTATCGAATTGCATTTAAGTATGTTCTAATGTGTATATTTTCAACATGAATTTATGATGGCTTTAAATATTAGTCTTATGATCTTACTTTGCAAGCAAGTCAGCTTGATGACATCTCACTAGGATCTTTGAATTGACTAGGGAATAACTAACTTGAATTAGAGCCTTAGATGGTAAGCCTAATCAACTAAGTCAACGCTATTAAATAATTATATTATAGACGCACTTGCATAAATGCTATATATTTAAATAATTTGTAATGAGCCAAATTTGAGAGGAAGCTGATAGGAAATACTTGAGTTTGCAAGTCTTCCTAACCAAAACTAGGGAATCTCAACAGCACAATTGCTGTCCACCGCAGGAAATAGCAGAAAAACAGGAAGAAAACTGAGAAAAACAGTAGAATCTCGTAGGGAAAACGGAGCAAATGCTTTTTATTTCAATGGAAGATGAAAAGCACTTGCAAGATACAAATTTCCTTCAATTCGAGAGGAAGGAAAAACTCTCCAAGATCTCCGGCAACGCCAAGAGCCCAAAACACAAACCCTAGATCTCCAAATTGATTCCCATTCAAGATAATCCCCCCCTTTCCTCCTAACCTCCTAATTAACAATAAAAGAGTTTTACAAAATGTCTAAACAGCCCCTCGCATTCAAAATTTCCCTCTCAAAACTCCTCCTTGGCCCCCGTCGGATGTGCTCGTTCCGCTCGGTTCCGCCCGCCCTGTTTGTTTCCGCCTCGAGTAGGTGTGGACCGGTCCAGGTTGGACCGGTCCAGCCGGCTCAAGTGCCAGCCTAACAGAAGCACCCCTATTTATTTTAATTATTAATTTAAAATATGTTATTTTAATATTTGTTTTGTTCAGAGGTTCATTTTAATATAGCTGTGGGAGTCCCCTATCAATCGAAATTTTGACAGCCTCCCGATGTCTTCCCCGCGTAGGGGACATTATCAGGGCAGGCTAGTGCCTTTTTTTTCTTCTTGGACCGATCTAAGATCAAGGGAATGTGGGGTCTTCATATAATCCTTGTTCTTCGCCATGAGATCTATAATCAATGGAACCCGAAGTCTTCATATAATTCTTATTCATCTCAGTCATATCTAAGATCAATGAAATGCAGGGGTCTTCCATACTTGTTGTTTAAGCATGTAAAAGAGATATAAACCTATGTTCACAAAGGTGAGGCAGCGATAGTGAGGCGACAAAACCTGCGTGATGAGCAGAAATATTGTAACCCTAGAAATAAACCTCTTAACTATTAATTTCTTTTTTTTCTTGAATTAAACGACTGCATATAATATTATAAAATATTGGCTTATATCATAATCCTAAAGGCTGCTGTAAGTTGGTGTTCATTTAGCAGGTTTATAGGTTGCTTAAAGGATTATTGAGGTTTAGTAATGATGCATGTAGAGTTTGATTAACACTTTGAGGCTAGGCTATTAGGTTGGCCAGCTACTGTATGAAGTCTTTAGAAATAAGAATTTATTGGAGTTCGTATTCTAGACAGCTACTACGTGTACGAGAAAAGTGGTAGGCTACAGAAGGATTAGGTGTCTCTCGGCTAGTAGAATGAGAAAGAATCTTATAGTGCTCAGCAAGTAACGTCCAGGAGGAGATAGGGAAGATAGATTAGCTAAGGGCTAAAGATTTGTGTGGGCATTTGTGAGTGATGGCAGAAAATTGAGATGTGAATGGAATTTCGACCAAGGGAGATGGGGTTTGGTTGTCTGTTGCGTGCGTAAAGAAGAAAGAAGACCGTGAGGAGGGATTGCTAGGAGTTGGGGTTGCACGGGAGAATGAGGCTTTAGTTGAGCGGGTCAATCATGGTGCAAAAGAGCTGTAGGCCGAAAACTGTGCGTTCTGTGCAAGTTGGTCGGATTGCTTGCGGTTGGTGACAAGGCTGGAGCGGGGTTCCAACATTGGAGAGAATGAGAGTGATGGGGACATCAGCTCGTGGAAGGTTTATCATAGGCGTGGTCGCCGATCTACGGCCACGATCGAATCCTTATATTTCTGAGCTATTTATGTTATTTTCCTATTCATGTATTTTCTATTTTGTAGTGTCGTGTATTTGTTTTTATTATTTTCCCAGTTGTACCCTTTTAGTGGGAATCGTCATATGTAAGCCCGGAGGGCAAGTTTGTCTTTTATTTTCTTGAGTCCTTTGTACTTGGCTATTTATAGCCTCATGTCTTATGTTTGAAGTTAATGAATGATTATTATGAGAATTTTCCTGCACTTGTGTTTTGAGAGCGTTTGAGAGTTCTTGGAGAGAACTTTGGAGAGATCCCTAGGAGAGGGAGATCGGATCACCCACCAACCTTGGAGACGGTCGGGTTCATGGTTTTCTTCTCTGTTTCTCGTTTTCCCCTTTCACCTCCCTTCTTCGTAGTCCTTACGTCCAACTTCACCTCCAAAATCAAGCCAACATCCTCCCCTAACCAAACTCCACGTTTCCTCCCCCACAAGACGCCGGCCACCCTCACCCGCCCCATTCAACCCACCGGCTTAACCCCCTCCCATCCCCCATTACCTTTTTGGATTCTTCCTAATTTTGATTGCCATAATTTAGTGGTATTTGAATTCAAATTTCCCTAAATTTGAAATTCAAATCCTTTCATAAATTATAAAATCTAGTTTAGGTAAGTTTCCAAATTTTCGCTCCCTTGGATTTTAAATAACTTAGGAAGACTCAATTTGTCCTAAAATATAATCCATTTAATTAAGGAGATATTAAAACCCCCTTAATTTCCTCCCTCCCTCGCCCTAGCCGCCGGCCATACAAGGCCCAAACCGCCGGCCCCACTTCAATTCTTCCTTTTTTTGGATTTCCAAATTCAATTCCATTAATTGGGAATCAATTTAGGATCCCAATTAATTAAATTCAGAAATTCAAATCCTTTCCATTTTGTTTTAACTTATTTTAGGAAAGTTTCCTAAGAAGATTCAATTTAATTTTAAATTAGATTAGATAATTTCAAAGCTTTCCTAATTCCTAAACTTAACTTTAGAAACCTCATTTAAATCCGAAACTCTCCACCTTTGCAAAATCTGAAACTATTTTCAAATTTTTGGTCTTGGCTCTCCTCCCTCTCACTTGCAAGAGAAACTTCTTTCTCTTTGTCAATCCTCAAGAACCCTAGCAAGACGAGCGGAGATTTGCTTCCTATCTCCCATGAATGGCGGATCCAGAGACTGAATACGGCCTAACTTGGGACGAAGACGGCTACACCGACATTCTTCGATCAACCTTCTTCGACGTGAATCCAAGGATTGATCATACCGTCGAGGACTACTTGGAGCGTATTCTGGACACCTTAGTAGAAGCAATCGACGAGCACTTTGAAGGCGTCGAGTGGAGGATCTCCACCACTCCTTAACGAGAGGTTCTCTTCTCCCCCTTTTCAATATATTTCTTTAATCTAACTCTCTCTTGCATTTGATTGTAGACTTGTAGTCACGAAGGACGGCTCTTCTTGCTCAAGCTAAGCTTAATAAACGTAGGATTTTGAGTGCACCTTATTGCTAATTAATTTTAATTGTTAGATTAGGGATTGTATTGAAACTACTACTTCGGCATCAAGTGATTTACTAATCTATTTTAAAAGTTCTTCTGAAACTCTTGTCTTGCGATTTAGCCTAAGCGGGGGTGACGCCTTTCTTATTTTATTCGTTGTTTTAGAATGCTAAAGGTTTCTTCATTACTATTCTAATCAAGGGTTGTGCAAATTCCTTACAAACATTGCATTCATTCGTAGTCCTGCATCAGAGAGGGAGAGGGCAATTCGACCTATGAGTGAGTAGGATTGATAGAGTCAGGGGGGACTTGTGCATTATGAGGGCTTGCATTTGAGAGGAGTTCTATGCTTCGTTTGAAACAACTTTCTTACTACTTTATAAAACAGCTATTTTAGTACAAAAAAATTTTGAACTAAAAATTTTATACTAAAAAGTGGCTTTAGAATGTAGCAAAAAAGTTGTCCCAAACAAAACTCTAATATGATAAGCTAGAAGGGTGTGGGAATGACTCATGAGGAAATATATTTGAGTAGTGGGTGATTTAATAGGTAAGTGGATTAGGTTGTGTTAGTGGGCAATTAGTTAGGCTTTTATTTATTTTTTATTATTTTAATTATTACTTAGATTTAATTTATTTTATTTTGATTTTTTAAATTATATATATATATATATATATATATATATATATATATATATATTGAATATTTAAAATAATAATAAATAACTATTTATATTAACAATGTATCGATCCACTCACTAAAATTTCATCGCTCGTGCTTCAACCCAGTTTTGCAAGATTTGTGTCAATAAAAAACCCCGACCAATATGAAATTTTTAATTGTTTTTTATTTGATTGTTGTTATTTATATTTAATTGATTTTTTAATTTTTTAAATTATATATATAATATTTAAATTTTAAAATAATTAAGAGGTTTGATGGATAAGTATAGAGAGAATAAGGAGCATCTATATATGATAATTATTGATTTAGAGAAAGCATATAATTAAGTTCCAAGAGAAGCGCTCTAAAGAGTTATAGAAAAAAAAAAGTTAATAATGCCTATATTCAAGTCATTAAGGATATATATGTAAGACCTGTTACTTGTGTTCAAACACAAGGTGGTTTGACCAAGTATTTTCCTATCTCGATTAGTTTAAATCAAGGATTAGCTTTTAGCCTATATCTTTTTGTTTTAATCATGAATGTTTTTACTAGACATTTACAAGAGGATGTGCCCTAGTGTTTGCATTTTGCATATGATATTCTTCTTGTTGATAAGACTAGAGAGGGAGTTGAAGGAAAAATTGAATTTGGGATGTCAACCTTAGAGTCAAAATATTTTTTTAGTAGATCTAAAACCGAATATATGGACTGTAATTTTAATATTAATAGATCTAGTGGGATATTGTGACTTTGGGTAATCAAGTCATTAAAAAGAGAGCATGTTTTAGATATTTCGGTTATTTGTCCAACGTGATAGTGAAATAGATGTGAATATTATTACTAGAATTGAAGTTGGATCATTGAAGTGGAGGAATGCAACAAGCCTGTTGTGTGATAGAAAAGTACCAATCAAACTTAAGGTAAAATTTTATAAGATGGTGGTGAAACCTGCAATGCTTTATGGCGCAAATTGTTGGTTGTTAAAAGAGAAGCATAAAATTAAGTTTAGTGTTGCAGAGATGAGGATACTCAAGTGGATGTGTGGTTTTACTCTTAAAGACAATGCGAAATGAGCACAAATGTGAAATAGTTGGAGTTGCTCTAATGACAGATGAAAATAGAGAGTCGTCTTAGAAGATTTGATCACTTAAAACATCAGCATTCTAACCCAATTAGGAGAGTAGATGTATTAGATCTAGCCTATGTTAAGAAAAGTTGAGATAAATCTAAAAATACTTGGTTAGAAAAGTAGAGATTTAAAAGAGAATTTAGCTTTTAATAAGACACAATGGAGAAAAAAGATTCATTTAGCCGACCCCACATAGTGGGATAAAGCCTTGATGTTGTTGTTGTAAGACAACCAAACGAGGTGGGTATGATTGCCGATGAAGGAAATAAATCATCTAATGATAAAGATATTTTTTCACTCTAGGTAATCTCCACACATCATTATGGACTAGAGCAAAAAGTTGAGAAGGTTTGTAGGTTTGATTGTGATATGAAATATGAGCTTGTTTAGCCAGGTCAAAATTTTCATAATTAAAACCCTTCAAATTTTTGTTGATAAATAGAGATGGAATTAATTTTTGAAGTAAAGTAAATTTTGAATGTTTTAGGCGATAGTGTCAAAGACATATCACTAGCATTATTTGAAGTGGGAATTTTTGTTGATATACAAGTTTGAGCCTGTACCTTACCTAAAGATCATTTGTTAGAAGATAAGTCCTAAATTTTAAAATAAACAACTTGAAAAAAAATGCTAACACAACTTCATTATACAGACAGATCCAGCAATTGATTTGAGGAGTATCAAACACAACAAAGAGGGATATTACAATTTGAACTTCAAGTGTCAGAAACAAGCATGTATCCTTAGTTCCAAAAATTAGTAGTTACTAGCGTCGTCCTCTCTCTAAGATTTGGAATAAATTAAAAAAACCAAACAAGTATAACAATATAAATATATTTTTAAACAACTAAGGTGAAAGTCATTGCTTTGAAAAGTAACAAATTAAATAAAACAAAATTACTTAAGTAATGGAGAGATTTCAAATTATTATAAAAGAAACCTGCTTGTTATTCTTAAGAAAGTGTACTGCGAAGGATGAAAGTCTCAATTGAATACTTGCAGAAGGCTGAGCAGCAATTTGTTCCATTCCTTTTGGGAATTCACAAAAACGTAAAACCCTGGTGGAACCATCTGCATAAACTTCAAAACCCAATTTGAAGATTTCTATTCCCTGTGGTTCCCTATCAGTTCCCTGATCATTTTCAGTTTGTTTATTCATTGGCAAATGCAGTAGCATCCCCCTATGTTGCCTCGTCTTAAAGAATGACTTCCATTTACAAACCTTGTCAATGTTGATTTCACGCATTAAATGAAAATCTGCATAAATAAAATCAGTAATGTTTAACTTAGAAAACTGATTTTAATAGTCATTCAGTGCCATTAAATGATTAAATTAATAACAATATTAACAATCTAATAATAATTAGACATGAATCACACATATTCAACCCTTAAAAACACCTATCAATCCACAAATAATTGTAGCCACAATAAACTATCTATGACCTAACTATTGGACACTTGGAAGGGCCAATTAAACTCAAATCTTCATAAAAAAACCTAAATCACTTAAATTTCCAATTCCTCAAACCTCCAAGTGATTTTTAATTTTGCTCGGATTTACGAAATGGACATCCAAATAATATTGAGGATTTAACTCCTCCAGGATGCTAAATCCCAATCTTTGGATTTACTAAATCCTACCTGTATCCATATAAGACCATAAGAAAGTCAACACAAGTTTTCTCTCGCTACTCTAGCTATACCCTAATAAAGCCAATATGAAGAGACTCTCAATACACCATTTACAAGAACTAAACTATTATTTAAAAGCCCATAGAATTGCTTCATACAGAAATAATACTACTTTTCCATGTTGTAAACTAAAATTTTTATCTAGAAGGAAAAAAAATACTATATGCAAATTCAGCTCTAATAACTATGACAATATTTCTACAAAATTGGCTAGGAATTCATTCCTTGAACTCCTACATTAACAGAAAACTTCGCTATTCCTTGAAAGAGTTAAATGCAACTGGTCTTGAAGTTGTATATGCATAAAAAATTGCAGCTCAAGCAACCTTAAATCACACGGCGCATATGACAAAATTATGATGCCTTAGATATGCAATGTCGCAAGAAAAGTAGTATTAAGGCCTTTACTAAACATCAGACATCATAATCTCAGGACTCCTATCAATTTCAAAGTATTAAATAAAGTTTTCATTAGGAAGACGGAAGACATTTTTCTCAGATTAATATAGCAGCAAAGAAATTTAATAGTACATACCAAGAATTTCAACAATTAGCTTATGAGGTAAACTCAAATCATCCCAAACATATTCTGCAGAGGCTCCAGATGGTAAGATCTCTGCTTCAGCCAAATCCTGCAGGGGTTCAACAAGAAAAAATGCATTTCATGAAAGCATTCACATTGGTGCCTATTTCTCTTTCCTAGTCTTTATATGAAATAAGCAAAAAGGACCTTTTGATAGTACTTAATAGATGCTCCTTGCAAAAGATTCTCAATCCGGTATGGAAGTGGTATATCTGGTGGCATGTAGAAGTACAAAATTAAACTAGATCTTTCTTCTACAATATGGGCCACTGCAAATTGCGTTGTCTTGTTTTCTCGCAAATTACTTGGATTCGTTGAACTACTTGAATTCACAGAACACCCCTTGAATTTCAAGAAGAATCGACCAAGTGAAGCAATACAAATAGGGCCAGACCAGCTAGGGCTAGTACATCCAACAGCTTTAATGTAGAACTGGACAAAGATTTGCGTATTCTCACTTCTATCAGCGTGTCTCTTTAGTACAGAGTCAAAGAGGTTATGTTCCCTTCTTTTGCCTGTTTTCTTCCTTATAAGCAGCAGCATTCTCTGTCCACTCTCCACAACAGTCTCTTCAATGAATGCATCCTAATCAGAACAGTTGCAACACAAAGATGTAAGTACTCGTATGTTATAAGAGAAAATTACTTAAAATCATGTTTATAAGAGCTGGAACCTGTAGATGGCATTGTCGAACCACAATAGACTCTTTTGATTCATTTGCTATAATAAATCTAGGCACAAAAGAAACCACTTGTGTTGGGACACAAACTTTATGGACACATGGCTGAAGCGAAACCCCTAGCTTAGCAACTTTAATCCCAGCATTATCTGCAACTTCCAGTGAAAGCTCCGTGAAGCCAGTCAACGTATCTAGGTCAAGCATTTTCATAGATGTTTTCTCTTCCAACCATTTAACATACACCTTATTTGACCTATTATGAACATACCAAATGCAACAGGTATAGTGTTGAGGACTACAATCTCTGAGACTATTAAAGGAAACAACCACCTTATTGAAAATCTGCTGAATCCGAAAAAAATTATCAGCAAGATACTTACTTGAAAAACCATGATTTGATTGATTTAGGAGGTAAAAGACAGCCGGATTCAGGTGGGATATCAGAAGAGTGCATTTCAGTTTCAGTTTGTACCCTGCAAGTGTTCAAATAGGCCATTTGAGAATCAAGACGGATTTTCATGTAAAAACTTAATCAATATTACCTTGGATGAGATTTCTGGCTGGAAGAAGAGCAAAACAATGTAAGTTCAGAATTATTTTGAAGTGAGTATGCTGTAAAAATAGTCGCCTGCAAAAGAAAAAACAGTTGGAAAGGAAATTAAAAGGCTAGTATCAGAAGTAAATTTTTTATACTACAGCAGAACAAACTATATGAGAACCTTTAAATAGAAACATTGAAAAAATATAATGAAAAGATAGCAAATCAATTTTTCTGTTTATATTGTTGTACTATAGATCGATTGTTTGTCTTCAAAATACCTCTAACAGTCCCCTGTCTGAGCATGATAATCGTAAGACTGCAAAATATGCTCCACAGGCAAAATCTAACTCTATGTCGATAAAGTGTACATCATTCCGCCTTTTTTCCAACTTCTTAACCCAGGCACCACTATTAACTGGTTTGCTTGTAGAGCTATATGCATTTAAGGTGATTCTGAAATATATATTAACTGGATTTGCATAGAAATATGCACTTGACTGGCATGGAATGATAGCCTGCCTCCCGATATAGGGAAACTCCTCCATGATACACTTATCTGCAAAAGAAGTGGAAGTTCAAGCACAAAAAGACAAAAAAAAATCTCAAACATCGAAATTGCTCCAAATTAAGCATTTCACCTGGATGATCATCAGATAAAAAAACAAATATCTCTGACTGTAAGAGATTATAAACTTGAATTGTGGGATATATGAAAATTTCTTTTTGTACTTGCATAGCAACTGGTGAGGAACGACCCTCTTTTTGATCGCCAAGATTTTGAGGCTGCATTAATGGTACATCTCTTCGAATTGTCCGTATTAGAAAATGCAGATCAGAAATGTGCTGGTCTTCCATGGTAATAGGGCAAGACAATGTACTAAACAAAGATTTTGATGATTTAACACCTAAAGCTTTTCTGAATCTATAATTTAATTTATCAAATATTCCAGAGATATGCAGAGCTTTTCCACCTTCAATTTCTTCGGACCAGAGCAAAGAAATATTTTTTCATTGTTTTCTGTGTAATCAGCTATTCGAGGTCTCAAAGAAAGTAGGAATTTTCCTGGCAATTCAAACACAGAAGGATATAGAACAACGATAAAAGAAATCGCTAGGTGTAGCATGAATAAAAACAAGTAAATCTAAAATTCTGCCAATTTTCCAGAACCAACAAACTTCCCAGCTTGCTTTTATTGGGAATGGCATGCTATCAATAAATATGCATGCATATCACTACAATAGATGCTAATCTTAAGTCTACTTCCAGCAGTTGAAGAAAAAATATAACAAACTTTCCTTCAAGTGAAAAAATAGGGGAAAATAAAACAAGGTAAGGCAGATGATTGATGAATAAAATTCAGGTGAAGTAAGATCCCAATGCCAAAAAACACGAATTACGGATAATTTTGCAAACAATAAATTTTCAATACATCCTTGTACAAGGTTAATTCATAAACTTTTTGAAAGCAAGGGTACAACCAGGGATTGAGTTGTGACAAAAAACTAATTTTAAAAGCCATAATTACTAAATGGCATTATATATATATATATATATATATATATATATATATATATATATATATATATATATATATATATATATATATATATATATATATATATATATAATCTACTCTTTTTCTTTATAGATGAAATATCAATCTATCTCTATTTGTTTAGCTTTGCAAGATGAACATAATTTTTTGAACACTTAAGAGAGCCTTGTCACAATATATTTTTAGAGATTTTTTTTTTCACTTGACAGCACAATACTTCTATCAATTTTCTAACCACGTTCCTTCCCAATGCTAAAAGCCAGAGCCCGGTGTTCAGTTCCAGCATTGCTTCTTGAGACCACAAAAAAAAATTTAAGTGTAATTTTATAATAAGATAATGATAAGAGTACAATAAAGACAATTACCGAGAATTGCTAGATTACCTAAAAAAATCAATGATCAAATTAATTTATCTGCAATTGGATGACAGGATTTGTATTGAAATGTAATATAGTATAATATAGATGATTTACGGTCTCCTCTCTATTGCATCTCGCATCCACCATTACAAGTAGGGTTGGTGTAGCACATAACACCCTCATCCTCTCTCTTCTCTCTCTCTCTCTCTCTCTCTCTCTCTCTCTCTCTCTGACTCTCTTTTGATTTCTCTCTCTTGCACCGATTATCTCTCTTTCTCATCAGAATATCTATCGACCTCTCTTGTTCTCTCAACCTCTTGGGCCAACCCCCTCTCCCTCGACGTGTCATTTCATGGCCTAAGGTCCGGTTATCATTAAGTCACGGTGAAAGAAAGTGACAATAAGAAGACAGCACTTGACACCATGTATGTACATTTTGAATTTTTGGTTATATCGTTTGGATTAACAAATGCCCCAACAATCTTTATGGATATGATGAACATAATTTTCAGACCTTATCTAGATCAATTTATGATACTTTTTAATGATGATATATTGGTGTATTCGAGGAAAAGCATGTCAATCATTTGAGGATAGTTTGCAGAGAGAACATAAGTTGATTGCTAAGTTTTTCAAATGTGAGTTTTGGTTAAAAAGAAATAAAATTTTGGGATAACAATAGACCGTGAAAAGGTAAAAGTGATTGCTAAATGGCAAGAACCACCTGTGTAATAGAAATCAAAAGTTTTCATAGCTTAGCATATTACTAAAGACGATTTGTGAAATGATTTTCTCATATTGCTTTGAAATTTGAATGACCGACTGAGTGTGAACAGAGCTTTTAGAGGATAAATAAGTGCTTGACATTGGCACCTGTGTTAACCATTCCAAAGGGTACTGATATATTTTAGATGCATCTTTGTAAGAGTTGGGTTCTATATTGAGCAGATGATGAACGCATCACAAATGCACAGTAATTGCAGATGATGAACGCATCACAAATGCACAAGTTGAGAAAGACAAGGATCTCATTTAGCTACTTGCAAGATACCATATAAAAATAGCAAGGACCTACACTTACCAAGACTTAAAGACATCAATGTCCTCTTAGAGCCACCATAAAAATCTAATGCATCAAACACAGCCCTAGAAGCATCAACTGAATTCCCGTCCTCAAGCAAAATAGAAGCAGATTCTGTTTTGGCTTCTTCTGGCCGCCGGAACAACAATTCCATAGGGAATCCGCTTTCATTTCGTAATCTAAGCAAAGGGGAAATAATAACTGACAATCCTTCCTACAAAATTCCAAATTGTAATCTTTAGAAGCTGATAGAAATAACAATAATATATTATAGATTGCTAAGTATCATCATATAAGCAAAACGTGAAAAATCACCTCATTATTCGGTGAAACCTCAACCACAACAAAGGGTCCAGGAAATATTCTTGAATCTGCTTGAGGCAATGAACAACACTAATAAAAATTTAAAATTATAACTTGAAGATTTCACCGGTTGAATCTTAAAAATGCAAGCAGTACAGCTCAGTTATGTGAAAATGCAAAACAGCTTGACCTAGATGGATAATCCCTACCAAATGACTTTAGCCTGCCTTCTTCAACCAGGTATATGCACCCGTCTAGTAAAAAAAATGGCCAAACACTAACTAGCCTTGCTTTCCCTCATCATTTGAGCGCTAACCATTTTTTCTTGGTCATTCAAAACAGTTAATGGCAAAAGATTTCTTGTGAAAAAAATATATGTAGAAGTGTTCATGATTATGAGGATGAAAGATCCTGGCCAAGTTGTTAAGGTTGTTAGAATCTGTAGGTTTCTTAGCTAGGCGTGATAGAAAGGATGCTTTGCGGAAGGCATATCTTCAATTTGGTATGTTTAGTTTTGTTTTGAAAATTAAGATCAATGGTAATTTTTCGATTATGAGAAAATGATCAAAACGGTTCTTTAACTCTTTATGAAGTACCAAAATAATCCTCAACTATATTAAAGAAATATTTTGTTCCCTCAAATCTTTTAAAAAGAACCAAAATAGTCCCATGATAGGAGTATTTTGATTTTTTTCTTTAAAGAGTTGAAGGACCAAAATGGTCCTTTAATATAATTGGGCACTATTTTGCTCTTTCATCAAGAGTCAAGGGACCATTTTGATCATTTTCCCACTTTCCCTTATTAAAGGGGGGGTTAGTTGAAGGAAATTAATACAATTTACCTCTCTTAAAAGTATATCCTAAAAGATTAATAACTTATCATCATGTGCAAGTTCCATCATCTTATCGTAAGATAGTATAGTATTTATTTGGGTTAATTACACTTATCAACCCTATAGAAAGTCAACATTACAAATACCTCCACCTTGTTTTTTGGAATTACACTTATATGCCTTATTAATACCAAGGTTGTGAAAATCGGACCGGAGAATGAACCGGTAAAAGGAGCGGTTCATGGTTTGATCGGTTCGACCGGTTGAATCGGGGTCAAACCAGATGACATAATAAATAAAATTTAGATGACATACAAATCATAAAATAATATAAACTTTTTATTAAAAAATAAATTGAATTCACACGTTACTAATATCTTATGTAATTTTAAATTTAAATGTATTCAATCTTTAAATTTAATTCAAATTTAACAAAAATTTAACTTACATATCAATTAACAAGTTTAATATAAATTATTATTAATTTATGTTATATATTTATATATAATTTATATTTATAATTTATATATTAAATTCATATTATTATTTTACATTTATAAATTATTGAGGTTAGATTAGATTATATAAATAAATAATTAATTAATTTTTATAGTATAAAAAAATAAATTATATTAAGAATAAAATTTATTTAATATTATTAATTAAAAATAAATACTATTTCCATCATAAAAAGTTTATTTTAAAATTCTATTTTAAAATGGATAGTGTGTGTTGTAAACTTAAGAATTAAGAAGCAAAAAATAAGAGCTTTAGTTTTATAAGTCCCACATCACTTAGGAGACTTTCTCTTGGTAATGCTTTTAATTTATATTGGCTTTTGAGCTAGAATGAAGTAGTACCTCATGTAAAGTGATGAAATTTGTGAAATTTATTGAAAATTTTAAAATTAATTATAAATATTACTTAATATTTTAAAATAATTTATTTAAATATTCAAAAAATACAAAAGTTGAACCGGCCAATTCAAGAGAACCGTGACCAATTCGACTATTTCCAGTTGAACCAACGGTTTTGTCCGGTTCTAGTAAGTTTGATGCAGGAGTGGTTCTCAGGATGAACCGGACCAGCCATAAGACTAGTTCATGGTTGAACCGGTCGGACCGGTCGATCCGTCCGATTTTTAAAACATTGATTAATGTTATAGTACATGTAATCTCAATATATTTTTTAAAATTACGCATGCTTCCAATGTTTTAAAAATTTGACCGGACCGGTCGGTCCGACGGGTTCAACCGTGAACTGGTCTTATAGTCGGTCCAGTTCATGCTAAGAACCGCTTCTACATCAAACCGGCGAGAACGGGACAAAACCGCCAGTTCAACCAGAAACCGTTGAACCAGTCACATTTCTCTTGAACCGGCCAGTTCAACTTTTGCATTTTTTAAATATTTAAATAAATTATTTTTAAATACTAAATAATATTTATGATATAACTTTAAATTTGAAATGCTCAATTTTAAATTAAAAATTTCAACCAAGCATTTCACAAAGTTTCATCACTTAACATGATGTACTACTTCTTTCAAGCTCAAAAGTCAATATAAAGTACAAGCATTACCAAGAAAAAGTCTCTCAAGTGATGTGAGACAAAAAAAATTAAAGTTCCTAATTCTTTCTTCTTAACTTTTAAAGTTGCAACATACACTATCCATTTTAAAATAATTTTTTAAATTAACTTTTTATGATGTAAATACTATTTATTTTTAATTAATAATATTAAATAAATTATATTCTTCATTTTTTATGTACTATAAAAATTATTTATTTATTTATTTACAATACATGATCTAATTTAACTTCAATAATTTATAAATTTAAAATAATAATATAAATTTAATATATAAATTATAAATATTAATTATATATAAATATATAACATAAATTAAGAATAATTTATATTAAACTTATTAATTCATTTGTAAGTCAATTTTTTGTTAAATTTAAATTAAATTTAAAGATTGAATATGTTTAAATTTAAACTTATATAAGATATTAGTAATGTGTGAATTTCAATTTATTTTTTAATAAAAATTTTATATTATTATATGATTTTTATGTCATCTAAATTTTATTCATTATGTCATCCAGTTCGACCTCGGTTCGACCGGTCGAACCGATTGAACTGTGAACCGCTCCTTCTATTGGTTCATTATCCAGTCTAATTTTCACAACCTTGCATTCTTCCTTTATTTGTTAGATATAATTTTAAATGTTAATGAAAGAATGTCATATATATAGCTTGTAAATGTAATTCTAGGAAACACTAAACATGTGTAAAATGGATTATCCACAAAAGGAAGTGTAATTGAAGCTATTTATTTATAAACACGTCACATTATTTTTTCTTCTAATTACTGTGTCCACAAATTCTCAACTTTCAACTTATAGTCCCAAAATTCAGCATAACAAATCTAACATTGATTCCAGATCTAGTCAACCATTACATACTTTCACCACATTTGGACTTAAGCCGTGATACATCACTTCCTGTGAACTGGTGAAAAATAAAATAAAATAAAATAAAATAAAGGAAGAAAACAAAAGAAAGAGAGCAGAAAACAAATCCTTAAGATGTAGATGTGGAAACCTTAATATATCAGATTGTTGAATCTTTACAGCAAGAAAACGAGAAAGAAAAACAAGGGCTTCCTAAATTCCTCATTGAATTCATCATAACTTGAATAATCAAACAAACAATTAATATCTATACATAAGTTCATATGCATAAAGGAAATGAAATCTCAACTAAGGATAGAATTATCATTATCAATATTATATTAAATAAGGAAAATAAAAAATAGAATAAAATATTGTCCTCCAATTAGATGGAGATGCTTAAAGAACATTAATAAAAATACTTTTTTGAGTAAGATTCAATATAATATTGTCGTTGTCAGGTCCCAAGTCCTGGATGAGAAAAGTGGATGATTGTGTTAGGTAGTCGACAACCAGCATTAAACTTGTCGAATAAACATGACATGAATTCTTTAATACATTGTGTTAATACTAGGGTGCTCCCTAGAAGCAACGCGATGTATGACTTGAATACAGTGACAAGTGAGCAAGGGCCGCTGCACCGAAGTTTGGAAACATCCATGAGAGCTTAGAAAGCAACAAGCAAGATGATTATTTGTTGGTTTTGTGCGCCAACAAATGAGGTTGATGACTTAAATTTGATTCTAAGCTCCAATGATTCGTGAAACATAACATTTAGAGCATTAGGGAGGATCCAAAATGTCACACATGAGGGAAGATGAAACTTGAAAGAGAGCTCCTTTTTTTTTAGTGTTTTGGGCTCATTTAGATAGAGGAGATTGATTCGTACAACTTTTAAAAAGTTTAAGATCAATTTGATGTGATCTAAGGAACCTAGAAGTGCATGCATGTGTAGGTGATTTATCAATTTGGTGTGATCATATGCTTAAGTTACTTGTCATTGCTCTCAATCTTTCAACTTGCAAATTGCATTAATCATGCTTAGATAATTTCAATGCATGGTGGGGTATGATATAAAGGTCATTAAAGGCCATAAAATACTCCACCCTCGATTTTAAATGTACTTACAAATTAAATAAAGATATTTGTGAATTTGCAAATCTTGAGTATGCAAAATCTTGGCAAATGACCTATAACATGCATTCAACCAAAGTTTGAGTGATGCAACCCAAACCGAACAACTTAGTTTGATTAAGTTTGTGGCCATTTAAATGTGAATTATTCATCACTTCAATCTTCTAAATTTGGAAAAAATATCAAGCATAAATCCAATCAATTTTAGTTGTCATAGGATTTGAAATATAAACATGAAAGTTAATGAAAGACCCCACTAGTTACTTACAAGCTTTGCAAATTAATTAGAACTCATTCTTGAACATTTAGCAAATTTAGAGGAAAAACACAAATGTCATAGCTATGCAAGCCTCCCATATCCTTAAGTTAACCTTGGCATAACTTGTGATTTGGTAAAGGAGTGGCGCATGCTACACAATGTGAAATCATACACTTTATCATTCAAATTGTGACCAAATGACAACGTCTAGCCTGGGGTTTGATCATAAGCGAAGGATTGGACACAACATGAATATATTGCATGCAAGATAGGTGCATTGGACACAAGTCCAACGACTTGTCGCCTCGCCGCCACCCTCTTTGGCTCTAACATGAAAGCAAATCATGAGAAAACATCATATTTCCACAATTTGACTAAGAGGACAACGAACATATGGTTCAATTTGGGGTTTTGGAAAGCAAAATGCAAGGTTTCTATGGACCTAAATGAGTGTCATACACACAAACAAAAGGCTTGGAGACCTATGTTTTCTAAGTTTGAGGAATTTTACCTCACCACAGCGAGTCGCAGTGTGCTGAAAATGCTCTCTCGCCTTGCAAAGGCGAGATGGAGGAAGAGGCTTGCTATCCAAAGTGCTCTGGACATCGCCCGCACTATCACGAGCTTGCCAGAGTTGACCTTTTGAGCTTGATAACCTCCAAAATCAGCTAACAAGAGGAAACAAAGTGTAGGAAATGGAGGTAGACAGCAGCCCAACCACACAACAATCTTATGTTCTCTATTTGGAGGAACAACAGCAGCAAGGGAGAATTTTCCACTCGATTGAATGAGAAAAAGGAGAAGGTAGCTGTAGGAAATGGAGCTCTCCAGTCACATAATAGCAACTCTGAACTTCGATCCTCACCATCGCACACAAGGAGTTCAAGTCCTTATCTCCTTCACTGGTTCGACCTCAAGCACGCCCAAAAGGGGCTCCCAAATCTAAACGACCCAGCTAGATTGCACGCATATGACTTTCCTTGCTCCGTTCAACTCAGACACACGTACGCAAGACCAGATGCTCGGCTCTCTCTCTCAGGTCACAAGCAGGAGGCCCGACTAAGCTCCCTCTCACACGCTCGATTGTACAAACGGGCCACACAACATGAAGAAAAAAGTCGCTATAAGACGCTCCCTCTTGGTTTTGGGTTGGACACGCATAGAGGACCCCCCTTTCACTCAGCCTAGATACACGCAAGCAGAAGAAAATCGAAGAAGCCTCCTCCCTCACGCGCTCTACTCTCTCTTGTTCGCTTGGGGACACACGAAGCAGAAGGGAGACCAACCCCTCTCCCACTCTCTATATACCTGAAACGAAGCACACCCGCTCGATTTGATCTTCTACTGCAAGATATGATCTCTTGTTGGACGATCCCTGCTAAAGCTGTATAAATCAATAGGAAAGGGAGAAAAGACCAGCAACCAACTGCTCTTTGAATTTCAACTGTTGGATTTGATTTCCAAATTAGAATGACTCAGATTTGATCAATTGGGCTGATTGGGTTTGAAATTGAGCTCCATTCGACTCGATTGAGCTTGATTGGTCCAATAGAGTCAATTTGATGATATTATACTCGAATCGGTACCGATTTGAGTCAAATTGGGTTCGATAGAGTTCGATTTAATTCGATCGAATCAATTTAATGAAATTGGACTCGAATTGATTTAATTTGGATTTGATTGAGCCTAATTGGATTGAATTTATGTCCGATTTGAGTCGATTTAGGTTTGACGGGGTTGATTTGAATTGATCGAAACCCGATTGGGTTTGGTTTGACACAATTTGAGTTAAGTCGACATGAAAAATGCATCAACATGTGGAGCATCATCACAGGAGCAGATCTATCAACAATAGAATATATTTGATTTTTTACATTTTATAGTAGGTCATTTCTGATTTTGCTTTTGAGGGTTGGATAGTTTTCCTTCCTGTTATAATTTCTTTTAATGGTAATAATATTATGTGTTGGCGTACTATTATATTAAATTCATACTAATGAAATGACAATTCAATCTCTCTTTCATTATTTATTAGTGAAGGAAAAATGAATTTGGATGTCAACCTTAGAGTAAAATATTTTTTTAGATCTAAAACCGAATATAGGACTGTAATTTTAATATTAATAGATCTAGTGGGATATTGTGACTTTGGGTAATCAGTCATTAAAAAGAGAGCTGTTTTTAGATATTTCGGTTATTTGTCCAACGTGATAGTGAAATAGATGTGAATATTATTACTAGAATTGAGTTGGATCATTGAAGTGGAGGAATGCAACAAGCCTGTTGTGTGATAGAAAAGTACCCCTCAAACTTAAGGTAAAATTTTATAAGATGGTGGTGAAACCTGCATGCTTTATGGCGCAAATTGTTGGTTGTTAAAAGAGAAGCATAAAATTAAGTTTAGTGTTGCAGAGATGAGGATACTCAAGTGGGTGTGTGGTTTTACTCTTAAAGACAATGCGAAATGAGCACAATGTGAAATAGTTGGAGTTGCTCTAATGACGATGAAAATAGAGAGTCGTCTTAGAAGATTTGATCACTTAAAACATCAGCATTCTAACCCAATTAGGAGAGTAGATGTATTAGATCTAGCCTATGTTAAGAAAAGTTGAGATAAATCTAAAAATACTTGGTTAGAAAAGTGAGATTTAAAGAGAATTTAGCTTTTAATAAGACACAATGGAGAAAAAAGATTCATTTAGCCGACCCCACATAGTGGGATATAAAGCCTTGATGTTGTTGTTGTAAGACAACCAAACGAGGTGGGTATGATTGCGATGAAGGAAATAAATCATCTAATGATAAAGATATTTTTTCACTCTAGGTAATCTCCACACATCTTATTGGACTAAAGCAAAAAGTTGAGAAGGTTTGTAGGTTTGATTGTGATATGAAATATGAGCTGTTTACAGGTCAAAATTTTCATAATTAAAACCCTTCAAATTTTTGTTGATAAATAGAGATGGAATTAATTTTTGAAGTAAAGTAAATTTTGAATGTTTTAGGCGATAGTGTCAAAGACATATCACTAGCATTATTTGAAGTGGGAATTTTTGTTGATATACAAGTTTGAGCCTGTACCTTACCTAAAGATCATTGTTAGAAGATAAGTCCTAAATTTTAAATAACAACTTGAAAAAAAATGCTAACACAACTTCATTATACAGACAGATCCAGCAATTGATTTGAGGAGTATCAAACACAACAAAGAGGGATATTACATTTGAACTTCAAGTGTCAGAAACAAGCATGTATCCTTAGTTCCAAAAATTAGTAGTTACTAGCGTCGTCCTCTCTCTAAGATTTGGAATAAATTAAAAAAAACCAAACAAGTATAACAATATAAATATATTTTTAAACAACTAAGGAAAGTCATGCTTTGAAAAGTAACAAATTAATAAAACAAAATTACTTAAGTAATGGAGAGATTTCAAATTATTATAAAAGAAACCTGCTTGTTTTTCTTAAGAAGTGTACTGCGAAGGATGAAAGTCTCAATTGAATACTTGCAGAAGGCTGAGCAGCAATTTGTTCCTTCTTTTGGGAATTCACAAAAACGTAAACCTGGTGGAACCATCTGCATAAACTTCAAAACCCAATTTGAAGATTTCTATTCCCTGTGGTTCCCTATCAGTTCCCTGATCATTTTCAGTTTGTTTATTCATTGGCAAATGCAGTAGCATCCCCCTATGTTGCCTCGTCTTAAAGAATGACTTCCATTTACAAACCTTGTCAATGTTGTTTCACGCATTAAATGAAAATCTGCATAAATAAAATCAGTAATGTTTAACTTAGAAAACTGATTTTAATAGTCATTCAGTGCCATTAAATGATTAAATTAATAACAATATTAACAATCTAATAATAATTAGACATGAATCACACATATTCAACCCTTAAAAACACCTATCAATCCACAAATAATTGTAGCCACAATAAACTATCTATGACCTAACTATTGGACACTTGGAAGGGCCAATTAAACTCAAATCTTCATAAAAAAACCTAAATCACTTAAATTTCCAATTCCTCAAACTCCAAGTGATTTTTAATTTGCTCGGATTTACGAAATGGACATCCAATAATATTGAGGATTTAACTCCTCCAGGATGCTAAATCCCAATCTTTGGATTTACTAAATCCTACCTGTATCCATATAAGACCATAAGAAGTCAACACAAGTTTTCTCTCGCTACTCTAGCTACACCTAATAAAGCCAATATGAAGAGACTCTCAATACACCATTTTCAAGAACATAAACTATTATTTAAAAGCCCATAGATTGCTCATACAGAAATAATACTACTTTTCCATGTGTAAACTAAAATTTTTATCTAGAAGGAAAAAAAATACTATATGCAAATTCGCTCTAATAACTATGACAATATTTTACAAAATTGGCTAGGAATTCATTCCTTGAACTCCTACATTAACAGAAAACTTCGCTTTTCCTTGAAAGAGTTAAATGCAACTGGTCGATGTTGTATATGCTAAAAAAATTGCAGCTCAAGCAACCTTAAATCACACGGCGCATATGACAAAATTATGATGCCTTAGATATGCAATGTCGCAAGAAAAGTAGTATTAGGCCTTACTAAACATCAGACATCATAATCTCAGGAACTCCTATCAATTTCAAAGTATTAAATAAAGTTTTCATAGGAAGACGGAAGACATTTTTCTCAGATTAATATAGCGCAAAGAAATTTAATAGTACATACCAAGAATTTCAACAATTAGCTTATGAGGTAAACTCAAATCATCCCAAACAATTCTGCAGAGGCTCCAGATGGTAAGATCTCTGCTTCAGCCAAATCCTGCAGGGGTTCAACAAGAAAAAATGCATTTCATGAAAGCATTCACATGGGCCTATTTCTCTTTCCTAGTCTTTATATGAAATAAGCAAAAAGGACCTTTTGATAGTACTAATAGATGCTCCTTGCAAAAGATTCTCAATCCGGTATGGAAGTGGTATATCTGGTGGCATGTAGAAGTACAAAATTAAACTAGATCTTTCTTCTACAATATGGGCCACTGCAAATTGCGTTGTCTTGTTTTCTCGCAAATTACTTGGATTCGTTGAACTACTTGAATTCACAGAACACCCCTTGAATTTCAAGAAGAATCGACCAAGTGAAGCAATACAAATGGGCCAGACCAGCTAGGGCTAGTACATCCAACAGCTTTAATGTAGAACTGGACAAGATTTGCGTATTCTCACTTCTATCAGCGTGGTCTTTTAGTACAGGTCAAAGAGGTTATGTTCCCTTCTTTTGCCTGTTTTCTTCCTTATAAGCAGCAGCATTCTCTGTCCACTCTCCACAACAGTCTCTTCAATGAATGCATCCTAATCAGAACAGTTGCAACACAAAGATGTAAGTACTCGTATGTTATAAGAGAAAATTACTTAAAATCATGTTTATAAGAGCTGGAACCTGTAGATGGGCATTGTCGAACCACAATAGACTCTTTTGATTCATTTGATTAATATAATCTAGGCACAAAAGAAACCACTTGTGTTGGGACACAAACTTTATGGACACATGGCTGAAGCGAAACCCCTAGCTTAGCAACTTTAATCCCAGCATTATCTGCAACTTCCAGTGAAAGCTCCGTGAAGCCAGTCAACGTATCTAGGTCAAGCATTTTTATAGATGTTTTCTCTTCCAACCATTTAACATACACCTTATTTGACCTATTATGAACATACCAAATGCAACAGGTATAGTGTTGAGGACTACAATCTCTGAGACTATAAAGGAAACAACCACCTTATTGAAATCTGCTGAATCCGAAAAAATTATCAGCAAAGTACTTACTTGAAAAACCATGATTTGATTGATTTAGAGGAGTAAAAGACAGCCGGATTCAGGTGGGATATCAGAAGAGTGCATTTCAGGTTCAGTTTGTACCCTGCAAGTGTTCAAATAGGCCATTTGAGAATCAAGACGGATTTTCATGTAAAAACTTAATCAATATTACCTTGGATGAGATTTCTGGCTGGAAGAAGAGCAAAACAATGTAAGTTCAGAATTATTTTGAAGTGAGTATGCTGTAAAAATAGTCGCCTGCAAAAGAAAAAACAGTTGGAAAGGAAATTAAAAGGCTAGTATCAGAAAGTAATTTTTTATACTACAGCAGAACAAACTTTATGAGAACCTTTAAATAGAAACATTGAAAAAATATAATGAAAAGATAGCAAATCAATTTTTCTGTTTATATTGTTGTACTATAGATCGATTTTTTTGTCTTCAAAATACCTCTAACAGTTCCTGTCTGAGCATGATAATCGTAAGACTGCAAAATATGCTCCACAGGCAAATCTAACTCTATGTCGATAAAGTGTACATCATTCCGCCTTTTTTCCAACTTCTTAACCCAGGCACCACTATTAACTGGTTTGCTTGTAGAGCTATATGCATTTAAGGTGATTCTGAATATATATTAACTGGATTTGCATAGAAATATGCACTTGACTGGCATGGAATGATAGCCTGCCTCCCGATATAGGGAAACTCCTCCATGATACACTTATCTGCAAAAAGTGGAAGTTCAAGCACAAAAGACAAAAAAAAATCTCAAACATCGAAATTGCTCCAAATTAAGCATTTCACCTGGATGATCATCAGATAAAAAAACAAATATCTTGACTGTAAGAGATTATAAACTTGAATTGTGGGATATATGAAAATTTCTTTTTGTACTTGCATAGCAACTGGTGAGGAACGACCCTCTTTTGATCGCCAAGATTTTGAGGTGCATTAATGGTACATCTCTTCGAATTGCCGTTTAGAAAATGCAGTCAGAAATGTGCGGTCTTCCATGGTAATAGGGCAAGACAATGTACTAAACAAAGATTTTGATGATTTAACACCTAAAGCTTTTCTGAATCTATAATTTAATTTATCAAATATTCCAGAGATATGCAGAGCTTTTCCACCTTCAATTTCTTCGGACCAGAGCAAAGAAATATTTTTTTCATTGTTTTCTGTGTAATCAGCTATTCGGGTCTCAAAGAAAGTAGGAATTTTCCTGGCAATTCAACACAGAAGGATTAGAACAACGATAAAAGAAATCGCTAGGTGTAGCATGAATAAAAACAAGTAAATCTAAAATTCTGCCATTTTCCAGAACAACAAAATTCCCAGCTTGTTTTATTGGGAATGGCATGCTATCAATAAATATGCATGCATATCACTACAATAGATGCTAATCTTAAGTCTACTTCCAGCAGTTGAAGAAAAAATATAACAAACTTTCCTTCAAGTGAAAAATAGGGGAAAATAAAACAAGGTAAGGCAGATGATTGTGAATAAAATTCAGGTGAAGTAAGATCCCAATGCCAAAAAACACGAATTACGGATAATTTTGCAAACAATAAATTTTCAATACATCCTTGTACAAGGTTAATTCATAAACTTTTTGAAAGCAAGGGTACAACCAGGGATTGAGTTGTGACAAAAAACAATTTTAAAAGCCATAATTACTAAATGGCATTATATATATATATATATATATATATTATATAATACTACTCTTTTTCTTATAGATGAAATATCAATCTATCTCTATTTGTTTAGCTTTGCAAGATGAACATAATTTTGATACACTTAAGAGAGCCTTGTCACAATATATTTTTAGAGATTTTTTTTTTCACTGACAGCACAAACTTCTATCAATTTCTAACCACGTTCCTTCCCAATGCTAAAAGCCAGAGCCCGGTGTTCAGTTCCAGCATTGCTTCTTGAGACCACAAAAAAAAAATTTAAGTGTAATTTATAATAAGATAATGATAAGAGTACAATAAAGCAATTACCGAGAATTGCTAGATTACCTAAAAAAATCAATGATCAAATTAATTTATCTGCAATTGGGATGACAGGATTTGTATTGAAATGTAATATAGTATAATAAGTGATTTACGGTCTCCTCTCTATTGCATCTCGCATCCACCATTACAAGTAGGGTTGGTGTAGCACATAACCCCTCATCCCCTTATCTCTTATCCTCTCTCTCCTCTCTCTCTCTCTCTCTCTGACTCTCTTTTGATTTCTCTCTCCTTGCACCGATTATCTCTCTTCTCATCAGAATATCTATCGACCTCTCTTGTTCTCTCAACCTCTTGGGCCAACCCCCTCTCCTCGACGTGTCATTTCATGGCCTAAGGTCCGGTTATCATTAAGTCACGGTGAAAGAAAGTGACAATAAGAAGACAGCACTTGACACCATGTATGTACATTTTGAATTTTTGGTTATATCGTTGGATTAACAAATGCCCCAACAATCTTTATGGTATGATGAACATAATTTTCAGACCTTATCTAGATCAATTTATGATACTTTTTAATGATGATTATTGGTGTATTCGAGGAAAAGCATGTCAATCATTTGAGGATAGTTTGCAGAGAGACATAAGTTGATGCTAAGTTTTTCAAATGTGAGTTTTGGTTAAAAAGAAATAAAATTTTGGGATAACAATAGAACGTGAAAAGGTAAAAGTGATTGCTAAATGGCAAGAACCACCTGTGTAATAGAAATCAAAAGTTTTCATAGCTTAGCATATTACTAAAGACGATTTGTGAAATGATTTTCTCATATTGCTTTGAAATTTGAATGAACCGACTGAGTGTGAACAGAGCTTTTAGAGGATAAATAAGGCTTGACATGGCACCTGTGTTAACCATTCCAAGGGTACTGATATATTTTAGATGCATCTTTGTAAGATTGGGTTCTATATTGAGCAGATGATGAAACGCATCACAAATGCACAGTAATTGCAGATGATGAACGCATCACAAATGCACAAGTTGAGAAAGACAAGGATCTCATTTAGCTACTTGCAAGATACCATATAAAAATAGCAAGGACCTACACTTACCAAGACTTAAAGACATCAATGTCCTCTTAGAGCCACCATAAAAATCTAATGCTCAAACACAGCCCTAGAAGCATCAACTGAATTCCCGTCCTCAAGCAAAATAAGAGCAGATTCTGTTTTGGCTTCTTCTGGCCGCCGGAACAACAATTCCATAGGGAATCCGCTTTCATTTCGTAATCTAAGCAAAGGGAAATAATAACTGACAATCCTTCCTACAAAATTCAAATTGTAATTTTAGAAGCTGATGAAATAACAATAATATATTATAGATTGCTAAGTTCATCTATAAGCAAAACGTGAAAAATCACCTCATTATTCGGTGAAACCTCAACCACAACAAAGGGTCCAGGAAATATTCTTGAATCTGCTTGAGGCAATGAACAACACTAATAAAAATTTAAAATTATAACTTGAAGATTTCACGGTTGAATCTTAAAAATGCAAGCAGTACAGCTCAGTTATGTGAAAATGCAAAACAGCTTGACCTAGATGGATAATCCCTACCAAATGCTTTAGCCTGCCTTCTTCAACCAGGTATATGCACCCGTCTAGTAAAAAAAATGGCCAAACACTAACTAGCCTTGCTTTCCCTCATCATTTGAGCGCTAACCATTTTTTCTTGGTCATTCAAAACAGTTAATGGCAAAAGATTTCTTGTGAAAAAAATATATGTAGAAGTGTTCATGATATGAGGATGAAAGATCCTGGCCAAGTTGTTAAGGTTGTTAGAATCTGTAGGTTTCTTAGCTAGGGTGATAGAAAGGATGCTTTGCGGAAGGCATATCTTCATTTGGTATGTTTAGTTTTTGTTTTGAAAATTAAGATCAATGGTAATTTTCGATTATGAGAAAATGATCAAAACGGTTCTTACTCTTTATGAGTACAAAAATAATCCTCAACTATATTAAAGAAATATTTTGTTCCCTCAAATCTTTTAAAAAGAACCAAAATAGTCCCATGATAGGAGTATTTTGATTTTTTTCTTTAAAGAGTTGAAGGACCAAAATGGTCCTTTAATATAATTGGGCACTATTTTGCTCTTTCATCAAGAGTCAAGGGACCATTTTGATCATTTTCCCACTTTCCCTTATTAAAGGGGGGGTTAGTTGAAGGAAATTAATACAATTTACCTCTCTTAAAAGTATATCCTAAAAGATTAATAACTTATCATCATGTGCAAGTTCCATCATCTTATCGTAAGATAGTATAGTATTATTTGGGTTAATTACACTTATCAACCCTATAGAAAGTCAACAATTACAAATACCTCCACCTTGTTTTTTGGAATTACACTTATATGCCTTATTAATACCAAGGTTGTGAAAATCGGACCGGAGAATGAACCGGTAAAAGGAGCGGTTCATGGTTGATCGGTTCGACCGGTTGAATCGGGGTCAAACCAGATGACATAATAAATAAAATTTGATGACATACAAATCATAAAATAATATAAACTTTTTATTAAAAAATAAATTGAATTCAACACGTTACTAATATCTTATGTAATTTTAAATTTAAATGTATTCAATCTTTAAATTTAATTCAAATTTAACAAAATTTAACTTACATATCAATTAACAAGTTTAATATAAATTATATAATTTATGTTATATATATTTATATAATTTATATTTATAATTTATATATTAAATTCATATTATTATTTTACATTTATAAATTATTGAGGTTAGATTAGATTATATAAATAAATAAATTAATTAATTTTTATAGTATAAAAAATAAAATTATATTAAGAATAAAATTTATTTAATATTATTAATTAAAAATAAATACTATTTCCATCATAAAAGTTTATTTTAAAATTCTATTTTAAAATGGATAGTGTGTGTTGTAAACTTAAGAATTAAGAAGCAAAAAATAAGAGCTTTAGTTTTATAAGTCCCACATCACTTAGGAGACTTTCTCTTGGTAATGCTTTAATTTTATTGGCTTTTGAGCTAGATGAAGTAGTACCTCATGTAAAGTGATGAAATTTGTGAATAATTTTTAATTTAAAATTAATTATAAATATTACTTAATATTTTAAAATAATTTATTTAAATATTCAAAAAATACAAAAGTTGAACGGCCAATTCAAGAGAACCGTGACCAATTCGACTATTTCAGTTGAACCAACGGTTTTGTCCGGTTCTAGTAAGTTTGATGCAAGGAGTGGTTCTCAGGATGAACCGGACCAGCCATAAGACAGTTCATGGTTGAACCGGTCGGACCGGTCGATCCGGTCCGATTTTTAAACATTGATTAATGTTATAGTACATGTAATCTCAATATATTTTTTAAAATTACGCATGCTTCCAATGTTAAAATTTGACCGGACCGGTCGGTCCGACCGGTTCAACCGTGAACTGGTCTTATAGTCGGTCCAGTTCATGCTAAGAACCGCTTCTACATCAAACCGGCGGAACGGGACAAAAACCGCCAGTTCAACCAGAAACCGTTGAACCAGTCACATTTCTCTTGAACCGGCCAGTTCAACTTTTGCATTTTTTAAATATTTAAATAAATTATTTTTAAATACTAAATATATTTATGATATAACTTTAAATTTGAAATGCTCAATTTTAAATTAAAAAATTTCAACCAGCATTTCACAAAGTTTCATCACTTAACATGATGTACTACTTCTTTCAAGCTCAAAGTCAAATATAAAGTACAAGCATTACCAAGAAAAGTCTTCAAGTGATGTGAGACAAAAAAATTAAAGTTCCTAATTCTTTCTTCTTTAACTTTTAAAGTTGCAACATACACTATCCATTTTAAAATAATTTTTTAAATTAACTTTTTATGATGTAAATACTATTTATTTTTAATTAATAATATTAAATAAATTATATTCTTCATTTTTTTATGTACTATAAAAATTATTTATTTATTTTATTTACATACAATGATCTATTTAACTTCAATAATTTATAAATTTAAAATAATATATAAATTTAATTATAAATTATAAATATTAATTATATATAAATATATAACATAAATTAAGATAATATATATTAAACTTATTAATTCATTTGTAAGTCAATTTTTTGTTAAATTTAAATAAATTTAAAGATTGAATATGTTTAAATTTAAACTTATATAAGATATTAGTAATGTGTGATTTCAATTTATTTTTTAATAAAAATTTTATATTATTATATGATTTTTATGTCATCTAAATTTTATTCATTATGTCATCCAGTTCGACCTCGGTTCGACCGGTCGAACCGATTGAACTGTGAACCGCTCCTTCATTGGTTCATTATCCAGTCTAATTTTCACAACCTTGCATTCTTCCTTTATTTGTTAGATATAATTTTAAATGTTAATGAAAGAATGTCATATATATAGCTTGTAAATGTAATTCTAGGAAACACTAAACATGTGTAAAATGGATTATCCACAAAAGGAAGTGTAATTGAAGCTATTTATTTATAAACACGTCACATTATTTTTTCTTCTAATTACTGTGTCCACAAATTCCAACTTTCAACTTATAGTCCCAAAATTCAGCATAACAAATCTAACATTGATTCCAGATCTAGTCAACCATTACATACTTTCACCACATTTGGACTTAAGCCGTGATAACATCACTTCCTGTGAACTGGTGAAAAATAAATAAAATAAAATAAAATAAGGAAGAAAACAAAAAAGAAAAGGCAGAAAACAAATCCTTAAGATGTAGTGTGGAAACCTTAATATATCAGATTGTTGAATCTTTACAGCAAGAAAACGAGAAAGAAAAACAAGGGCTTCCTAAATTCCTCATTGAATTCATCATAACTTGAATATCAAACAAACAATTAATATCTATACATAAGTCATATGCATAAAGGAAATGAAATCTCAACTAAGGATAGAATTATCATTATCAATATTATATTAAATAGAAAAAAAAAATAGAATAAAATATTGTCCTCCAATTAGATGGAGATGTTAAAGAACATTAATAAAAAATACTTTTTTGAGTAAGATTCAATATAATATTGTCGTTGTCAGGTCCCAAGTCCTGGATGAGAAAAGTGGATGATTGTGTTAGGTAGTCGACAACCAGCATTAAACTTGTCGAATAAACATGACATGAATTCTTTAATACATTGTGTTAATACTAGGGTGCTCCTAGAAGCAACGCGATGTATGACTTGAATACAGTGACAGTGAGCAAGGGCCGCTGCAACGAAGTTTGGAAAATCCATGAGAGCTTAGGAAGCAACAAGCAAGAAGATTATTTGTTTGTTTTGTGGCGCCAACAAATGAGGTTGATGACTTATATATTGATTCTAAGCTCCAATGATTCGTGAAACATAACTTTAGAGCATTAGGGAGGATCCAAAATGTCACACATGAGGGAAGATGAAACTTGAAAGAGAGCTCCTTTTTTTTTTAGTGTTTTGGGCTCTTTAGATAGAGGAGATTGATTCGTACAACTTTAAAAAGTTAAGATCAATTTGATGTGATCTTTTTCCCCTTTCACCTCCCTTCTTCGTAGTCCTTACGTCCAACTTCACCTCCAAAATCAAGCCAACATCCTCCCCTAACCAAACTCCACGTTTCCTCCCCCACAAGACGCCGGCCACCCTCACCCGCCCCATTCAACCCACCGGCTTAACCCCCTCCCATCCCCCATTACCTTTTTGGATTCTTCCTATTTTGATTGCCATAATTTAGTGTGTATTTGAATTCAAATTTCCCTAAATTTGAAATTCAAATCCTTTCATAAATTATAAAATCTAGTTTAGGTAAGTTTCCAAATTTTCGCTCCCTTGGATTTTAAATAACTTAGGACGACTCAATTTGTCCTAAAATATAATCCATTTAATTAAGGAGATATTAAAACCCCCTTAATTTCCTCCCTCCCTCGCCCCCTAGCCGCCGGCCATACAAGGCCCAAACGCCGGCCGCCCCCACTTCAATTCTTCCTTTTTTTGGATTTCCAAATTTAATTCCATTAATTGGGAATCAATTTAGGATCCCAATTAATTAAATTCAGAAATTCAAATCCTTTCCTTTTTGTTTTAACTTATTTTAGGAAAGTTTCCTAAGAAGATTCAATTTAATTTTAAATTAGATTAGATAATTTCAAAGCTTTCCTAATTCCTAAACTTAACTTTAGAAACCTCATTTAAATCCGAAACTCTCCACCTTTGCAAAATCTGAAACTATTTTCAAATTTTTGGTCTTGGCTCTCCTCCCTCTCACTTGCAAGAGAAACTTCTTTCTCTTTGTCAATCCTCAAGAACCCTAGCAAGACGAGCGGAGATTTGCTTCCTATCTCCCATGAATGGCGGATCCAAAGACTGAATACGGCCTAACTTGGGACGAAGACGACTACACCGACATTCTTCGATCAACCTTCTTCGACGTGAATCCAAGGATTGATCATACCGTCGAGGACTACTTGGAGCGTATTCTGGACACCTTAGTAGAAGCAATCGACGAGCACTTTGAAGGCGTCGAGTGGAGGATCTCCACCACTCCTTAACGAGAGGTTCTCTTCTCCCCCTTTTCAATATATTTCTTTAATCTAACTCTCTCTTGCATTTGATTGTAGACTTGTAGTCACGAAGGACGGCTCTTCTTGCTCAAGCTAAGCTTAATAAACGTAGGATTTTGAGTGCACCTTATTGCTAATTAATTTTAATTGTTAGATTAGGGATTGTATTGAAACTACTACTTCGGCATCAAGTGATTTACTAATCTATTTTAAAAGTTCTTCTGAAACTCTTGTCTTGCGATTTAGCCTAAGCGGGGGTGACGCCTTTCTTATTTTATTCGTTGTTTTAGAATGCTAAAGGTTTCTTCATTACTATTCAAATCAAGGGTTGTGCAAATTCCTTACAAACATTGCATTCATTCGTAGTCCTGCATCAGAGAGGGAGAGGGCAATTCGACCTATGAGTGAGTAGGATTGATAGAGTCAGGGGGGACTTGTGCATTATGAGGGCTTGCATTTGAGAGGAGTTCTATGCTTCGTTTGAAACAACTTTCTTACTACTTTATAAAACAGCTATTTTAGTACAAAAAAATTTTGAACTAAAAATTTTATACTAAAAAGTGGCTTTAGAATGTAGCAAAAAAGTTGTCCCAAACAAAACTCTAATATGATAAGCTAGAAGGGTGTGGGAATGACTCATGAGGAAATATATTTGAGTAGTGGGTGATTTAATAGGTAAGTGGATTAGGTTGTGTTAGTGGGCAATTAGTTAGGCTTTTATTTATTTTTTATTATTTTAATTATTACTTAGATTTAATTTATTTTATTTTGATTTTTTAAATTTTATATATATATATATATATATATATATATATATATATATATATATATATATATATTATAATATTATATATATATTGAATATTTAAATAATAATAAATAACTATTTATATTAACAATGTATCGATCCACTCACTAAAATTTCATCGCTCGTGCTTCAACCCAGTTTTGCAAGATTTGTGTCAATAAAAAACCCCGACCAATATGAAATTTTTAATTGTTTTTTATTTGATTGTTGTTATTTATTTAATTAATTGTTTTTTAATTTTTTAAATTATATATATAATATTTAAATTTTAAAATAATTAAGAGGTTTGATGGATAAGTATAGAGAGAATAAGGAGCATCTATATATGATAATTATTGATTTAGAGAAAGCATATAATTAAGTTCCAAGAGAAGCGCTCTGAAGAGTTATAGAAAAAAAAAGTTAATAATGCCTATATTCAAGTCATTAAGGATATATATGTAAGAGCTGTTACTTGTGTTCAAACACAAGGTGGTTTGACCAAGTATTTTCCTATCTCGGTTAGTTTAAATCAAGGATTAGCTTTTAGCCTATATCTTTTTGTTTTAATCATGAATGTTTTTACTAGACATTTACAAGAGGATGTGCCCTAGTGTTTGCATTTTGCATATGATATTCTTCTTGTTGATAAGACTAGAGAGGGAGTTGAAGGAAAAATTGAATTTGGGATGTCAACCTTAGAGTCAAAATATTTTTTAGTAGATCTAAAACCGAATATATGGACTGTAATTTTAATATTAATAGATCTAGTGGGATATTGTGACTTTGGGTAATCAAGTCATTAAAAAGAGAGCATGTTTTAGATATTTCGGTTATTTGTCCAACGTGATAGTGAAATAGATGTGAATATTATTACTAGAATTGAAGTTGGATCATTGAAGTGGAGGAATGCAACAAGCCTGTTGTGTGATAGAAAAGTACCCCTCAAACTTAAGGTAAAATTTTATAAGATGGTGGTGAAACCTGCAATGCTTTATGGCGCAAATTGTTGGTTGTTAAAAGAGAAGCATAAAATTAAGTTTAGTGTTGCAGAGATGAGGATACTCAAGTGGATGTGTGGTTTTACTCTTAAAGACAATGCGAAATGAGCACATATGTGAAATAGTTGGAGTTGCTCTAATGACAGATGAAAATAGAGAGTCGTCTTAGAAGATTTGATCACTTAAAACATCAGCATTCTAACCCAATTAGGAGAGTAGATGTATTAGATCTAGCCTATGTTAAGAAAAGTTGAGATAAATCTAAAAATACTTGGTTAGAAAAGTAGAGATTTAAAAGAGAATTTAGCTTTTAATAAGACACAATGGAGAAAAAAGATTCATTTAGCCGACCCCACATAGTGGGATAAAGCCTTGATGTTGTTGTTGTAAGACAACCAAACGAGGTGGGTATGATTGTCGATGAAGGAAATAAATCATCTAATGATAAAGATATTTTTTCACTCTAGGTAATCTCCACACATCATTATGGACTAAAGCAAAAAGTTGAGAAGGTTTGTAGGTTTGATTGTGATATGAAATATGAGCTTGTTTAGCCAGGTCAAAATTTTCATAATTAAAACCCTTCAAATTTTTGTTGATAAATAGAGATGGAATTAATTTTTGAAGTAAAGTAAATTTTGAATGTTTTAGGCGATAGTGTCAAAGACATATCACTAGCATTATTTGAAGTGGGAATTTTTGTTGATATACAAGTTTGAGCCTGTACCTTACCTAAAGATCATTTGTTAGAAGATAAGTCCTAAATCTTAAAATAAACAACTTGAAAAAAAATGCTAACACAACTTCATTATACAGACAGATCCAGCAATTGATTTGAGGAGTATCAAACACAACAAAGAGGGATATTACAATTTGAACTTCAAGTGTCAGAAACAAGCATGTATCCTTAGTTCCAAAAATTAGTAGTTACTAGCGTCGTCCTCTCTCTAAGATTTGGAATAAATTAAAAAAACCAAACAAGTATAACAATATAAATATATTTTTAAACAACTAAGGTGAAAGTCATTGCTTTGAAAAGTAACAAATTAAATAAAACAAAATTACTTAAGTAATGGAGAGATTTCAAATTATTATAAAAGAAACCTGCTTGTTATTCTTAAGAAAGTGTACTGCGAAGGATGAAAGTCTCAATTGAATACTTGCAGAAGGCTGAGCAGCAATTTGTTCCATTCCTTTTGGGAATTCACAAAAACGTAAAACCCTGGTGGAACCATCTGCATAAACTTCAAAACCCAATTTGAAGATTTCTATTCCCTGTGGTTCCCTATCAGTTCCCTGATCATTTTCAGTTTGTTTATTCATTGGCAAATGCAGTAGCATCCCCCTATGTTGCCTCGTCTTAAAGAATGACTTCCATTTACAAACCTTGTCAATGTTGATTTCACGCATTAAATGAAAATCTGCATAAATAAAATCAGTAATGTTTAACTTAGAAAACTGATTTTAATAGTCATTCAGTGCCATTAAATGATTAAATTAATAACAATATTAACAATCTAATAATAATTAGACATGAATCACACATATTCAACCCTTAAAAACACCTATCAATCCACAAATAATTGTAGCCACAATAAACTATCTATGACCTAACTATTGGACACTTGGAAGGGCCAATTAAACTCAAATCTTCATAAAAAAACCTAAATCACTTAAATTTCCAATTCCTCAAACCTCCAAGTGATTTTTAATTTTGCTCGGATTTACGAAATGGACATCCAAATAATATTGAGGATTTAACTCCTCCAGGATGCTAAATCCCAATCTTTGGATTTACTAAATCCTACCTGTATCCATATAAGACCATAAGAAAGTCAACACAAGTTTTCTCTCGCTACTCTAGCTATACCCTAATAAAGCCAATATGAAGAGACTCTCAATACACCATTTTCAAGAACTAAACTATTATTTAAAAGCCCATAGAATTGCTTCATACAGAAATAATACTACTTTTCCATGTTGTAAACTAAAATTTTTATCTAGAAGGAAAAAAAATACTATATGCAAATTCAGCTCTAATAACTATGACAATATTTCTACAAAATTGGCTAGGAATTCATTCCTTGAACTCCTACATTAACAGAAAACTTCGCTATTCCTTGAAAGAGTTAAATGCAACTGGTCTTGAAGTTGTATATGCATAAAAAATTGCAGCTCAAGCAACCTTAAATCACACGGCGCATATGACAAAATTATGATGCCTTAGATATGCAATGTCGCAAGAAAAGTAGTATTAAGGCCTTTACTAAACATCAGACATCATAATCTCAGGACTCCTATCAATTTCAAAGTATTAAATAAAGTTTTCATTAGGAAGACGGAAGACATTTTTCTCAGATTAATATAGCAGCAAAGAAATTTAATAGTACATACCAAGAATTTCAACAATTAGCTTATGAGGTAAACTCAAATCATCCCAAACATATTCTGCAGAGGCTCCAGATGGTAAGATCTCTGCTTCAGCCAAATCCTGCAGGGGTTCAACAAGAAAAAATGCATTTCATGAAAGCATTCACATTGGGGCCTATTTCTCTTTCCTAGTCTTTATATGAAATAAGCAAAAAGGACCTTTTGATAGTACTTAATAGATGCTCCTTGCAAAAGATTCTCAATCCGGTATGGAAGTGGTATATCTGGTGGCATGTAGAAGTACAAAATTAAACTAGATCTTTCTTCTACAATATGGGCCACTGCAAATTGCGTTGTCTTGTTTTCTCGCAAATTACTTGGATTCGTTGAACTACTTGAATTCACAGAACACCCCTTGAATTTCAAGAAGAATCGACCAAGTGAAGCAATACAAATAGGGCCAGACCAGCTAGGGCTAGTACATCCAACAGCTTTAATGTAGAACTGGACAAAGATTTGCGTATTCTCACTTCTATCAGCGTGTCTCTTTAGTACAGAGTCAAAGAGGTTATGTTCCCTTCTTTTGCCTGTTTTCTTCCTTATAAGCAGCAGCATTCTCTGTCCACTCTCCACAACAGTCTCTTCAATGAATGCATCCTAATCAGAACAGTTGCAACACAAAGATGTAAGTACTCGTATGTTATAAGAGAAAATTACTTAAAATCATGTTTATAAGAGCTGGAACCTGTAGATGGCATTGTCGAACCACAATAGACTCTTTTGATTCATTTGCTATAATAAATCTAGGCACAAAAGAAACCACTTGTGTTGGGACACAAACTTTATGGACACATGGCTGAAGCGAAACCCCTAGCTTAGCAACTTTAATCCCAGCATTATCTGCAACTTCCAGTGAAAGCTCCGTGAAGCCAGTCAACGTATCTAGGTCAAGCATTTTCATAGATGTTTTCTCTTCCAACCATTTAACATACACCTTATTTGACCTATTATGAACATACCAAATGCAACAGGTATAGTGTTGAGGACTACAATCTCTGAGACTATTAAAGGAAACAACCACCTTATTGAAAATCTGCTGAATCCGAAAAAAATTATCAGCAAGATACTTACTTGAAAAACCATGATTTGATTGATTTAGGAGGTAAAAGACAGCCGGATTCAGGTGGGATATCAGAAGAGTGCATTTCAGTTTCAGTTTGTACCCTGCAAGTGTTCAAATAGGCCATTTGAGAATCAAGACGGATTTTCATGTAAAAACTTAATCAATATTACCTTGGATGAGATTTCTGGCTGGAAGAAGAGCAAAACAATGTAAGTTCAGAATTATTTTGAAGTGAGTATGCTGTAAAAATAGTCGCCTGCAAAAGAAAAAACAGTTGGAAAGGAAATTAAAAGGCTAGTATCAGAAGTAAATTTTTTATACTACAGCAGAACAAACTATATGAGAACCTTTAAATAGAAACATTGAAAAAATATAATGAAAAGATAGCAAATCAATTTTTCTGTTTATATTGTTGTACTATAGATCGATTGTTTGTCTTCAAAATACCTCTAACAGTCCCCTGTCTGAGCATGATAATCGTAAGACTGCAAAATATGCTCCACAGGCAAAATCTAACTCTATGTCGATAAAGTGTACATCATTCCGCCTTTTTTCCAACTTCTTAACCCAGGCACCACTATTAACTGGTTTGCTTGTAGAGCTATATGCATTTAAGGTGATTCTGAAATATATATTAACTGGATTTGCATAGAAATATGCACTTGACTGGCATGGAATGATAGCCTGCCTCCCGATATAGGGAAACTCCTCCATGATACACTTATCTGCAAAAGAAGTGGAAGTTCAAGCACAAAAAGACAAAAAAAAATCTCAAACATCGAAATTGCTCCAAATTAAGCATTTCACCTGGATGATCATCAGATAAAAAAACAAATATCTCTGACTGTAAGAGATTATAAACTTGAATTGTGGGATATATGAAAATTTCTTTTTGTACTTGCATAGCAACTGGTGAGGAACGACCCTCTTTTTGATCGCCAAGATTTTGAGGCTGCATTAATGGTACATCTCTTCGAATTGTCCGTATTAGAAAATGCAGATCAGAAATGTGCTGGTCTTCCATGGTAATAGGGCAAGACAATGTACTAAACAAAGATTTTGATGATTTAACACCTAAAGCTTTTCTGAATCTATAATTTAATTTATCAAATATTCCAGAGATATGCAGAGCTTTTCCACCTTCAATTTCTTCGGACCAGAGCAAAGAAATATTTTTTTCATTGTTTTCTGTGTAATCAGCTATTCGAGGTCTCAAAGAAAGTAGGAATTTTCCTGGCAATTCAAACACAGAAGGATATAGAACAACGATAAAAGAAATCGCTAGGTGTAGCATGAATAAAAACAAGTAAATCTAAAATTCTGCCAATTTTCCAGAACCAACAAACTTCCCAGCTTGCTTTTATTGGAATGGCATGCTATCAATAAATATGCATGCATATCACTACAATAGATGCTAATCTTAAGTCTACTTCCAGCAGTTGAAGAAAAAATATAACAAACTTTCCTTCAAGTGAAAAAATAGGGGAAAATAAAACAAGGTAAGGCAGATGATTGATGAATAAAATTCAGGTGAAGTAAGATCCCAATGCCAAAAAACACGAATTACGGATAATTTTGCAAACAATAAATTTTCAATACATCCTTGTACAAGGTTAATTCATAAACTTTTTGAAAGCAAGGGTACAACCAGGGATTGAGTTGTGACAAAAAACTAATTTTAAAAGCCATAATTACTAAATGGCATTATATATATATATATATATATATATATATAATCTACTCTTTTTCTTTATAGATGAAATATCAATCTATCTCTATTTGTTTAGCTTTGCAAGATGAACATAATTTTTTGAACACTTAAGAGAGCCTTGTCACAATATATTTTTAGAGATTTTTTTTTTCACTTGACAGCACAATACTTCTATCAATTTTCTAACCACGTTCCTTCCCAATGCTAAAAGCCAGAGCCCGGTGTTCAGTTCCAGCATTGCTTCTTGAGACCACAAAAAAAAAATTTAAGTGTAATTTTATAATAAGATAATGATAAGAGTACAATAAAGACAATTACCGAGAATTGCTAGATTACCTAAAAAAATCAATGATCAAATTAATTTATCTGCAATTGGATGACAGGATTTGTATTGAAATGTAATATAGTATAATATAGATGATTTACGGTCTCCTCTCTATTGCATCTCGCATCCACCATTACAAGTAGGGTTGGTGTAGCACATAACACCCTCATCCCCTTATTCTTAATCCTCTCTCTCTCTCTCTCTCTCTCTCTCTGACTCTCTTTTGATTTCTCTCTCTTGCACCGATTATCTCTCTCTCTCATCAGAATATCTATCGACCTCTCTTGTTCTCTCAACCTCTTGGGCCAACCCCCTCTCCCTCGACGTGTCATTTCATGGCCTAAGGTCCGGTTATCATTAAGTCACGGTGAAAGAAAGTGACAATAAGAAGACAGCACTTGACACCATGTATGTACATTTTGAATTTTTGGTTATATCGTTTGGATTAACAAATGCCCCAACAATCTTTATGGATATGATGAACATAATTTTCAGACCTTATCTAGATCAATTTATGATACTTTTTAATGATGATATATTGGTGTATTCGAGGAAAAGCATGTCAATCATTTGAGGATAGTTTGCAGAGAGAACATAAGTTGATTGCTAAGTTTTTCAAATGTGAGTTTTGGTTAAAAAGAAATAAAATTTTGGGATAACAATAGACCGTGAAAAGGTAAAAGTGATTGCTAAATGGCCAAGAACCACCTGTGTAATAGAAATCAAAAGTTTTCATAGCTTAGCATATTACTAAAGACGATTTGTGAAATGATTTTCTCATATTGCTTTGAAATTTGAATGACCGACTGAGTGTGAACAGAGCTTTTAGAGGATAAATAAGTGCTTGACATTGGCACCTGTGTTAACCATTCCAAAGGGTACTGATATATTTTAGATGCATCTTTGTAAGAGTTGGGTTCTATATTGAGCAGATGATGAACGCATCACAAATGCACAGTAATTGCAGATGATGAACGCATCACAAATGCACAAGTTGAGAAAGACAAGGATCTCATTTAGCTACTTGCAAGATACCATATAAAAATAGCAAGGACCTACACTTACCAAGACTTAAAGACATCAATGTCCTCTTAGAGCCACCATAAAAATCTAATGCATCAAACACAGCCCTAGAAGCATCAACTGAATTCCCGTCCTCAAGCAAAATAGAAGCAGATTCTGTTTTGGCTTCTTCTGGCCGCCGGAACAACAATTCCATAGGGAATCCGCTTTCATTTCGTAATCTAAGCAAAGGGAAATAATAACTGACAATCCTTCCTACAAAATTCCAAATTGTAATCTTTAGAAGCTGATAGAAATAACAATAATATATTATAGATTGCTAAGTATCATCATATAAGCAAAACGTGAAAAATCACCTCATTATTCGGTGAAACCTCAACCACAACAAAGGGTCCAGGAAATATTCTTGAATCTGCTTGAGGCAATGAACAACACTAATAAAAATTTAAAATTATAACTTGAAGATTTCACCGGTTGAATCTTAAAAATGCAAGCAGTACAGCTCAGTTATGTGAAAATGCAAAACAGCTTGACCTAGATGGATAATCCCTACCAAATGACTTTAGCCTGCCTTCTTCAACCAGGTATATGCACCCGTCTAGTAAAAAAAATGGCCAAACACTAACTAGCCTTGCTTTCCCTCATCATTTGAGCGCTAACCATTTTTTCTTGGTCATTCAAAACAGTTAATGGCAAAAGATTTCTTGTGAAAAAAATATATGTAGAAGTGTTCATGATTATGAGGATGAAAGATCCTGGCCAAGTTGTTAAGGTTGTTAGAATCTGTAGGTTTCTTAGCTAGGCGTGATAGAAAGGATGCTTTGCGGAAGGCATATCTTCAATTTGGTATGTTTAGTTTTGTTTTGAAAATTAAGATCAATGGTAATTTTTCGATTATGAGAAAATGATCAAAACGGTTCTTTAACTCTTTATGAAGTACCAAAATAATCCTCAACTATATTAAAGAAATATTTTGTTCCCTCAAATCTTTTAAAAAGAACCAAAATAGTCCCATGATAGGAGTATTTTGATTTTTTTCTTTAAAGAGTTGAAGGACCAAAATGGTCCTTTAATATAATTGGGCACTATTTTGCTCTTTCATCAAGAGTCAAGGGACCATTTTGATCATTTTCCCACTTTCCCTTATTAAAGGGGGGGTTAGTTGAAGGAAATTAATACAATTTACCTCTCTTAAAAGTATATCCTAAAAGATTAATAACTTATCATCATGTGCAAGTTCCATCATCTTATCGTAAGATAGTATAGTATTTATTTGGGTTAATTACACTTATCAACCCTATAGAAAGTCAACATTACAAATACCTCCACCTTGTTTTTTGGAATTACACTTATATGCCTTATTAATACCAAGGTTGTGAAAATCGGACCGGAGAATGAACCGGTAAAAGGAGCGGTTCATGGTTTGATCGGTTCGACCGGTTGAATCGGGGTCAAACCAGATGACATAATAAATAAAATTTAGATGACATACAAATCATAAAATAATATAAACTTTTTATTAAAAAATAAATTGAATTCACACGTTACTAATATCTTATGTAATTTTAAATTTAAATGTATTCAATCTTTAAATTTAATTCAAATTTAACAAAAATTTAACTTACATATCAATTAACAAGTTTAATATAAATTATTATAATTTATGTTATATATTATATATAATTTATATTTATAATTTATATATTAAATTCATATTATTATTTTACATTTATAAATTATTGAGGTTAGATTAGATTATATAAATAAATAATTAATTAATTTTTATAGTATAAAAAAATAAATTATATTAAGAATAAAATTTATTTAATATTATTAATTAAAAATAAATACTATTTCCATCATAAAAAGTTTATTTTAAAATTCTATTTTAAAATGGATAGTGTGTGTTGTAAACTTAAGAATTAAGAAGCAAAAAATAAGAGCTTTAGTTTTATAAGTCCCACATCACTTAGGAGACTTTCTCTTGGTAATGCTTTTAATTTATATTGGCTTTTGAGCTAGAATGAAGTAGTACCTCATGTAAAGTGATGAAATTTGTGAAATTTTTAATTTAAAATTAATTATAAATATTACTTAATATTTTAAAATAATTTATTTAAATATTCAAAAAATACAAAAGTTGAACCGGCCAATTCAAGAGAACCGTGACCAATTCGACTATTTCCAGTTGAACCAACGGTTTTGTCCGGTTCTAGTAAGTTTGATGCAGGAGTGGTTCTCAGGATGAACCGGACCAGCCATAAGACTAGTTCATGGTTGAACCGGTCGGACCGGTCGATCCGGTCCGATTTTTAAAACATTGATTAATGTTATAGTACATGTAATCTCAATATATTTTTTAAAATTACGCATGCTTCCAATGTTTTAAAAATTTGACCGGACCGGTCGGTCCGACCGGTTCAACCGTGAACTGGTCTTATAGTCGGTCCAGTTCATGCTAAGAACCGCTTCTACATCAAACCGGCGAGAACGGGACAAAACCGCCAGTTCAACCAGAAACCGTTGAACCAGTCACATTTCTCTTGAACCGGCCAGTTCAACTTTTGCATTTTTTAAATATTTAAATAAATTATTTTTAAATACTAAATAATATTTATGATATAACTTTAAATTTGAAATGCTCAATTTTAAATTAAAAAATTTCAACCAAGCATTTCACAAAGTTTCATCACTTAACATGATGTACTACTTCTTTCAAGCTCAAAAGTCAATATAAAGTACAAGCATTACCAAGAAAAAGTCTCTCAAGTGATGTGAGACAAAAAAAATTAAAGTTCCTAATTCTTTCTTCTTAACTTTTAAAGTTGCAACATACACTATCCATTTTAAAATAAATTTTTTAAATTAACTTTTTATGATGTAAATACTATTTATTTTTAATTAATAATATTAAATAAATTATATTCTTCATTTTTTATGTACTATAAAAATTATTTATTTATTTATTTACAATACATGATCTAATTTAACTTCAATAATTTATAAATTTAAAATAATAATATAAATTTAATATATAAATTATAAATATTAATTATATATAAATATATAACATAAATTAAGAATAATTTATATTAAACTTATTAATTCATTTGTAAGTCAATTTTTTGTTAAATTTAAATTAAATTTAAAGATTGAATATGTTTAAATTTAAACTTATATAAGATATTAGTAATGTGTGAATTTCAATTTATTTTTTAATAAAAATTTTATATTATTATATGATTTTTATGTCATCTAAATTTTATTCATTATGTCATCCAGTTCGACCTCGGTTCGACCGGTCGAACCGATTGAACTGTGAACCGCTCCTTCTATTGGTTCATTATCCAGTCTAATTTTCACAACCTTGCATTCTTCCTTTATTTGTTAGATATAATTTTAAATGTTAATGAAAGAATGTCATATATATAGCTTGTAAATGTAATTCTAGGAAACACTAAACATGTGTAAAATGGATTATCCACAAAAGGAAGTGTAATTGAAGCTATTTATTTATAAACACGTCACATTATTTTTTCTTCTAATTACTGTGTCCACAAATTCTCAACTTTCAACTTATAGTCCCAAAATTCAGCATAACAAATCTAACATTGATTCCAGATCTAGTCAACCATTACATACTTTCACCACATTTGGACTTAAGCCGTGATACATCACTTCCTGTGAACTGGTGAAAAATAAAATAAAATAAAATAAAATAAAGGAAGAAAACAAAAGAAAGAGAGCAGAAAACAAATCCTTAAGATGTAGATGTGGAAACCTTAATATATCAGATTGTTGAATCTTTACAGCAAGAAAACGAGAAAGAAAAACAAGGGCTTCCTAAATTCCTCATTGAATTCATCATAACTTGAATAATCAAACAAACAATTAATATCTATACATAAGTTCATATGCATAAAGGAAATGAAATCTCAACTAAGGATAGAATTATCATTATCAATATTATATTAAATAAGGAAAATAAAAAATAGAATAAAATATTGTCCTCCAATTAGATGGAGATGCTTAAAGAACATTAATAAAAATACTTTTTTGAGTAAGATTCAATATAATATTGTCGTTGTCAGGTCCCAAGTCCTGGATGAGAAAAGTGGATGATTGTGTTAGGTAGTCGACAACCAGCATTAAACTTGTCGAATAAACATGACATGAATTCTTTAATACATTGTGTTAATACTAGGGTGCTCCCTAGAAGCAACGCGATGTATGACTTGAATACAGTGACAAGTGAGCAAGGGCCGCTGCACCGAAGTTTGGAAACATCCATGAGAGCTTAGAAAGCAACAAGCAAGATGATTATTTGTTGGTTTTGTGCGCCAACAAATGAGGTTGATGACTTAAATTTGATTCTAAGCTCCAATGATTCGTGAAACATAACATTTAGAGCATTAGGGAGGATCCAAAATGTCACACATGAGGGAAGATGAAACTTGAAAGAGAGCTCCTTTTTTTTTTAGTGTTTTGGGCTCATTTAGATAGAGGAGATTGATTCGTACAACTTTTAAAAAGTTTAAGATCAATTTGATGTGATCTAAGGAACCTAGAAGTGCATGCATGTGTAGGTGATTTATCAATTTGGTGTGATCATATGCTTAAGTTACTTGTCATTGCTCTCAATCTTTCAACTTGCAAATTGCATTAATCATGCTTAGATAATTTCAATGCATGGTGGGGTATGATATAAAGGTCATTAAAGGCCATAAAATACTCCACCCTCGATTTTAAATGTACTTACAAATTAAATAAAGATATTTGTGAATTTGCAAATCTTGAGTATGCAAAATCTTGGCAAATGACCTATAACATGCATTCAACCAAAGTTTGAGTGATGCAACCCAAACCGAACAACTTAGTTTGATTAAGTTTGTGGCCATTTAAATGTGAATTATTCATCACTTCAATCTTCTAAATTTGGAAAAAATATCAAGCATAAATCCAATCAATTTTAGTTGTCATAGGATTTGAAATATAAACATGAAAGTTAATGAAAGACCCCACTAGTTACTTACAAGCTTTGCAAATTAATTAGAACTCATTCTTGAACATTTAGCAAATTTAGAGGAAAAACACAAATGTCATAGCTATGCAAGCCTCCCATATCCTTAAGTTAACCTTGGCATAACTTGTGATTTGGTAAAGGAGTGGCGCATGCTACACAATGTGAAATCATACACTTTATCATTCAAATTGTGACCAAATGACAACGTCTAGCCTGGGGTTTGATCATAAGCGAAGGATTGGACACAACATGAATATATTGCATGCAAGATAGGTGCATTGGACACAAGTCCAACGACTTGTCGCCTCGCCGCCACCCTCTTTGGCTCTAACATGAAAGCAAATCATGAGAAAACATCATATTTCCACAATTTGACTAAGAGGACAACGAACATATGGTTCAATTTGGGGTTTTGGAAAGCAAAATGCAAGGTTTCTATGGACCTAAATGAGTGTCATACACACAAACAAAAGGCTTGGAGACCTATGTTTTCTAAGTTTGAGGAATTTTACCTCACCACAGCGAGTCGCAGTGTGCCGAAAATGCTCTCTCGCCTTGCAAAGGCGAGATGGAGGAAGAGGCTTGCTATCCAAAGTGCTCTGGACATCGCCCGCACTATCACGAGCTTGCCAGAGTTGACCTTTTGAGCTTGATAACCTCCAAAATCAGCTAACAAGAGGAAACAAAGTGTAGGAAATGGAGGTAGACAGCAGCCCAACCACACAACAATCTTATGTTCTCTATTTGGAGGAACAACAACAGCAAGGGAGAATTTTCCACTCGATTGAATGAGAAAAAGGAGAAGGTAGCTGTAGGAAATGGAGCTCTCCAGTCACATAATAGCAACTCTGAACTTCGATCCTCACCATCGCACACAAGGAGTTCAAGTCCTTATCTCCTTCACTGGTTCGACCTCAAGCACGCCCAAAAGGGGCTCCCAAATCTAAACGACCCAGCTAGATTGCACGCATATGACTTTCCTTGCTCCGTTCAACTCAGACACACGTACGCAAGACCAGATGCTCGGCTCTCTCTCTCAGGTCACAAGCAGGAGGCCCGACTAAGCTCCCTCTCACACGCTCGATTGTACAAACGGGCCACACAACATGAAGAAAAAAGTCGCTATAAGACGCTCCCCCTCTTGGTTTTGGGTTGGACACGCATAGAGGACCCCCCTTTCACTCAGCCTAGATACACGCAAGCAGAAGAAAATCGAAGAAGCCTCCTCCCTCACACGCTCTACTCTCTCTTGTTCGCTTGGGGACACACGAAGCAGAAGGGGAGACCAACCCCTCTCCCACTCTCTATATACCTGAAACGAAGCACACCCGCTCGATTTGATCTTCTACTGCAAGATATGATCTCTTGTTGGACGATCCCTGCTAAAGCTGTATAAATCAATAGGAAAGGGAGAAAAGACCAGCAACCAACTGCTCTTTGAATTTCAACTGTTGGATTTGATTTCCAAATTAGAATGAGCTCAGATTTGATCAATTGGGCTGATTGGGTTTGAAATTGAGCTCCATTCGACTCGATTTGAGCTTGATTGGTCCAATAGAGTCAATTTGATGATATTATACTCGAATCGGTACCGATTTGAGTCAAATTGGGTTCGATAGAGTTCGATTTAATTCGATCGAATCAATTTAATGAAATTGGACTCGAATTGATTTAATTTGGATTTGATTGAGCCTAATTGGATTGAATTTATGTCCGATTTGAGTCGATTTAGGTTTGACGGGGTTGATTTGAATTGATCGAAACCCGATTGGGTTTGGTTTGACACAATTTGAGTTAAGTCGACATGAAAAATGCATCAACATGTGGAGCATCATCACAGGAGCAGATCTATCAACAATAGAATATATTTGATATTTTTACATTTTATAGTAGGTCATTTCTGATTTTGCTTTTGAGGGTTGGATAGTTTCCTTCCTGTTATAATTTCTTTTAATGGTAATAATATTATTGTGTTGGCGTACTATTATTTAAATTCATACTAATGAAATGACAATTCAATCTCTCTTTCATTATTTATTCTAATATATTATGTTATATTATTTGTAATTTTGTATATGCACTTTTTTTTATAAGTATAAAACATATATTTTATCCTTTATTGCATCCTGTGTTGTCAAGGTGCACCGCCTTCCAAACCTAATTGTGACAGTGAAGGTTATTATCTTATGCATATTTAATCATGGTAGCCCTTTTAAACTCTAATCTTCTCTTTTTTGTGAGAGAATTAACAACATAAATTACAAAATTCATAAAGATAACACAAATAAGATGGAATAAGACGAAGGATGATGATAACATACCATCAAACTCAAATTACGCTATTAGACTCCCTAAATAAAGAACGTATAGCCATCCCCCAATTTGTGTTGCTTTTTACTTATCAGCTGTTTTCCTCTGAACATGTTATGATCAGTCTTTTACCTTACCAATTATAACTTCTACTTATCCAGCATTTCCAGTTAAATTCTTTAAAGTCTATATAAAAAATATAATGAAAAATAGCATACCTATATCATAGAGCAAACCATTCTACCGGATATAAAAGGATTCCCTTAGACATACCTAAGACATAAGAAACCAAAGCGGTGTAGTGCATAATGAACATAGCTTAAACACTAATGAGATATGAGTAAATAGATTAGAGTAAGTGCAACAAGGCATTCATCAAGAACAACAAACTACAACAAGGATTGAAATAACGAAGCATTTACCTTTAGGCGAAACTATACGTGTTCTCCATGCAAAAAAGCAAGCGCTTGAAAGAGAAATAGAAATTGGTGAAGTTGAAAATCCCCCATTATCCGAAAGAATAATAGATGCAGAGCGTTCATTGAATGGGAGCTGCTCAGCCAACGCTGCAAACCTTACAAGTTACAAAGTAGTTAAAATAGAAAAAAAAAAGGTATTAATTGATGAAAGAGGTGTAAGAGATTAGATTGGTACTTGAATAGTTTGAGAAAACCAAGCAGAAGAAATATAAAGTATAAAAAATGAAATAAACATTAAATACGTGTCATTGACTCAATACAAGCTCACAAGATACAAGCCAGTCAATACTAAAAGAGATATTTAGGGTATAGAGTGAGATTTGCATAGGTTGTACTATGAAAAGGTTAAATGGATGCTACTTTTTCACTTGAAAAGGTACGGATTAGCTCGGCATCTCGTAGATAATGTAAAGAGGTATAATTTAAAGGCATCCACACCCAATGTTCCTTTGACACAAGCATTTCGAATGTTTTAAAGCTCATTTGAATCGCAAAATATAAAATGTCGAAACACGATAAGTTCAATTTTTTAGACCTTTCTCCCACTTTTTTTTTTTGAAGGAAATTATTATAACAAAAATTATATTAATACCTCAAGAAAAATCACCAAGAATTGCAAGAGAAAAAAGTACAAAAGATCATATACTTTCAAAAAGATACTTTCACTTCTTGATATAATATAATTGCAATGTTTTAATATAATTGCACTGCACTTACACGCTTCTTGAGATGAGCAAAATTTAAATTCATTTTTATTTTAACATGTGCAACATTCTCATGCATGAAATTTTAGACGTGTATTTGTCGAAAAACATGTGAATGAGTTTATCTCAATGATTTGATATATTGTGCATGCATTTCAATGCATTTTTATATTTTTCAAGTATTTGCACATTACACTTGCACACTTTTCAATGTGTTTAGACTATGAGCTAACACATTTTTTGTGTATTTATATGCTTTTTAGTGCATTCACACAACATTGGAACAACGAACAAAGGTACTTAATTTTGAAAATCATGTTATAACTTGTCTGTTCAAGGTGACGGTTGATGTAACCAAAAGCTCCCAAAATTAGTAGGAGACCCTTGGTCACAAAAAAGAAACAAAAACGTTCCTTATAATTTAAAATAAAAGGACAAACAACACTTTAAAAACTTTTAAACATAACATGACATTTCAAACTTATGACATAAATATATCTAAAGAAGCTTTTCCTGGTCGAGAAGAAAGATACAAATGAGGTGGATACTTGCGGAGAGAAGAAAGAGATAAGAAGCATGAGATGAAGTTGAAGAGATGAGAAGCTCGCAAGCTTTCTGATGTGAATCCAGGAATCAAATCTTATGAAACTAATAGAAGTTATGTAAAATAATGGACGTACAATCTCTAGCTTTGCGAAATTGACAAATCAAAGGAGATCTTGGAAGTTAACCACGCTTAGGCAAGATAATTCGACTAAGTTTACAAGATCAATAAAATAACGACTCCAATAAAGCAATGCGAATGATTAGATCAACGTGAATCCCAAGGTTAACAAAGCGATGGCTCACCTTGAGGCCGCTCTCATTTACCTATCCCTAAGCTTGCTGGGAGAAGAAGAGCCACGCTAGTGAAGAGACCACTCCGAGGAAGACGATGCCATAGATCCGTAGAGGAGGAGAGGAGGGCGCCGGGTTTGGAAGATGTGTGGAAGATCGTCCGTCGATAGACCAATTGTACTCCGGCCGTTGTCTATCAATAACTTTGATGAGAGAGGGAAGAATCCGTTCCAAGTAATCCCCCACCGTGTCTTCGTCGGATTCGAATCCGGCGTCAAAGAAAGGAGAAAGTAGTATGTCGAGGTTTCCTTGAGCATCAAAAACTAATCCCCATTCGAGTTCAGGATCCGCCATGAAACATGGAGAAGGCGCTGAATAGTTGCCGCAAGAAGACTTCTAAAAGGATGGGGATAGTGGGCGGCGGCTTGGAGAATCCAAGGGGGAGGAGGCCGGCGGATGTATGAGGGTGGAGGAGGGAGGAGTGCAGGAATTATCTTCAAAACTGAGAGAAACTTCAGTTTTGGGGAATTTTAGGAGAGAAGGGATGAGGATTTGAAATTACAATTAATGTAATCAAGGCATTAATTGTAAATTTCAAATATGGAGGGATTAAAGGAGGAAAACTGAAATTATTTTCAGTTTTATGAAAGAGGAGGGAAGATTTTAATCCTAATTTGAATTTCGAATAGGATTAAAGGGGTTTAATGGAGCATTGATTGGATTTCCCCATAGGGAGGCCGGCGGCATGCTTGAGGAGAGAGGGAAAACCATGGAGAGGAGGGGGGTTTTAATGCAAGATTTGATGACGTGGCGAAGCAATTAAAACTCCAAATTAAATAGATTTGAAATAATTTTCTCTTGAATAGTTTCCAAATTTGGATTTCCAAATTAGGAAATAATTCAAATTTTGAAATTTCAAATCTCAAACTTGAGGTTGGGGAAACTAAGAAGTGATGCCCATGGGAGGAGGGTGGTCGGCGTGGTGGTGGACGGTGGGCTGGGGCTGGGCCGGCGGTGGGAAATCTTAGGGGGGGGGGGGGCGGCGGCAAGAGCAAGGTCAAAGGAAGTGGGGAAGAGTTCTTGAGGGGAAGAGGATTGTGTAAACAAAATAATTAAAAGAAAAAACACAAAACTAATGGATAACTAGAGAACTCACTAAGAGATCTCAAGGAGGAGGCACTCACCAAGAGAACCTCATGCACTCACAAAGAGAACAAGCTATGGGAAATTTTCATTCAATTCATCAATAATCAAAATAGTACAAGCTCTAGCCTTTATATAGGCTCCACATCATACGGAAAATAAAAGACTACAATGCCCATGGGGCAAAACAAACACTACTTCCCTCATAGGGGTACAAACGGAAAAGACAAAATATAAATAACATGAATATAATAAGACATCAAAAATAAAGACTCTGAATCAGGGCCGTCGATCGACGCCTCCGGCGATGGTACACGTGTCGGAATCTGATGCCCTCATCACTCTCCCCGGGTGGGAAAGAGCTCGACCCTGTCGAGCGAGGGTCCTGAGAACTCTCGTACAGCTCCAAGATGTCGGGATCCAGTCTCTGTATCTCCTCACGATCTAGCCATGTGTCCTCCGTCTCCGGCTTTCCTCTCCAACGCACTAAGTATCTTTGGCGACCGCCGTTCCTGGTGGAAATGATCTCATCACTGAGTATGGTTTCAATCTTCTCCGCATTAGGTAATGGGGGAATTTTGGGAAGTGGGGGCAGGCTGGGGTCTCACAAGGTATGGACTCACAAGGCTCAAGATGTAGTGGATTTTCAGGGTTAAAATCAGGTCCATCAAAGGTTACTAGATCCTCTATGTTAAACGTGGGATTCATGTTGAAACCTTCGGGAAGGTCCAAGACATAGGCATTACTGTTTATTTTTGAAGTTATTTTAAAGGGACCTGCGCTCTTAGCATGAAGTTTCTTAACGGCCCCTGGAGGGAACCGTTCCGGACGAATCCGAACCATGACATAGTCTCCAACTTCGAACTCCTTGAAGCGTCTCTTAAGGTCAGCATTAAGTTTGTACCTCTCATTACTTTGCACGATTCTTTTATTAATTTCTTGATGCAATTCCTGGATATGCGATGCAAATGCAGATGCAGACTCTGACACCCTAAGCCTAGGACTCATGGGGAGTAAGTCGATTGGCTGCCTAGGTTGGTACCCATAAACAATCTCAGCAGGACTCATACCGGTGGTTCGATTGACAGAATTATTGTAGGCAAATTCGGCAATGGTAGTTTGGAATCCCAATCCCTAATGTTGTCTCCCACTAAAGTCCTTAGAAGGTTCCCAAGGCTCCTATTAACTACTTCCGTTTGGCCGTCCGTTTGGGGGTGAAAGGCGGTGGAGAATTTCAACTTGGTGCCCATCTTAATCCATAAAGTCTTCCAGAAATAGCTTGTAAATTTTACATCTCGATCCGACACAATTGTCTTAGGGAGTCCATGGAGTCGGACAATCTCATTAAAGTAAAGCTTGGCAATCCTAGAGGCATCAAAAGTTTTGGCACAAGGGAGAAAATGGGCCATTTTAGAGAAACGATCTACTACGACACAAATGGAATCGTGCTTCTTAAAGGTTTTTGGTAAACCTAGGACAAAATCCATACTAACGTCTTGCCAAGGGCAGTTGGGGACAGGGAGTGGCATGTAGAGGCCAGTGTTTTGTTTTCTCTGCTTAGCTAATTGGCAGGTATGGCAACGCTTGACTAGCCTAATGACATCGCGCTTAAGGCTGGGCCAGAAAAATCTACACTCAACGGCAGCGATAGTCTTAGCTTGTCCAAAATGTCCAGCTAAACCTCCTGCGTGTAGCTCCCACACAAGAAATTCACGGAGAGAGGTGTTGGGAATACACAACTTCTGAGACTTGAATAAGTAACCATCTTCTAACAAGAAATCATCTACGGATGGTTTGTCCCCCGCCACAAGTAACGCATATGCTTCCTTAAAATCAGCACACTCAGGGTAGTCATCCTTTATGCGTTCGAAACCGACAACTTCTGTTCTCATTTCTCTTGTGACCATTATCCTACGGCTTAAAGCATCGGCCACTTTATTCTCAGTTCCGGCTTTATGTCTGATAGTATACGAATACTCCTGTAAGAACTCGACCCAACGACCATGGCGGGCATTTAACTTCTTTTGGGAGTTGATGTATCTCAAAGCCTCATGGTCTGAAAAGATTACAAACTCCTGGGGTAGCAAATAGTGTCTCCAGTATCTAAGGGACTGAATGATTGCATAAAACTCCTTATCATAGGTAGAGTATCTCTGTCGAATGTCATTGAGTTTCTCGCTGAAGTATGCTACCGGATGACCTTCTTGTGATAAGACTCCACCTATTCCGATTCCGGAAGCGTCACAGGTTACTTCGAAAACTTTAGAAAAATCGGGGAGACGCATGACAGGAGCTTCTACCATTCTTTTCTTAATATCCTCAAACGCTCTAGTAGCGGCAGTCGTCCAATGAAATTCCCCCTTTTTAAGGCAATCAGTTATGGGGGCAACAATGGTGCTAAAATTCCGAATAAACCTCCGATAGAAAGTAGCCAATCCATGAAAACTTCTAACATCCCGGATGTTCTTAGGTTCTGGCCACTCATTTATAGCTCGCACCTTCTCGGGATCCGCAGATATTCCTCGAGTCGAAATAATGAATCCAAGAAAGGTCACACTATCGGTAAGGAATTTACACTTAGCTGGGTTGGCATACAGCTGTTCTTTCCTCAAAACTTCACAGACTTGAGTTATGTGATTGAGATGTTGATCCTCTGAAGTGCTGTATATCAATATGTCATCAAAGTAAACTACTACGAACTTTCCTAAGAAGGGTCTAAGAACTTGAGTCATAACTCTCATAAAGGTACTAGGGGCGTTGCTCAGTCCGAACGGCATAACGGTCCACTCATAAAGTCCATCTTTAGTTTTGAATGCCGTTTTCCATTCATCCCCGGGGCGGATCCTTATTTGATGATACCCACTCTTAAGATCTATCTTGGAAAAGAGGGTGGCTCCGGTCATCATGTCCAACATGTCATCCAGCCGAGGAATGGGAAATCTATACTTGACAGTAATCTTGTTGATAGCGCGGCTATCAACACACATTCGCCACGAGCCGTCCTTTTTGGGAGTTAAAAGAGCAGGCACAGCGCAGGGGCTAAGACTCTCCTTAATGAATCCTCGTTGAAGGAGTTCATCGACTTGTTTCTTAAGCTCAGAGTGTTCAGTCGGGTTCATACGGTAGTGAGGAAGGTTGGGTAGGGATGCTCCTGGCACCAAGTCTATTGCGCGCTGTATATCTCGCAGGGGTGGCAGTTGGTTAGGCAAATCGTCTGGGAAAACATCCGCAAAGTTTTCAAGAAGGGGTCTAACGGCGTCGGGGATTGCTTCTTTCTGATCTTCCTCTACTTCTCTAGCCACTAAGGCATACATGGGAGCTCCTTGGGTGATCTCAGTTTCTACTTCCTTCGCAGTCAGTAAGTGGAGGCCTTTACTTTGCTTGGCTGAGATAGGTTTAGCTTCAGTTTTGGGAGGTTTCGGTTGAGAGGGCATTAACTTGATCTTCTTTCCATTATGTTCGAACACACAGGTGTTCGTCCTCCCATAAATATGGACGTCGTTGTCAAATAACCAAGGGCGACCAAGGATAATTTGACCCACATCCATGGTTAGAACATCGCACCAAATCTTGTCTTGATATCCCACAAATTCTATCGGAATAAGGCTTCGGTCCTTAATTTCTATGGTAGTCGAGTTGATCCAAGAAACCTTATACGGATTTGGGTGCGGGGTCACCTTCAGATTGAGCTTGGAGACCATGGCTGAAGAGACTGCGTTGATACAACTTCCACTATCTATGATAACCTTGCAGCTCTTCTCTCCGATCTTAATGAAGGTATGAAAAATGGAGGTTCTACGCCAATCGTCGCTTAACTTAGGTTGGGCCAAAGCGCACCTAACAACTTGTAAGGTCACAGGGTCTTCTTAAGTAAAAGAGTCTTCTTCCTCATCCACTTGGTGAACCAAATCAGTCTCAGGTTCTTCCTCCTCTTCGTCCACTTCTTCAATTATGGTGACTTTGTAAGGACTAGAACATTGCGAAGCAATGTGTCCGTACCCTTGACACCTATAGCACTTGGTTCCGGAACTAGGTTTGGGAGCGTCGCGCTCGGGAGCTTTACCTTTGAGGTCGGTACGAGGAGGGGCCGAACTAGCAGGGGTTCGGTTAGCAGTTGATCCCGAGGGTCGGTTTTGAGGCTGTCCCGACGAGGCTCTATAAGAATTTGCGCGGGAATCAAAGTGCCTAGTTTGGGAGTGGGTTCTGGAATCTTCGAGGTCGAGCACTAGGCTACAGGCTGCTTCTAAAGAGTCTACACCTCGAGCAAAGAGTTCAGTACGCAGGTCTTCCCTAAGGCCAGCTCTAAACATAGAAAGGATTTGAGTTGGGGTGGCGGACTCCTCGCCATTGCAACGGATCAAGAAGTCATCAAAGGCCGAGATGTAGTCTTTGACAGGCTTGCTCCCCTGGTTAATCTATTCCATTTATCAAGGAGCTTTGGGTAGTACGAAGGAGGGAGATATTTTCTCTTGAGTTCTTGCTTCATCGTCCTCCAGTCCGTGATAGGGTGTTCACCACGAGCCTCGCGCATATTCTCTAAATTAGTCCAATACAAGTTGGCTCGGCCCGTGAGTTTCATTTCGGCGAATCTAACCTTCCTAGCCTCCGAGATGTTATACCACTTGAAATAACTATCCATGGATTTGATCCAATCCAAGAAGACTTGGGGATCGAGGGTCCCATCATAAGTTGGCGCATCAATTCTAATGTTTTTCAACAATTGGGCATCGTTATCGCGCCAAGGGTTTTCATCTCCAACTGGATCTTGATGGGGTCTCGGGTTATGGCGGTATGGGTCTCTAGGGTGGCCATGATCGGCTTGGTTTTCCTCGTTGTACGGCGAGTGGGGTCGTGACGGGGTGTAAATCGCAGGGTTCCCGTTACGCTCGATGTTATCTAGTCGGTCGCTCGTGTGGCGCCTAAAGTCGGCTAAATCGGTTTGGGTGTTGCGAATTTGTTGAGTAACGGTCCCTAATTGGCCAAAGATGAGGTCTAGGGTGGCTTGGAGGTGCTGCGGGTCCATGGGGTGGTCTGAGGGTTGAATCGGGTAGGTTAGGGATGGGGGACAGCAGTGAAAAGTTGCAGGAAACTACACTTAAAGTCACCAAACAGCCGCTGGAAAGTGGGGACAGCAACCTAGTACAGTGGGGTAAGTGGTGTTGGTGATTAGGGTGGGTTGTGGGGTGTGGACAGCCACTAGACAAGGATCTTTGGACACCTACCAGCCACTAAACAGTGCAGGAAAACACAGGACAGCAAGGAGAACAAGTGTAGCAAGTGCGCTAAGTGACTAGGTGGGTGGTAAGTGACTCAACTAACACTTGGGTAACTTAAACATGCATGTAAACAAAGAAAATAAAGTGCTGTAATTTACTGGACAGCAAGCAAAAGTAGTGAAATAAATGCTGTAAACGATGTTATGCATGTGAGAGTTATATGGCAAGCTAAAAGGGACTTCCTAGGATGCATCTAACATGAGCAAAGCATGCTAGCCATGCTCTGATACCAAAATGATGTGAATCCAGGAATCAAATCTTATGAAACTAATAGAAGTTATGTAAAATAATGGACGTACAATCTCTAGCTTTGCGAAATTGACAAATCAAAGGAGATCTTGGAAGTTAACCACGCTTAGGCAAGATAATTCGACTAAGTTTACAAGATCAATAAAATAACGACTCCAATAAAGCAATGCGAATGACTAGATCAACGTGAATCCCAAGGTTAACAAAGCGATGGCTCACCTTGAGGCCGCTCTCATTTACCTATCCCTAAGCTTGTTGGGAGAAGAAGAGCCACGCTAGTGAAGAGACCACTCCGAGGAAGACGATGCCGTAGATCCGTAGAGGAGGAGAGGAGGGCGCCGGGTTTGGAAGATGTGTGGAAGATCGTCCGTCGATAGACCAATTGTACTCCGGCCGTTGTCTATCAATAACTTTGATGAGAGAGGGAAGAATCCGTTCCAAGTAATCCCCCACCGTGTCTTCGTCGGATTCGAATCCGGCGTCAAAGAAAGGAGAAAGTAGTATGTCGAGGTTTCCTTGAGCATCAAAAACTAATCCCCATTCGAGTTCAGGATCCGCCATGAAACATGGAGAAGGCGCTGAATAGTTGCCGCAAGAAGACTTCTAAAAGGATGGGGATAGTGGGCGGCGGCTTGGAGAATCCAAGGGGGAGGAGGCCGGCGGATGTATGAGGGTGGAGGAGGGAGGAGTGCAGGAATTATCTTCAAAACTGAGAGAAACTTCAGTTTTGGGGAATTTTAGGAGAGAAGGGATGAGGATTTGAAATTACAATTAATGTAATCAAGGCATTAATTGTAAATTTCAAATATGGAGGGATTAAAGGAGGAAAACTGAAATTATTTTCAGTTTTATGAAAGAGGAGGAAGATTTTAATCCTAATTTGAATTTCGAATAGGATTAAAGGGGTTTAATGGAGCATTGATTGGATTTCCCCATAGGGAGGCCGGCGGCATGCTTGAGGAGAGAGGGAAAACCATGGAGAGGAGGGGGGTTTTAATGCAAGATTTGATGACGTGGCGAAGCAATTAAAACTCCAAATTAAATAGATTTGAAATAATTTTCTCTTGAATAGTTTCCAAATTTGGATTTCCAAATTAGGAAATAATTCAAATTTTGAAATTTCAAATCTCAAACTTGAGGTTGGGGAAACTAAGAAGTGATGCCCATGGGAGGAGGGTGGTCGGCGTGGTGGTGGACGGTGGGCTGGGGCTGGGCCGGCGGTGGGAAATCTTAGGGGGGGGGGGGGCGGCGGCAAGAGCAAGGTCAAAGGAAGTGGGGAAGAGTTCTTGAGGGGAAGAGGATTGTGTAAACAAAATAATTAAAAGAAAAAACACAAAACTAATGGATAACTAGAGAACTCACTAAGAGATCTCAAGGAGGAGGCACTCACCAAGAGAACCTCATGCACTCACAAAGAGAACAAGCTATGGGAAATTTTCATTCAATTCATCAATAATCAAAATAGTACAAGCTCTAGCCTTTATATAGGCTCCACATCATACGGAAAATAAAAGACTACAATGCCCATGGGGCAAAACAAACACTACTTCCCTCATAGGGGTACAAACGGAAAAGACAAAATATAAATAACATGAATATAATAAGACATCAAAAATAAAGACTCTGAATCAGGGCCGTCGATCGACGCCTCCGGCGATGGTACACGTGTCGGAATCTGATGCCCTCATCACTTTCCCAACAACAAGAAGAGGAATGGAACAAGCTAGCAAGCTTTTCCAAGAAAACCCGCAGGTTTTTTGCTCCAAAAATTCTCACATAATCTCTCCTTTTATCCACAAAACATCATATATTTATAGGAGAAATGGGGCAGCCAAATAGCCCAAAATATCTCCAACCAAACTAATTAAAACAGAGGAAAACAGAAGGCCAAGGGGCAGTCCAGAAGCAGCACCCGAAGAGCCACACATGAAACCAGAAAGGCATCCACGAGAGACAGGAACGGGCACCACAGGGAGCCGGAACAGGCAGCCACGGGAAAAGGAGCAAAGTGGGGGAAACTAAAGGGCCAAGGGAAGGGGGAAAGAGGGGGAATGAACCAGAATTTGCTCATTAATCTCATAATTAATGAGCTTGGGCCTAGCAGCTCCCCAAAAACAGCAAAAAAATCGAGCAGCCAAGTCCAAACCGAGAGGCCAACCTCAGCCAAAACTTTGGCACATGAGTTGCCCCCCCCCCCCCCACACACACACACATCAACAGTGAAAAGTTTAACACATTTTCTCCTCTCTTTAACTTTTTCACTTTTTCTTTATTTTTACTTTTTTGTTAATGAAATGGAGAGACACAATGAAAGAGAGAGAGTGTGAGGTAGAGAGAAAGAGAGGGAGAGAGATGAGTGTGGACTAGAGAGAGAAAAAGTTGATGAAAAAGACTATGAGGTTGAGAGACAATGCGAAAGTGGAAGATCTAATGAGAGTATGTGAGAAAGAGAGAGAGCAAAAGATAAAATTAGAGAAAGAAAGAACCATAGAGAAAGGCAGAATTACAGAAAGAACGAAAGAGTTTGGCCAAGGTCGGGCGGTCAAGCTTGTAATCAGCAAGGCTATTGATGATTTTGGAGGTGGAAGTATAGATCATCGATTTAGGGTCCATCAAAGATAAGAGTTGTGAAGGTCGCCGCAAAATTTGGAGTTGTGGCGATGTGCCACAAATAATACTAACCGGCAAGTTAAGAGTCAAAGTTAGCTATATCATAAGAGAATGAGATGGCAAAAGGTGAAAGGAGGGTGGGGTGGTGGTGGATACTTGCAATCTCAGAGCGACAAAGGGGAGGTTGGTGGCTTCATTCTTAGAGATAGAAAGTGAAATTAATATATAAGTGAAAAGGTTGGAGTAACTCCAGTGACACATAAGATTAGAAAGAGTAGCCTTAGTAGACACATAAAATGTTAGCCTTCTGATAACCCAATTAGGAAAGCACATATATTTAATTTGACCTATATTAACAAAGTGAGAGATAGAACTAAAAAGACTTGGCTAGAAAATATTAAAAAAGGATATTTTTTTATTAAATTTAAATGAGAATTTGACTCTTAAGATGACACAACGGAGAAAAATGATTCATTTAGCTGGCCCCATATAGTAGGATAAAGACTTGTTATTGTTGTCGTATGTGACAAAGGATTAGCAAGATTATTTAAAAAAAATTCTAATGGATGGACGACGCGATCTCAATGACATAATTCATAGCAGGTTAGTAGGATTTTAGAGTTTTAACATATACGAGGCTTGGAAGATTTGAGCTCAAATTAATTGATTTCTTGTTTATAATATATATATATATATGACTACACAATTGTAATTATAATTATTTATTTTATTTTTATTTTAAAGTAGTTATTTTTTCTTTTATTGATTCCCACAAAATTTGTCGTTTGCCCATCTAGAGTTGTGATGTTTCTCACGCGCGGGTAAACTTTTAATTTCACTTCTTGTGCGATGGATGGACCAATATGGGTTTTTTTGTTGGGTAATTTTAATATTTCGAAAGTATTGATGCATCCATTTTGTGAGCAAGTTTATGCTTTTGTTGTTCGTCACCTTTGTCGGGTGACAACTTGTTGGCCCTGGGGTCTTTTTTGGGAATTTTAGCATCCCAGATGCATTAACATGATCCGTTTTAAGAAAATAGCGACGGTTAAGCAATTTTTACATGGCTTCACCATCCATCACTTGCCACTTTCATCACATTTGATTAAATTGATCACGGAGGTCCTTGGTAATTTTAATGCTCCGTATGTATTGGCAAAGTTTATTTCATGAACCAAGTGATGATCGATGATTTCAATTGGTATTGGGGCATTTGATTAATTTTGTGCAATGCTAAATCCAATTGTCAGTAACGTCGACTTTGACTGAGACTAACTTGTTTTGCCTCCACCCATATAGGTAGGTCAAAATATCAATATTGCCAACTCTATTGCTTGTTCCTAAAATTATATTGCTTTTATTGTTCCATAAAACTTCTGCTTAATTTAGTAAATAGAAAGAATCATTAACACAAAAAGGGGCATAATATGGATCATTATAATAACATTGATTTTCCAAACCAAGGTTTTTCACACCCTGAAGGAAAAAAAAAATTTATTGAAACATGGTTTACAAGACACCAAATTCACATGGACTCTTCAGCTACGCAAATTTTGCATGAGAATTAGATCACGGTGTAGATAAGTGTGCACCGTATTTATAAAAATTTCCTAAATACAATTAGCACTCAATAATTTTTGTTTGTTTTGATATAAATTTCTTTTTTTTGCTGATCAATATAAGGCTTGTTGTTGTTGTTGTTTTTGTTGTTGCACTGATCAATGTAAGGCTTGTTGTTGTTGTACTGATCAATGTAGTAATGTCTTTATGCCTTTTTTTTATTTTCCCCTTTCTTTACTATTTTATCTTGTTACTAGCTTGGGAGGCTAATAAAGGCCTTGCTATGTAGAAATAAAACATCCACAAAAATAATTGAAATATTGGCTATACCAGTCTACCCTAATTTCATCTAACCCCTTCTCTTGATCTCTCCCTCGACATCTTTATTCTTATACCCTTTTCCCACAACTTCATACCATGTTAAGGATATAGGAGTTCTACAGACTGATTCATCATGTCGTACATCCCTTAATCGGATGTCAATGGGTTATGTAAATGTCTAGATGGAAAATATCCACCCAAAAAATAGTAAGATTACAAATAACGACGACAACAATGTAATATTGCCTGAATGGTCATTAAATTTCATCCAAAGAAGGCCGTTGGATAATTATATGTGACATGTTATCACATTTAAGCAAGCTTAACGCTTGTTTTCCAAAAGTTAGGCACTATGGCTGGAGATATGGGCCAATGGAACTTCTCACGTAAATCATATGATCAAATAGAAACCCAAAAAATTATGAAAGAGGTCTTCATGTTCAAACACATGCAGCAGAATCAATTTATGAGAAAATTACCTCAATAAAACGGAAGATGATTGCCCCTGAGAAAGAACCACATTTTGGCTTTTAGGAAACTGACAAAGAACTGTAAGATCCGTACAATTTTCTAGCTGCAATAAAAGCAAACAATAGTCTTGAAACAGTTACTCATAGATATTACATTATGGAAAAAAATCTTTATAAATGTGCATAATCATGTCACAAATTTGCCGATCACCGTGTCTCACAACAGACAAGTGAACATACAAAATTGAGTATAAAAAAGATGGAGGTAAACTTCAAAATAATTCCCCGATTATTCACAGATGGCCAATTTAGTCCCAAAATATCAACTTTTCTCAAATTTAATCCCTCGACTAATGTAAAACCTAAATTTGAACAGGTATGAGCTACTTTCTATTAAATTTAAAAATATCTCAAAATCCTAACATTCAAAAAATTCCACAAATTTAATGTAAGTATGTTCTGCTCGTTGAATGAAGCAATTCGACATTGCGAAGAATTGGAAGTTAGCGAATTAAATGTGAGTTGAAAATTTTCCTACAGCTTTAATTTATTTCACTATTTACAGATGGCCTGCATGCATTGTTTTAGAGGAAATTAATTAAGGAATTTCCGTTGCCTTTCGTATTCTTAGTGCATTTACTTCCCAACTGAACCCCAAGGTCTGCCATTCTCGGTTTTGTGCAGGCTGGAGAAAAATGAGAGGTTGGGGGTTTGAGGTGGAGGCTAGTGAAAGCTGGGAAAGGTATGTGCCTTGGGAGGAAATCTAGAGGAGCGGGAATTGGTGTGGTTTTGGGCTCAAGCCAAGGAGCTGCAAGGGGCATATCAGGTGGGTTTAGAATGGGACAAATGGATACTGAGCTGAAGTTGTCGGATTCCTGCTGTAGCTGGGTTGTGAATGCTTCTTTTTTTCTGTGGATTTGGGAGCTATCTGAGAGAAGGAATGTGCTGTTGGGCGGCTAGTTTCTTGATTTAAGGTGATGGCAGGGAAGTTAAGGGGTGTGGGTTATTGCATTTTTCGTTGATGCCAAAGGTTAGGGTTGAAAGGAATTGGGGGTAGAAATGTGAGAGGTTAGTGAAATTAAGGGAAGGAGGAAAGAATAAGTAGAAGAAAAGAGGAGAAGAACATAAAGAGGTAAGAAGTAAGAAGTTATTATGTGCCTATAGGAAAAAAAATTGTATGATTTGTATAATTTAGGAAAGAGTTGATGGCAAGTGGGGACGGAGGGAGGGGCCACGGGGAGGCCGGTGGTGGGGGAATTAGGCGGCGGTGGGGGATGGGGTTTTCAAGGCCGGCAGTTAAGGGGTTTGGAGGAAAGGCCTTAGGCCAGCGGATAGGTGATGAAGAAGAGGAAAAATTAGATAAAGAAGAAGAAGAATCACGAACCTAGCCGTTTTCAAGGTTGGTGGGTGATCCAATTTCTCTCCCTAGAGATTTCTCTCCCAAGCACTCTCAAGTCTCGTCAAGAACTCAAGCAAAGACAATTTTTTTTAATCATTCAATCATTAACTTGAAAAGAAGAACAATGGGGCTATAAATAGCCTCTTACAATGACTCACAACATAAAAGGACAACAATGTCCATAGGGCTTACATACGACCTCCCTTGATAAAAGGGTACAACGGAAAACTAATAAAGCAAATACAATATGACATCATAAATAAGAAAATGCATAAAATAAATCAAAAATACAATGACTCAATCGTGGTCGTAGATCGACGGCCACGTCTCTGATAGACCTTCCACAATCTGATGTCCCCATCAATGATATTAATGTGGCATTCTACATAGCTCTTATGGGTAGTAATATGTTCACCTACAACAACATCATGTCTTCATCCCACACGTGGGGTCGACTACATGAATCCTTTTCTCCATTGTCCTAATAAGAGTCAAATCTCATTTAAATCTAACAAAGAAAGGTTTCTAATATTTTCTAACCAAGCCTTCTTAGGTCTATATATTTCTTAACTTAAGCTAATCAAATACATCTACTCCCCTAACCAGATCATCAAAAGGCCAATGTTTTATGTGGGTGTACCCTCTAAGTCGACTCTCTCTAATCTTATCTACCACTGGAGCTACTCCAACCTTTTCACGTATATGCTTATTTCATATTTTGTTTCTAAGAGTAAAGCCACTCATCCACCTAAGCATCATTATCTCTGTAACTTAATTTTATACTTCTCTTTTAAAGGCCAGCATTCTGCGCCATAAAATATTGCAGGGATCACCACCATCTTATAGAATTTCCCTCTTAAGTTTGAGGGATACTTTTCTACCACACAACAGACTTGATGCATTCCTCCACTTCAACCATCCAACTTGAATTCTACAAATAAAATCTCAATCCATCGCTATCACTCTAAACAATTGACCAGAGATATTTAAAACATGCATTTTTATTAATGATTTGATTGCCCAAAGTCACAATCCCCTCACTAGATTTATTACTACTAAAATTATACTCCATGTATTTGATTTTATATCTACTCAAACGAAAACCATCAGATTCTTAGGTTTAACTCCCTCTCTAGTCTTATCAATAAGAAGAATATCAACATCAAAAAGCATACACCATGGAACATCCATCTGCAATAAAAGAATTTATTCCTTAAAGCCAATGGACCTCGCCACAAGAAAGATCCTCAGACCCGATACAGATTGAACTTCTCAGAATTTAAGAACAACTACAATTATGTGATGATAGATTCGAGTCCAAGAAGCGATCACTTCTAGCAGAATTTGAACGAGAAATGGAAGCCATCAAACGAAAGTATGATATTCTAATCCAAGAATCTGAAATACCGGATCTCCAAAATATTGAAGCTTCCTCGTCAGGAGATGAGTATTTTAAGTGGGGGAGAATTGATGTAGGCAAGCTTTGGGCTGCTTGCTACCTCTTGGTTTTTGTCCTTGAGCTACTTGTTGTTTCTCTGTGTGGGGCCTTGGCTGCTCTCGGGTGGGCTTTGGCTGCTTGGTTTTGAGCTGAAATTGTTGTGTTCTACTTAGTTTTTAGCTCATTAATGCTTGATCTAATGATACCTCATTAATTGGCATGAATTTTAGTTCTTCCCCCTTGTCTCTTCCTATCCTTGTGTCTCTTCCCTTCCCCTTGTCTTCTCGGTTTTCTCCTGGCTGTTGTTGTTCCCGTGACTTCTCCTCTTGGTTTTCCCCTGGGTGTTGTTGTTCCCGTGAAATGCCTGTTGGGGTTCCGCCCCCATTTTCCTGGCCTCCTCGGTTTCTGCTGGTCCCGCCCCTTATAAGCTAGATTGGGATGAATTTGGCCTGATTTTTGGGATGCCTTTTCAGCTGCTATTTGTTGCTGTTTGGAATGTCTTTTGGCCTTCCATTTCCATGATTTATTGGGCTTATTTAATGATTATGGTGGTTGTTTGGCTGCCCTCTCAAGTCCTATATATATGTGATGTTTGGTGAATAAAAAGAGGATGATATAATGTGATTTTTGGGACAAAAACCTGAAAGGTTTTTTCTTCTTTCTTGGAAAAGCTTGCGAGCTTGTTCCAACCCTTCTACTTCTTCTAGGAAAGCTTGCGAGCTTGTTCTCCTCCTTTTCGTCTCGGCTTCTAACCTACTTCTTCTATCCGCAAGTGACCACCCCACCTATATCCTTCTTCTCAATCAAGCAAAGAAGAGCTCCTTTAGGTGTTTAAGGTGTCTTTGTGTTTTAAAAGTTTGTAAGCGTCTTTTATATTATATAAGTTTGTTTTTGTCTAATTTGTCCATTTTGAGGCAATCTTTGTAATTTTTTTATTATCTAGGAAGCATAACTTTTTGCTCGCAAAAATTTGGGAAGGTCCCAAATTTTTGCTTGCATCAGATTGGTATCAGAGCTTTGGTTGGTGTCTTCCTAGGTTTTGTGTCTTTTTTAAGTCAAGATGGATAAACATCATGTGGAAAGCAATCAAGAAAGTAATCCATCTGCAATGAAAAAATCTATTCCTAAAAGTCAATGGATCTCGTCACAAGAAAGTTCTTCAGACCCGATACAGATCGAACTTCTCAGAATTTAAGAACAACTACAATTATGTGACAATAGATTCGAGTCCAAGAAGCGTTCACTTCTAGCAGAATTTGAACGAGAAATGGAAGCAATCAAATGAAAGTATGATATTCTAATCCAAGAATCTGAAATACCGGATCTCCAAAATTTTGAAGCTTCCTCATCAGGAGATGAGTTTTTTAAGTGGGGGAGAATTGATGTAGGCAAGCTTTGGGTTGCTTGCTACCTCTTGGTTTTTGTCCTTGGGCTGCTTGCTATTTCTCTATTTGGGGTCTTGGAGGCTCTCGGGTAGACTTTAGTTGCTTGGTTTTGAGCTGAAATTATTGGGTTCTACTTAGTTTTTAGCTCATTAATGCTTGATCTAATGATACCTCATTAATTGGCATGAATTTTAATTCTTCCCCCTTGTCTCTTCCTATCCTTGTGTCCCTTTCCTTCCCCTTGTCTTCTCGGTTTTCTCTTGGTTGTTGTTGTTCCCGTGACTTCTCCTCTTGGTTTTCCCCTGGCTGTTGTTGTTCCCGTGAAATGCCTGTTGGGGTTCCACCCCCTTTTTCCTGGCCTCCTTGGTTTATGCTGGTCCCGCCCCTTGTAAGCTAGATTGGGATGAATTTGGCCTGATTTTTGGGATGCCTTTTCAGCTGTTGTTTGTAAGTGTTTGGAATGTCTTTTGACCTTTCATTTTCATGATTTACTGGGCTTATTTAATGATTATGGTGACTATTTGGCTGCCCTCTCAAGTCCTATATATATATATATATATATATATATATATAATATATATATATATATATATATATATATATATATATATATATATATATAATGTGTGTGTGTGATGTTTGGTGAATAAAAAGAGGATGATATAATTTGATTTTTGGGACAAAAACCTGAGATGAATTTGGCCAAATTTTTGCTTGCATCATTAATTCAAAGAACGGGTTAGGGACCCACCATCCTATAGACCCTGACTAGAAATAGGCAAAGAACCTATCCCATTTCATCATACTGATTCGAAGTCACCTGGACAAATATAACTTCTGAGCCAAAGTTTGGCACATAAAGAATCTTGTAAGCCTGACATAAATTGAATAAAACATTAATGTGCATCCGACTGACTTATCAAACTCCTAAGGGCAACAAGTTTGGATAAAAGTATTTGGTCCAATAACTTGCCAGGTAGGGCTTGTACATAGAAATACAGATAGCCCAAACTGCCAAGTTCTATAAGCACTTGATGCCCAAAACAGGTGGGAAAAAGTGCCAAACAAGTGAATCTGGCATGTTTCATTTTAAATGCAATTTTGGATAAGCATTTTTCTCTACACCAAGGGAAAAGAAGAAATAACCTTGCAGCTGTTTGGAAAAATTAACGTCCTTCGTACAGCATAAGGACCAGCTAAATCCAATTCTCCAATCAAAAATAGAAGTGCATCTAATGAAACCTCCGTTAATGACATATCCAACTGAAAATAATTGAAAGAAGAAAATCACTGTTAACCTCAAAAACAGCAACCATACAAATAAAAAACAAATAAATCAAATATTTAAGATAACCCTCACATGGCCCATCCTTAAAAAGAAATGAACTGGAATGCCATGCTGTCGAATTAATGATTCCACCTGGGCAATTCTTGAACGATAAAATAAAAAAAATTCCATAGGAGCAATAAATTCCCTCCTGCAGATCCAGTAGCTCAAAAATGTAAATATTATTTCAAAATTTTTGACTTCAACAACACAGGTAGAAATAAAAAAGAAACAACCATGTTAATAGAAATAGAAGTGATGGTAGGATCCAACACACCAGATTTTCGTTCTAGCATCAAATTGGTGAAGAACAGCACTGAATGAACTTAGAACCCTTAGCTTGGTAGATAAAATCTGTCCAAGGAAAGCTATATTATCAAGGCAACACCGGAAGAGAGGGAGTTGATCATCTACATCAGAAACTTCATGAAAGATGGTCAAAGTTACATCATCAACACTAATGTTTACATGCGGCAGACTAGTCTGAAGTCCAGATCTCTCTGCACTAGAACCGGATGATTTTTTATGCTCAATATAAGCATCATCAGAGAAGGGTTTCGAAAGGTGCCCAGCAATGCCTTTTTCTAGAGCATAACCATCAAAAAGCTTCACTTTGAGTTGATTCCCGGGCTTCTTAACAAATTCTGGCATTTCTTCAACAAAGGCAACAGAACAGTCGCTTTTCAGATTCACCATATGAAATGCCTTACGTGCAGTTGCATATGTTTTCAGATCATCATCGTCTTCAAAATGGCCAAAATCAGATTGGAAGGTTTGCCAAAGGGAAGATACATTGCCATCACTTCCAGAAATTCCGACAAATCCAGATCCAGGGTTGAAGTTCATGCACAATGGTTCACCTTTATTGTTCTTTGCATATAATGATATGAAGGACATGCACAGCATCCGTGACCCCCATCTCCTATGGTGCCTCACCTTAACAGGAGCAAAGACAGCATTTTTTTAGAGTGGTGCGTACAAACCACAAATCAACCTTTTCTTAAAATAATTTGGAATAAAAAAGTCAAAATAAATGTATACAAAATAAAAAAAGTTCCATTTAAAAAAACTTTTAAAACTAGAAAAATGCTTTATAATAATAGTAAAAACAATCTAGTATGTTGTAGATCGGAATGGTTAGAAGAAAGAGAGCTAAATTATACTAACATGCTAAATTGGCTGAATTTTTTTGCTTTGAAGCGACAGGTGAAACTACTGCACTATAAGTAAGACAAGATCAGGACTGCAATATGATTTTATCCATTTTTACTGGGGTTCAGTCAGATATTTTGGCATAAGTAGCATATCTGAATTATACTGCTCCATAACTTTTACAGCTCCTTTATTTGTAACGGTTTTTAATCTCCATCCTCCTAATTTTTGTACGAAATAAGTTGAGAGAAATTCTGCTGAATAAGATCAATCTTAAATAACATAATTTTATTTTAAAAAAATCTTATTTAATGCAGAGGAATGCTCTCCATAATGTCAAAGACAAGATAAAACAGCTTAAACAACGAAATAAACAGGAAACAAAAGCGGACTCGATTTATCCTTTTTGTTTAGCTTCTCTGCAGCAGAAATGTGGGAGAGCTAAACTTAAATAAACTTATATGCAAGAATAAATTTTTCAAGAGGAAAAAAAAACAATTTTTAAGAAATATTTTTAAAATTATATATATTTATATATATATATATATATATATATATATAAGGAATTGGGCGAACAGTCCTCATTGATAAGAATAAACAAAATACAAAGTCAATGATGAATTAAAAAGATCATAATATGAAGGAGTTCAATGTGAACTTATTAAAAAAATCAATCTAGAGGACAAAATTAAATATCCTTTCAAAAAGCAACAAAGTTTTAAAATCTTTTGAGTGACTGTGCCCCATATCCAGCTCGTCAAACCTCCCCACATGTAACAAGCTGATCACACAAGAAAAGTCCCACCCCTCTTGTGAACCTCCTCGATCTGCAAGTCAAGGAAATACAAGTAGTTTACCAAGTGGTAGGTTTTATTTTTATAAAACATATTTTTCTCTAATGTTGTGTCCGGATTTATTTAGATATGAGATCAATGTTTCCTATGAAAGCAAGTCTCCATAGTTAATTACTAACTTCAAAGATATAAGAAAATCATATAACTTCGTGTACATGCAAACATTCAAAAAAATCAAATCAAGCTAAAGAAACCCAGTTCAAACTAGATGATACCGGCTCAAGTCAATTTAACTCGATCAAGTCAGTTACATACTCGTTGGCTTATCAAAGAACTTGCCTCAAGTCAAGTTAACTCGATCAAGTCACTCCACCTCCTTCAAAAATCAAGGACTCACAGCCCTAGGGTTGGAATCTATGGGCCCCACTAACTGCAATCATAGCCTTAGTCCTTGAGCACATGGATTAAGGAGCTCCGCCACTAGATCTTCTCCTCCATAGCTCTTATAATGCAATTTGTGTGCTCCTCTCCATTACCGACAACCCCACCCCACCCCACCCCACCCCCTCTTTTTAGGATTTTTATTTTATTTTATTTTGTGTAATTAAGCTTTAATCTATTTTTCATATGTAACACCTATGGAGGAGACTATATATACGTCCAGCATTGTATAGTAAACAAGCAATACAATTCAAAGTAACTTTTATATATTTCTATTTTTCTAAACATACCTTAAAAAGAGCTCTTTCTCCTACAAGAAAATAATGAAGAGTGCCCACCATATGGAACTTATTATCCACATGCTCAACAGCAAAGTACATGTGTTGTTGAAGATCCTGAATTGCGACAATAGCACCTGCACAAAACACAAGCAGATAACTCCCGTGTTATCAAAATAAGTTTGTCATTGAACACCAAAGCACGCCATCACAATTACCATCTGGAATTTTATAATCTGAATCGGCACCCCATCCAGAGTTCCTTGAGGAAACATCTTGCTTGATGCTGCCATTAGCATCAGCCGGGAATATCTCGGAAAAGAGAGAATACAAATATAAAAACATCTGCGCCAAAAATACGAATTAGATAAACTAGAGGTAAATCTACCACTCTGCAGACCCTAGGAAATGCAGAAATGGTAATTTCCTTATTGCTCCTAAAAACACAAATGCAGTTGAATGGATAAGCTGCAAATTTTGACTCTAATGTCATTTTCATCGAGTGCTTAACATAAATATGAGCATACATCTTCCGATACATAAAATTTTCAGTGTAATACAACGCAATAAAACTTTGTAAGAAATATTTTTTGGTTACTCATTATTGCAGTATGTCAATAAAAGGCTCAGAGGATGGGCCTTTTCGTGCTCCGCCTTTTCATGCTCGTTAGTAAGTTGGGCTTGCATTTATTGGAGATAAGATGTGTCTACAAAATGACAACTTATTCTCATATACACCATCATAATAAATCAATGACGATTTGACAATTAAAGGCACAAACTTAAGAAGTTCAAAGCATAGCCCAATACGCAAAAATCAAAGAATATACAAAACAAAGCGCAAGCCATGGAACTAATGAAGCGAAATCTTGTACTCCAAATCATTTTTCATTCAGTTGTGTGATATTGTAGTCCAGTTCTCAAGATTTTCAAAATTATTCAAAATAAATATTAGTCACTTTTTGTGGCTAGGCATTATCGAATATAATCCTACTGGTTATTTCAAATCAATCGGTGCTTTGAAGTGTTTCAATTTAATATTGACCTCGTCATCAATCGGTGCTTTGGAGTGTTTCAAGTTAATATTGACCTCGTAAAACCTTTAAATTTATTGTTTATCAACTTTGATCAAACTTGAATATAATTATTGAATGCCTTGAGAAGGATCCACGCACACCCTTTTACAGACTCCATTTTCTTTTTTATTTCAAGCAAAATTTTATAACAAGAAAATGATGGGAGTCTTGAAAAAGCAATTAATTAGAATTATCAGAGAACAAAGAAAAATACATAGAACAAAATAAAGATATCATGGAGAACAAGTATAACTGAATTGTCTAGCTTGAAGTACGGTGATAAACGAAGAAGTGGCAATAATTTTTTTCTTAATGCATCCTCATGTAGTGAATAGGACATGAAAACTCTTATTCACCAACCTGCCGTCACTAAGAATATTCCCATCTGAATCAAGAGGATGTAGTGAATTATGAGATTCTATGCCTTCACAATTAGGAGAGAGAAACTTTCAAAGGAAGAGAATCAATATCCAAAATGACAACAGCCATGGCAATAGCAGCAGGAATTTGTAAACCACAAAACTGAAGTTTTTCTCTTTATCAACTCCTCTATGATTTTAAATGTTGGAAATTGAAAGGGCTTGGCTGAATTGAAGCCTTGATGGGTGTTAAAACCTGAAAGCAATTCTTAAGAGGATATTAAATATCAATTATATTGTTGCAATGATAATTATATTTTATTGGTATCATTTCTTTGTAAATAATCTTTGATAACATAATAAACTACAGTAATTGGAATATGAATTTTTTTTATTTTAAAATTCAACAAAATTATCTTCAGTTGTAATAGGATTTATCTTGCACTTTATAAGCAAAATATGTGATGTCTGAATTTCAATGAGATACCTAGTTGGGTTTGGCTGTTTTGTGGTTAAAGTGAAGATTGACAGTATGATTAAAGCCAACTCAAAAATGGTATCAAGATGGTTCGAAAAAAATAATCCAACTCAAGCTGGCTTGTCCTGCAATATAATTAAATTTTAAGGTTAGCCACCATGGCTCAAACAGAAATTTTATTTCAATTTTAAAATAAAGCTGGCTGGTTGAAACTCGACTACTCATAATGCTTTTCTAATGTAACACTCAAAATTTTTTTAAAAATAAAATGAAAGTTTTTCCTAAAAAAATTTTTACCCCATTTTTTCATATCCCGAAATTCATTAAAATCATTTATATTAAATTCCACGTTCAGTTTCCATCATTTTGAATGTTAGAAGAATTTCAATCTCAAATATCAGGAGCAAATAATCATAAAGACTTTATGATTGTCAAATTCTATATAATTTTATTGAATTGTAAGTAATTATTTCTTCGTATTAAACATAACATGATTTTAACAAATCGTATGGATTTCTGCAGGATCAACTATTTAAGGATATTCAAGATATTTTTAATTAAGAATACCTAGACTTTTGTGAAGAACTTCAAGCTTGTAAGCATAATTCATTTGGAAAATTTTGCATATTTGATGGACTTTTGTTTAGAGAAAATAAGTTGTGTTCCAAATTGTTCTCTAAGAAAATTATTGGTTAGGGAATCACATAGTGGAGGGTTAATGGGATATTTGGGGTAGCAAAAACTTTAACTGTCAAAAAATTAGGCACATATAAAGTGGGATGTAAAATGTATTTGTAGTAGGTATGTTCCTTGAAGACAAGTCAAATCAAGAATGCATCCTCATGGGTTATATATGCCATTACAGATTCCTAAAGAACCATAGGTGGATATATCAATGGACTTTGTATTAGATTTACCTCGAACTACAAATGGGAAAGATTCAATCTTTGTAATAGTAGATAAACTTTCTAAAATGACGTGTTTCATTCACAAAACTGGTAATGCTTCAAATATTGCCAATTTGTTTTTTAGAGAAATTGTGAGGTTACAATAGAATGCCTAGAACCATTGTATCAGACAGGGTTGTCAGATTTTTAAGTTATTTTTGGGAAATTTTATGATGCAAATTAGGTACTAAACTATTATTTTCTACCACCTGTCATCCACAAACTTATTGTCAAACTGAAGTTTTAAATAGAGAGTTATCTACTTTGTTGAGAGCTATCATTAGAAAGAATATTAAAACTTAGGAAGAATGCTTGCCACATTTTTAGTTTGCACTATTCATTCTGTCACTAAGTTTTCACCTTTTGAAATTGTGTATGGTTTTAATCCCTTAACTCCACTAGATTTATCTCCATTGCTTGTGACTGAACATGTTAATTTAGATGGTAAAACGAAAGCAGACTTTTTGAAGCGTATTCATGAGAAGACAAGAATTAATATTAAGCAACAAATCAAATAGTATGCTAAGCAAACCAACAAAGGTCGTATCAAATTACTCTTGGAGCCAGGAGATTGAGTCTGGTTACATAAAAGAAAGGAAAGATTTCAAAATCAAAGAAGATCTACTTCCATGAGGAGATCGACCATTGCAGTGTTAGAACGCATCAATGACAGCGCCTACAAGCTCAAATTGCTAGGCGTGTATGAAGTTAATGTTACTTTTAATATTTCTAATTTAAGATGTTTTGATGCAGGTCACGATTTGAGGGCAAATCCTTCCTAAGAGAAAGGGAATATTACATATAAAGCAAACGGTCAAGAAGGTCCTATTCAAATAACCATTGAAGAACTTACACGCGCGCAAAATCAAGAAGGCGTAGAAAGCATTAGTGTGCTGCTTTACCAACTTTGGGCCCCCGAGAACCTAAAGAGGCCCATAAATAAGAGCCTAGTCAAATCACCAAGCATCAATCTTGATGTAAATCCAGGATTTGAATTTAGAGATTTAACAAAATATTATTCAAGTAATGACATTGCAAATTCAATCTTGTTCTCAATTCAAGCTTTTCGGAAATCTTACTTGTTAACTACAGTTAGGCAAGCACTTACACCTAAATTAGCAAGACCAAGAAAATAACAACTTCAATAAACGTAAAGCAAATGTAGAAACCAACTAGAATCCCAGGGTTAACAAAGCGATTGTCTCACCTTGAGGCCGCTCTCATTTACCTACTTCTAAGCTTGTTGGGAGAAGAAGAACCACACGATTGATGAGACCACCCCTAGGGCGATGGTGCCGTAGATCCTTAGGGAAGAAGAGGTTGGCGCGGGTCGTGGAGGTGGTGCAAGGCGACGCCCTTCGACGATCCAAGTGTAAACTGAAAAATGATCTTCGATGGTCTCTATTAGAGTGGGTACGATCCGGGCCAAATACTCCTCGACGGTGTCGTCGAAGTCGAATCCGACGTCAAAGAAAGGAGATCGGAGGATGTCCACTCGTCCGCGGTCGTCGTATTCAAACCCGAAATTCCACTCGGGAACCTCCATGCATCATTTGAGGGATAGAAGGTTGGTCGCCACGCCTACGGCTCCAAAGAGGAGAGGTGGGGCGGCGGGTAGGAGCAAGGATGGGAGGCCGGCAGTTGGTGTGGAGGGGAGGAGGGATGGGTGCAGGAAATAAAATAAAATTGAGAGAAATTTCAGGTTTTGGGAAGTTTTGGAGGGGAAATTTGAATTCCCAAGAGAGAGCAATTAATTCCTTAATGGGGAGTTAATGGGGAAGAGAGAGAGGGAGGCCGGCGATATAGGATTAGAGAGAGGAGGAGAATAAACTGAAATATTTCAGTTTTTGTTATGATGGGAGGGAAAATTAATGACTCCTAATTTGAATTTCAAATTAAAATTAGGAGCATTAATGAAATAATTAAAGGGGGAGAGCATCATGGGGCCGGCGGCATGCTTGAGGAGGGAGAGCAATTTGTGGAGGGGGAAAGGGGGATTTAGTGCTTGATTGGATGACGTGGCAAGAATTTTAAAACTCCAAACTAAATTGATTTGAAATTTTTTTTTCTCATGAAGACTTTCCATATTTGGATTTCCAAATTAGGAAATATTTCAAATTTTGAAATTTCAAATCTCTAATTTGAGGTTGGAAAAGAAATATGGGATGATGCGTATGAGAGGTGTTTGCCGGCGAGGTGGCGGGCGGCGGGATGGAGCTAGGCTGGCGGTGGGGAAATCCCTAGGGGCCGGCGGCAAGAACAAGGGGAAGGGAAATTGGAGGAATTCTCTAGTGGGGAAGATATCATGCAAAAGCAAAATAAATAAAACGAGATAACTAGAGAACTCACTAAGAGATCTCAAGGGGAAGCACTCACCAAGAGAACTTCATGCACTCACAAAGAGAACAAACATGGGAGATTTTCATTCATTCAACAATAATCCAAATACAATGATACAAGCCTTATATATAGGCTGACAGAAAAATAAAAGCATAAAGTCGAAAATGCCCTTTGGCTACAATAAGTGCTACATCCCTCATAGGGGTACAAACGGAAACATGAAATAAACTAATGAAAAAAAAAGAACTAAAGCATCACAGATAAAGGCTCTGAATCAGGGCCGTCGATCGTCGTCCCCGGCGATGGTACACATGTCGAAATATGATGCCCTCATCAAATCTCCTCCAAGTGCTTGATGAGTTGCTTTAATAGAATGACCTTTTATTATTATTATGGTGGTTCTTTTGTATTTCTAGATTTTAGGAGTTATGATGGACTTTTATGTTAATTGTAAATCTGCCTATTTAAGGCCCTGGAAATAAGAATAGATCAGTTTTTTTTTTTTTTAGTTGGTTAATTCAACTAAAATGTTTTTCTATAAATCTTAGTGCTTGATGCCCACATTGGGCCGCCTAGGATTTCTCTTGGTGTCTCCAAGAGTTTCGGTCTTCTCTTCAGGTCTCATACGAGACTTCAGTCTCCTCTAGCCGCCGAAAGCTTTATCTTGGATTCTCCAAGAGGCACAGACTTTCCCTTCTAGATCCCCGCCGAGCTTACAATCTCCATCCAGATCTCTTTGTTGAAACATCATCTGCTCGGAGGTGCATGACCCAAAGTCGAGGCTGATTGTTCGTCTTCCATTACTCTGCAAAGTCAGCCTCAAAAGTCCTTCAACTTTCAAGTACTCTACACGAGTCAAAGCCTTTCTATCCCGAGCATTTCCAAGCCTAATTCGCAGCTTGTCCTTAAACTACGGATAAGATCGTATCACATAGGCTGCTAGATGTGATTAATTTATTTTTGCTTATTTCCTTCTCCTATCTAGCCATAATTGCATTCCAAATATAATGTAAGGATTATCCTAGAAGATTATATAGTTACCGTGAACATCAATATGAAAGCAATTCCCTGGTTTACTACTGTGAACGTCATTTCCTGCACACGGCTGATTTCACTTTCCTTATTGATGTAGAACTGGAAAAGGAATTGATAGGGAGAGGATCTCCTCCCCAAAAATCTGACAGCAAGCCTAGGTGATGCCCAAACTTCCTCTCCTATATTCTGAAAACAATTTCAGAATTTTCAACAAAGCATTCTGAGAGGAGTTCTCAGGTGTGAGAGGGAAAGAGAATGGCAAAATAGCTTCAGGTCTTCTTTTTTTTTTAATTCAAAACCTGAGAGAAAATTCAGGTTTCAAGGTCTTCGGAGAAAGATGTTGGAGGTGGGAACATAAGACTTCACATTCAGGTGAAGAACTATTGGCTGAGAAACGTGGTGAGCTTTCTCTAAAGAGGCTTAGTAATAAATTAGGAAATAAATCCTAATTATCATTACAGGGGCCGATGGTTTTCCAAAGCCAGCAAGGAGGTTTAATTAATTCCTAATTCCTTTAATTGGATTAGGGAGCAATTTAAGGATTAAAGTTAAGAGGAATTCGGGTGAGGTTTCAAATTGTTTCCAAAGAGGTGGAGAGCGATTTAGGAAATAATTTGATTAATCCAGGAATTGATTTCAGAACTCACGGGATTGAGAGGGAAGTGGGGAATTTAATTTCCAAAGTCCAACCAGATTTTAGAGAAGAAATTAAGAGGTGGGACTTGAGGAAAATTCGGCCAAGCAAGAGGATATTAAGGCTCATTGATTTGCATTTAGGAATTAGTGAGGTGATTTAATGTTCTCAGATTTTGAATTTAAAAATCAATTGAATTTAGAATTTAGTAATGGGGCCGATGGCATTGGTGGGAGGGGAGAGAATTATGGAGGCAATCAATGCTTTCTAAAAATAATAAATTAAATTTGGGAATGAAGATATCATCCCAATTTAATTTAAAATTTAAATGGGCTTTGAATTTGAATAATTAATAGAGTTACCTAAAATATGCAAACCAATTTAGGAAAGTCTTGTGGTACGTGGAGATGGGAAGGAGGGGGAGGTTGACCGGCGGCTAGAGCATTGGAGCCGGTGGCATTGAGGGTTCGGGTAGGGTGGTGTGACCTTGGGGTTGAGAGGGGAGGAGGAAGAAAGACGATGGCTAGGAACAAAAGAGGGAACCAAACAAAAAAACAAAGAAAGCTAGAAGATAAAACAAAAGAGAGAAAATAAAAGCCGCGAGCCTTGGACTCTTCCGAAGACTGACGGGTGCTGCTTTTCCCTTCTCCAAGGGACTTCAATTCACGAGCCCGGACCCATCCTGCGGCTTGCGAAAACCTCTCTGATTCCTCCCATAGGAATCTCACTAACGCTCTCTCACAAGAACACAAGTGTGGACACAAATTTTTAATATCAATTCTTCATCCTCATTACAATAGCTTAAGGCCCTATATATAGGCCACAACATGAGAAAAAAAAAATCAAAATTACAAAATTGCCCCTTGGGCCACAACACACATAAATTATCCTAGGGGTAAAACAGGAAATACATCAAATAAGAATTAAAATGCAGAAAATAACTCATAATTAAAATTTAAATAATGGCCTTCGATTTATGACGCCGCCTGTGATAGATGCGTCAAATCTTCGTACCGATGTCCGCATCACTTATCCTATGAGGTATCATATCGCATCTATACTTCATCACTAAAGCTTCATAAATAAATCTATGTATCGCTTTGACTAGAGATCCCAATAGTCAAAATTTGAAAACTGGTTTGCCCATCATCTGGTGACAACCTGACTCCAAGGAGAAACTATGGACCAGTTGATTTGATTGTTAAGGAATTAAGAAGTTTCTAATCAAAAGAGAGTTGTTTAGGATGGTTCTTAATCAAAGGGAATTAATTAGGAGATATTTCCTAATTGAAGATATGGGGGCTGATTTGGGGTCTAATTTGGAGGGGATAATTAGGAAATATTTCCTAGTTGAATAGGGCTGATATGGGTGTTTATTTGGAGGGGATTAATAAGGAAATGCTTCCTAATTGAATAGGGCATATTTGGGGGCTGATTTGGTGGCTGATTTGGAGGGGGTTAATTAAGAAATGTTTTCTAATTCAAGATAATAGATTTAGGGGTTGATTTGAGAGCTGATTTGGGAGGGAAATAATCAAGGAAATAGGAAAAGGGTTGTTTGGGTATTTACTGTTTATTATTTGTTTTAAATAAGTGGTCTTCCTAGGGTTAGGACATCTTGAATTTGACTGATTTTGAGATCTCTTAGGTTTAGGTTTTTGGGCTTTAGCGGCGTCTAGAGATTTCGGAGAGATAGATCCTCCTCCCGAATAGAGGATCGATTGTATATTGGTATCTTCTTTCCGTTCTATTTGATTTCTTGTAATAAAATTATTGTTTTTGCTGTTTTCCATTGAAGTTGTGGACTGTTTTTGCTATTTTACCAATAGTGTTAGGTTTTACTTGAAATCTTCAAGTACTTTCTAACATAAACTACAGTTTTCTGCTCCAGTGGGCAATGTGAACCAAAAAACTTGAATGAAGTTTTAGAACTGCAGGAGGGAAATATAAGTAGCTGAAGAGCAGCTTAATCATATTTATCCAGTGTTTCACTAAAGAGCAGCTAAGATGAATAAGGATATGAACACAGACAAGTTACATAAAGCAAAGACAATCTTCTTCCTCAAGGTAAATATTAAAAGAAAAAGGGAACTCGCTAAAATTGTTATCATCTCAAAAGATTAGAATAACAAGAGACAAACTACTTTATTCTAAATATATCAAGATGTCATAAATAAGGAAGGATTTAGTTAAAATGTTCTTACAACAAAGTGACTGAAATATCAATAAGTAAATTATTTCATTTCAAATACATCAAGATGCGATACAAAATTTGGACATAAGTATGTAAGAAAACAAATCAGATAACTAACCTTAATTTCAGATAATTTTATCATCAAATTCAAGCCAGAGATAGAACCCTTTCCAGCCCGGTTACTATAGAATTCCGCAAGAAGCTTATCACATTCCAAATCAACTATCTCAACTGTAGCAGAACCAACTAGATGCTTTAAAATGAAATGTCTATGATAAAAAGGATGAGATGTGTCATTGTTTGCTTCAATATCAAAAATTGGATGTGGCATAGAAGGTCCAGAAGAAATATAATCTGAACCTTGTGGGCTATTTTTTTCAGATGAAGCTTCACTGGCTGAAGCAATTGAAGTTCTGGAGCAGAAATGCTGTATCTGTACCTCCCCATTTTCATTTAGCATGGTTTTATGAAGGTGCTGTGTGGAAACTGACAAGCGGTGCAGGTTCACTACAATCTTTCTTCCAAAACTAACGAGCCTTAGAAGTACATCAACTTCAATAACGAGTTCTTCGGTTTTACCTTTAAAAAGGACAAATAGTACATGAGCATAATGAATAGATGGAATCAAGAAAACATTAGATATAAAAACTACAGACCAGAACACCCTGTAACAGCAAGGATAACTGAAGACTGAGTTAGATGTATGGAAAGAAAATCAAGAAAGCTCCATCGCATAGGATTTTGTGTTTCTGAAGATGAAGTTGATAACGCAGAGCTTATAACTTGCTCATTCCTAGATGGTGAACCTGGTGACACCAAATTATCTGCAGAAACCCTGGAGATGGATGATTCTCTTGATGTATTAACCATTCTTAATGGAAAGCTTGCAATCAACAGCAAATACACTTGAAAACAGTGGAGCAACTTAGTTAAAGCTAATGCTTCAAGAAAGATAAAGCCACCCTGACATACGTTACATTGGATCACATTAGTTAGCAACTACAAAGTAATTGAATATGAAGTAAATGGAAGATAGTGTTCCCAATTTGGAGTATGGGTTATAAAATTGATGATGAAAACGACAGTTCTAAAATTTCACACTTGCAATAGCATAAGGAAATCACAAAGTTATAAGGAAAAGTGAAAATGGAGAAAAGTAAATACATTAATGTCATCTCATTGAAACCACATAAATCAAGGTAGACATAATACAATAAGCGGACCTTCATCTCTACTTTGAAATGAGACCAAATATTAACAATTTAACAATAAAATTGCAGTACCTTTATCTTGCAAACAATTTTATGAAGGCCTTCACCAGAAAATATCAACATTTTAAACCTGGACGGTTGATTTTCTCTCTTAAATAGGACTGTGTCATGATACTCTGACACAATTATATCACCAAGTTCAGCAACAACTACAAATGAGTAACCTGAAGCTGGTCCATGAGTATTTGTAGCTTGCAAATTACCAAACTCATACATAAGATCAGCATCATCAAGGATGCTTGGCACTCCATCCTTGCAATGAGACTCTTCAATTTCATATGAAGATTGATAATTTGTGGAATCAAGGCTATGTATCGCATTGCTAGGATTGGAACAACCTATAATACCACAGTGAAAACTAGCATGCAACCTTAACCTACAATGAGCAAGATGAAACCGATAACTCTGTTTCAAAGAAAGTATTTCCTTCATCTGAATCATGTCATTAGATATTTTCATAATACAATGAAGATCAAGTAGAATTGTCTGAAGTCCAGATAGATCAATAAACACGTCACAAGTATCTGCTTCCAAAGAAAGTTTCAAGCAAGATTTTTGAATAGAGAATCCTAGTCCAACACCAAGTAAATTAGGCAAATCCAAACCTCTCGTCTCCTTATTTAAGTACAAGCTCAAATAGGACCTGCTACAATGGGAAAGATCATCATATTTTGAAGTCCTTGTATTTTGGGCTTTCCTTAATTCACCTAAAATAATGTCCATAGATTCAAGCTCAAAAGTTGCACTAAATAAAAGAACACTACTGTGGAGATTTGAGCCATATTCAATTGCGACTGATCGAAAATCATCCCTTGATTTTCTAACAAGATCTTGCGAACTCCCAAGACCATCGGAAGAAATATTATTATATGAAAAAGCCACCTCCAAAAGCATGCCTTCAAAACTCTGAAACAAATCAAGTTCATAATAGATTAAAATATCCAAGTTAGGTTAATCCAACTTAACTGAAAAAAATGACTAAGTTTATTATTAAAAAATTTAAGAAACCATGTGCATAGCATGTTTATTTTTTAAATAAAAAACAATAGGCTACCTTGAGTAAAATGGAAAGTTGATCCAAGCATATAATTGAAATAAATGATCAAAATGATTCCCAACTAGATGAGAGTTCAGTTTAATCTCAAACTTTTCTAATTCTCCAATTTAGACAATCAGCTAATCAAAACTTGAATATTTTGGTCTTTCAACACGACTATTTTGATCTTTAACTTGATTTTGACAAATTTAGCATAATACCCTAATTTCTTCAATTCAAATATATCTCAAAATTGATGAGGACATCAGAGATCAACGGCTACGATTTTTTTTAGTTATTTATTTATATGTTTTTGTACTAGTTTATTTTATATTTTTGTTTTTCCATTTATACCCTTATGGGTGGTCATGTAGTGTTGTAGCCCGAAGGGCATTTTAGTCTTTGTTATTTTTCTTTTCATGAGGCCTATTTATAGGCTAGCTTTCTTGTATTGAGGGATGATGATTGATAATGAAAAGTTTCATGTTTTTGTTGATCTCTTAGTGAGTTCACGTGATCTCTTAGTGAGTTCATGAGAGGAGAAGCCCGAGGAGGGTAATTCGCAATACCCGCCAATCTTTGGAAGAGTCCGAGGTTCGCGGTTCTTACGATCTCTTTGTGAGTTCGTTAGTTATCTCTATCTTTCTCGTATATTCTTGTTCTTCTCTTTTCTCCGCTCTTCATCCACAAAACATTCCCCTAGCTCCATTGCCGCCGCCCCTTGGAATCCACCAGCCGGCCACCCTCACGGCTCCGGCCGGACACTTTGCCGGCAACCTCCCCAACCGTCCGCTCCTCCCTCCCGCATGCTCCAAATTTGAAATTTAAATTCTGAATTTCGAATTCTTTCCTAATTTGGAAATCCAATTTAGGAAAGTTTTATTTGATAAATTTCAATTTCAAATTAAATTAAGTTGGAGTTCTCATGACTTACCTCCACGTCATCACCCACCTTATTCTTCAAATTTCGAAAATTCAAATTTGAATGAGCTCCAAAATTTCCATAATTGCCAAAGTCCAAATAAGGAAAGAATTGGATTGAATCCAATTCAAATTTCATGGCATGAGGAGTTACTAATTCTCATCCTAGGTGGCACCCTCCTAATCGGAAATTGATTTGTTCACACTAATCTCCCTCCTCTCCTCTCCACATGTCGCCGGCCTCATCAAGGGGGAAATCCATTTAATGCTAGTTTAATGCCATCAATGCCTTGATCCAAAATTCAAATTTCAAAATAACCCCCTTAATTTCATTCATAATCTCAAATTAATTTCAGATTATGAAATGAAATGAAACTCCCATTCCCCTCTCTTGAAACCGCCGGCCTCCTCCCCTCTTGACTCCCCTCCATTAATTCCCCCATTCAAGACATTAATGCCTATGACTTGAAATTCAAACTCAAGTCTTTCCCTCCCAATTTAATCAAAACTGAAATAAAATGTCAGTTTTTGATTAATCTCCCTTTAATTCCTTCCAAATCCACTACTCCTAAGTAAGGAATTAATTCAAACGCTTCCCCTCCTTGCTTGCCGAAATTTCCCACAGCTTTTGGCTGATTTTTCCTTCCCAAATCCCTTCCAAAACTCCAGGAAAACTGCTGCCCAACATCTCAAGTTGCTGTTTGGAAATTCCTGAAGCAGCCCACCGACGTCCAGCCATCCCGGGAGCGATAATTGCTGTCCAGACCTCAGGGACAGCCCTTCTTCCTGTCTAGAAGTTTCCCTTAGCACAATAGGTTGCTATCTTGTTGACCACAGCAAACTAGGGTGCTGTCCAGCCGTCCAGAACCAGTCCTAGCTGCTGTCCTGAGGAGATCTAGTGTCGTCCAGTAGCCCGAAGAGACACCCATTGCTGCTGAGTGGTTCCAGAAGTTTGAAGGCTGCTGCCCCTTCATTCCCGCCATCATCATAGCTTCATAACTCCTTTTTTTTGGGTAAACTCTTCACTCACTCTCTATCTTCTGAGTTTACTCTACTCGTGGTTATAATTTGATTCACAAAGCGCATGTTTTATCGCCTCCGCTAAACCTAGTATTTGAATGAGTTGTGAGAGAGGCCCTTCATAATACTAATCTTATTGTTAGCATTGGAATTTCTCGTTGAAACCACTCATGTATGCAAAGTAAGACTTAGTTGACTATTTAATGATCTCAACCTCTCGCATGTGTTTAGACCAAAGCTATTTTATCACCTTATCATTTTTATTTTGTCGTTTATCATCAAGAGAAAGCTTATAATTATTGCGCTCTAAAATTTAAGCGTGCAAACTTCCTTAATTTAATCATCCATGCTAATACGTTTCACATCATCTTGGTATCAGAGCATGGTAAGCATGCATGACATGTTAGAAAAACATCCTAGGGTCTAACCGTTCATTCTAGCTTTAAAATTGCATGCATATCATTGCGTAGTTTCAGTTTATTCACTGTTTTTCACTGCTGTAATTGCATTTCCTGCACCCATACATTGGCACTTAAGTCGTCCTAGTGAGAGTGTGAGTGCAGCCTTTGGATTTACATCATTTCTAATTGCTTAGGGCAATTACACCCTTGAGTATAGCTGCTGTCCACACTGTTTCAGCTGCTGTTAAGCATCTGTTAGTGAACCGAAAGTCCTTGTTTAGGTGCTGTCCACTCCATCGGAACCTTCCAAACACCTAAACAACTTAGGCAACAACTGGACCTTGCTGTCCAGAAATTTGCTGCACCTATTAGTGGCCTTTAGGTGACTATAGAACCTGTCTTAAGTTGTTGTCTACACCGTTTATCTGCCCACAACACTTAGAAAACTTTATGTCAAGTTGTGGTTAGCTGTCCACACAGAATTCTGCACTGTTCGGTGGCATTTAAGTGGATTTAACCTTTGATTTAGGTGCTGTCCAAGCCTTAGCAACCTCCCTAAGTACCTAGGTTACTTAACCCACTAGTGTAGCTTGCTGTCCGAACATTTTCTGCACCTTGTAGTGAGTCTAAGTGAGCCTAACTTAGTGTCTAAATGATGTCCATTACACCCAATCGTCTTTGAGTGTCACTTGACGCTTCCCAATGGACCCGATAAGACTCCAAAAGAGTTTAGATGACATCTTTAACCTAGTGGGCAATATGACTAGAATTATGACGGAGAAACCCATTAACTATCCCCACTCTAATTACATGCCCCACTCAGCTTATCACCCTAGACCTGAGCCTAGGCCTCCAAGACCTCACTTAGAGTCACCTTATCATCTGCCTACATTTGATGGTTTCTCGGATCCTTACTACTTTAGGGAATGGGCTAGACAACTAGATGACTATTTTGAATCATGTCATATCCCTGAATTCCACCATGTTAGCATCGCTAGGTCTCACCTTAAAGGACGAGCTCTTCAATTTTGGATGAAATTAGAAGATCATAAAGAGTCTCGCGGTGAGTACCCTACTTGGAAAGACATGAGGCGAGATCTTAATTTAAAATACCGATCCTCGACCAGGGACCACTATCTAGAGCCCCACACTACCTCTTCTGTTGGATCAAACCATAGACATTACGGTGGTCGAGACCACCCATCCTTTTGTAACGACAGGGTTGCTGCCCCACCCTGTAGGTCTTCAATCAGTCTTGGTGACCGACCCTATAGTGGGTCTTCTGTTGATTTGAGCCCCTATGATTCCCCATTTGGGCTAAGTTCTAGCCACCTCAGTCAACCTTCAGCCTCCCCAGTCCTTGACCCTGCAAGTGTACTTTTGATAGAGAATTGCATGGACAAGAAAACGCCCTCTGAACCTAAAACTGAGTGCATCCATTTCGTGGATGCTAATGATATTAAGGATAACGAGGACTTCTTTGAGGATGGAACAGAAGTGATTGAATCAGACTCCCAGCATAACTTAAATCCTGAACTAGGAAAGTTAGAACCTTTAAACGTCGACACCTTAGCCCACTCCGATCCTAGTCTCTTCGAGGATAACTCTTTAGATAAAGTATGTCTGGATGATAGTAATGTGATCTCGAAAGAAGCCAATCTGACTTTGAACATGATGAATTTAAATTCGGAAGATCCTGATTTAGTTGTATTACCTACTGAGTCGACTTTGGGTAACTTTGATGATAATAATATCGAGTCGGAAGTGGTTCAATTACCTGATTTAACTCACGATTTAAGTAACCCTGAACCCAGTTATCCTGATTCGATTGAAAATAGTACTATGAGTTCGGAAGATAATGATTTGATTCTGAAAGCCTTTAATCCTGATTTTAACAATGAGCCTCCTCTTGTTGCATTAGAGTCTAATTTTAGAGCTGTTCATTTAGATTTATATTTAGCAGAGTGCGTCATTCCTGATTCATACATTTTGCCCCTTATAGCCTCGTCCTGCCAGGATAAGGACCACTTCTATCCTAGTTGGATGAATTTGTTCGATTATACTACCCCCACTAGGAGACCGATGTCGACCCTAACTGAAACCACCTATAGAAGTGCCCTGGTAGCTAAGAGTGTCTTCATTTCTCCCCCTACACCAGTTCCCTTAGACCGAACACTTTAAAACCCCTCTTTTTGTGACTCGTCCACTTTGTCTAGCTATATGTTCGTGTGAGTTAGTATGTTGTTGCGTGTGTTTTGTAGTCTGTTGTCTTCCAAAATCTTCTTTGTTTAAAATGTATGTGTGAATCCATATTTCATTCATCTTGCATATCAAATCTCTTGCACCACCTCATGTTCATCTTGTTGAGTCTTGAATTTTAGACATGAATTTAGCACCTGCCGCATTTACATTACATCTGCATAACTTTCTTAAGAAAATTGCACGCTTAACTGAAGAGAGCAATGATAAGTATAAACTTCATGCTGATTCTAAACGACAATTTAAATCTATTAAGATTGATAACTTAGTAATGATGCGGATTCGTCCGGAAATCACATGCTAGAAGTGCGGGAACATTTAGAATAGTCAATAAAATCTATAACAACGCTTGCGTGGTGGATCTTCTTGCAGAGTTCAACATTCATTCCTTTTCTAACATAAAAAATTTAGTAGACTTTGAAGGTCCGGAGATAAACCCCAAATCCACTTCAAATTAAGCCTTGCGTGACCCCACCTTGTGAGAACCCCAAAGCCTACCTCCACTCCCAAAATTATTCCCAAAATTCCTATAGCGGAGAAGGTTGACATTATTTCTAGTGATGATATTATTTCCACAAAAGAGGGTGGACGAAGAAGATATTTGACTAGGTGAAGAGGTAAACCAAAGTCAAAGGATACATGATCAGAGCGCAAGGTGATACAGCTGATCGATTCAGATACACGAGAGTTCTTGAGACATCCACTCGACGGAGTCGAGTTTTCTCCCACCTGGGGAGAATGATGAGGACATCAGAGATCAACGGCTACGATTTTTTTTAGTTATTTATTTATATGTTTTTGTACTAGTTTATTTTATATTTTTGTTTTTCCATTTATACCCTTATGGGTGGTCATGTAGTGTTGTTGTGAAAACCCGAAAATGCCGTTTTAGACCTCGCACGCTTTTCAAAGCGCCGCGATGAGTTTTAAGTGAAAAATTCAATGTTGTCGGTTTTCGACGGGTTTAATTTTATAAAATTCTACGCAAAATTTGGAACAATTTGATATATAAAACTTATATTTAATTCCTCTTAATTTGAGAGATAAAAATTTCCGAAGACTAATAATACCAATAATGCCCTTAGAGGTTATTAAGGCTTGGAGAGTTTAAGTGAGGGCAAAAGGGTCTTTTGAAATCTCTATTTCCTTAAGTAATGAAAGAACCGAACCCCCTTTTCCATTCCTTCGCTCATTTGGTCGGCCGAAACAAAGGGGAGACGGAACCGAGAGGAAGAGGCGCGCGGAAGGGAGCGGCTGGAAGCTTCGGGCGGCGGTTTCCGGCGGCCGTTCGTGGAGAAACTTGTAGGGAAGATTAAGGGAAAGTTAAGGTGAGTTGTTTTCAATAGATTTCTCATGATTTTATAGAATTTTTCTTTAGGGAAAATTTAGGGTTTGAGGGGAAAATTGGATTTTCTTTAAGAGAATGATAAGATAGGTTTAAGAGATGCTTTTATGCGTAGAAATGAGATTTTATTTTTAAACATTTTGAGATTTGGTAAAATTAGGGTTTTCTCTAAAATTGGAGTTTTTGAAAGTACCTTTGCAAATATTATTCCTAAGGGTCCTAAGAGAGTTTTTAAGAGAAGAAATTGAGTTTTTCTTATAAAATCTTATTTTCCTAATTTTTAATTAATTTAAATCCGAAAATAGAAAATATTTAATTATGATTTAGGTATGGGGGAGAGAGTGACATGTTTGTTTGAGGGAAATAATGAAAAATGGGTTTTCTAAAATTAGGGTTTTAGGTAAATCCGAAAATAGAATTATTTTAAATTAATTTAGATTAAGGAGAAAGTGTTATGTTGATTAATATTAGGTAATTAGACAAAAATTATGAATTTTTAGATTATGATATGCTTTATGTGATCTTTTGGAAAGAGGAAGAGGAAGAACTTAGGGTAGATTGTAAAAAAAAAGAATGGGAACATTAATTTAGATTTATTATAAATGATTTTGAAGAAGAAATTATCTCTATTAGGTGTTTTGAAGCAATCTCGAAGGAAGAAGGATTAGCAAGGAGAATCAATTCCAAACTTCTGTAAGTATGCACTGTTCTTTATTTCAGTAATATCTCTTGCTTTCTCACATGTTATATGATTTGATAGCTCCAATCTTAATTCTTTACTCATATCAAATGAATGATCATACAAATTACATGTACAATTTATGATATCTTACGATAAGGTTTATATGTTATAAGGAATAAGATGGAATGAAATGATATGCTTATGTATATTGAATGCTTGCATGTGTATGTTGAAAAGATGGAGTTCACCCCCTTATGGTACTAGCTGGGGACGCTGTACTCGTGCACGATAAAATGGTAAAGGATATGGAAAAGGAAAATGGAAAAGGTGTACCTTTATGGTACAGACGGTGACTCCTGTGACGGTTGTATCATTTACAGAATGAAAAAGCTATGTATATGTATATGAATATGGAAATGGAAATGAAAGGAAAAATGAAATATATGATTTATGATATGATATGATATGTTTACTGTTATGTTAAGAATGAAATCATTTTATGTTATGTTCATATGAAATTTGCATCTATCATATTGTTCAGATTATCATGTTTACTGTAGTTCAGAATTGTGTATTACTTACTGAGCTTTAGCTTAATGTTAGTTGTTAACATTTTCAGGTGAGATTAATTTAATCAATGAGTAGAAGGGGCGGCATTGTTTATCGTAGGGCAGGAGCTCCGGAAGAAAGGTAAGGACGAAGAATATGTTTGCTTATATGTTTTTTTTTGTGATTTCAAATTTTATTGTTATAGTGGCTCTTTCAAAATATTTTGGAGATTTATTTAGGGAATTGATAGATTTAGGAATTAGATATTTGACCTACCGTCCGACCTCTGTTCCCGCCTCGCCTACGCGAGCTCACCGGGCCGGGTCGTGACAAGAGTGGTATCAGAGCAAAGGATTTGAGGATATTGATTTTATGAAAGAGCCAATAGGATGATCTTATAGGTTAGGGTAGGTATAAGGTGCTTGGGTTATTTAATGCTTAGATTGCGTTGTTAATTCTATGTCTCAGGGCTGAGGAACCAGAACTAGATGCCACTGATGGCAACACAGGGGAGGTCAGGAGGGAATTACCATCTGTAGTAGAGCCTCAAGGCAGTAGCATTAATGCTACTTTGGACTCTTTTACCCAAATGATGGCGGCTATGACGGGGATGATAAAGAGTACACAGACTCAAGCTGGAGGTAGTGGAAGTGCTCCAATTGACAAGTATTTAAAGTTATTCCAGGACATGAAGCCACCATCATTTGTGGGAGGTGGAGCTATAGAAGCAGAGGACTGGTTAATGGAAGTTGAGAAGATTTTGGAGGGGATGCTATGCCCTCAGGATAGGAGGGTAGCCTTAGCTACTTATGCCTTCAGAGGGGAGGCAAACAGATGGTGGAGAAGACAATTGGAAGAAACTTTTACTGGGAGATCTAGCAGTCAAATCTCATGGGTGGAATTTGTCAAAGTGTTTAGAGATTGGTATGTGCCAATGACTGCTAGGAGAGCAATGCAAGATAAATTTAATAGATTGGTACAGGGAGATAAGACTGTTGCAGAGTATGAGACTGAATTCACAATGCTATCTAGGTATGCCTCTCATCTGATTCCTAATGCAGAAGAGAAATGCCACCGTTTCCTTTGTGGCTTGAGGGATAGCCTTAGACAGCCATTGGTTGCTTTGGAGATTGAAGATTACTCTAAATTAGTTGATAAAGCACGGAAGGTTGAGCTGGATTATCAAAGTATTCAGAGGAGAAGAGATTTTTCGAAAAGGAAGAATTCTGAAGAGGATATTCAAAGCAACCAGACAGAGGGATCAAATGGGAAGAGGCCCAAGTTTAGTTCTAGTGGAGGCAGTGATGCAACTGTAAGTAAAGTCACTGAACCTTGTGCTAAGTGTGGCAGAATGCATAAAGGTGAATGTCTGATTGGTTCCAACACTTGCTATTGGTGTCATCAGCCTGGACACATAGCAAAATATTGTCCTTCTTTGGTTCAGAAGAGTTCAGGAGGAATGAGATCTGCTGAAACACCTTCACAGAAGAATTATGGAAAACCCAAGATGATAGAACCATCAGTTACAGGTTCAGTGCAAAATCAATCCAGGCAGAATGTCAGACCACGAGTTTACAGTTTGACTCAGCAAGAGCCCGATGGATCTATAGATGCTGACAATGACAATTGAGATGGCTTTATAGTTTATTTTCAGAAACTTGTAATGATAAACTTGATGTTTTGATGTTTTGGATTTTGTAGTTTATCTTGTTATGTCATGTCAAATGTTTTGGGATTGATCAGATTATTCTATTTCAATGTTGGGGTTTATGTTAATGAAATGGAAGCTGTTGGGTTATTTTGCAACTAGAAGTTATGTAAATTTCGAGGACGAAATTTTTATTAGGAGGGAAGATTGTGAAAACCCGAAAATGCCGTTTTAGACCTCGCACGCTTTTCAAAGCGCCGCGATGAGTTTTAAGTGAAAAATTCAATGTTGTCGGTTTTCGACGGGTTTAATTTTATAAAATTCTACGCAAAATTTGGAACAATTTGATATATAAAACTTATATTTAATTCCTCTTAATTTGAGAGATAAAAATTTCCGAAGACTAATAATACCAATAATGCCCTTAGAGGTTATTAAGGCTTGGAGAGTTTAAGTGAGGGCAAAAGGGTCTTTTGAAATCTCTATTTCCTTAAGTAATGAAAGAACCGAACCCCCTTTTCCATTCCTTCGCTCATTTGGTCGGCCGAAACAAAGGGGAGACGGAACCGAGAGGAAGAGGCGCGCGGAAGGGAGCGGCTGGAAGCTTCGGGCGGCGGTTTCCGGCGGCCGTTCGTGGAGAAACTTGTAGGGAAGATTAAGGGAAAGTTAAGGTGAGTTGTTTTCAATAGATTTCTCATGATTTTATAGAATTTTTCTTTAGGGAAAATTTAGGGTTTGAGGGGAAAATTGGATTTTCTTTAAGAGAATGATAAGATAGGTTTAAGAGATGCTTTTATGCGTAGAAATGAGATTTTATTTTTAAACATTTTGAGATTTGGTAAAATTAGGGTTTTCTCTAAAATTGGAGTTTTTGAAAGTACCTTTGCAAATATTATTCCTAAGGGTCCTAAGAGAGTTTTTAAGAGAAGAAATTGAGTTTTTCTTATAAAATCTTATTTTCCTAATTTTTAATTAATTTAAATCCGAAAATAGAAAATATTTAATTATGATTTAGGTATGGGGGAGAGAGTGACATGTTTGTTTGAGGGAAATAATGAAAAATGGGTTTTCTAAAATTAGGGTTTTAGGTAAATCCGAAAATAGAATTATTTTAAATTAATTTAGATTAAGGAGAAAGTGTTATGTTGATTAATATTAGGTAATTAGACAAAAATTATGAATTTTTAGATTATGATATGCTTTATGTGATCTTTTGGAAAGAGGAAGAGGAAGAACTTAGGGTAGATTGTAAAAAAAAAGAATGGGAACATTAATTTAGATTTATTATAAATGATTTTGAAGAAGAAATTATCTCTATTAGGTGTTTTGAAGCAATCTCGAAGGAAGAAGGATTAGCAAGGAGAATCAATTCCAAACTTCTGTAAGTATGCACTGTTCTTTATTTCAGTAATATCTCTTGCTTTCTCACATGTTATATGATTTGATAGCTCCAATCTTAATTCTTTACTCATATCAAATGAATGATCATACAAATTACATGTACAATTTATGATATCTTACGATAAGGTTTATATGTTATAAGGAATAAGATGGAATGAAATGATATGCTTATGTATATTGAATGCTTGCATGTGTATGTTGAAAAGATGGAGTTCACCCCCTTATGGTACTAGCTGGGGACGCTGTACTCGTGCACGATAAAATGGTAAAGGATATGGAAAAGGAAAATGGAAAAGGTGTACCTTTATGGTACAGACGGTGACTCCTGTGACGGTTGTATCATTTACAGAATGAAAAAGCTATGTATATGTATATGAATATGGAAATGGAAATGAAAGGAAAAATGAAATATATGATTTATGATATGATATGATATGTTTACTGTTATGTTAAGAATGAAATCATTTTATGTTATGTTCATATGAAATTTGCATCTATCATATTGTTCAGATTATCATGTTTACTGTAGTTCAGAATTGTGTATTACTTACTGAGCTTTAGCTTAATGTTAGTTGTTAACATTTTCAGGTGAGATTAATTTAATCAATGAGTAGAAGGGGCGGCATTGTTTATCGTAGGGCAGGAGCTCCGGAAGAAAGGTAAGGACGAAGAATATGTTTGCTTATATGTTTTTTTTTGTGATTTCAAATTTTATTGTTATAGTGGCTCTTTCAAAATATTTTGGAGATTTATTTAGGGAATTGATAGATTTAGGAATTAGATATTTGACCTACCGTCCGACCTCTGTTCCCGCCTCGCCTACGCGAGCTCACCGGGCCGGGTCGTGACAGTTGTAGCCCGAAGGGCATTTTAGTCTTTGTTATTTTTCTTTTCATGAGGCCTATTTATAGGCTAGCTTTCTTGTATTGAGGGATGATGATTGATAATGAAAAGTTTCATGTTTTTGTTGATCTCTTAGTGAGTTCACGTGATCTCTTAGTGAGTTCATGAGGGGAGAAGCCCGAGGAGGGTAATTCGCAATACCCGCCAATCTTTGGAAGAGTCCGAGGTTCGCGGTTCTTACGATCTCTTTGTGAGTTCGTTAGTTATCTCTATCTTTCTCGTATATTCTTGTTCTTCTCTTTTCTCCGCTCTTCATCCACAAAACATTCCCCTAGCTCCATTGCCGCCGCCCCCTTGGAATCCACCAGCCGGCCACCCTCACGGCTCCGGCCGGACACTTTGCCGGCAACCTCCCCAACCGTCCGCTCCTCCCTCCCGCATGCTCCAAATTTGAAATTTGAATTCTGAATTTCGAATTCTTTCCTAATTTGGAAATCCAATTTAGGAAAGTTTTATTTGATAAATTTCAATTTCAAATTAAATTAAGTTGGAGTTCTCATGACTTACCTCCACGTCATCACCCACCTTATTCTTCAAATTTCGAAAATTCAAATTTGAATGAGCTCCAAAATTTCCATAATTGCCAAAGTCCAAATAAGGAAAGAATTGGATTGAATCCAATTCAAATTTCATGGCATGAGGAGTTACTAATTCTCATCCTAGGTGGCACCCTCCTAATCGGAAATTGATTTGTTCACACTAATTTCCCTCCTCTCCTCTCCACATGTCGCCGGCCTCATCAAGGGGGAAATCCATTTAATGCTAGTTTAATGCCATCAATGCCTTGATCCAAAATTCAAATTTCAAAATAACCCCCTTAATTTCATTCATAATCTCAAATTAATTTCAGATTATGAAATGAAATGAAACTCCCATTCCCCTCTCTTGAAACCGCCGGCCTCCTCCCCTCTTGACTCCCCTCCATTAATTCCCCCATTCAAGACATTAATGCCTATGACTTGAAATTCAAAACTCAAGTCTTTCCCTCCCAATTTAATCAAAACTGAAATAAAATGTCAGTTTTTGATTAATCTCCCTTTAATTCCTTCCAAATCCACTACTCCTAAGTAAGGAATTAATTCAAACGCTTCCCCTCCTTGCTTGCCGAAATTTCCCACAGCTTTTGGCTGATTTTTCCTTCCCAAATCCCTTCCAAAACTCCAGGAAAACTGCTGCCCAACATCTCAAGTTGCTGTTTGGAAATTCCTGAAGCAGCCCACCGACGTCCAGCCATCCCGGGAGCGATAATTGCTGTCCAGACCTCAGGGACAGCCCTTCTTCCTGTCTAGAAGTTTCCCTGAGCACAATAGGTTGCTATCTTGTTGACCACAGCAAACTAGGGTGCTGTCCAGCCGTCCAGAACCAGTCCTAGCTGCTGTCCTGAGGAGATCTAGTGTCGTCCAGTAGCCCGAAGAGACACCCATTGCTGCTGAGTGGTTCCAGAAGTTTGAAGGCTGTTGCCCCTTCATTCCCGCCATCATCATAGCTTCATAACTCCTTTTTTTTGGGTAAACTCTTCACTCACTCTCTATCTTCTGAGTTTACTCTACTCGTGGTTATAATTTGATTCACAAAGCGCATGTTTTATCGCCTCCGCTAAACCTAGTATTTGAATGAGTTGTGAGAGAGGCCCTTCATAATACTAATCTTATTGTTAGCATTGGAATTTCTCGTTGAAACCACTCATGTATGCAAAGTAAGACTTAGTTGACTATTTAATGATCTCAACCTCTCGCATGTGTTTAGACCAAAGCTATTTTATCACCTTATCATTTTTATTTTGTCGTTTATCATCAAGAGAAAGCTTATAATTATTGCGCTCTAAAATTTAAGCGTGCAAACTTCCTTAATTTAATCATCCATGCTAATACGTTTCACATCAAAAATACTTTCACAAAAATCATCAAAAACGTGTCATTGTGTTCTAATTGTTAAATGGATTAAATTAAATATAGAAGTATATGCTAATTTGCAAAAGTGAAAGTTATTAAATTAAATCCCGTTTAAAAAAATTTCCTAAAAGTAAAATTCACTTTACTGTTCCATTATACACATCATTGTTGCACAGGCAGTTTTATTAAAGGAATTGGGTACTTTCAGCAGCATGCATGTAGTGGAGTAGAGGGGCACTTGAGGGAATTTCATATGTAAACATATTTAATCTCGATTGCATTCCCTAAATAAACTTATTTTCACACAGAAGCTCACGGTTTGGAGGGGATTCTCACAGGCAGGAGAATTTAAGGTGGGAGTTGGGTGTAGCCAAAGGTGAGAGGAAAATCGGGTAAGCAAAAAAAATTAGGGAAGAAGAAAAGAAGTAGAAGAAGGAAGAAAAAGAGAAGAAAGAAGAGATACGACAGGAGAAAGAAGAAAAAAAGGGTAAGAATTTGGTATTTGTGTAAAATATTCATTTTGAGTAAATGATGTTTTTTTGTTTAAAGTTTTAATAAAATCTAATTCATAGTATATTAGGAGAGGAATATTCTAGACATATACGAAGAGAGGAAATGATGAGGTATATCATTTTGAGAATAACTCTAATGTTGATATTTAATGCAGATTGAAATTTGCAGGAAGTATCAAATTAAGAAATTAGGCTCATATGGGTGATGTATATGCGCGGGAGAGTATGCGGTATCAAATTAGGGAGATAGCTCATCGCAGAGATAAGAGATGCGATCTGATGTGAAACCCCATGCGGTGAAACATGAATTGCACGTTAGAGATTAATGAGAGTTTAACTTTGCAATGTTAACGATAAAATCTAGCTTACTCAAGTTGGATTCAAGAAACTTCGTGATAGATTATGTTAACGGTAGTGATTACATTTAAGAATTACATGAGTCTTGCAAAATATAACCAAAATAAACTAGGTAATGCAAATAGCTACTACTAAAGCCACACGTTTAAAATTTAGATCATTCACCTTGAGGTCCTTTCATTGCTCTCGAAAATATGGGCTAGCGGAGGAGGATTGTAAGTAAACTCAACGATGCCACTAATAGACAAGTAATCCCGAGAGGACTCGTCTCCGGGGAAGAAGCCGGATTTGGAGGAGCGGGTGGGCGGCCATTAATGATCCAACGTCCATGCATTCTTGCCGGGAGTTGATGGAGCATCCCGGAGAAGAGGGGAGCTCGGTTATGGTGGGATCCACATGGTAGCGTGCCGGAATTTTGAATTAATTTCAGAATTTGGGAGGTTTAATGGAGGAATTTAATTTGAAATTCAAATTAAATCAAGGAGGGGAGGGGCTGCGGGCAGGAGGAGTTATGGGGGGAAACAATCAAAACAGAAATCTGATTTGTAATTAAGATTTCTCAATGGGGAAGGCTTAATTTCAGTTTTGAAAATTCAAACCTGAAATTAATCTAAATGGGAAATAAATAAGGAAGTTACAAGGGGTTAATACGGGAGAGGGAGAGGAGGAGTTTTTGAGTGGTTGAGAGTGGGCCCGGCTGATTAATGGATGGCTAATTAAAATCTGATTAAATCATCAGATTTGAACTAATATAGAAAGTTTCTCATTCACGGTTTAGAAGAAAAGGCAAACTCAGCAATTTCAATTCCTTAGGATTTGGAATTCAAAAATCTGTCCAAAACGTTGGAAGCCAAATTAGGAATGCTGTAATGGGGAATTAATGGAAATTGAAGGAGTGAAGGGAGGGGAATTCAGCGGCCAAGCAATGGAACCGATGGCCTGGAGCTGGCAACCTGTAGGAGAAAATTCCAGAGGCTGGGGCGGTGAGGAGAACAGGCCGGCTGGAGGCTTTGGCAAAGGGAGCTGGCGGGTTGGATGGCTCCTGGGGTCGGCGGCGAGGAACTGCGGGGCTGTTGGCGGGATGCTGACCGGCGGGCGGCCGGGATGTGGCCGGCGGGAGGCTTTGCAGGGGGCGGCTTGGGTTGTGAAGCCGGCGACCTGGTTAGTTCCCCAGGGGGCCGACGGCACTAGGGGAGAGGAAGAATACTGGAGAAAATCTGAGAATTTCTCTAGCTTTGACTTCCTTTACCTTGGATTTCTTCAAACTCTTCTTCCTCAATAATAACCCGGGGTTAAACCTAGAACTCACAAAGAGATCTAATTCTCCCGTCGAACTCACAAAGAGATCAAAGGCTAATGCACTCACAAAGAGAACAAAGGGATAAATTTTCATTCAACCAAAAACTAAAAACTATTACATGAGAAAATGGCCATATAAAAAGGCCTCAAAATGACAAGAAAACAAAAGACTAAAATGCCCCTCGGGCTACAATAACGACCAAATACCCATAAGGGCAATAACGGAAAAACATAAAAATCAAATAAACTACTACATAAAATAATGAAAATAAAGATCATGATCGTGGCCGTCGATCTCCGACATCTCCTGATGGTACACGTGTCGCAATCTCTGACGATGTCCTCATCACGATCTTTTAATTCAAGAAGTGAGTTATTAGGCTTTTTGCACGTACAATTGCACTCAAACTAAAGTTAAGTATGAAATGCATTAGAAATTCTTGCTATTGTTGAATGTATATCCACAAATTAGTATCCATGTGCAAACGACCATGTATAGATTTTAATGATTCAAGTTTAAAATTATGTAAAAATTTCGCTAATTGATAATATTTTTAAAAAAAGAAACACATATGCTATTGGCAATCACCTTTGTTATACATGCACGAAAATTACATGTCAATTTTAAATAATGCATAACATGTTTAATTACAAGTTAAAGAAAATGCAGTGAACAGTATCTAATAAACCTAAGAAAACGTGTTAGATGATAGGCAGGTGAGGCAATGCAATCCCGATGAGCATTGTAGGGCAGGCAATGCAAACTCAGTATGATGAAGCCTAGGGGCTATGGAGTCAATACGAGCTCATTATAATAAAGCCTATGGGATAAAGATGACCTTAACTTAGACATATTGATATGACAAATTCTTAAGCTATAGATATGAAATTTGAAGGAAAAGATGTGTAATTAGATGAACCATCTATGTGACTAAATTCAGGATAAATGTTTAAAACAACTAACAAGATATTATTTATTCAGTATTATCGTGTTTGGCATTCTGTCTTGTTGATTCAAGCGAGATATTAATGTTACATAGTTTTTTTTTTTATATACAGCTCACCACTATATTAATTTATACAATTGTATATTCAAACAAGACTATCTCTCAAATCTTCTGTAAATAGAATAAAAAATGTAGCATTACTGCAAAATAATAAGTAGTTGGACGATAGGGCATGGCAGAAAGTGATGTGAAACTAGGAATTGTTTCTTAGAAAATTAATAGAAGTTCTATAAAGTATTGATAATACAATCCCAAGCTTCGCTAATTTGACGATTCAATGAAAATCTTAGAAGTTAACAACGTCTAGGCAAGCAACTTCAACTAAGTTTATAAGTTCGATAAAATAACAACTTACAATAAAGTAGTGGAAATGAATGGTCAACAAGAATCTAGCGGTTAACAAAGTGATTGTCTCACCTTGAGGCCACACTCATTCATCTACCTCTAGGTTCGTTGGGAGAAGAAGAAACATGCTAGTGACGAAACCACTCCGAGGACGACGATGCCGTAGATCCGTAGGGAAGAAGAGGATGGCGCCGGACGTGAATGTGGTGTGTAACGACGCCCTTCGATGATCCAAGTGTAGATGGAGAAATGATCGTCTATGGACTCCACTAAAGTTGGTAGGATCCGGTCCAAATACTCTTCAACGGTGTCGTCGAAGTCAAAGCCGACGTCAAAAAAAGAAGATCTGAGGATGTTCACTCGTCCACGGTTGTCGTACTCAAACCCGAAATTCCACTCGGGTTCCTCCATACATCATTGAGGTGGGATAGAGCGGCACTGCGACGAAATCTCCAAAGGAGGAGCTAGTGGCCGGCGGGCTGGAAGAAAGAGGCGAGGCCGGCGGTGGGGTTAGGGTGAGGAGAGGAGTGAAATCTAGAAAAACTGAATTTAATTTCAGTTTTATGAGTTTAGGAGGGAAATAACAATAGAATTTGAATTTCCTAATTAATGCAATGAAGGCATTAATTAGAATCAATTTCGGTTAAGCCCATGGGGGGAGCCAGCGGTAGGGGGAGAAGGGAGAGGTTTGAAAACTGAAATTATTTTCAGTTTTAATGAAAATAGGAGGGAGGATTATTTGCATTTAATTTGTGATTTCAAATCACAAAAGGGATTGAATGCAAACTTAATTGGGGGGCTTGATAGGGGGCCGGCGGCATGTATAGAGGGAGAGAGAGTTGGTGAGAGAGAGGGAAGAGTTTCCAAATTTAGGTGGATGATGTGGACAAGTATTTTGAAAACTCCAAATTAAAGTAAATTGAAATTTGAATCAATCATGCAAACTTTCCTAATTTGGAATTCCAAATTTGGAAAGAATTCAAAATTTGAATTCTAAATTTCAAGTTCAGCATGGGATGAGGGAGGGGAGTTGGCCGAAAGGGGAGGGGCGGCGGGGAGGTGGTTGGCCGGGAGGGTGGTGGTGGTCGGCGGCAAGATCCAAGGAGGGCCGGCGGCTAGGGCTTGGGGGAAGGGGATTTTGTGGAGCTTCTATTGAGAGAGAGATGGTGAACAAACAAACACAAGATAAAACTAGAGAACTCACCAAGAGATCTCAAAGGAAGAACTCACTAAGAGATCTTGTCATGCACTCACAAAGAGAACAAAGAGGGCAAATTTTCATTTCCTTAAGCAATAATCCAAAATACAAAGACCAAGCCTTTATATAGGCTCAACAAGCATACGGAAATTAAAAGACTACAATGCCCTTGGGCAGCAACAAACACTAATTCCCTCATAGGGGTACAAAAGGAAAAAAGACAAGAAATATAAATGACATGAATAAAATAAAACATCAAAAATAAAGACTCTGAATCATGGCCGTCGATCGGCGCCTCCGGCGATGGTACACATGTCGAAATCTGATGTCCCCATCAGAAAGTGTTTCAATACAGTAGTCAGTATGTCTGTCTAACACACCTTCATTCTAGCATGCACCTTTAAACCTGATATCCTAGGATTGAAATCTCTCATTTGCTGTCATCATTCTAACTCTTAGCTCTCCAAAAAAAAAAAAAAATACAACAATAAAATATAATCAAGAAATTCATAAAATCACAAGCATAGCATTCATTGTTCCATAGCTTATATCCAAAAAATTAAGACAAGCCTCAAAAAGATAACACTGTAAAAAAGTAAAAAAATATTAAACTTAGTGGAAAATGATCGTTCAAACAAGACATACGTTTGGTGTAACAATGTGGTTAATAAGTTATTTTATGACATATTTGTGAGTTTCGTTTTAGGAAATTTCTAACTTTCCATTCAGTTTTGTTTGGGCTTATCTATTTAAAAATAGTCATCTAGTCTTTATTTTATTTTGTAATTATCTTTAGGGGTCTTTTTCTTTATAAATAGGAACGTAGGGATTATGATATAATCAATATCGGATATTAGCTATATTTCCTCCACTTAGGGGTGTCTATCTAGCTCAATGCCGGAACCATTCAAGTTTGACTTGTTTGTTAACTAATAGGCCATGAAGGCAAATATAGACTTGATTCATCAACTAACATAACATAAGTTGGGCTTCAATCATTTAGGTTCAAGTAGATCGTTTATTATAACATTCACAAACTGATCAAGTTGTAGTGTTTGAGGGGCTTAAATAACTTGATGCATGGAACGCTTCAGTTAAAATCCACTTTAAATTGTTTTTGCATTTTTAGTCTTCATGTCTTAAATGAGTTCAAGCCCACCTTTATAAGTTATTCACCAGTCAATTACAAACAAATCAAACAGTAAGACATTACCAATTAGGAAAAAATAACATTTATGACAAACAAAATAGTAATAGAAATGGAAGTGTTAGTAAAAAGGTGTTATCAACCTTATAAAGTGTCCTTGTTATACAAGAGAAGTCAGGAAAAAAAAAAGTTATTCCCAATGTATGGAGCTTCCACCAATGCAGGGTCTCTGTTAAGAAAGAACTGTAATACTTGTTTCAGTAGCTAACCAAAGAACTATGCAAAGAGCATCACAATGCAGATCTCATTTAGCAAGATACAAAAATGGAAACATAACAAATTAGAATTAGAAATGGAAAAAGGCTTCAGTTAAGACTAAGCAAAAACCGTCACCTGAAATAAAGTTCTGAGCTCATCCATGTAAAATAATACACCGATACTGGATGATATTAAAGAAAGAGCTACAGAAACAACATCAGTTGTCCCATAGAAGGTATGGTGATAGTTTCTGAAAAAATAATATCAGATATTAGAAAGATATTAGAATAAACAGAAGCACTTAAGTACAAAATGAAAGCATTGATTTTCTTATCAGAATCAATTTGACTACGTGCAAATATGCTCATTTAATCATACATTTACCTCATTACATATGTTAGCACCATAATTAAATCCTTCAACAATAGACTCATGTGTTGAATATGAGCATATCATTAAGAGCACAACATCGTAAAACTAACAGCGTGTATCAGTCTTTCCATACCACATTCAAATCCAGCAATTCATCTTTCCAACATAGACAATCAAAGAACCAAAAAAACAGAAATGGTTTCGAGAAAGTATAAAAAAAGTTATCCTAGGAAAACACTTACTAAGTGAAAAACAAGAATTGCTTTGGAAATTAATAAGAATTTAAAAAACTTTGCTAATTGTAAACCTTATGTTTCATCAAGTTAGATTCCGAATTTTTAATTAGAAGTTATGTAATAGCATACAATTACAAACGATATTAAAAGGATACTTACAAATAACAACAAAATAAATAAGTAAAACTAGCGGCAATGAATAACAAAAATCCAGGGCTTAACAATAAGAAATGTTTACCTTGAGTTCCCTGACTCTTGCTCCTGAAAGTGGTGTTTAGCGGAGAAAGATTAAAAGTAACCCTAGTGATGCCACCACGAGATAAGTGACGCTTATGGTATTGTTTGCCGGAGAAGTATCCGGAGGAGGGGAAGTTGATGGACGTCCGATGATGTGCCAATGTACAATTGGTCGTTGATCGTCTCGGCGAGATTAAAGAGTATGCGATTTGCGTAGTCTTAAACGAAGTCCTCGAATTCCCAGTCGGGATCAAAGAAGGGCAATTAAACGATGTCGACAAATCCGTGGTCGACTTCAGGATCGGCCATCCATGAACATGGGAGTATTCGTGGTTGTGAACCTTGGAGGAGCCGTCGGTGAACAAAGGGAGTAGAAAGGAGAGGCGGCGGATTGGGGTTCTCGGGTGGAGGAGGGATCGGCTAGGGTTAAGAGGGGTTAGGGTTTCGGGTGGAGAGGGAGGCGACGGTTGGGTTAGGAGGGTTTGGATTCTTTTAATTACCAAGGAAAGGTAATTAATTAAATGAGTTAATGGGAGGGAAATTAGAATTCAATTCAAATTCCAATTGGGCCAAGGGAGGGGCTAGCGATATATATGAGAAAGGAAGGGATTGGATGGTAATTTAATGCTTTCTAATTCATGATATTAAATTAGGAATCAATTCAAGGGATCAAATCTAATTTGAATTTAAATTAGATCTTAATTGAGGTGATTTCCTAATTTAGATGAGTTAATTTATGAAAGTATTTGAGAATTGAAATTTGAATTTCAAATAGGATTAGTCTTTCCAAATCAACTTAGCTAATTTAGGCAAGCAATAATAATGATTGAATTAATCATCAAGGGGATCCAAAGAGGGGGCCGGCGGCTAGGGTTCGATTGGGTGAAGGTGGGTTGGGTTTGGGAGGGTAGGCCGGCACTATGGTGGGTGAAGGGAGAGGGGTCGACGAGTGAGGAGGAAGGGGAGGTCGGGTGGTGGCTGGCGGGTGGATTCCAGGGAAGGTAGGGTCGGCGGCTTGGCACAAGGGGGAGGGATGGTTATGGCCGGCGGCTTCAACAAGGGAGAGGTTGGACCACGAGCCCGGAGCACCTCCGCGACTGGTGGGTATTGCTTTGCTCACACTTGGGACTTCACCACTCAAGAACTCACAAGCTAGAGAGAAAGAAATTTTGAAATTTTATTAAGCAATCATCATCCTCATACAAAGCAAAAGACCTCTATATATAGGCCTCAATAATAAAGAAAAGAAGAAAGACTCAAATGCCCTCGGGGCTACAATAAGAACTCACTACCCATATGGGTAAAATAAAAAAAATGAAATGCAAAGTAAACAAAACATAAAATACATCAAAAGTAAAGGCTTCGAATCATAATCGTCGATCTATGATTCTATCGATGGCACACATGTCGAAATCTCTGGTTGATGTCCTCATCAGTGTGAGGGCCGGCAGCTTAAGGGAGAAAGAGGAGGGGTCGGGTGCTTGGCCGGCGGGTTGGAGGGAGTTCGGCCGGTGGGAGATGGGGAAGGAGAAGAAGAGAAAGAAAGGAGAAGGTAACCACAAGCCCGGACGCTTCCTACGACTGGTGGGTGATTGGATTCCCTCACCTAGGGATTTCAATCTCTCCAAGAACTCTCAAGCAAAAAATATAAATAAATTAAAGAAATTAATATGGGAATCAATTTTCTTGCAGCGAATATCCTATATAAATAAATTTATCTGAGGTTGTTGATATTAGATCTTAAATATATTTAGAAGTTAAATTAAAATTAAGAATTTATTTGATTTTGATGAAATTATTTCCAATAACTGTTTAAACTGGCTATTCACAAAAGCAAAAAATATGTCTCGCTACGTTGAAACAGTATAGATTCCAAACAATGAGAGACTATTTAAGTGGTAAGTACAACTTCCAAATGAAATACTGCAGCATTAAATGAATGTATTGAGTTATACCTGCAAATTGAGGCCTTGGTTGTAATTGAAATCGGTTCAACAATATGTGAGTGCTTATTCAACACAAAATCAGATGAAACATTGACCACATTTGTCCTTAGGCAAGCATTCAATGAGATGCGCGCATGTGAAATAAATTTATCATCTGTATTTTCTTCCTGATGAGCATCCAAATTTTGTAGCTCCACCAACCAAAGATACTCCGAAGGTACTTCTACCAAAAAAGTTTCTGCATTCATTGCAGATAATACAGATTTAGAAGCAGGCCAGATGACAAATTCTGTATTCCCTATATCAATTTTAAGCCAATGGAAGCTATTCCCTTGGGAAATTACAGGACTGATATCTTTTTCTATGTAACCTAAAAATACCTCTTCAAGTGATACTCGAACACTAAGGCCTGCAATGACTGCTCCAACATGAATGTTCTTATCGGGAATCATGTTAAGAACAGCACCAACGATTTTGTTTGCATAGAATTCTACCTCATTTTCCATGTTAATTCTAGATTTATCTAAAAGAACGCTTGAAGGGCATGATATGGCGGGTGTGATCCCAGCTCTAGTTGTCCATTGAGAGTGATCCTCCAGCTGTCTAAACATAAGAGCAGCTGATAGAATAGATGAAGAATCCAAATCAAGGTTCATTTTCCCGATATTAAGGCTGTATTTCAACAGTCCACAAGCTCCATCCTTGACATAGGGATCTACAAGGAAGTACTTCAGTCCACACAATAGAAATGCCTCTCCCTTATGCAGGTCATTTGCTTCATGATTCCCTCTAATTTCATTCCAGTATGACAACAGGTCTCTAAAATCATTCTCCAAAATAATACAAAAGTGCTTCAAAGAATCATCATTACATATTACTTGAGGAGGATATAATGAAGCAGGGTCACCCCAAAGGATGACCTTTGACTCATCAATAATACCCTCAGGATAACCTGCTCTAGAAGAACGGTTTTTCTTGATTGTCAAATCATGGTCCAGTAGAATTTGCAACGAATCGGCAAGACAAAGTTTAATTTCCCCGAGAGCTGCTAAAAAAGATATTATAGTCTCATCCGTTTTGGAAAATAAGCACAGCTGCCTTAAAGTGAGATAAAATGAAGGCAAGTTCTGCTTTTCCTCCCTTTTTACATTTTTAGTGACAGGAAAATGAACATAAGTTGAATGAGACAACGAAATAAAGACTTCTTCAAAGCTGAAGCAAGAAGAATGAATGCTTCCAAGTGTTTTTGGCCTATTGAAGACAAAATTGAAATTTAAAGCAAAATACAACACTGCTTGAAAAATGAAGCAGAACACTTTCCAGAGAAGCCAAAAAGGTGCTAGAATATTTCTTAGTAATGTGCTGAAAAAACACATGGGTTTTTTGAGATCGGTTGAGACATGAAATCTCTTATATCGTGCTATTCGTCGTGCTTGAACCACCATTTGTGCAGGCAATTTTTCTTCAAGATGAAAAATTAAACCCAATTGATGTTTAGCTTGAATAATCAGCTTTCTATCAATGGAATGCTTGCCTGCAGTTTCTTTCAAATATACTTCAGCTAAACTTCCAACCAAAGTTAGTAAACAACTATAAGCATGAACATAGCGTGACCATAACACCACCATCTTAGCTATATTTTGCACAGAAGACCTCGCCCCTAATGTTAAATGACCAATTCTATTTGCAGCAATCCTCCACAGTTCCTTTCCAGTCCTGAAGACACCATGTTTTTTAGAAGAAAATGCATCTACTATCAACAGAAGCAGAGGAATAACTTCCGGTGAAAGTTTAACCACTAATGATGGAACATGTATGTAGTTGCTCAAAGGATGAAACCCAATCAGTTTGAAATGAGCAGATAGGCCCAACAAGGATGTTATCCACTTTATCCGCTCATTCTCCTTCACACCAAATTTCATATTGCTGCAGCTTATAGATAATTCATTCATTTTTCCATGCACAAGCAATGAATCAAGAGATTTTCTGAACAATGAAGTACTGTGAAGACACTGAGAGTCAATAGAAAATTCATCCAACTCCAATAGGCATGCATGTGACTTCTCTAACAGTTGAAGTTCTAGACGAAAATCCTGGAACTTTATCTGAGAACAGCTAGCAATAATATTTGCCCATGAGGTCTTAAGTCGATCACCTGGAGTATCTCGTGCTAGAAGTCTTTCAATTGCATCATGCAGAGAAGCACCCTAAATCAGTAAGATAAACCATCTTTGAGTGACTGAGCTAAAAGTAAATGATGTAGGACTACGTATGAATGCAATGATTTTGTCAAGAATTTGCACAACTTTTGATTAAAACAATAATGAAGAAAACTATTAGCAATTAAAACAACGAAATAAAACATAAAAGGGGTCACGCCCGCTTAGGCTAAGTCACATAATCAAAAATTTGAAACTTCAAAATAAATTAGAAAACAACATTATGTCGGAGTAGTAGTTTCAATAAGAATCCCAAGTCTAACAGTGAGATTAGCAAGCACATGAATACACTCAAAACCCTACGTTTACTAAGCTTAGCAGAAGCAGGCTACGGTCGGCCTTCGTGACTACAATCAATACCACGAGAAAAGTTAGATTCAAGAAATAAGAGAAAAATGAAGCGTAGGAAACCTTCGTCAAGGATCGGTGGCAATCCTCCACTCAACGATCTCCAATTACTCCTCGATGGCTTCCACCAAGGATCCAAGATCTGCTCGATATAATCTTCCACCATGTGGTCGACCCTCGGGTTGACGTCGAAGAAGGTTGAATGTAAGATGCACACAAACCTGTGTTCGTCGTAGGTTAGGCCGTATTCAATTTTCGGATCGGCCATGCATGGATGCTTGATGATGAAAGTCCTCCCAACGATTACTAGCACTCTTGACTATAGTTGAAGAGAATAATTTTCTCGTCAACGGGACGTAGAGAAGAGGCCAAGAATGAGTTTCCTTCCAAAATCTGAAATTAAATTTCAGGTTTTAGAAAATCAAAGGATGGAACTTCAAGAGGGAAAATCCAATCCTTAAATTTCGGTGGGGAGTTAAGTGGAGAGAGGGAGATTTGAGAGAGAGAGAGAGGGGGCGGGTATGGAGAGAGAGGCCGGCGGCAATGATGAGGGGATTAGGGAATTTGTTTCCACATTGTAAGATTTGATTTTTGGAAAGAAATAAAGAGGTGTAGGAGCTTTGGAAATTTCGGCTAGGAAAGGAAAAGGGGAATTTGAATTTATTCCCAAAGTAGGAGTTGGTTTTAGGAAATATTTCCTATCCCAAACCTAAGAGGGGGGCCGGCGGCATTTATAGGAGGAAAGGGCTTCAATCAAGTGTTAATGCTTACTTAATTTGAGTTTGAGAATTAGGAAAGTATTTAATTAAATCCAATTTGAATATGAAATTCAAATTGATTTAATTTGGAAACTTTCCTAAAATAACCTTGGTAATTTAGGAAAGATTTTAAAGTTCAAATTGTTTGAATTTGAATTCAAAATCTGTCCCAAATTGTACCAATCCAAATTAGGCAAGGGAAAGCAATGGAGGAGGGGAGCTAGGGCCAGCGGGTTGAAGGGTTTCAGGCAAGGGGTCGGTGACTAGGTGAGGGGGGATTATGTGGAGCTTGGGGGAGGGAAGGGGAAGGGCTTGGGGAATTTGGATGGTGGGGAGGTGAAGGGAGAATAGGTGGCCGACAGCAAGGATTGGGAGGGCCTTGGCCGGCGGCTAGGAGGTGGAATATGGGGTTAATGAAAAAAAAAACGAAGATAAGAAACCACGAAGCCGGGCCGTCTCCAAGGTTGGTGGGTGGTGTTCTTCCCTCTCCAATGGATCTCTCTCCAAACCTCTCTCGCTCTTGCAAGAAATCAAAACGTAGGAAAATTTTTCATTCAATCATTCATTACCCTCAAACAACAAAACAATGGGCTATAAATAGCCTAGTACATGAAATAGAAAGACAAAAATGCCCTCGGTGCTTACATAATACATCCCTTTACTAGAAGGGTACAACGGGAAATAAAAAATAACATAAAATAAACAAAATACAACAACACATAATTAAAACAATACATGACATAAATCAAAAGTACAATGACTCGATCGTGGTCGTAGATCGGCGGCCGCGCCTCTTCCAAGATCAGATGTCCCCATCAGTAAACATATGAGGGATGGTGATGAGGACATCCGACAGTGGAAGGTTTATCAGAGACGGGGCCGGAGATCGACGGTCACGATTGCATCCCTTTATTTCTGAGTTATTATTTGCATTTATTATTGTATTGTTTCTGATTTTACCCTCACTTGAGGGAGTAGGTTCTTGTGACCCATGAGGGGCACTTTTATCTTTTGATGTTTAATATTGTACTTGGTTATTTATACCCTTTTATCTTCTTGAGAGGAGATGATGATCATTATGAAATTATTTTCTCCACTTGTGTCTTGGTGAGTCTTGAGAGAGTTGAAGTCCCTAGGTGAGGGCAATGTATCACCCGTCAGCCGCATGAAGAGTTCGGGCTCACGGTCCATCTCCTCCTTCCACCCCAAATCGCAGGCCACCCCTCTTTTCCAACCAAGTCGCCGGCCATCTTCCCCCTCCCCGTTTATTCCCTCTTTCTCCCTTTCATTTTAGAAAAATTAAAATCAAGTTTCTGAATTATCTCCTCCCTTAAATCTGAATTTAATTACAGATTTTTTCCTCCTTGATTCAAATACAAGTTCTACAACTAAATCCTCCCTTTCCCTCCTCTATGGCCGGTCCCTACCTCCACCCCTCCACTTTGAATTAGCCTCCCTAACCTCCCTCCTACCTGTACATCGATTATTACAGGTTTTCTCCTTCACCAAGATTGTTGTCCTGAATCTGGAAATCATCCTAATTGCTGTCCAGAATTTCCTACAAGCAATAGTTTGCTTCCTAGCTTGTTGTCCAAAGTTTCCAACATGTGACAGCTTGTTGTCTCGCCGTCCAGAGCTAGTCTAGTTCACTATTCTGATTACGGGAACTGTTCAATCATCCAAACAGCCAGAATTGTTGTCCTACTGGTCTGCTGCCTAAAGCATGTGAGAAGGCTTGTGTAGTCATTTCTCCGCATAAGCAACCAAACGCCTTTGCCAGAGCTTCAAATCTTCTTCCTTATTGGTAAACTCTTTCCCTTCCTTGTACCTTTTAAATCCTCTTCAATTGTGGCATCATAATGATTGTGTAAACTTTCTCCGCAAGCCAATTTATTAAGAGTGTGAGTGAGTGGACCCAACTAGTGACTAGTCTAAATGTTAATTTAGGGATTTCCTTTGAAAATCCCCCATTTATGCTAATCTTGATTGAATTGGTTAATGATATGATTCTAAACAATTATCGTGTAATTTGGCCTAAGTTACATCATCCCTCTTATTGTATTTAATCTCCGTTTAATTCGCTAAAGTTAGAATAATTATTGTTGCTCTAATCTAAGGCGTTTAATTTCAAACATTGAATATTTACAAATGCATCTAGTTCTACATAAGATGGATGTTGAAGCAGCCTGGAATCAGTAAGATAAGCATACTATTCTAGTGTCAAGGGTAACTCGATGTACCTTGGAGCTAAGTATAAACGCTTTTCAACTAATCAATATGTGTGGAATGCAATTCAATTTTTTCAAAACAACTATTTCTAATAACACTGTTCATAGAAAGTCAAATACTAAATATCTATGTCTAACATGGTCAAAAGTAGGTTAAAACAATTTGGCATCGAACAAAAAATTTAAAGATAATTATTAAATAAAAAATTCAAATTAATTTTCACCTTTACTCTTAAAAAAACGAGCATACTACATAGTTTAATGGAAGTAATTTGATAATTATTAACCAATATTGTTGGAAAATCAGGTGATGCCTAGGTCTATTGTAACATATAAAAAATTAAGTTAAAAAAAAAGTGATAACTAGGTCTAAAAAGTTCAAGCATCTTGGAATTATAAACAAGAATGTGATGATTGATGATGACATATCTTTTAGATTTAAAGTTGGATGGTTAAAATGAATAAGTACCACAAAAATATCATACCATTTTATAAGGAAATATCATGGAGACTAGGAGAAGAATATTTAAAACCAAATATCATCTTGGTTATGCTGTATAGTGTTGAACAATAAAAAAGCCAATGATGGCTAGGTTGTGTGTGGCATAATTGATAATTGCAAGATGCGTCTTTGTGAAAACTAAGTAAGATATAACAACAACATCATCATCATCAAAAAAGCTCTAAATGTAAGCTTCGAGGCATTTGTCACTGGAATTGCACTAAGGCGGACTTCAAGGCGAGCTTCATAATGTCATATGGAGTTCATGCACGTATACAAAAGTTGCTGTCATATGATACCAAAGTTGTGATGAGCATAAGCTATTATTTTCAATGATTCTTTAGTTGGTGTACATCATTGCTTCAATCATTAATGATCTTGTAAGCACTTATTTATCCTTAGTTATCAAGTTGTCATTTGCCCAGTTGTTTTCATGGCCGTCTGGCTCAAGGTTGAGAATGTTCATATCACTATTTTTAAACAGACAAGAACTATACGGATTTTTTGGCCTTCGATATGTCTCCATCAGAGGGTTGCAGAAGAATCATATGTTGGAGAGATCATTAAAGGTATCTTTGGTTAGTTGTGTTTTGTTTCCTAGTGTGTGGTGTATTATCATTTAGGTAGAGGTATGGCGAGATCTATATTGAAGTGAAATGCAAAATGAAGTCTCCATGACAAGCTCCTATTGAATTTAAAAATAATCATTGCTTTTGCTACCAATTACAAGCAAATCTAAAATCATTAAAACCTTTCACAGCCTACTACCCAAAGCTCGTTACAAAGGTCCAAAAGCATCTTTCAAGTGATGCACTGATTGCTGCATACCAGGATTCATCAATTGGTGAATTTCAAGTTCACTAATGTCGTCCTAAGAGAAAATGCAGCACTTGGCCTTTGTTTTTGTTTTTAAGAATGGTGACTTCTACAAAAATATAACTTCTAAAACTTTAACTTGTTTGATCTGCAAAACTCATTGAAACAATATAGCTAACAGTAAACAAGCACCTTTCTTGCAGTAACAGTGATAATGAAACAGAACGTGTGTTCTTATTACAGAACAATATTATGGTGTGAATGTCAAGTCGTATAGCACGAACACGCTCAGATACCTCGGAATCAAGAAAGGCGATCGTCTCTTTCTTCTTGCTTGCTGCTGAATCTCTGTGGGTGTCTTGCAGTTTACTTGTCACCCTTTATATTGAATGAAAAATAACACATTAGTTTCTCACATCTCAAAACCCTAATGCTAGCCTCATCAGAGAGAAGAGAGAAATTTAAGAACGAATCAGACCTATGTGCTAAGGTTACATGAAGCCCCCGCACTTCCACGACGATGGAGGGACTGGTCCAAGGACGAACTCGCACACTGAGTTCCCCCACTTCCACACGCTTGAACTCCAAGAAAGTAGAACCTTCGATTAGAGGGTTCAGGGCCGAGGGTTCGAACTTTAGCTTCTTCGCACAGCCTTGCGATGCTAGAAGGCCCAGCTCTATCTCCAACTCTGGTTCTTCGACTAACCATGGCCTGAGACGTGAAACAAAATTGGACCGCACGAAGTTGGAGACAAACATACTGAACATTGCTGGTTATAGTTTAAACGTTCCAGATATTGAGCAAACAGATCGAACTTCCCCCCGCCATTTGCAGGGTGGAGCAGCGAGAAGTGCCGAGGAGGATAACGCCGCGAAGATTTCCAAGGGACATCTCAAACAACAAATAAAATATATTCTTTAAAACTATGCCCTGATAATGTTGAATTTATATGCCAACATTGAAAGAAATTTTTCTCCAGCCTTTCATGCAATTACACGCATATATTGAGCATTATTGTAAGTAATCAGTCAACCATATATTGATGTGCGTATTCATGAATGTCACGTAATCAAGAAAAATTATTAGGCGCTGAGGCCGAAAAGTAGAGATATGATCCCACTCTAATAAAATGTTGATACATGAAATAGATATGTGTATATTCAATTGAATTTATTATTTTTTATATATTTAACGTGTCAGTGAAACTTTAAGTCAAGCGCACCAAAAACGTAGCCAAAGCACAAATAAAGCGCAGTAAAAAAGCGCAACGAAAGAGTAGTCAAAGCACAACTAAAGTGCAGATAGAGCACAAGCAAAATGCACAAAAAAATTACAACCAAAGTGCACTCTACATGTAACATTTTAAGTAGATATCCCGAAGTATCTCTATGTCTGGACTTCAAATCTAATAATTTCTCTGTAACTAGACGGAGCACTTGTTATACACTATATTGATATGCATTACTAACTAAATATATCAACGTTTAAATTAAAATATGCCGGAATATTAAATTTTATGAAAATTTCCAACAAATTATTTTCCTAGAAGTTCATTTATAATTACTTTTAAGAACTATCCATAATTAATTTCTGTTAATTAATCAATAGTCTAATACTAATTAAACTAACCGTTTCACTAATCAAATCAGGCAACAGTTCATTCACTTCGTTCCATGTGAATAGGAGTTGAGTGGAGGCATATTATCTCTTCCCATTTAGTCTTCCACGCTACAGGCAGAGAGAGAGAGAGGGAGAGCTCCCGGCAAATGCGTGCAAATATAGGAAGGGAGGCGGACGAGTGAAGTTAAGGTGGATCGGAGCACTGGATTGCAAGCAGAAATTGAAGGAGTGCGGGTTCGATTACAGTAAAGTGATCGGCACAGTGCAGAACAGAAAGAAAAATTGAAACTGTTTGGCATTGTGTGCGTAAACAATTTCTGTGAGAGAACAGTGGTTGTGGGAGATCAGTAACATTGAAGAGAATTGTTTCGGGTAGAGTAAGAAGCAGAACGAGTTTTGCTGCTGTGAGTGAAGTGTGACCAATTCAGTGGAAGAAGAGTGGAAGAAGAGAAGGGAGGAGAAAAAAATTTTGGGAAGAGGAATATGGGGATTCATCAGGTATGTGCAGAAGAGATGTTACGAGGTAAATGGTTATGTTAGTAGAAATTGATGTTATGTAATTTATTGAATAATAATTTATAGAAGTAATAGAAAATTTAGAACTGATTTGTGTAGGTTATTTACAAACAGAAAAGGGTATAAAGTGTCGAATTTGAGAAGATGATCCGTCAAGGAGGTAAGATATGTAATTCTAAATTTTCAAAGCAATTATTATTAATCAAGCTAATTACAATGTTACTTGACTCAATTGAAGGAATAAATGTGTTAGGATTTAAATTAGTGAATATGACCGTATATTCAAGCATTTATAGATAAGCAACTACATATTTACATGAATAATTGGAAATTGTAATAAGCTAAAATATGATTGTTTAAAACTTTTTCTAGTTGGTAATTTTTTGAAAAAAAAGATTCAATTTATTATATATTGCATATACAATCTTTTTATGCAAACAAATATAACATATAGAATTTTATGAGAGCATGTAACAATACAAAGCAAATATGAATTACTAATATTTGAAGTCTACTAAATATCAAAATAAAAAAGGTTGGTTGTGAAATGACATGATATCTCATTATAGGTGGGGCAAAAGGAACCCCTTATATGAAATTTGCATAGCATGTGGGGCATAAGAGACCTGTAACGAGGCAAAAATGACATCTATGTAGTTCAATGACAATATGTCAGGTTACGTGGGCTCCATTGAAGATTACTTTAAAAAGTTAACCGTATGAAAATGATAGTCAAATCCTTAAAAAACTAATTATGATATTTTATATAGACTTCAAATGAATAAAATGATAGTCATAAATATGATTTTTATGTTGTTTTGCAAATATTTTTGAGTTGATTCAATAATGTTATTCAATATAATTTTGCATTTAATTTTTAATTAAATTGCATAACTTTATGAGCATCATAGCTCACAAGTATTTTTTTTATAATGGATGTTGTTGCAAGGAAAGTCAAGAAGAAAGTTGAGACTAATTAGGCAAGTTATAGAATATTTAGTTTTTTTGTTTAGCAATATTTGTGGTTTCTTATTTTGAGATATGCAAGCCACCTCACAAGGCTCACATATCCATTCTTCCAACTCTATTTTATGATTAGTTTTCAAAACTAAAGATCTGATACAAAAAAGGCTTGTTATAACCCAAAGCAATAAGACCCACCTCACAAGTTTTTAAAACAAACAATAAACCACAACAACAAGCATTTATCCCACGTTCCCACTATGTGGGGTCGGGTACATGAATCATTTTCTTCATTTGTGTCATGTTAAGGGTCAAATTCTCATCTAAATCTAATAGAGAATGCCCATTTCTAATATTTTATAGGCAAGTCTTTTTAGGTATAACTCTACCTTTTATAACATAAGTCAAATCTAATGCCTCGACTTTATTAACTGGGTCATTGGAAGGTTATCGTTTTATGTGACCAAATCATATAAGGCGACTGTAATATCAGTTTTGCTCCAGGTTCGTCCGGGACGAATTTGGATCGTCCCGGGACGATCGGTACAGGTTTGGTCAGAATTGTGAAAAATTGAGCAGTTCGTCTGGACGAAAATTTGGATCGTCTGGACGAAAATTCTCCCGAGGACCTGTCGCCGGGGACGATAATTAAATTTCGTTTGGACAAAATTCGTCCAGAGCATATATCGTCCGGGACGAAGTGCGGTCGTCCAGGACGATCAGTCTGGATATATATAGAAATGAGATATTTTGAAGAGAGAGAAAAATGAAGGAAAAAGTGGAAAAGTGGATTTTTGGACGACGCCGAGCTGTTTTCGATCTTTGAGACTGTTCAGGAAATTGCTGTACGCAAAGTAAGGCACAATCCGACTTTCTAAATTTTCAGAACCGTCGCTGTTGACGGTATTTTCTGTCCGGATTTAGTTTTTGTTAGCGATTTTCGTCCGTATTTTCCGACTGGTTTAGTTTTTACCGCGTAAATTTCTGTATATCGTTGACGTGCCGGGTGTGCACATTTTGAATATATTTTGGAGATTTTTATCCGGACCGTTTTGATTTGACGGCGTTTTATTCCGACTGTATTTTTCTGTGTGAATATTAAATGCTGTGGCAGTAGAATAAATGTTCTGAAATGTTGTTATCTACATTCTATGTGAATTTGGTATTCTGTGATTTTTCAGGAAAATTGTGTAAATTTCATACGCTGCCGTTATGCTGCCCGAGTTTTGGGTGATTTCTGATTTGTCCGAATTTCTTCTGATTTGATATGCTATCTGTATATGCTATAAAAAGGGAGCTATAAGGGGCTTGGATCCTATGAGATTCAGTTAGTGTCTGGGAAATCTTAAATGAGCTCAATATGAAATCTGATATCTGTTCTGTTCCGGATCTGAGGAAATCTGTTTAGGTGCTATAAGCACTATATATGTATTCTGGTACGATAAGTACATTTATTCTGGTGCTATAAGCACATCTGTTCTGGTGCCGTGAGCACAAAGGGAGGCGTAAGGGGCCGGAATCCGTAGAGATTCCGTCAGTGTCAGGGAATTTAGCTATTAATTATATATCTGATATCTGATATCTGAGAAATGATTTCTGATTTTTCGTATCTGTTCTGATATGATTCTGATACGATTCTGATACGATTCCGTTCTGTTCCGATATGATTTGAATCTGATTTCTGTACGATTTTGATTCCGTTAATGTGAAAGGTCTGATCTGTTCTGTTTCTGATTTGATATATGTCTGTTTCAGTTCCGATCTGATTTTGATCTGATATATGTCCATATATGTTCTGATTTGATCTGTTTTGTTATGAACTGTCCGATTCTGATTTCAGTATGAAGATTCTGATTTCTGTCTGATGTGTTTGGTTTTGGATTCTGAGAATTTTGATTGGAGGTTTGTTGCTTTGCTGAGCTGTTGAGCTCACTCTTGTTTTCTGGTGGTTTTTCAGGTTCTGGGAAAGGGAAGGAAGTCCAGGACTAGATTTCAGAGTCTGATCAGTATAGGTATTTTGTTCTTTTTGATTTTTGTACAGTCATGACTTTTCTGCTCTGTTTCTTTCTGTCAGCCATGTACTGTATTTGTAGATGATTGTTTTGAGGAAAAGAAAGAAAAATGTAGATGATTTGTTCCGCTGTATTTGATATTTGTTAGTAGCTCTGGTCTATTTTGTATGTATAATATTTGGAAGATTCCGTTCAGTAAGCAAATTCCAAAGCCAGATCTGATTAGTCTGTTTGGCTGGTCGCGGCCCGGTGCGGGCGGGATTCGTCTCGGGTCGGGTCGTGACAGCGACTCTCTCTAATCTTATCTTCCACTGGAGCTACTCCAACCTTTTCAAGTATCTGCTTATTCGTATTCTATCTCTAAGGATAAAGCCACTCATCCACCTGAGCATCCTCAACTTTGCAACACTTAACATAATATTATGCTTTTCTCTTTTAATGGCCAACATTTGGCACCATAAAAGCACTATAGGCCTCACCACCATCTTATAGAAATTTTCCTTAAGTTTGAGTGGAACTTTTCTACCACACAACAAGCCCAATGCATTCCTCCAATTTCAACCATCCAACTTGAATTCTACTGATAATATCCCCATCTATTTCACCATCACTCTAAACAAAAAGACACACAGATATCTAAAACATGTGCTCTTATTAATGACCTGATCGCCCAAAGTCACAATCCCCCAACTGGATCTATTATTACTAAAATTATACTTCATATATTCCGTTTTAGATCTACTCAAACAAAATCCTTTAAACTCTAAGGTTGACCTCCATAATTCAAGTTGAACTTCAACTCCCTCTTTAGTTTTATCAACAAGAAGAATATCATTAGAAAAAAAATATACATTATGGTACAATCTCTTGCAAATGTCTAGTGATAACATCCATGACTAGCTTAAGGCTGATCCTTGAATTAATCCAACTAAAATAGCAAAATACTTGGTCAAACCACCTTCTATTTGAACACAAGTAACAGCTCCTACATACACATCCTTAATGACTTGAATATAAGAATTATTAACGTTCTTCTTATGTAGAACTAATCATAACACTTCTTCTGAATTATCATATGCTTTCTTTAAATTAATAAAAATCATATGTAGAACCTCATTATTCTCTCTATACTTCTCCATCAAACATCTCAGTAAATGTATAGCTTCCATGTAAAGCTGCTAACAATATCAAATATATTGAATTTTTTAAATATAAAATTTTACGCTGGAGCTATGGCGACTGTGATGCTTGACACGATGCCCCCTTCAGGAATCCATGGCATCATCGCACCTGCTACTAGCCAGATTGCATAATTAATTTGTCAAAAACTTAAGAGCACTTCCATTGGGAGATTCCGACCCCAATGTGGTGACGAACTAGGAGGAAATTCAAAATTTTCAAATATGCTAGACGACCTAGGACGGCTTTTTTATTGCTTCATAAAACAATTTTTTATATAAAAAAAAAAATTTATACTAAAAAACTGCTTTAAGAAATAGAATAAAGTCAAACCAAACAAAGAATATATTAGTATAAAATTTAATATATATTTTTTTTATAAAATTTGTAAATCACATAAAAGTATTATTAATATAAAAATTGTTGAAGTGAAATATAATTATGTATATTGGGATATAATTAAGATATTATAATACAATTTATGTAATTTTTAAATTTAAATATTATATATATATATATATAATAATTAGTTAATTACGTGGCATGTATCTAAATCCCACAAAGAAATAAATTAATAAGGTATCTATAAATAAATGGCAATCAGCCGATTCTCACGGGGTTGCAACTTTGCTAACGACACCTCTCGGAGTTTTCTGATTATTTCCGTAGCTGCGTCTCCGCGCTCCTACGCTCGACCGATTATTCACCTCAGGGTTCCCGCTCACCCAGAGATGTGCTTCAGAGCGTGGTAATCTGAAAGGGAAGAGCTTCATGGAGATGGGAGATTGAGAAGACTATCAAACCCTTGTAAGGGATTATGGGACTTCAAAGCATTTCAAAGCAGAAGATCGCATGTATCTGAGGAGTGGCCTTGGTGCTCTTAGCACGGAGTTAGTGTCATAGAACGGGACAAGAAGATATATCCCTTCCTCGGGTTGTCGCAGACCCTGCAAAATCTCTCTCTCTCTCTCTCTCAGAGCGATTCTCCAGCATAATTTGCCAAAGTCTCAGCGAGACGGTGCAGAAATAAAAGAAATCTGCCCACGCCGTCGCTTCTCCATCGACGTTGAAGATGACGGGCAGCTTTTCTGCCGTTGAAGAGGACTCATCGCAGTCGAAGCTCGTCGCTGACCGTTATCTCAAGCGGGAGCTACTCGGCGAAGGCACGTATGGTGTTGTCTTCAAGGCCATCGACACTAAGGTCTATTTCTTTTCGGTCTCTCCACGTTTGGATTATTTATGCTCTGAATATTATTAGGGTTTTCAGTTTTCTCCTTTAACTAATAGATTGCACGGTCTAGTAGGTTATTCAACTGTATATATTCTCACATTCAGATAGAAAGTTGAGTATATGAAACTCTAGTTGAACTGTTGAAGCTAGGGTGATGATTTCCAATGCTCTGTTTGTGGAAGTTTTTTTTATGTTCTATTTTAGTGAATTTAAATCGATGTGTACTTAAGACAAAAAAATGGGAGCAAGTGAAAGATAGTTTACACCAATATTTCGGAAGATTTTTCCCTTTAACATGTTTAACCTGAATAATATTGCTGGCAAAGGATTGATTGTCTACTTGACTAGTTTTTCAAATTCATCAAAGAAGAGTAATATTGATTTTCCTAAGATTGATAATACCAAGGCCATTAAACTTTTTTTTGGGCCCATTGATAGATTTCTAACCGATCAAGTTCTTTCCCTTGCTATCATTAGTACTCTTACATAAGAAATTCCTTCTAATGAAAATATGAAATTAATAATTTTAATCAACTAAGTAGGAAATAAGAAGAAAGAGAGATAATACAAAAAAAAAAAAAGGAGACACAACATAGTTGATAAGAGTGAGTCTCCCATCTTTTGTCAAGAATATGCCTTTCCAACTAGCAAGCTTATTTTGAAACTTATCAATCACCATGCTCTATAAGGAATTTTGAATCCTTTTAGAACCTAAGGAAACACAAAGACATTTAAATGGAATTGACTCCACATTTGATCAGTAGATTACTAGGCTTGATGTTGAAGCAGTTTGAATTTATATGGATAGAGGGCATGTTATGAGATTTTCTGATGTTGTTGAGAGGATCACGAGCCATGAGTATTACTTCCAAGGAGAATGCAGGCTAGAGGTAAACTCAAAAAGGGTATCATGAGATTGCCGGAAGATTGAGTGTTGCTGGAGGATTGAGTGCTGAGCGTTGAGATGCCCAAGCTCTGAGAGGAAGATCTCAAGAAGGCACATGAGATACGAGCCACCTTGAAGTGGAAAATATTATTTATCACACATTAATGATAACAACTTCGCAACACGTGGTCACAATTCATTTTTGTAACATTTTCGACTTTCTCATAATTGAGTCACGATTCCTGTATCATGTAAGGTGCCAAAATCAACATTATGCCCTAATAGTTATCACATTAGTTGTCACAAAATTTATCTCTTCCTATAAAGAGAATTTATATGAAAATCCTAGGGACTAGGATTTTCTATTGTGCCTTGGGTCATAAGGCTTGAGAGAGCGAGTGAGGGGATTAAAGGAAGAGTTGTCTTCCTCCTTGAATTGCAGCTTAGTTCTTCTAATGGTGAAATTGCTATTTTAGTTTCTTTCTCACACGTAATCCATGCTACACTGCTGACTCCATGTGGCTTCCTTGATGCGGTGGTTCATAGATCAACTTTATATTCCCTGTTAGATGCTATGCATTAGTTAGTGGAACGTTGAGTGAATGAAGATAGCCATAAAACCTTATGTGTTTTGCATTCCTACAACTTGGAGAGTGTAATGAACCTAGGCATAAACCTTATGTGTTTTGTATGTACCACTTGTATTAGAAGATTTAATTAGTTGGCCATTAAAAGAGAAGCATAATAATAAGTTAAGTGTTGCAGACATAAGGATGCTCATGTAGATGAGTGGACAAAATACGAAATAAGCATATATGTGAAAATGTTGGAGTAGCTCTAGTGGTAGATAATATTAGAGAGGGTCGACTTAGATGGTACGGTCACATAAAACATCGGCCTTTTGATGATCTGGTTAGGAGAGTAGATGTATTAGATTTAACTTATGTTAAGAAAGATAGATGTAGACCTAAAAAGACTTGGTTAGAAAATACTAGAAATGACCTTTCTTTGTTAGATTTAAATGAGATTTGATTCTTAATAGGACAAAATGGAGAAAAAGGATTCATGTAGTCTACCCCACGTAGCGGGATAAAGGCACGTTGTTGTTGTTGTATAGATTTGAAAGTCTACAATGTTTCCTTTTTCCTTTTTTTCCCCCTTTGAACTATTGTTATTTTGAATATATAGTATATTATATTGTTTGCTTCTGTTGCTTGTAATCAATGATTCTTGTAATTATTGACTTTTGTGGAAAGAATTATCATGATTCTTCTTTCGGATAGTGGCTTTCTATATCCTACAATTGTTTGATTGGAGTAGTTTATATATGACTTTACCTTGCCGAGAATCAGATTGATCTTGAGCATTTGTGTATTTCTCGTTGTACAGTCTGGAAAAACAGTGGCAATCAAGAGGATTCGGTTAGGAAAACACAAGGAAGGTGTAAATTTTACTGCTCTTAGGGAGATCAAACTTCTTAAAGAACTTAAAGATCCAAATATAATTGAGTTAATTGATGCTTTTCCTTACAAGGGTAACTTGCATCTTGTATTTGAGTTTATGGAGAGTGACTTGGAAGCTGTTATTCGTGATAGAAATATTGTTCTGTCTCCTGGTGACATAAAGTCATATCTTCAAATGACACTGAAAGGGCTAGCACACTGCCATAAAAAGTGGGTCCTACACAGGTAATTAGTTATCTGTTCCTTGTTTCTTATTATAATCAATATATCATTATTAGCAGATCTATTTTTGATAAATTACTTCCCAACAATTTGTTTGGCAGAGATATGAAGCCAAATAATTTATTAATTGCTGCGGATGGACAGCTCAAGCTTGCTGACTTTGGCTTGGCTCGTATATTTGGTAGTCCAGATCGCAGGTTCACTCATCAGGTATTAACTGCTTATTTTCTACTTTAAATATTTACATGGTTTCTTTAGTTGGTTATTTTCCTTATCTTATTTTCCATATCACCAGTCATTATTTGCATATTTCCTACATTAAATTTATACACGGTTTCTTAAGCTGCTTGTTTCGTCACTTCTATTAGGTTCTATGCATACTTTAGTAAAAAAGAAATTATATTTAATTCTCTGTTGTCATCATTGGGGAAAAAAAAATCCTGGTAGCATTCAAAGCTGCACGTAAAGTATGACCATGATCATCAATACATCAGGGTCATTGGACCTTATGAATTTTTTTTACTTTTAAATCCTGTTGATAGGTGTTTCTGCTGTTGGTTCTTATTTTGTTTATTCCTTTTGAATGATTTTGTGCCTTGCTAGTTTTTTCCTAGCCATTTAATATTGATTACAGTCTCACACTTTTTAAGTGCCTCCTTGCTTTTTGTTTTACTTGTCATAGTCATCTTAATTTGTTTTCCAATTTATCTTTAATAAAGGCCACCCCCGACTCTCTATAAGAGTATTTGTTTTGCACCTTATTCTAGTTCTATTGTACTTTCAAAATTCATATCTCATTTTCGCATATTCATGATTAGCTTAAAGGTAGGTGTGTAATTGACATATCTATCCAAAAGCTATATATAGTTTTTTCCTTCTGTAAACTATCTTGGTCTCACTCCTTGGGGATTAAATAGAGGACAATGGGCTAATGCATGAAGCTCCATGAATGCTTTTGTCCAAGGTGAATCATTACTCTCCCTGGTCATGTTTTAGCAATGTCATGCATATATGGCATCTTAGTGGTGACATAGCCTATTAAGTTTAAATTTGGGATGGTAATTGAGTATTTATTTGTATATTATATTTATTATTATTTTTTTAATGTCATTTTTGATTGCATATTTTATTGTCAAAATGCCATGTGCTTGTTGATCTCCATATGCCTCCGGTTGAATTTGAGTACACTAGTGGAAGTCATATGCAATTACATGAACATTTGGCTCATAATATCCTGTTTATATGAAAGAGCTCTCAAATGTCCCAATTTTGCCAAAAAGTACCATCCCAATGAGTTTTAAATGTCGAAATGATCAAGAAAGTAGCGGTCTACAAACTATGCATATATATATATATATATATATATATATATATATATATATATATATATATATATGTATATGTATAGATACATGTATGTATATGTATAGATACATGTATGTATGTATGTTTTTGAAAATTCCATACATGCATGACATCTTGGCGATGATTTAGCCTACTATGAGTTTAGTTTTGTAATGTTCATCACGTCTTTAGTATATATTTTTTTATGCTATTATATTTTTTATATCATTTTTCATTATATATTTTCATGTCAACATATTATGTGTTTGTTGATTTCCACACGCTTTCCAAAAGTCAAATTGGTTGAATGTAATGACAATAGTGGAAGGACTCAATTTTGTGAAAAATCATCTTAGAACTTTCTGTTTACATGAAAGAGGCCCCAACCGTTGCCCATTTGAAAAAAAAAGGCCATCTCGATGGGTTTGTAATGTCAAAACTTTTCAATCTATTTCCATGCAAGTAAGTAAAATATTTAACATGTGAAAGAGATGAGGAATTTTGAGAGAGCCCCGTCTTTGATATCACTTGATGCAGGTGTGGCATTGGTTTGGTGGAACCCCAAATAGATAAGCATGAAAAGCACAATTATTCCTTTAATTCATTGTACATCCCAAGATCTCTAAATTCAAGAAGTTTCCTTGTTTTTATGAAAGTCTCTTAGCCTACCAAGGGTCCAATGAAAATCTTTGATGAAAATAAAGAAAAACAATCCTAAATAATAAAAAAATATTTATCGACTATCATCCTTTGATGTGGAGAGAAGTGTTTCTATTCGGTATTGTTTAGCTTATTTTTTAATTATACAACACCCGATTACACATTAAGACAATTCACCCCGAATTTTCCTAAAAATTTTTGGTATGATGCCACAATTTATGAAATTTTGAGATGATTTGATCATGCTTCAATGACACAAAAGTAACTCCTTGATGAATAGTTAAATAATGAGATTAATGACTCATTAATTTTAAGATGCTAGAGTACTTAAATATTTATTAAGAATGATCGAACTAAACAAGGGAGTTGTTCTTACTTCTTATGTTTAAGATCAACATCAATAATCATAGATCTGGAATTTGAGGCAGTAATTTGGAAAGCTATTTGTGTGGAGAATAAACTTTTTTTCATTTAAGGATAGTAACTATTGTTTACCTTTGGCTTCACCTGTTCATTCTATCATTTTGTCTTTTCTTAGAAAATATTTAAACTGCCGCTTAAATTCTTTTTATCTTTCTGGTTGAATTCTTGGACCAATTATGTTCTTGCTTTAAAGTTGAGATGCATGGATGGTAATATTACTTCGAACAACCATTTTCATTTCTTTGTGATTTGCTGTTATCCCCTGAAATTGTAATGATTAAATAATGATTGAAATATTTTCTTAAGGTTTTTGCTCGTTGGTATAGAGCTCCTGAATTATTGTTTGGCACCAAGCAATATGGCCCTGGAGTGGACGTGTGGGCTGCGGGTTGTATATTTGCCGAGCTTCTCTTGAGGAGGCCATTTTTGCAGGTCTGGTTTAAGAGTAATTGGAAGTTTTTGACAGTTGTGTTTTGATTGTCTAATCTTATAACGCCAGGTGATGTTTCAAAAATATTATCATTCAAGAAAGTTGTGCTGCCTATGTTTATTGAGCTGGATTATTTTCAGTGTTTATTGTTGTTTAGGTCTTCCTCATGCTGCATAGTTATTATTATTCAATTTTCTTGTTTCAAGTGACTTTTAAGTTGTAAAGTAAGGCTAACATTTGCAAACATCTTTTTCCATATCAAAGTTCCGTTTGTTCCAACATGGTTCTTATACAGCCTAATATTAGAATATTGCATCTCATACCGTACAGACTGCTGTTACAACATCAATAGGCTGATGCCTTTCTGATTATTGTTCTGCCCAAGCACAATTTATGTTTGAAATCTGACCCTAAGCTGATTTTAAAAATCCCCCTAGTTTGGCTGTCTTATTTGTCTACAAGGATTATAAATTTCTACACTTCCCTTTCCGGTTTGCTGCAGAAGTTGTTTTGGCAAATTACTTGATTCTGCTGCAGTATTTATTTCCTGAATTGTAATGCGTAATTGGTAGTGATTTCCTGCACACAAGGGGGCGTCCAACTACTGTAATTTGTGTCCTAAATTGATTTTCTCTTTATCTTATCCATTAACTGCCACTTGTTTTAACAAAAAACAGTCACATTTTTTACAATTTATATTAATAATTTTCTGTTTAGATGTTTTTTCGTTCTTGCTGTGTTTTTCCAGCGCTATATATAGATTAATGTATGCACCGGTTTTTGTTGGTGAACAAAGCAATGAAGTATTGTTCTTTCTTTCCTCTCTTTATGTCTCAGGTGCTCTTCTTGTTTTTTCTTTTATATGGTAAGGGAGAATGGTTGCTCTCCCGTTTATTCAGGTGTTATACTATGGTTGGAATATATATATATATATATATATATAAAAATGATAAAAAATATTAGATGTTGAGAATTATAAATGTTATGTTTTCTTTGTTACATTCGACATTGCTAGTAGGGTATTGTGGGATGTTGCAAAAGTGGTATCAAAGAAAAGAATTAAGATTTTCAAGATTTAATTATTGAAGCATATATTGTTTAAGAGAAGGAAATTGGATTTGATGAAATTATTATAGAGCCTAGAAGAGAGTTGTGTTTTTAAGTTAGTAATAAGTCCAACTTTTGATCTTGGTTGTAAATAATATATAAAAGTAATATATTAATATATGTGCATGATTATATAAATGCATCATTCACGAAGTAATGCATTGCATATATAATGACTGAAAGGGTATCTAAGGGAACTAATGACCGGTCATCTCAGCATGATAGGATACATGAGGGTCTTGAAAATGTTGCACAAGTTGAAGGCAGTATACTCAGAGCAAACAACGTACTAGTGGTGCTTGACCTTGCCAATGTAATGGCAGGAACTATGATGCAAATGCAAATGATGAACATGATGATGCAAATGATGGAAAAAATGTTGTTTATAGTAGGATCTGCAACACCTAGTATTTCACCTGCAGCTGTACCAGTCACTCTTACAACTCTTGGTAGCAATGCATATACAAAGGTAGTTGCTCTTGTTAGCGTGGATGTAAATAAGCATTTACATTTTTTTCAAAATTTAAAGCCACCTTTATTTAAAAGGAGTATATGCCAGAACTGTTGGGATTGAGTAATCATAATTGAGAAAATATTGAATGATATGAAATGTCCTGGGGACAGACGTGTATCTCTCTCAATTTTTATGTTGGAAGGTGAGACAGAACGATGGAGGGGACAACATATGGAAAAACTCAATGGTAGAGCTGACAAACTAATTACTTGGGAGGAATTTGAGCAAGTTTTCAGACAATTGTATGTTTCTCCTTCAACAAGGCAGGCACGGCAGGAGAGTTTCGTCAACTTAAAAAAAGGAGCCAAGACTATTATTCAATATGAAGTATAATTTACATTTTTACCGAGGTATATCCACAGCTTATGAGTACTCCAGTTGAAAAATGTTATAAATTTCTGAAGGGCCTTAAAGATTTATTGAGACAACCTCTAATTCCTATTTGCATAAAGGATTTTGTTGAATTAGTTGAAAGTGCTAGACTTTTGGTGCATGATATGGATATGATTAAATATAAATGGGATGCAGATAGTAGAAAGAGGATAATTGATCATAGAGGTGGTCAATTAAAAAGGCAGAAATTTCATCAGTATCAATAGCAACAACCTGCTGGGTTTCATGTGATACCAGCCTGTACAAATTGTGGAAAATCTCATCCAGGAAGATGTTTAATGAATTCAGGAAAGTGTTATCTATGTGGGGAGCCATAACATATCAAAATAAATTATCCTAAAAATATTCTAGGAGTCAGAGAATTAAAAGGTATTTGGAGCACAAATCTATACAGGAGAGCTAAACCATGAACCAATTAGTTTTTAAGATAAAAGGAGAAGAGGTGAAATCTATTCCAGCTCGAGCTTTTGCTTTAACTTTTCAAGAAGCCAAGGAATCTTCAAAAGTGATGACAAATACTATCAATATTTTAAATTTACTTGCTAGAGTTCTTATTTATTTTGGTCCATCTCATTACTTTATATTTGAGGTATTCTGTGAAAATTACATGTTAAACTTATTTCTACTCTTGGTCTGAGTATTTGGTTACCTGCTGGAGATTATTTAATTGTCAATGCTTCATGTTCATTAATATTATAATAGGCGGTAGGGAATTCAGTTCAAACTTAAAAGTTTTACCTTTAGTGGAGTTTGAAATAATTTTAGGAATGAATTTGTTGGTCAAATATTTTGCTACTATTGAATGCTAAAAGAAAAGAGTCAGATTTGCTTTAGCTGGAGAAAGGATATTTTATTTTCAGTGTAATAGATGAGTAATTTCATCTTTAAATTATTTTTAATCAGGTGAACAAAAGTATAAGAACTGGTGAATTAAATTTTTTAGCGAAGTTAGAAGCTACTAAAGTGATTAGTGATGAGATAAATTTTATTCCTATAGTGAATGAATTTGTAGATGTTTTATTTGAGGAATAGAATGATTTGCCTCCAGAAAGGGAGATAGACTTTTCAATTAATATACAACCTGGAACAAATCCAATTATAAAAACATCTTATAGAATGACAATTAAAGATTTACAAGAATTAAAAAGTCAATAAGTAGAATTGATTGAAAAATACTTTATCAGGCACAATACATCTCCTTGGAGTGTACCCGTGTTATTTGTCAAGAAGGATTGTTTAATGCTATTATGTATTGATTACAAAGAGTTAAATAATGTGACCATTAAAAATAAATACCCTCTCTTGAGAATAGATGATCTAGTTGATCAGTTAGCATGTGCTTTTGTATTCTCCAGAATTAATTTGCAATTAAGTTACTATCAGATTAGAGTGAAAGAATATAATATTGAGTATACAACTTTTTGTACCAGGTATGGGCCCTATGAATTTTTGGTTATGTTATTTGGATTAACCAATGCCCCAACAATATTTATGAATATTATGAATAGAATTTCCAGTCCTTATCTTGATCAATTTGTAATTATTTTTAATGATGATATTTTGATTTATTCCAAGAATGATGAAGAGCATGCAGATCACTTGAAAATTATTTTGGGATTATTAAGGCAACATCAATTATTTGTTAAATATTTTAAATGTGAGTTTTGACTGAAGAAAATTTTATTCTTGGGACACATTGTTAGTGGAGAAGATATATCTGTAGATGCAGAAAAGATAAAAATAGTTATGGAATGGCCAAGACCAACTAATGTGACTATAGTTCGGAGCTTCTTGGGATTAGCAATTATTATAGAAGTTTTGTAAAATATTTTTCTCAAATTGCTTTATATTTATCCAAGCTGACTCAGAAAGAGACAAAATTTGAATGGACTGGGGAATGTGAGCAGAGTTTTTGGGAATTAAAAAGATGTTTAACATATGCACCAGTATTAACAATTTCATTTGGAATTGAGAGATTTCAATTATTCAGTGATGTTTATCTAAAAGGATTGTGTTGTGTGTTGATGCATAATAAAATAGTGATTACATATGCTTCAAGACAATTGAAATCTCACGAAAAGAATTATACAACTCATGACTTAGAATTGGTTGCAATTGTGTTTATATTAAAAAAATTGGAGGCATTGCTTATATGGTGTAAGGTGTGAAATATTCACAGATCATAAAAGTTTAAAATACATTTTCATTCAGAAGGAATTGAATTTGAGATAGAGAAGATTATTGAAATTGATAAAGATTATGATCTTGACATTTAGTATTGGCCAGACATGGCTAATATGGTGGATGATGCTTTAAGCAGAAAATTCAGTGGACAAATAAATTCAATTTTAACTCAAGAAGAAGGATTAATTAAAGATATGGAAGCATTACAGCTTGAGTTTATAACTCAGAGTGATCGTGATTCAGGCTGCTTAAATCAGATGATTATTTATCCTTCTTTAGAAGAAAGAATCAGTGAAGCTCGAAAGACCAGTGTGGAATATCAGAAGTTTATTGAACAATGGCAATCAAGAAAAAGAAATGATCTCATTGTGAATGAACATAGAAGAATCAGGAGTAATATGCATTTATGGATACCAAAGGAATCAAACATTGTTCAGGAGATTTTATATGAAGCTCACAACCTCAGGTTATTCAATCCATCCAGAAAGCGCGAAAGATGTATAAAGTTTTAAAGACATTATTTTGGTGGTCTATAATGAAGAGAGAAGTGGCAGAATATGTTGCAAAATGTGAGAAATGCCAGGTAGTTAAGCTGAACACCAGAAACCAAGTGATATGTTGCAGTCCTTACCAATACCATAATGGAAGGGGCGAGATATAGCGATGGATTTTGTTTCAGGATTTCCCAGATCAAAGCAAGGGCACGATTACATATGGGTTGTGATTAACAGATTAACAAAATCAGCACATTTTCTACCTATTCATTAGACCGATTTGGTGGAGAAATTAGTTACGTTGTTTTTGAAGGAAATCATTAGATGCATGAAATTCCTGAGGTCATTTTGTCAGATAGAGATGTGCGTTTTACATCCAAATTGTGGAAGAGTATTCATGAAAGTTTGGGCACAAAATTACAATTCAGTACCTCATTTCATCCGCAGATAGATGGTCAATCAGAAAGACTTATTCAAGTTTTAGAAGATTTGCTGAGATTATGAATGCTGGATTTTGGAGGTAGCTGGAAAGATCTTGTTACATTAATATAGTTCACATATAATAATTGTTACTAGTTGAGTTTCAAGATGACAACATATGAGGCATTGTATGATAGAAAATGCAAAACTTCTTTAAGTTGGTTTGAAATTGGAGAGAGATAGCTATTGGGTCCGCAATTAGTTGATCAAGTCACTCAAAAAATAAGATTAATTAGAGACATATTAAAAGCAGTTCAAGATCGACAACTAAAATACTATGATTCAAAGTATAAAATGATAAAATTCGAATTCGGTGATTTTGTTTTCTTAAAGGTTAGACCAATGAAGAATGTTTTTAGATTTGGCCAAGGTAGAAAATTGGATCCTAGATATATTAATCCATTTGAAATTATTGAGAGAGTGAGACAAGTTGCTTACAAACTAGCACTAACTACAGTCTTGTCTGATGTGCATAATATTTTTCACCTGTCAATGCTCAAAAAATGAGTTACAGATGAAAATCAATGTCCCATAAAATGAAATTGTGCTTCAAAATGACTTGACCTATGTTGAAGATCTTGAAAATATATTCGAAAGGGATATTCATAAATTGAGAAATAGAATAATTTTTTATGTGAACATTAAATGGAAGTGTAGGTCAGTAAAGCATACTACGTGGAAAAAAGAGGTAGACATGAGATAAATATTTTTTCACCTATTTGAGGAAATATGAAAAGTTGAATTTCAGGGATGAAATTTTAATAAGGAGAGAAGAATTGTAATATCCAAAATGCAAGTAAAGAAAAAATAAGTTTTTTTAAGTGAATTATATTTAACATTAGCAGTTACTTTATGTAAATATTAGAAGTAATATTACTTAATAAAAAATAAAATTAAATAACTTTAATTTTTCCGGATTGGTGCTTGCAAGAGTTGTGATTGTTAGAAATTCAATTATAGGTGTGGCCCTCTACCTTTTTTTTTTCCTCTGGGTTTCACGCATGTTAGAGGATAAGAAGGGGAGGGTTTGGCTATGTGAAGAAAAGAATGGCAGTAGGAGAGGGGAATTGGAATCGGGTGAGAGCATATGTTCTGGATCGGCATAGGGCAAGGAGGAGATCGGCATAGTGCAGGGAGGAAATCGGCATAGTGAAGCAGAGGCTTTTATGTGAAATCGGGTGAGAGAAGCTATATTAGGGAAAGAGGAAATCTGCTAGCGGCTAAGCATTATAATTCAGCAATTTCTTATATGTAGTGGAATTAAGGGCTTCTGTGAGTGAAGAGAGAATTGGATATGATGGAATTATTACAGAGTCTAGGAGAGAGTTGTGCTTATTAGTAATAAGTCTAACTGTCGATCCCAATTGTAAATAACATATAAAAGTATTATGTCAATATGTGTGCATGATTATATAAATACATAATTTAGGATGTAATGCATTGCATATATATTGGATGAGTTGTAGTTGTGCTATAGCTAATTAAAAGAAATGACAAATGAAAAGAAATGATAAATTGAACGCTGTTAATGACGTACATCATCTTACCATGATAACTCATGTAGCCATTTGTCATTATGATCCTTTGTAATCATTATCATTTAGGTCGCATTGTGGAGCTAAGCGCTTCTAGTGGCGTGGGTGAGCCAATCTCCTATCTTTGATAATAGAAATCAGAGCAAGGATAAATGAATCTAAGTAGTATACTTTTTTCCTCTTGCATCCCTCATGTTTAACTGAGATTTATCTCGGTGTTGGCAAAGTGAGCCTGCGGAGATGGTGGCACACATTGAAGGTAATATATATAAACCAGACAGTAGATATTTTCTCTCTTTTTTATTTCTATAGCTTTCTAATTTGTTTATAAATGTTTATTGATGCAGTCCATCAAGGCTGTGGAATTCTATTGATCAGCTGATACTGCTGTCAAAAAGCAAAAGTTGTCAAAGCTATATTATTTGCATTCTATGTCACCTAGGAGCTGTCCTTTTATTTGTTATTGGTATTTCTGGTAGTAGTTTTGTGTATGCCATTTATGTGTTAGTTAAGAACATTTTTGTAATTTTATCTCTTAAGCCTTAAGGAGCCTTATAATTAAAGTTTTCTTTGGGTTAAATTGATTTTAGATTTTGAATCATCAAAATTTCTAGTCGAAAGCCATGAAATTTTTGGCCTCCCCTTCTTGTGGTTTGAGGAGTCAACACAGGCTGTAATGTAGTTTAGATGCTTTGAGGATTCAATATGTTGAGAATTCGTCGTATATCTTCTCCTTTATCCACATTTTCCCTCTTCTTGCTCTATTCTTTCTCAACTTTCAACTGATAAGACTTGTCTCTTGACTATGCATTCAACGCCTTGCAAAATCTCCTACTATTCTGTGCATACATTCTAATGTATTTCAACTATGGTTGACAGGGTTCAAGTGATATTGATCAGCTAGGTAAAATATTTGCAGCTTTTGGAACTCCAAAGCCATTCCAGTGGCCTGAAATGGTTTACCTTCCAGATTATGTTGAATACCAATATGTTTCTCCACCTTCACTACGTTCACTGTTTCCCATGGCTAGTGATGATGCTTTAGATCTAATATCAAAAATGTTCACTTATGATCCGAAAGCAAGGATATCTACTCAGCAGGCGCTAGAACACAGGTATGGCTTTATGTCTTTCTATTGCTGGTTCTATTAATCATTCTTATAATTGAAATAAATTTTGCTTTTATCACAACGGATCTTAGTTTCTCTGGATCAGATACTTCACATCTATACCAGCACCAACTAAACCAGCTTTACTTCCAAGACCCCCTCCAAAAGGTGAATCTCTGAATGAAAAACCTCTGGACTTGAATTTAGATTGTGGTCCAGTTGTGCTTTCTCCTCCTAGAAAGCTGAGAAGGGTGACAGTTAACCATGTTGGTTTCGAAGGGGATACACAAAATAACATTGTGAGAGGTGATGTGAATGACAAGGCACCAAGAGGAGTAGGTGAGTCTGGTCTGAGTGGACTTATGCCAATGTCAATAGATTTGGAAGCTGTGTTTGGTTATACATCAGCTCCAAGACCAAAACTCAACAGGTTTGCCCCTTTTTTTATTGCATATCTTTGGGAATTAATTTGTTTTAATATACTCCCTTTTTTTGGGAAATTTACATACATCCCACTTTATAACATCCTATTTACATATCTAATACCCAAAACTTTAATATTGCATGCATACCATCTTATATTATTTTAATATCAAATACATCACTTATATTTCTAGGGGTGTCAATATTGGACCCGACCCGAACCTAAAACGGGTCGGGTTCGAGTTCAACAATTCAACCTGTTTCAAAAATCGGGTCGGGTTCGAGTTGACACGAAATTGACCCTTTTTGACTCGGTAACCCGAGGTTGACCCATTTTGACCCGAAAAGCGGAATTTGACCCGTTTTGAACCCAAAAACTAACAGTTTTTTGTTTGACCCGGGTCATTCAGGTCGGGTCGGGTTGACCCGGACCCGAAGCAAGTCGGATTTGGGTTCGAAAAACCGACCTGTTTGCAGAAACTGGTCGGGTTTGAGCTGACCCGAATAGTGCCGGGTCAGTTTCGGGTTTGACCCAAACCTGACCCGTGACCCAAAATTGACACCCCTAAATATTTCTTTTCTACCACTCATATTTGATATAAAAATGAACTATGGGTGGTATGTATGTAATATTAAAATTTAAATATGTAAATAGAATAATATAAGATGTATGTATGTAAATCTTCCCCTTTTTTTAAGGTTAATTTTATAGCTGAGGAAATTTCCCTGTATGTTTTTCTTGGCTGCAGCGTTGATAGGTCTCACTTAAAAAGAAAACTTGATTTGGAACCTGAGTTTAAATAAGCTCCCCTCCCTTACTGATGGTCGAGTGTCAATATCTACATAATGCTTGGAATTTCGAGGCAACGATACCATCCAATTAGCCTTCTTTTATTATTTATTAATGACTGCAGTTGTTCCAACAGATTCAACTTACAGGAAATTCAAGCGCGACTTTATCTAGAAACCAGAGATTGTAGGATAACATTTAATAAATTTCTCATTCAAGTTCTTGATTTAACATGTATTAAAGTTTGTAATCTTTCCGTTACTTCAATTTTGATTTTGTGTTGGTGTGGAAAAGTTTTTGCTTGGGTACACTGATGTTAACTATAGGCTTTTGAGTATTGTTAGAGATTGTTGCAGGGAGAGGAATTTACAATGGCGGGCTAGGGTTTATTGTCCATGCTTCAGAAGTGTCTATTGATTTGTCTGTATTCAATTGTTTGTATTCTATTTTGCTAATTTTTGGCCTTTATCATAGAATCTGCGCAGCTTATCCGTGTTTGGGTCCAGCTTTTGAGATTTGTGTATATTTGATTTATGTGTGAATTTATGATTAAGGTTTTATTTGAAATGGCTTTCTTTACTGTTTTTTAAATCAATTTTTTAGTAGAAAATTTTTAATTTTTGTATTAAAAATTTGATTTAAAAAGTTATAAGAAAGCTGCCTCTAAATTTGAATTTATGATTAAGGCTTCGTTTTGGACGGTTTTTTATTATTATTATTTAAAACAGTTTTTTATACAAAAGTTCTGCTTAAAAAGAAGTAAAAATGTAGTCTCAATAAAGCCTATGTGTACATTTTTTTTTAAAATAATAATAATAATGATAATGATTATAATAATTATAATCATATTTTATTTTGCTTGCTGCTCTTATGAAAAAAAATGTTAGGATATGTTGATATAAATCATTTCAGGATAAATTTGAAATTTATTGAATTTATTTTAAAATTACTATGATATAAGTTTTTATTTGTAATATTAATTTTAATAATTTTGATAATTTATAAGCATATATTAGTATAATTTATATCAGGATATGAAGTGTCGAGGGCTGTTAAATTTTTGCGCCAGCTCTAGATCTGATGTGTTATGATTGCCAGTAGACGGTTATACTGTACGCATGTTTTGTTCATATTTTACTGTCACATGCAATATAGATTTATCTGCTTATTGTTTTCATATGAATATTTTTTATTCAATTTAAAGTTAAAAGCAATTCAGATTTAGTTAAACCAATATGTTTAAATCGTAATATTCTTTTTTAGTATATTAATATAGGTATTCTTGATTTTGTGCCCAAGTCAAAGTTTATTGGGATTGATATTGTTGGAGAAATGTTAAGAGGCTTGGAAATTATTTAAATTAGTCAAAGGTGCAAAAAAAAAAAAAAAAAAAAAAAAAATAAGAAGAAGAGAGACTCAGTTATTAGGTGAATAGAGGTGTTGTGTACGCAATTGAGTTGCCTATGTTGTACATTAAAGTCGCTCAAAATTTAAGAATAATGTCTAATTTTTTAATAAATATGTTAGAAAGCTTGTTTCAAATTAAATTACCTCAAAATTTTATATCTGGTGTACAACATAATATGCAGGTAAAGATTGTGTGATCAGTCGAGTTGGCCTCAAAGATGCTCACTAAGCGGTGTATCCATCCAAGACATGACCTATTCAGAGGGGAGCCCATCCTAATAAGATTCAACAAGGGCGGATATTCAATCTAGTGAAGCTTACCCTAGAGAAGCTCAATTAAGAAAGTACACATTGAGGACATATTTGACTAAGGAAGAAACTTGCCTTAGCAGACTTTGACCTAAGAAGATACTTGTCTCATTGCAAACTTAACCTAAAGAAATAGTCACTCGCCACTCTTAGGGGCACTTCCACCAAACTATAAGAGATGTACATCTAAAATTTCTACAATAACAGCCTCCTGTTATAATCCCTAGTTCAAGGAACTAAAAATTATAATTTTTTGTCCTTATATGTTGCTTTCAAAAGCATTAAGACCGCCATCACAAATGAAGTCTTAATTGATCAAATTGGAATATAAATTTGCTTGTTTATCTATCTTCATGAACATTTGAAAAATTTCATATAATTTGATAATTTACTTTACGTAATTCAAATGTTTCATTAATTAAATTAAAGTATTTTCAAAAATAAAAAAAAATTAATTCATATTCAAAATTTACTCAACTCTAATATGATAACAAATTAATTTAAATACCATAGCCTTTTATATGATTTTTTCTAAGGGGCGCTAAGTGGCTTAATTAGGGCGGATTATGTCAATATAAAACAATAACATAACGGTCAAAGAAGTAGTCTGCTGACTGTTAAAGATAAGCTTACAATAGTTATCGAAAGATACATACAATAAGATAACGGTATTTTTCTTCTTCTTCTTTTCTTCTTATCATTATTTAAACATAAATAGTTTAAAACTTTATTTAAATATATTACTTTTTATTTAGCATTAACTGTTGAACGATTAGTCAGCAGCAAGCCGCAAGAGAGCTTTAGCATTTTTAGCTGTGAAATACTTTGAGGAAAATATGAAAAAGCAACCATCTTATTGATTAAGGTATTTTTTTACTGCTTTTTAAAATAATTTTTTTAGTTGAATTTTTATACTGAGAAGTTGCTTTAAGAAACAGTAAAAAAGCCGTCCCAAACGAAGTCTTTCGTGTTTTAAAAAACAAATAAAAAACTTATAACAAAAAAAATCATCCCAAACGAAGCCTAAGACTATCATTTTAACTTTTAGCCCCTACATCATCTCCAATAGCTTCCTTACAACTTACAATCTACATAAACCATTAAAAAATACAAATTTGAATCTCTCCCAAGCCAACTTATTTTCTAACCATTTTTTTAGTTATATAACATGACATTATCATCAAGATTATTAGTTATACAAACAAAGACGTTTATTCGGGGGACAATCAGAATGGGTCACGTCACCCTTTTGTTCGATACCGTGGCTCGGTACTGCTCGATTCCGTTCGGTACCGCTGCCATGACGCATTCTGATTGGTCTCCGAACGATGTTCTGCATCCAGTCTCCACACATAATAATTTCTCCTATTTAAGGATAGTTTTCTCACCATTTTTCTTTTCAACCATATTACTTTATGCTATTTTTTTTTAAATATTTGGAGTGAAACCTATTTTTATATCAGTTATAAGAAAACTACTCTCTTACATTTTCAAGAAAAAAATATAACACCAAATTAATTTTCTAACAATAATTTTATAACTACCTTTAAAAAAAATTAGAGGCGGGTCAAATAAGTTGGAAGTCTACAGCTAACTGATAATTTTAATTCAGGGTGTGATTATATAAATCATCAATTATTTCTTTCCAAATTCTTTTGATTTTCTTTTACTTTTCTTGATACATATTTTATATTTATTTTACTATTTTCTCTCTTTCTTGGATTTTATAAAAGGAGCGCACGGTAAGTATAAAAGCCCGCCGCTTGCCATCGCCACACGGCTCACACCTGACCCTTTCTCTCTCTCCATGGCCGGCCACGACGAAAAGAACTAAAGAAGTTGCCTTTTCAACTCAACTCTCCATATTAAACACCGCCGGCGACTCTTCAATTCCTTGGCCTCCGCCACCATGAGAACCTCTTCTTCTTCTTTTTATCCTCCTTATATTCTTTTATTCTTCATCCTTCTTCCACTTCTCCTTGTCCTTCTTCTCGCTTTCTCTCTCAACTCCAAACAATATTCATCCTCATGGTCACCTCCTTGGCTTTCCTCAGCCTCCACCGCCGCCTCCACCGCCGCCTCCGCCGCCTTAGAAGCCGAAGCAGATGGTGTTGCTCTCACACAAAAAGAGATCTTTGCTTCAAATATTTCTTCCTCTGCTTCTTCCATCGAAGCCGATGACCATATCTCCTTCTCGCCGGCACCACAACCGGTATGCTTCTGATTTCAAGCTACTTTTCATTTACAATTCTGATGGTTGCAAGATTTAGCTAAGACTTGAGAGATTTATACAATTTTTTTTCCTCATTGCTATCAACGAATAGATAACTAATTAAAAAATAATCCTAAATTTTATTATTTTTTTAAAGAACTAAAATCTAACAACAATTTCTAATGATATTTTTATTTCAAAGATATATTTAGTTTAAAAATAAATTCCTTATTAATTACTTATTCTTTCATTATTCATCTGTAAATTAATTTAGAAACAAAAATTGTTTAATTAATATATATTGATGCTTTGAGATTAGTGCTGTATTTCACTAATCTTAAAACAAAATCCAATATTTTTCTTCTTTATTACCTATAAAACTTCTATAACAAATTATTTGGGCCGTTGGATGGATGGTAACGACCTGCATCCGACGGTCTTGATGTTATTCTCTACAGAACATATACAAGGTCATGGGGCTGCTTCTTATTATTAAATGTAATAATCAATCCTTAAATAGCACTAACAGACATTTAATTAAGAGATTGTATTATTTAAAGATTCCAAAATTTTGATGAATGATCAGATCTATGGCAATTAAGGGATTTCCTAAATTAGCTAATAATTCAAGATCTGTAATTAATGCTCATCACATCTAGGGCTGGCTCAGTAAATATGAAGAACTTTACTTTTAATAATGAAATTGATGAAGATTATAAATTATTAAGATTTTAATTAGTCAACATAAGTTCATTAATATGTTCTGAAAAGAATTAAGATATCATAATTAATTTTTTTATTTTTTAGATTAGGATAATATGAATTTTAATTAATTTCTCATATATTATGATCGGAATTCTTTCTATATATAATTTGTATAAATTAGTATGTGAATAAATATCTCATTAATAATTAATGGACACATGCTAATTAATAATAATCACTTATTTGATCATTATTAATGACAACAATCTTAAATGAAGTATGATATTCTAATCACCAATTAGGCAATTAATTATTTTTCTAATTAATGAATTTATTTGATTTAATTTCACATTGTTTATATTATTTTTTTATAGGAATAAATTATTAAATATATAATTGAACTATTAGAGGAATTTAATTAAATTATTCAATAATAAAATTAAAATATTAGATATTTTCAATTATCCTCCTATATTGTTTAATATATCCATTTAATCTCTTACAATCAAATGAGTAGAGATAAAACTATTTGCTTAACCTTTATTTAATAAATAATTAGAATTTGCTTTGTGCTATATGTATTTTCATTAGTTAACAAACTACTTTCAATGATTAATATCAATTATTATAGTTTTTAGCAACATATATAACATTTATGAAGATTTAAGATAGATATTTTTTTTGTTGAGAATTTTGTGTAATATTTGTTGTTATTAAATAAAGAGTCTTATCTCAATATCTATTTGTTGATTTTTAAGATAATACTGTCCCATTTACATTTGTCATAAGCATTTATAAATGCAGAAATATTCTAAATTTTTGAATTTGTTGCTTTCTGAATATGCTACTGGGAATTAAAAAAGACTAATAAATTATTAAAAGACTTTCTCACTCAAAGATGTAAAAAAATGATAAAATTTTGGAGGAAAATAGATTCTATTAGTCTAAAATGAATAGTAATTAAAAAAATTAGAAGGCAGTAAATAGTAATTTAGCAGTCTAATTAGATGCTTAATTGATAATTAATTTTTTTCAAACGGTTTGAAATCATTATAGTGAAGGAAGAACTTGAAATTCTAGCGGTTATTATCAGGTAATTAACGTTAAAAAATGTATTTATTTTTTCCGAGCTATAATTTACAGCAGTTTTTTTGTCGGAAATTCTATGCACCAGTCTTTTGGCAGAATTTTGTGCTGGAATTATCGGTGGATTGCTAGCAAAATTTTCCGCGGGAATTTCCGGCGAAATCTTGACCCAAATTCCGTCCGTGCGAATTGACAAAAACCGTTTTGAATTATGCTATAAATACGTCAGTAAAATCTCCAGTGGAAAAATATCAGACACTTTGACTACGGAATTATTTCCATAAAAAATCTGCCGGAAAATCCTTGAATTCCAATGGTGTTAATGCCACCGTGTTAGCAGCTTTTCTGACGACAATTCCCAAGTGCAAATTATAAGAATTAGTCTTCATTTGGGACGACTCTTTATAGCTTATTAATGCAGCTTTCTAGTTAAAAAATTTAAATTTTTGTACTAAAAAGCTACTTTCAAAAACTTATAAAAGCCGTCACTATTGACGCCTTAAAATTGATTAAAAAAAAAATAAAGGATTTAGCATGATGGATAGCGCTTGAAGGTTAGGACTTATTAAGGTTTGCTGATTTCTAAAGTTATTTGCTCTTCTTGATGCTATTGTAGAAACGGAGGTAATACTTATCTTAAGCTTTATTTTTGGAATATTCATTAAATAGCATATCTAGTTAGGTCAATGCCAAGCGTAGGACAAATTCCTATCGTGTTTTTTGTCAGTCTTCATGCCTGTACGTCACTTTCTTCTTAGCTTTAATTTAGAATGGCTTTCTTAATTGTAAAGCTTTTATAGATAAAGTAATCTTTCAAAATTATTATAGAAAATAGTTTTCTGGAACAAAATTTTTTAAAAGCTATCCCAAACTAAATCTTAATTACTTAAAAGCATCCCAATACAACTATAGCTTGTTATTATCAAGTAGTATTGCTTCCAGTTGAAGAGGCTATTTGCAATTTGATGTTTGTTTCTTTGAAAATTGTCAGGCAAGATCATCTAACGAGCTGATACAACTAGAAGACTCTTCCCTACCTGTAAGAGCGAGGAGAAGAGATGTTCATCTAGAAAGACTAGAATTCAACCTTGCAAAAGCTCGAGCTTCCATCACATTTGCTGCACAAAATCCAAATAAAACTTATGCAGAAGATAAAGATTATGTCCCAATCGGCCCAGTTTACAGGAACCCCTATGCATTTCACAGGTCTTTTTCTGTCTTCTTCCTTCTTTCACAGCGATTTCTGTAGTAATATTTCATGTGTTCTTTAACAAACTTGTATCAAAGCATTCCATACTATTCTGAGTTTCTTGTTCTGAAACATTGCAGGAGCTATCTTGAAATGGAGAGGCTCTTTAAGGTCTATGTTTATGAAGAAGGCGAACCGCCATTATTCCATGATGGTCCCTGCAGAAGTATCTATTCAATGGAAGGAAGGTTCATTTATAACATGGAGATGGGAAATAGATTTAGAACCAGGAATCCTGAACATGCACACGTTCATTTTCTTCCATTCAGTGTAGTCAAAATGGTGAAGTTCATCTACCAGCCAAAGACATTTGATATAAGCCCCATCAAAAGAACTATTGTGGATTACATAAATGTTATATCTTCAAGATATCCCTATTGGAATAGAAGCCTGGGAGCTGATCATTTCATGCTCTCTTGCCATGATTGGGTAATTATGTAAATATTTATTTCGTGCTTTATACCTAAACTTCTATATTTACTAATATACCAACTAAAAACTCCCTTTCCTTCCATTCTACCACCTAATTGAAGCAATGAGATACTTGTATTCACTATGAAAGGATGCCATTGACGGGGAAGATATATAGTCGCTTATAGTAATTTTTTACGGAGGGTTAAAATGGAATGATAGAATTGACTAAAAGTGGAATTTTATGTGGTATTTTCAATAATTTTTGGTGATAATTATCTTAATGAATGAATGATTTCAGGGGCCACATGCTTCCAAGTCTCTCCCTTACCTCTACTCCAACTCCATCAGAGTCCTCTGCAATGCCAACACTTCAGAAGGCTTCAAACCCCTCAAAGATGTCTCCCTCCCAGAAATCAATCTTAAGACCGGGGTCACCGCCGGCTTCATCGGGGGCATACCGGTCTCTCGCCGCTCAATTCTCGCCTTTTTCGCCGGCGGCATGCACGGTCCGATCCGGCCAATCCTCCTCAAACACTGGAAGGACAAACATGACAATGACATGCAGATCCACGAATATTTGCCGCAAGGTGTGGACTACTATAAGATGATGAAGAGTAGTAAGTTCTGCATTTGCCCAAGTGGCTATGAGGTAGCAAGTCCAAGAATAGTGGAGGCAATCTATCTAGAATGTGTGCCGGTTATTATATCAGATCACTATGTTCTTCCCTTCAGTGATGTGTTGAATTGGAAGTCTTTCTCGGTTCAAATCTCGGTTGATCAGATACCTGAATTGAAGAACATATTGACGAGGATATCGAAGGGGCAGTATATAAGGATGTGGAGAAGGGTGAAGATGGTGCAGAAGCATTTTGTGGTGAATAGTCCGCCTGAGAGATTTGATGTGTTTCATATGATTTTGCATTCTATTTGGCTCAGGAGATTGAATTTTCGTGTTCAGGATTTGAATTGATATTTATTTGTTGGGGGGAAATAAAGAACTTTTTTTTTCCTTCTTGTTGAGTTTAATATGATGAAAATAGAGTTATTGGAAGGGAAATTGAATGACTATAATGGACTCATTAATTGGAAAATAAGTTACTGAGTGATTGCTACCTAAAAAACACACACAAAAAAAAAAAAAAAAAAAAAAAGAGAGAAGAGAAAATAATGAATTTTTGCAAGGAGCATATATAATATATATATATATATTTTTGTAGAGCATGTAAGTTTTAAAATTTAAAACGGAGCAAACAAGCTAAACAAATAAGTGCATTATAAATAATGCTCGAAATGATAAGAATGCGCCAAATCATTTGGTGCACTCACCCCACATGCTCCCTAGTCAGCCGAATTAAATTTTACAGATCTGTAGCAATGCGTCATACAAAATGCATATTCAATGGAATACGCCAAATAGTATGACGCATTCCATTAAATGCACCAAAGTGTTTGACTTATTCTACTTACGTCAAACAGTTTGGCTAATTTATTTCTTTTTTAACTTTTTAATACTCAGCTCATATTTTTAATTTAAATTAAATACTTGCTCTTTCTTAAAAAAATAAAAAATAATATAGATGATTTTTGTCCTTTAAATAGAGCCAAATATCTGCCCAAAGATATTTTAAAAAATTTCAGTGGTGATTGGGTCTTCATTTACAAAATCGTCCTTTATTTTAGAATCAATATTGAATATTCTTTTTGACAAAGACCAGAGGAGATATTATATATTTACCCGGAAAAGGAGTAATGTATTATATAAAGGGAAATTTAATTTAAAAAAAAAAGGAAAATTCACGCTTGAAAACAATAAGAAGCAAATAAAATGAAAAAAATTAAGTTTAATTTTAAAAAAAAAAATTTAGGCTTCATTCGGATAATTTTTAATAATTATTTTTTTAATGCTTTTAAAAAAATATTTATACTATAAAACTGTTTTAGAAAACAGTATTCAAATAATGTCTTAGATAAACTAGAAGAAATTTTACATGTAATATTTATTGAAATCATATCATCCAACTAAATTAAAACAAAATTAAAAAAAAAAAAATCAAAACTTTCAAACATCAATGGAATGTGGACAGAGAAGCACCACCAAAAATATCTCCTGCCTCAAGAAAGCATATTCGTGAACCAAATCCAAGCTTTAGCTCATTGAAGGAACCCCCACTGTCCTGTTTTTCAAAATATCTATTTCTCTCTCTCTTCAATTTTCTGTGATTACTACTATAAAGCAAAGCTGGCTTTAGTTTTAGCTCTCCAACACAAAACTAAGCCACACCCATTCCTCTTGAGATATCTCAAGAACTAGAGATCATGGCTGGGCTCTTGGAGATCTGGAGAAGTGAGCTTGTTAAGCTTGGATGGAGGGAGAACTTCATTCCGGCGAAGTTCGTGGGAGAAGAAAGCTCGGTGGCGAAGAAGGAGGCAACGACGGCGGCGGCCGTGAATGGGACAAGACAGAGGAGTTATGCGAGTATTTCAGAGGCTACCATGTGCCTGCTCATGGACCGCTTCTCTCCAAGTTGATTCTTCAACATTATTAATGTCTCGTGTTAAATGTTTCTAGATATAAGTTGATCCACAGAGGTGGAGATCTATGAAATATTTATTAGTTCTTAGCTTGTAGACTTCTAATAAACAGCAGATCCGGCAAATTGTAATCATGTTAGATTGCAACCACACATATAAGTCGCATTCTCCTTCAAAATTAATCCACTTCTTCTCATTTTTTTAAAAGCATTATTAGTACACGTTATTAGTTCAACCATCCTATGCTTTTGCCTCTTTATATTCTCTTGTTACAGAGAAATTATTCTGTGCGGTCATCAGGCTATTCGGAGGTGAATCAGAATGCGCCACTCATCAGCTACACATTACTTTTATAGAGTAAAAAAAGTGACGTGATACATTCTGATTCACGACGTCGCACATAATAATGTCACCTTGTTACAGCACTGCTTTTCATTCACAGGCAGTTGATGAAAGTATGCTTGAGAAGATTTAAGCAGAAGAGAACTCTTATGAAGCGGGGCTAACAAGAGAAATCATATAAAGTAGTAAGTAGTAACTAAGGTGAAAAATCTTCATCGTCAGTGTGGACAGATTTTCTTAACTTAAAAGATGACTCCAATTAGATTACATCTCTGTTGAACCTTAGCAATAGTGAATTATCTGTTGAACCTTAGCCATAGTGAATTAGAAGAAATCTAATGATAGACCTAAGCAGCAATACCACACAGGGAAATAAACTTCCGGTTAGTCTAATACTCAGTCCTATACTTAGACTAAGGCTTTGTTTCGGACGGCTTTTTTACTGCTTTCTAAAACGGAGTTTTAGTACAAATTTTTTTATTTTTGTACTAAAACTTCGTTTTAGAAAGCAATAAAAAAGCCGTCCCAAACGAAGCCTAAGGCTTTTTGGGGACGGTTTTCTTTCAGCTTCTTAAAGTAATTTTTTAGTACAAAATTTTTTAATTTTGTACAAAAACCCCTGTTTTAAGAAGCAAAGCAAAAAGAAAGCTGTTCCCGTCCCAGGCTTCTTTTGGCACAGTTTTTTTTTTTCTCTAGAAAAAAGTTAAGATGTTTACATTAGAAAGGTGCTTTAAAAAGCAACAAAAAAGTCTTTCGAAACGAAGCCTAAATTTGCTCATCATACTTCCGGATGTTGCAATTGTACTACCCAAGAACAAGCAAATTATATGAAAAATTAGGTGTTTAGGTAATTTATTACTTAGGTTGCAACACTATGCATGATTGAAATTTATTAATACAGAGACTAGAAACCATATGACAGGAAAATAAGTCCTTATTTTTTTAATTAAATGAATGTTTTTCTTCAAAAGTAACATTTAGTGATGATAATCCAGACTAGAAGGTATAGCCTTACTTTGATTGCTAATGTTTGCCATATGTTCCGAAGCTTAAGAAGAACTTGTTGAGTCCGGGACAAATGGTTGAAAAGAGCTATAAAATATCTATGGTAAAAGTGCAGCAGAATTAAAGATGCTATTGGAAGGTAATAGTCAATGTTCTAAGATCTAAGAACAGAACATTTTCCTAGAAAATTTCTTTAGTTTGTTTCAGAACTGCTATGAAAGATGAATCGTGGATCTGCATTCATGGTACAGGCATTTAAGCTTTCATAGCCTGAAGTTATATTAGAAGAAGAAAGTTGCAGGTGTGAAGGTTGCATTTTTGAAAAGCAGCATATTGATTCTTTTACTAGAGGACTAGCAAGAAAAGTTTATCAGCTACTAGACAACTAGCTCGGATAGATGAATCATTCTATCATTCATAGAAAGTTACAGATGAGGAGATTAAGGCTCCGTTTGGGATAGCTTTCTTTCTTGTTCATGAAGCAATTTTTTAACACAATTTTTGATGAGAAAACTACATTATAAAGCAATAAAAAAAAGCTGTTCTAAATGAATCCTAAATCTACTGGAAAAAAAAAATGAAACTTGGATGCTAGCTGATCTCCCTTTTGGGAGAGATTATTCTATGCGGTCGCTGAACAGTCCAAAGGCGAATCAGAACCTGCCACGTTACAGTACTAAGCCGTACATAGCAATGTAGATAACAAAAAAATGATTTGACGCGTTCTTATTCGCCTCTAGACGTCATTCACTAATTGCACAGAATAATTTCTCCCTTTTTTGGACACAAAGCTATTGACTTAAAAGTGGGTCTCTATAACCTGATTGAAGATTATAACGCAAGATTGCTTGTAGAAGGCAAGCTTAAACTTAAAAGGATTTTTTTTTTTCAGAAGAAACATAAAAGGAAAATTTGAAAATTTTATAATAAATATAAGTAAACCACTTAATATATCTGTTGAGCTTGGCATAGAGTAGACAAAAGCAGCAAGCAGTGAAGAAGTTGTCTCTAAGAACTCTCTCCATGCTCTCTGTTTTTTGCCTCTACAGAAGTTCTTGTAAGCACTGCTTTTCACAGGAAGAACAGTGAATTTCTACTTTTAGTTTTATAAATATTTTTAAACTGCATTTCATTTTCTTGAATAAAATATAATATCTGAATTTTAATATTTACTTATAAATAATTTTAATATGTAATTTATATCAAAAGATATGTATGAAAATATATTTACATATCTCAAATCTGAAAATTTATATTTAATTAATAATATATCATTTTAGCATCTATTTGAAAATGTATTTAAATCTTTAAAATTTAAATTTTTGTGTTTATTTATATATCAACTTAGCTACTAAACCACTTTAAAATATATGTATGCAAATGTTTGTTTTATTTTAAATAAGATGGTATTAGTGTTAACGTAATTTCAAAATTTTGAGGTGTTATGTAAATAAATATGAAGATTTAGATATTAAGTATGTAAAAAATTTGTGATACATATGTAAATTCTCCTTTAAAAAATATGATATTTACTAAAATAGCCTTGTGGTTTGATACTAATATACTATGGTAGAATCATTTAATTATTTTAAAGTGTTGATCAGTTTTTAATGGATCAAATCAATAATAATGAAAACTTCCTTCTAAAAAATAAATTATTTTTTTGATTTGATATATTTAAACTTCACAAAATGTTGGGAAGAAAAACATGCAACAAAACAAGCAATACAAGAAAGGGATTTTTACATACATAACACCTAAAATTATCCTAATTACTTATCTAATACCTAAACATTACTGTTTACATATATACCACCTAAATTTCAGTACTCTCCTAAAAAACTCTACTCCATTAACTCCGTGCGAACCATTGCATTAAGGTCACCTCCCAATTAAAAAAGAAAAAAAAAGGCCACCTCCTTTAAAACCCCCCAACGGGCTAGACTGTTGGCATTAAGGTCTGATACAACAATACAACTTGATTGATCGACACAATTAGATTAAACGCGATGGTTAAAACCACCTTAAAAATCGATTGATCAGCACAATCAAATTCCACACAAAACTAACACAAATATATACATTTAAAATTTGATTGAGCTAGGTGGTCCAATAGTTATCCTAAATTGGCCCTTTGTTCAATTCGATCTATCCCTAAAACCATTTCTGCAAAGAACTGATCATAACTTGCGGTCTAACCAAAGAATCAGTGAACCAGTCCGACTTTGGTGAATCAGCCGATTCAAATATAGATCAATTTTAGCCTTAAATTTTGATCTTATGGCTATAATAACATGTTTAAAAGTTATAGCAACTTCAACACCCTTTTTAATTTATATTTTTTTCTTAATTTTTAAAATAAATATTATTTTTATTTGAAGTTGAATATCTTACAAATAATTAAAATATCACGTAAATTTTGAATTGAATTCATATCTATGATGAAGTATTCTGATTTAGAATATCATATATTTAATTAATAAAATTATCACTATTATATTATTATCATAATATTAATATTTCATTAAATAATTTTAATTTTTTACTAACATCATTGTAAAAGTTGCTAGAACTTTTTAAATAGAGCACTGCGCACTCTAAGTTGGCTCGACCCAAAAAAGAAAATATCAAATTGGGCTCAATGTCGTAATTCGTGGGTTGACTTTGGGCAAGGCCTTAGGCCCATTTCATCCGTGTTATTATCCACTATGATCGCTGTTGAGCGGGCCTTCAGCATGCCTCTAATGTAAATAAATGATAAGATATGTGTGATCAACGACCGGGAATCGAATATTGATTTGTGAAAATTCGCTGAATTATTTTGTTTAACAATTGCACGAAGTTTTCAATGTTTTTTAAACACAAAATAAAATAAAATAAAACAAAAACACTTGATTTTGCTTTTGTTCTGATTAAGGCAAATCCGCATACATCATATAGGGATGTCAATCTTTGGCACAACCCGAAACCCGACCTGGGCCCGCTCGAAAAAAATATGGGTTTGGGTCAACCTGTTTGTGAAACGGGTCAGGTTTGGGTTGACTCGAAAATCCGTGGGTCGACTCGAATTGACCCAGATGTCGCGTCTCGTTGCAGTCGTGTCTTACGTCAATCGTGTCGCATCTCAAGTCAATTGGTGGCTTCGACCTGCCACCGTCTCGATCCTGCGTCAATTGGTTGCACGCATCCCGTGAGCTGCCGCTGATGTCATCCTGCATGACCTCACTCCCGCACTGGCTGCAGTGCTGCCCTGCCCGTCTTGGCGACTTCCCCGCACACGGCTCGACCCTAACCTTCTTGGCACTTTCCCCGCACTCGCGTTTGGACTAACATTGTGGCATAGGCTGGCGCATGGAGTAGCAGACTCGTGAACATTGTAGCAGACTCGGGTTCGAACTTAGACCATGGCACTTAGGTTCGCGGGTCGGGTCAGGTCAACCCGATAACCCGTTGAGTCGGGGTTCAAGTGGAAAAACATGACCTAAAGGTTTGGGTTAAGGTCGACCAGCTTAAGCCCGAGTCAGTTCGATAGGTGGCATTTATAAGCAAAGAGAAAGTAGTAAGAAAGCAGTGGTCAAATAAAATTATAATTATTGTATGACAAGCAAAACAAGTTATCCCAAACAGACAATAAATTCCAAATTTTCTCTTGCGACACTATTATCTTCATCTCTTATGATCTTTATCCATACCAGAGAAAAAAAATATATATATATTGATGAAATGCTTATGTTCAACCAATGTATCACTACTTGACATCACAGAAATCATATTGGTGAGATGCTACTACTTAATGCATATTTGCTGCGTCAAGATTTGAAAAGTATGATAATTTACACTAATTTTAAAGTAAATATAATAGTTTTAAATAATTTTGAATCAAAATATCTTCACTTAAAAATTTGTTTCCATAAAAATTAAACGTGAGAAAACATAGCAGTAATTTATATTAAATTATCCAGCAAATCCCTTCATAAGTGGCGCTTATTTACTGATTTACGTATCATACGTCATTTGCGTAATTAAGGCTTAATCATCCTGAGCCAGATGGCGTAGTGCTATAGAGGCAAATGGAAACGTTGAAACAACAAGTAACATTAAATATTAAATTATGCTTTAATTAGCAATCAAATCGCTAATACTTCCGATTTTTAATAATAGCATAGTCAATGCTTGTCGATTTATGAGATTAGTCATCTAATCTAATTAATTAATGAGACAAATCTTTAAGAGATTAATCAAATTTTTAAGAAAAAAATATTGTAATTCAAATTGTATTGGAATATTTAGATATCATTGGTTTTGCGTAAATGAGTGATATATACAAATACTCTATATTGCACTAATCTCAAAGAAAATTCATCCTAATATAATTTATATCAAATATTCTAAATATAAATTTTTGTCCGACCTTTTAATAGCTAGCCACTTATCACATTTACTTGACTTATCAATGATGAAGATTTGTTTTAAACTTTTAATAATAAATATTTTTATTTCTTGCTATAAATATTGTATATATAATATTTATATGAAAATAAATAATTTAAATAATTCAAATAATTTTTTTTCTGCGCAACTCACTTAATATAACAATTCTTTGATATCCTCTACTTGATATTGTAAATCTTGCTCTTGGATTTCAAAGGAATAAAAATAATGAACAAAAGCAAATGAGATATGTTAGTTAGGAGCTTCGGCTTTCAATCAAGAGGTCTTAGGTTAGGAGCCTGTATGGCTGTGAATGTGATGTTTGAGTGAGTTTGTCTTAATAGACCTATATGATCGAAAAAATAATAAACAATTGAGCCTTATAAACCAACATTAAAGCTTATTTCACATCAAAAACTTCAATTTATAATATTTTTTTCTAATAAAATTTTATTAAAGATAATTCATTATTAATATTAATGACATTAAATCTTTTTTTGATATAAAATATATAATTTTAAAAATATAATAATCTTTTTTAAAATAATGGGTGATGAGTACCTTCAGTACTCTATATATGAATATGATGCATTTGTATTGTGATCTGTGTCTAAACATTAATGATGACAATTGCCTGTGAGTGCATGGGTATAAAGTCAGCTTCAATTGCTATTATAGAAAGCCAAATAATGCTGCCTATCTTACCTATCTTAGTATCCTATTACTAATGAGTATTATTTATTCAAATGAGAGCAATCCATGTGAGTGGAATTTGTCCAAATTTTAGTGAGCTAGATAGTCTCCTCTTATGTCACCTTAGCGACTAATGGTGAGGGTAGGAGAGCAAAAGCGATTTGAGGGGCCCTCATAGCTTAAAAATGCTAAACAAGAGACACTTATCCAAAACTTATCAATGTAATGGTAATAGTTTCATAATATTTAATGAAGCGAAAAATAATTTGTATTTGAAAATTGTCATTAGTTAATTTCATTAAAATGAATGGATTGAAATAAACTTATAGATATTCTCTATTCCTTTCTCCCCGCTTCTCTCTTATTCGATCTCTCACGGACAAGCAAAAGGAATAAGGGAGGGAATGGATGGGGGTGATGTGTTTAAGTACATGATTTTCAATATTTTATTAGAAAAATAAACTTACAGACCTGACGCCACTCATTTATTTTTTAAAAAATTATGAGAGCTCAAAGTTGGGGCATCACTCATCCCATCTCAGTAGCAATCCCGGCCCATAAACCAATTTTTATAAATTAGTGAAATAGAATTTGGGGTTATTACAACAAGGTTGTATGAGGAAAGACAAAGGGAATAATTCTTTGCTTAAGCTCTTAGAGATCGATTGTGATGTCCATTCATCCAATATTTTTTATCCTATCTATGCAAGAAATATGATTGAGAAGATGGTGTGATCACAAATAGTCTCAATGTCTCGGGATTTGAATGTTCGTTTGAGTACATTGCAAACTATCTATGCAACAAAAAGCAAAAGACATGTATTTTTTTTTAAAAATAAAAAACACATATTTTATTCCAACTCAAAAAAGATTACAACAAGCTAAAATGTGGAAAGCAAAAAGCTACAAAGAAACACAAGGGTAACAACACAATAGGCTCAGTAAAGGTAGAGGCTTCCAACTACACCTAAACTAGGCACGGGCCATCCAGTATGGAGTGAGAGCAGTAACGCACCAAGTAGCCATGCCAAACAAGCAATAAATGCACCACCAAAGGTTGCCACGAGCCACGACTTAAGAGAAGTGAGCCCTAACCACATCATTGCCCTCAATCAATAAATCGCAGCCGCAAATATTAGTCGAAGTTCCTGCAAAACGGCAGCCACAAAAAAGAAATACCTTCCAACAATATCAGCCCACAGCCCAAAGGATAGAGCTCGACTAACAACCAGAAATCCGCCACCACTATAGCACCAACAGGCTTGAAAAAGAGCCAAAGGCAACAAAAAAATAACACTCTTACGCATAAAGAGAGAACCAACAACAGTAAAAACCCAACAGTATTTCTTGCCACGCCTACCCCTCTCACGAGAGGTAACAGACACAACATGTCGGTCATTCCGCATTGTAAAATATTCCCCATGTTATTCCTCCCCACTAGCCTCTGAAGATGAATCAGAAGAGCATTGAAGCCAATCAATTTGCATTCTCACATCCTCCCCCACATGGGCAAACAAAGCCTCAGGAGAAATTAAGTTAACATGAATCTCAACAAAAGGACTGGGTTCAAGAACAGTAGATGTCAGAGGGGAAGTAACATTAAAGACATCCTCACAAGCAGAGAAATCACCGGCCAAAGCGTCATAATTATGGTGAGAGACAGAATGTACAGAGCCCGAAGAGTCCCGGGTCTCAACTCGATTCAACTCCCATGCAGCAAAAGACATGTATGAAGGTACATGAGTAGATGAGTGTTAATTTGAAAGAGTACGATTGAGATTGATAACAATTTATGTTTGTTTTTAATAGTAATGTTATAGTTGCTTTCACTTTTAAGTGTCCTAATATATTTTAAATGGTTAATAGTTATTATTCTGTGTTAAAAAATCAACATTTATATTTTAAATTATCCGTGTCAAATTATTTATGTGATATATTTAAATTTTGATTTGCAGTGATAATTTCAAAAATTAAGTTTGTGTTCACTACTAAAAAACCAGATTTAAAAACCGCAGCCAAAACACCTTTTTTTGCACCGGTTTTAACCGGTGCAATTTGCATTGGTTTTAACCGATGTTATTTGCACCAGTGCAAATCACACCGGTTTTAACCCCACGAACCGGCTCCCGCTCTTAAACATAGAAGCCCTAATTTTTCATTTATTCGTGCGAACTGCTCGGCTCAAATTTGTCCAAATTTTAGTGAGCTAGATAGTCTCCTCTTATGTCACCTTAGCGACTAATGGTAAGGGTAGGAGAGCAAATACGATTTGAGGGGCCCTCATAGCTTAAAAATGCTAAACAAGAGACGCTTATCCAAAACTTACCAATATCATGGTAATAGTTCCATAATATTTAATGAAGCGAAAAATAATTTGAATGTGAAAATTGTCATTATTCAATTTCATTGAAATGAATGGATTGAAATAAACTCACGGCCAAGCAAAAGGATTAAGGGACGGAATGACTAGGGTGATGAGTTTAAGTAAATGGTTTTAGATATTTTATTAGAAAAATAAACTTACATACCCAACGCTACAGTGCTCAGAACCCTCGCACTGCCACGTTCATTTATTTTCCTAAAAACCTGAGAGCTCAAAGCTGGGGCGTCACTCATCCCGCCTCCGTAGCACTACCACAGACCAATTTTTATAAATTAGTGAAATATAATTTGGGGTTATTACAACAAGGTTGTATGAGGAAAGACAAAGGGAATGATTTATTGCTTAAGCTCTTAGAGCATTGCTTGTGATGTTCATTTGTCCAATATCGTTTGCCCTATCTATATAAGAAATATGATAAGATCACAAATAGTATCAATGTCTCGGGATTTGAATGTTTGTTTCAGTACATTGCAAGCTGAAATGGATATAATGTGCCACAAATTGAGGGGTCAACATAAAGCAAAGACGTGTATGAAGGTACATATATATGTAGATGAGTATTAATTTGAAAGAGTAATTAAGATTGAGATTGGTAATAATTTATGTGTTAATTTTTAATATTAATGTTATAGTTACTTTCTCTTTAAGATGACCTACTATATTTTAAATGGTTAATAGTAATTATTTGGTGTTAAAAATTCAATATTTATATATTTTAATTATCCGTGTCAAATTATTTATGTATATATATATATTTAAATTTTGATTTGTGGTGATAATTTGGAAAATTAAGTTTGTATAGAAGGTACTATGATTTTTTTTTTAAAATTCCAGCAAGTTATTCTATCAATTTTGCCTCATTCCATTGTTTTTACATTTATTATCATTTTTTTATATCCTCCTTTATCATCCCTCAAATACTAGCTAGTTGAAACAACCAGTCATTCATGATTATCTCCCATTGTAAATTGTTTGGCTATAGATCGACTCCCTCAAAGTTATTCATGGTCACACTGAAGTATATTTGGTTAGTTCGAATTGGTGGGCCCAAGATTGATGGTCTCCATATATAGCTACCCTCCTTGAATATCTTTAAATATTTATAATAAACAAAGGCACGATTATTTATGGGTTATATATATATATAGAACCTGTGTAGTTTTGATGCCTAATATGAAGTAATGCCATGAGTCCAATATTTCTTAATGAATAGTATATAATTTATGATACAAAGATGGAAGATATATAAATATTGTGGGTCTATGTGTTATGAGTTCGAGTCACATGTATGTATTTGCGCCCCCAAACAAATTGAAGAAATATACATTGAAGAAGGTGGGGTCAGTCAGTTTGAGGATTCAAGAATTTTTTTAATTCTATACTTTTGTGTTAGATCCCTCGACTCTCATAGAAATTAGCTTTAAAACAATATTGTGAATAGCTTCTTGATTGAATGCTTAGAAATTATCTTTTAAATAATATAATGAATAGCTCTTTGATTGATTGAAGTTCTTAATTAGAGCTTCCTTCGTTGTATTTGAAGAGAGAGAGAGAGAAAGAGAGAGAGAGAGGTATTGAAATCCTCTTTGTTGATCTATATTTGATGAAGTTGAAAAATAATTACTCTTTTAAATGAAAAAAAAAATATTTTTTCTAGATGATACTGATAGAAATTTAATGTTACCCTAAATCCTAAACAATAGTGATAATACATAAATTTTCACAACTGATAATGATTACTTTCTTTCTTTCTTTTAAAAAATAAATATGATAAAAAATATTTATTTTTACTCTTTATTTTGCATGTTAATAACTAAATATGAAGATTATATATCAAGATAATATTAAAAAATACATTCAACATCTTCAAAATAAGAAATATATTGAATAAAAAAATTCACATTTTACCAAAGCTCATTAGCCATCCAACCAATCAAACCAAACCAGCAAGTCAGATCCACATAATTTCTTTTTCTTAAAACAAAATTTTCTTCAATCTTTCTTACAATGTATCGAAACACGCTCAATACTATAATTTTTTTTTTATATAAATTATCTTCCTTTTACAAATAATAGCAATTGAAGCCTCGTCACTCTACTATACAATCCAGTAATTCGTATTTTTCTCAATATTTACATTTGACCGCATCGTCAAACACCAGCACAAACCCAATTCCGACCAACCGCCGGCTGCGCTGGCCGATTCGCCACCCGCCACACCCTAACCGACCCATCTAAACTCCCACTATACACCAACCATCTTCCTCCCACCTCCCCTCCGCCCTCTACGTCCTCCTGCACCGCCAAACATTTAACCGGTCCCGTGTGACCCGCCAAGGCCGCCACTCGCACGTGCTGCGCCCCCAACCCCTCCCTCCTCCACACGCGCACCGTCCTATCCGCCGACCCGCTCACCACCATCCTCCCCGCCGTCGCCAAACACAACACAGCCATACTATGCCACCTCAGCCCCCCACCCTTCTCGAACCTCCTTCCCCCCACCCAAAACCTCACCCACCCATCCGATGACCCGCAGTACACCACACCGTCCTTCTCCGCCACCGCGATCGACGTCACCGCGCTCTCCCTTCTCAACAGCGTTCTAACCTCCACGTGCTTTCCCGTCCTCTCCTCCCTCTCCCAAACCTTCACCGTCCCGTCAGCCGATCCGCTCATCACCATATTCCCAAACGCCGTCGCCACCGCGTTCACTGCATCATCATGCGCGTTCACCGACATGAGGCACTTGAAGTCCGATAATCTCCACACCTTGATCGTCCGGTCCCACGAACCCGAGTACAGCAACCCCTGCTCCGCGTTCAGCGCGAGGCAGGACACTGCGTCGAAGTGCCGTAGCCAAACCGCGTTCCGGTGACGCCGGACCTCTATGTAATTGGACGGTCTGATGGAGCTTTTCAGAAAGTCTTGAAACCGCGGGAGCGTGCCGACGCGTTTATAGCCGTCGGATTTCGAATCTAGTTTCCAAACGCGGATCTTGCCGTCTTGATGGCCGGTGAAGACTTTATCCTTGAATAAAACGATGGATTTGACGAGGCCGCTGCAGGACTTGAAGCCGCCTAATTCGCTGAAGTTTTTCCAAACGCGGATGTTCTTGCTGTCGGAGCCGGTGAAGAGGAGGTCGCCGGAGACGGCGAGGGAGTACACGTGTCCCTCCTGGCGGATGAGGGAGCCGAGGAGGGCGGTGTTGGGGTCCTGTGGGAAGGGGGCGACAGCGGCGGCGGAGTGGATCCAGGGGGAGCGGACGAAGGGGGAAGAGGCGGCGGAGGGGTTGTACGGGGACATGGTGTACGGAGAGTTGTCGGAGCCAGCGGTGCTGGAGGTTGCCAGCGGCGGCAATTCGTCGTCGTCGTCGTCGTTGGTCGTCGGACGACAGCGGAAGAAGCGGGAGAGATTGGAGGGTCGTGGTCTGGTTTTCATTTCGTATTGAAGAGGAAAGGTAGGAGTCATTAAGCAAGCAATTTTAAAGAGGAAGAGGTGGCGGATTAGGTATATAAATAGGATTGAGGCGGGAACATGGGATGACTGTTCCAAATTAGCCGCGTAACACGTGTCTGTTCGATGGCGTGCGTTGTAAGGAAGGAGGGAGAGAAAGAAAAGTGTGTACTTCTATGCGAGCGGCCGCATGGTTATATTTCAGCGCTGACCACCTTAATTATCACTTGTCAAATTTCTTGACAAACTGCATGATGAGCGTATATGAATTTTTTTTTTTCATAAATTATTTCAAAATTAATCTCAGATTTATGAAGTAAAAATTTTCCTTTATATTTATTATAATATGTAAGCAGTGCTTTTTAAAAAAATAATTTTATATTTTATGTTTGAATCATAAAATAAAATGTATGCAATTCAAATATTTTTCAACGTTTGATTAATATATTTCCTTCTCGTATTCTAAAAGGGATGCGTAGAGAATCTAATAAGAATACTTGTGCTATGAATATTTTTATTTTGTCGTCACTTAATTTTTTTAATTTGAAATAAAAATTTGTATTGATTTTCTGAAACAAATTATATAGAAAATACTTAATAAAAAAATAAAAATTTAATAAATATATGTTCAATCAACAAAGTTTAATATTTTAGTCATTTTAATCAAAAGTATATTCACAATAACCATTTAATAATTAATTTCTTTAGTTAATCAATTTTATAAAGTAACTTGTAAATATTTAGCTAGTAAAATACATTTACTAGAATAATAAATCCTGCAGATGATTAAATTTGAAATTTTATTTCAAATTTAATGTAAGATTCATTTAACTACAATTAAAATTTCTTAATAAATTGTCTTATTTTCTATACCAGGCAAAATTATCTTAATTATCCAAAATCTTAATGATATTTGCTTAAAATAAATATTTAATTGCCAATTATTATGCCTATTTAAAAAATAATTTTTATTTATAATATAACTTACCATTGAAAATATTTAAAATTTAAAGAAAACTCTATTTAATCCATTATAGTCTACATAATTTGTAAATTAAATGTACCCTTGTCAGTTAATTAATTATATAATCTTCCATCGCTTTTTTATTAGGCTAATTACTAATAAAATTTTAATAATATTACAGTAAATTACATAATTTTGATGAAAAACTATATTTTTATTTTTCTTCATTAAAAAAAAATACTACAATCTCACAAATCTTTTCTTTTTTATTTGAAAACATAATTGTAAATAGGATTAAGCGGTTGAAGCGGTTCATATAAACGGCTAATTAGATACATAAGAAAAAACCGGATAAACCGCTACACTTCGGGCATTTTGGTGACGTGGAAGCGTACAATTGGATAACTAGGACCGCCACGCCGCAATAGTAATAGCCGATTTCAAGGTCTTCGATGCAAAACGGACCTCAACAATTTGAATTTGCGGTCCAACATAATATATTTGCATCTTCACGTAATTTATCAAATATATTATATTTATTTAAATATTAGAGAGGGTGATATGACCGAGGAAGGACGCGAAGGAAAATATCAGGCGGTGTTGACATTTTATTAAATCTTTATAAAAAATAAAATTATAATTTTTTCAACTAAAATAATGAGAATAAAAAAAATGAAAGGCTGTTACGTGGGCTATGGCTCTGCGGGGCCCACAGCTCAATAATAGACGTGACTTGTCCTTATCATGAACCGTCCATTTGCCCTACTACACTCATCGGAGGGCACACGTCGACAGGAGAATTGAACATCGATCTGCCAAATGGAATAATTGATAGAAGATGATGCAGCGGCGACAAATAGCCTCCGGATTTGTTGTCATGGCCGCGACCTTTTCCCTTCAGCTGAGGCAATCAGGAGAAATAATATATATATATATATATATATATATATATATATATATATATATATATATATATATATATATATATATATATATATATATAAGAATTTATTTGGGATGATTTTTTATTGATTTTTAAAACAGTTTTTTTAATAAAAAATTAAATTTTTTGCACTAAAAATGTATTTTAAGAGACAATAAACAAAGCCTTAGTTGGGAGTCAAACTCCCAACGAATGAATAAGGAGAGCTGCGTCAAATGAGATATATGATTTCAAGGAAATACAAATAAGCAGATCAAGATCTGTTAGTTAAAGTTTTCAGCTATCAGTTAAGAGATTTTGATTCAAGTCCTGCATATGTGTTGTGCATATGAATTTATTTTAATTAGTCTAAATGTCCACCAAAAAAATTATAGATCAAATCTAATTATTCTTATTTTATAAAATTTATGGTGTAAAATGGAATGGTTACCCTGATTTTGAGTCATTCATTAAAATAAAATAAAATTATCAGAGAGTTGGTTTGAAGGCCAGAGACTTTAGAAAATATCTTAGATATTTTTGTAATTATGAGACGATTATAGCATTTTATAATGATGATTTAAGAAGTTGATGTGAGAAATCTATTTTATTTTAATTGCTAGAGATATTATAATTATATTTTTTTCAAATAAATGAACAGCTATTTTCATAAAGTTACGACATATTAACAACTCTACTGATAAAAAAAGCTGCTTCTAACATAAATAATTGTATGAAGCAAAAAAAAAAAAAAATTGTAACCAAATGAGTGTGAAGTGTTGTCCTCCTAAGTCCTAGTTTAAATCGATATGCAACGAATAGAGTACGTGAAAAATATCAATAGGATATGTATTTACAAACGACCCATGATAATTTAGACTTTTATTATTATTTTATAAACTATTATTTTAATTTAGATTTTTAATAAATTAAAATTGGACCATAAGATTAATTATAAATTAAAATTTATATATACAACTAGTGAATATTTAGTCAAAAGAAGATAACATATTGAATTAAAATTTGTCGATATCAAATAAATCAAATAAAGAGTTGATATTTATCTAAATTAATTAGCTAAATTTGGAGTTATTGCTTAGGATGAAGTGATCATAATTAACTCACTTTCACCCCATTTCCGATCCAATATTAAATAAAATAGAAAAGAACCACCAAAACAAATTATTTTCTTAATTAATGATTAGTGAAGATGGATTAATCCACTAATCACATAAATTGCAATGACAGTTTGATTTCTCTTTTATAACTTCGATAGCATCGACACGATGACATCCATGCGAGGAAACTTAGGTGTTCTGATAGTTTGGCCATTAAGGCTTCGTTTGGGGCGGCTTTCTTATTGCTTCTTAAAGCAGCTTTCTAGTTCAAAAATTAAAAAATTTGAACTAGAAAGCTGCTTTAAGAAGCAATGAGAAAGCCGTCCCAAACGAAGCTTAAGTTTCAACACGTCTAGCCGCAGCCACGTTGCAGGCAATTGCTTTCTTTTTATAATATAAGATAAGCTCATTTGGTTATTTTAGATTACAAATATTACTTTAAAAAAATACGATTAATTAGTATTTTATAACACTTGATATATCATCAAAAAATTACCATGAACGGGCACTCATCTCGAGGAAAAATCAAGTTGGAAATTTCAAAAATTAAATTGGAGGACATATGAACTTCGATTTAAGCAAACTTATAGTTGAACTGAACATTTTGAAAATACAAACACAATGACCCCAAATTCAACTCAATCAAAGCCCAAATGAGTCCAAATCAAAGACCCGAAGCTCATTTGGAAGGATCAAACCATAATTTGGATTACCAAACAGTTTTCAAATATGACATGCTTATAGTCGAATTGAGCGGCTCGACGAGACAAATCCAACGAGCCCATGATCGTCGAATTCTGACATCATTAAGACATTCAAATACCCAATAAATATTATACGATCAAGAGATTCAACCTCGGCCGTCCATTCAAACCACTCTTAATTTACCATTGATTTTTTCTCATATTCACTGGTCATGCCACTCTCATAATACTGTAAATAGACATCTCGTTTCTTATGAGAGGGTACACCAAGCAAAAAGAGAAGGAAGATAACTCTCTTGCCACCAAACTCCTCTTCGACCATCGCTAGACTTCCACCTAGCAGCCGACCGACGTTGGACTTTTGCCCAATCGCCAATTGACGCAGGACTTCTACCAAACCCTCGACTGGCACTAGACTCTCGCCACTTCGTCAATTGAAGTTGGATTTCTGCTCGGCCACCAAACGTCGTCGGACTTCCGATATATCTCCACTTGTAACTGGATTTCAACCCAACGGTTGATTATTGTAATATGATCGTTCTAAATTTCAGGGGTGACTCTGCCACTTGTAATCTAATTAAACACTAGTAGAATCACTTCAAGTAGGCATGACTCAGTGGGTTTTCACTTTTCCAGGATTTTCTACGTAAAAATTCCGGTATTTTCATTTTTCTTTTGTCTATGTGTTGGATATCTGTACAAAGCTAAAACCAAAATTCCTAACTCTATCGTCGTGTATATTCTAGCCCGCAACAAGACTAATTGGATAAAATTAATTTCAAGGTTTATAAATCTTCTGGGAATTCACTTAAAAATAAAAGTTTGATTCCGTGCTGAAAATAAGTCCTTTGGGATTATTATAATACGCACTTCTATATTTTCTTCCCTTTGATTAAAAGAAATATTATTTTTAAGAAACTAATATAATAATATTTATCATACAAAAAAATTAATATAAAATCAATAATGAAAGAAACATCCATACATTTTCACACATGATTCACATGCGCATTAAAGCTGGCCCTTAACATATAATTTATAATTTTGTACGTTGGCAATATTTCAAGGAATAAGTGTTCAATATTGCCACAAATACAACTACTGGTTTTCAAGAGATCAATACATAATAAAAGGAAATTATACACTCCATACATTATATATTTATGATTTTTTAATACAATATTGTTGCGGGCTAGGATATACGTGGCGGTAGAGTTAGAAAATTTTCGTTTGAGCGTTGTACGAATATCTAGCACACACAAACAGAAGATAAAAAAATACCAGGATTTTTACGTGGAAAACCCTGAAAAGGGAAAAAACCACGGGGCCACGCTGAGTTGAAAAGTTTCACTAGTGAAGTTTGAGATACAAGAGGCAAATTCGTTCAACAAGTTAGAACGATCATATTACAATGTGTTTCTTCTGAATTGAAATTCAGTTACAAAGTCGAGTAGAGTTCCGGCGTCACTCGGGTGTCTAGCGAGATTCTGGCGTCGTTCTGACGACGGGAATAACTCCGACGGTGGTCGAGGGGGAGCTGTTCTCTCCTCTCCTTCTCTTCATCTTGCTTGGTTCCCTTCTCATGAGAAATGAGAGCTCTATTTATAGATTTTATGGAGTGGCATAGTTTGTAAATAGGTGTGAGATCAGGGGCAGATAGGGAGTGTCCAAATGGACGGTTGATGTTGAATCATTGGATCGTGCACCGTTCGTCAGACATTTGGAGGTCTTAGTGATGTCAGAACTCGGCGATCTTGGGCTCGTTGGATTCATCTCATCGAGCCGTTCGATTCAACTATAAGATCATTAAAATCGAAGACTATTTGGTAACTCAAATTATAGTACGAGCTTTCCAACAGCGCTTCAGGCACTTGATTTGGGCCTATTTGGGCTCGGATTGAGTTGAATTTAGTGTCGTTGGATTCGTATTTCCGAGACGCTCAGTTTGACTGTAAGCTCGTTGAAATCGGAGTTCAACTGTTCTCGAATTTAATTTTTGAAATTTCTTGTTCGATTTTGCTTCGATATTCCTTCTCGATCAAGATAATTTTTTGAGAATATATCAAATATTATTTTTTTATTTGCTTGATCATAAATTATTTATTATTATTGTTTATATATATTTATTGATGTTTAATTTTTGCTTAAGTAAACCATTATTTATTTTAATTTTATTGGTTGTTTGTGATGAATGTTGTGTTTTATAAAGTTAATTGTGAAGTTGTTATATAAAAGGTTACTTATAATTGCAAATATTTCTCTTCTAACATAGATATGTTTTAAAAATAATGAAATATTAACAAAGAAAATAGTAATTAAATAAAATTATAATTGTTATCTAAAAAAATAAAAGTAAGAAATCTGTCCCAAACTTGGGGAAGGATTAGCCTTTTTTGATGGTGGATAAAATAAAATTGTGAAATGCATAATTTTATATATGAAATTATATATATATTATAATTTAAACAACTATTATTATTGAAGGTGAGGAAAATAGTTAAAATAATTATTTTTCTAAGAAAAAAATAAAATTTTAGGGTGTCTCTTCCTAGTTTAATCTTGGTCTTAGGAAAAATTATTCTATGTGGACACCAGACGACATCCAGAGACCAATAAAAACGCATAGCGTCACTCTTTTATGGTACCGCTCAGTACTCGATACCGGTACCTACAAAATTATTATGTGCAAACACCGAACAATGTCCATAGGCTCATAAAAATATACCAAGTCACTCTTTAATTGTACAGTGGCTCAATACCGCTCGGTACTTGATATCAGTACCGATGCTCAATATATCGTGACATCCGGACTTAGATTTGCGTTACTTCAGAATAATTTCTTCTTAAATTGATCCTTAATTTTTGCATGCAACAAGTGGCAAATGCGGATGCATGCGACGGTTGAAATAGTGCCACCTGGCAGAAATTTACAATATGATTGCATACCTACAAACTCGGTTTTTTTTTTTTTTTTTGAAATAATGAAATAGTAAATTGGGGATAAGAAAGGTGAGATGGGAATTGCCTGATTTGATTACCAACCAATGCGAAAGGTACAGCCAAATATTTGTTTATTGTTTTTGTTTTATTAGCTAATACTGCATGTGGGTGAAGTTGACTCTCCTGCTTTGTTTGTTTGGTAGAGGACATGGCAGCCTCTTGATTATTTGAATACTTTACATTATTATTATTATTATTATTACTATTATTTAAATAACTTATTTATTTTTAAGAATTAATTATTTAGTAATATTTATGATGTAATAGTTACGTCGGTGTGAGTGAATATATAGCATGTCTCGGTGCAATGCATATTTTTTGCGCAAAAAAGGCTTTATTTGAGACTTTTCTTACCATTTCTTAGAGCAATTTTTTATATAAAAAAATTTTAAGCCTAATTTAGATATTGATGATATTTTTTATATTAGGATTATTTTGAGCCTGCTTTTAATTTTTAATTACTTAAATATAAATGTAATTTTTTTGATATGATCTATTTTTTTCGTGGTAGTTTTTTATCTTATGAAAATTGTAAATTGTGCAATTCAAATTTATTAACAAAAAAATTGAGCTCAATTTCTCCAAAAAAAAAAAAAACCAATGTACATTAGAAAAAAAATTAAATTATAAAAATATATAAATTTAAAATATGAATAAATATTTATTTTTAAATTAAATATAAAATTAATAAAATCAGCCATATTTTTTCATGTTATATGCATATTTTTTTTTGGAGAAAATGTAATTATTTCTAACATGAATACCTTTTAATGAAAAATTAAATTAATTAATTATATTTAATCATAACAATTTTGTCATACAAGTTCATTTTCAAAATTGTCTATTTCATATTTTTTTTTTTTATTTATGGATATAATCTTCTAATTCTTTTAATATGATATTCCAAATTTTATAGTTAACACATTATAATTTTTTTTTAATCAAAATGTGTCAATGGGTCAGATTCAGGCAATTTGGGTTACTAACATGTCATGTTCGGAAAGATATTTTTAACCAGTTTATTAAAAAGCCGGTTCAGATTAGCCAAATTCATAAGTTCAAATTCAAGCCTGACTCGAGTCTAACCTGACAATTTGTTTTGACACCCCTAAAAAATTTATGATTATTTTCTAATTAAATATACACGATTGTACCATACAAAGATAGTATTTGCAGCTTGGAAGGTGCACCAGCAACCTTTAAATTAATCAAAGCACCTGCCAAGGATATTGATATGAGATATTGACAAAACACGATAATAAAAGAATTCACATGCATCTAGAGGCATATTCTTCTAGATCATTTGACAAATTACCTCGTGGTTGAATCTGATTACGTAATTAGGAGCATTTCCCATAAAGGAAAGGGATCCAAAGAGGTATTCGGATTCTATACTTAACCGCAAAAAGGAAAAGCCCAGTCATCTTTCCACTTTAAGGGCCTCCTCAGCTTTCCATCAATACTATTCTACAGTGCACAAGTGGGAAGAGGGACCAAAAATGTTAAAGATTTTAATTAGGCATGTGAATATTTGTCAATTCTTAATTTTTTGTTTTTTTACCAATAAGAGTGTGCATGCCATAATCCAAACTTTTTTGTCAGCTTAAGTAATTTGAGTGCAAACTTACAGGAAGATTTTTTCATCTTAACAGTGAGTCAAGTGAAATTATATTGTGCGGATACTGATGTCGTCCGGATGCGAATCAGATTGGGCCACGTCATCTATTTTGTTGTGTATCGCGGTTGTGTACCGGATGACATGACGCATTCTGATTCTCCTCCGAATGGTCAGGTGTCTGCAAAAAATAATTTCTCATGAGTCAAGGCTAGACCTATGTCGTAATCCTATTTTATCCATCATTTAAAAGGAGACTTATGATATGTTTGGGATGGTTGCTTCTTTTTACAAAGGTGATGTGGTAAAAATAACTTTTTTTAAAAGCAATTATAGAAAGCAGTTTTTTAGCTTCTAAGACTTCGTTGGGACGGCTTTCTTTCTGCTTCTTGAAGCAACTTTTTAGTACAAAAATTTTTATTTTTTAACTAAAAAGCTGTTTCAATTAAGAAGTGAAAATAAAGCCGTCCCAAACGAACCCTAAATTTCCTAAAAACTGTAAAAAAATAACGACGCAATAGAAACCGTATATCATGATGCAATATGAAAAGCAAAGCAGTAAGAAAATTTTCCAAACAAAATCTTAATTGAGTAGTAAAAATTTGTTGGACGTAGTAAGGGTTTGACTATTTGATTTGGTAATTATATGAGCTTGTAAAAATTAGTTGAATTTGAGTAAGGATTTGGCTATGGTGGCTGCAATTTTTATAAATGTGTTGCGAAATTATTGTGAAAAAAAAAATATATATATTTTTTAAATTTATATGAATATCATAAATAAATTTTATCATGCAAATTTATAAACAATAATATAAAAACTGTCCTAAATAAACGTTTAATTATATGATTCAATATAAACAATGAGTCTCTTTGACAGTCCTAATTCTAGCTAATTATGATTTATGAGTGCTGATTATGTGGTGGATGGATTTTAGCGGTGGAATTAGGCAATGAGGGTCTCATTGATTGGTGGAATTTGCCAGATCGATAACAAGCAATAATAGTTAATAACCTAACCTTTTCAATGCGGATTTATCCACACCAAAGTTTCTTTGCTTGCTGAAATATGTGAACATTAGTAATTAATAGCCTTCTCAGGCGTGCTACCGATAATTCGGTGAACTGCTACGTTGTTCGGCTGAATTGTTTGAATTATGTGATATTAGCAAAATAACTTCTCACTAACATTGAATAAAAGTCTTGTTATTCTCCCGTATTCTGACTTTTTTTTTTAAATTAGACAGCGTACAAAAGTTTAATTAGAAATCTGATAAAAAAATACTTTTTATTATGGTATGGGAGCTATCTTTAGGAGACCATTTGTGATATATTTTATTATTCTCCTTTGGAAAGGAGAGATGAGAGATCAATAAATTCAACATAAATCTTTGTGTTGATGTTAATTAGGAGTTAGAGCCGATGTCAACAAGATGTATCAACCTTATGGACAATGGTGTGTGTTGATGTTGCTGGGGTGAAGTCAGTGGGGTCAACCTTTATGATGATGGCGTGCATCAACCTTGTTGACAATGCATGGAGATGGTGAATGATGATGTTTGCTAGGACTAATATAGTGGGTGACAATGGTTAGTGGATCATAGTCTAGGATGGTGGTCAGAAGATTGTGTTTACGTGATGATGATCAGATGGGCATAATTAAATAACAATGATTGCAGAAGCAAAGTCGATCAATAGTGGAATGTAATCGAGCGATGGTGGTTGAAAGTATATAATCATGCAAAAGTAGTCGGAGGATCGTAGTCAGTTGATAGTAGTTTGGAGATTGTAGTTGAACGATCATGGTCAAATGACTATAATTGGGTGAGGATGATCAAAGAATCATGATCATGCATAGGTTGTCAGGGTACTATAGTTGGACAATTGTTGTTGAATGATTGTAGTTTGATGAAGTTGGTTAGAGGAATGTAGTTAGTGGTCTAAGGATAGAGGTTTGATTATGCTTATGGTCAGATGGTGGTGATTGGACAATGATGGTTTGATAATGACAATCTTTTGGCGGTGGTCCATCTACAATGATTTGATGGTGACAATTTGACAATAATGATTGAAGGGAGATTTAGAATTCACTAATTTTTTTGAACTCTCTTAAATCTCAAGCCAAATGCCTCTCTCTCCTTATCTTGAGAATGACAATCTATTAGTAAATTTAAATAGGGATATGCCCCATAGATATAGCAAAAGTCTATAATATTTCATCGATCCCTTGATTATATATTTGTTATTCAATATTTAAGAGCCTCAAGTATATTAAAATTAAATGATCATAGACTTATTGAATTTATCTCATTGAGATGCTTAATTTGATTTAACAATGTGTTATATGATGAGCTTTTATAATTAATTCGAATATGTTTAATTATGTACATAAGCAAATATAAATGAGAATTATTTGAGTAAATATGAGGCCATTAAGTTCATTTTATCCTATACAACAATAGTAAAGCACCTTGATAGGATTTTCCAAACAGGAGATAAAAGAAACAACTTCGAAAAACAATTTTTTGTACCCCAACTTTAACTAGAGCTGCTACCACTGCAAATGGATTATGGGCCCTTATGCCATCTGAGGTCAGTTGGTTCCACTTCAAAGCTTTCGTAAAATGGAAGTAAAATTATTTGTGGAAATTATTTTTTTTTGAAAGTTGTTGTAGATATTATATATATGACTGTCATAGTGAGCCCTCACAGATAAAAAATTCTGACTCCACCACGCTCCGTCACCTTGTCACACATTAATAATAGTATGTTTGGAGTAGCTTTCTTCTGCTTTGCTTTTCAAACAATTTCAATTTAATTATTATTATTTTTTGTTGCTTTTCAAAAAATTTTATGGTTGAAATGCTATTTGTAAATTGCAATCAATTTCTTGATGTATGAAAGTGATAAATGCTAATGTCCAATTTATAAAAAATTAACATATTTATAATACTAACAATAGCTTTTAAAAATATTTATTTTTATAATAATTTAATAACAAATAATAATAATAATTTTTTTAAATTACACTGTCCAAAAGAAATCTTAAATTTGATTGCAAAAATAATTTCATATAAAAAATTTTGGGAAAGCAGAAAAAAAATGAAATAATAGATATGTAAATAGCATAAAATAAAGGGGTATGTAACTATGTATGTAAATCCCCTAAAATAAAATACAATCAAAACATAATAGAAGAATTAGTGAAAAATATGTAGTGAGGCCAGAGGTGGTAATTACATCAGTGTCGTCGAGCTCGGACTGGTGGCCAGGCCTCTAGGGTTCTCTCCCTCCATAGCCCCCAAACCTGTGATAACGAACATTTTTCTGGGTTTCCGCATCGAATTAATACTCGCCGGGACGACTTCTCTCACCACCGATGTCGCCATCTCGATCGAAATTTCGTAGAGAATCTCTTAGGGGACCATCTCGCCTCCGACCAATTCTCTTTAGAAATTAGAAGCCCATGCAAACGGGGGCCGTTGCTCCGACCGAAGGGGTCGCTTTTCCGATTATCTTCATTGCAAATCAATGCGCTGCTAACGGGAAGCTACCCTGTAAGTTTGACACCATATATACTGTAGGGTATGATTAACCTAATTCTGTTTTTTTTTTTTTTTTTTTCAGATTTTTGTGCCGTAGTCGTTCGACTCTTTAGGGAAAAAAACTTATATTGGAATCAAATTATGTCCCGAGGCTTGTCATTACAATTCGTCGGTAGCTTTCCTATTTACATTTGAACATATTAAGATTCAAACATCCTAGGTTTCCAGTTGAGTTAAAGTAAAACTATCATGGTTAATATAAGAAACTAGACCGGGAGGATGTAACATCTATAGATCATTGCACTCTTCCACCTATTCTAAACCGATCCGATTCAAGGTAATCCACATAATCTCTGCATTGAACTATTATGCATGTGTTTGAGAATGTTTGATAGGCATGTGAAGGTCTGCATGAGTTTTGAAACGGGTCCTGAGTGTCTGATTGCATGTTTTGAAAGTTTAAAAATTTTCTCCTAGGGCGCCGTGGCATTGAGCGCTTTAAAATTTGGTAAATTAATTCAGCGCGTTGGCGCTGCGACATTGTGAACTGCTAGAGGGAGTGTTGTGACATGCACGATTGGGCGCTGCAATGCTGGGGCGATTTTTTATATTAAAAATATTATTTTCCACTATTCCACTCACTTTCATCCAATCAAAATAATCGACTAGAGAGAGAGAGAAAGAGAGTTGAGAAATTCTAGAGAAAGAAAGTTTGTTTTGGGCCACTTTGGATCATTTTCTATATTGTCGGCCTAGTTCTGAAAATTGTCCGGCTTGATGTAGGTTAAATTTTGCCTATCTCAGCTTTCAATAATACGGAAATTTTAAATTTTTTTGTATTTTATTTATAACTCTATTAGCGAAAAAATGGTGATAAATTGATATGTGCAAAACTTGAAGCACATAACTTTCTGTATGAATAATCTTTGATAATTTTATTATATTTTGAAACAATGACTTTTGCTCAGTAGTATATTCCGTGCTGTCTACCATTATATTATATTGTTAAATTTTGAAATGAGCTTATTGACATTTCTTTCACTACAAAGTAATGAAATATATTATTATCTACTTGAAATGTATGATTCGGAGGAGATATAGAAGATGGGGAAAGTTCTGTTATGGCAGTAAATGCGCATCCTGTACTAGTGTTAAGCATTGAGAGTTATAAGGACATGTTTTTTGATATGCTAGCACGGAAGTCATAAATATCATAATTCTTTGAATTATTTTCTGATGGGAGGTATATAAAGAATTGAGGTAAATATGTTATATTATGCTTTGATATATGAAGTGCTTATTTATTTATTTTCTTGAATTGTTATTTATATTTTTGATAACTGCAAGTAGCATCTTTTAGTTTAATGATTATTATGAGTTGCTCTTAAATTCAGTTAAATGTTTTCGGTGTGGTCAGATTGGACAATGGACACAGTAAAAGAGTGTCCGCGGGTTGGACTGGATTGATGTTATGAGTTTTTATCTGAGAGTTCTATCAGATCAATAGGGAGATCGAGGATAGTTCAACTTCACAAGTTTGCTGAAGGTTCATCTAATAGATGCAATGAGTTCGGTTCTATAACGGGTTTTGTAGCGGGGAGACGCCCTCAACTCAGAGAGAGCCTGTTAGGAGCAGCTCCGATTCAAACACGTGTATACAATTTGACTTAACACAAGTCCTGAGATGCTCCAGATGTTATTACTGGTATGGTTTGTTTTTTTTTAATCAATCATATCACATTTTATTCAATTTTGGAGCCAGTCACTCGTTTATTTCTGAGCGCTACTTTAATTTACTACACTTGTCTTCCATATTACACCTTTTGCCTTGCTGTTATTTTATCAATAGGAAATGATATGGTAATCAATATGATTGATTTGAAGGTCCAGTTTAATTCTATTGCCTATATCTAAATTTGGTGTTATTTTATATGTGGATTGATTGAGCCGGTATAAAGCTTAGATTGATTGTTTGAAAAAAGGAGTTGCTCTATTTCTAGGTGGCAAGAGCTGTCTCTTTCAAAGAGTTAGAGGTGTTCTGTCACGTTTAATATTTACTGTACAAGTGGATAGGTTGTGGAAGAAAGAGTGTAGGGCATTTTTGGCATCTATTCGAGATAGGAGTGTAATTTCATTTTATTTTATTTCTGATATCCTGTTAGTACGAGAGTTTTTAGATGTTTTCCCTAAGGAGTTGGCAAGTCTATCTCCAGACAGAAACATAGAGTTCTGCATTGATGTGTTTCCAGGTATGGTTCCTATATCTAAGGCTCCGTATATGATGACACCTAAGGAGTTTTTTTGAAAGTATAACTTCGGGAGTTAGTTGATAGGATAATTGTTTGTCCTAGTGTGTCTTCGAGGGTATCACCTGTTCTGTTTGTAAAAAAAATGATGGTACAATGAATATGTGTATTGATTACAAAGAACTAAACGAGGTCACAATTAAGAACAAGTACCCTCTAGTAAGGATTGATGATATATTTGACTAGCTTGTAAGATCTTCTATGTTCTCTAAGATTGATCTGAGATTTTGATATTAAGTGAAGATCACAGAAGCATATGTAGCAAAGACTGTTTTCAGTACTCGATACAGATACTATGAGTTCTTAGTCATGCCTTTTGGGGTGTTTAATGCACAAAGTAATTTTCATTAATTTAATGAACATTATATTTAAGGAATATCTGGATCAATTTGTGATCATTTTTAGAGGTGATATTCTAATTTCTTTTGCTTTTGAAGAAGAGCACGTGACTCATATGAGGATTATTCTAGAAACGCTAAGGCAACATCAACTATATGCTAAATATTTCAAGTGCGAGTTATGGTTGAGGAGTATTTCTTTTTTGAGGCATGTGGTGAGCAACATGTATATTTTTATAGATCTCCAGAAAGTTTAGGCTATTGCTGGTTGGCCAAGACTTACTACTTTATTTGAGATACTTATCTTTTTAGGCATGATTGGTTGCTACAAAAAATTTGTGAAATGATTCTCTTAGATTTTGCACCTTTATCAGGACTGACTCAAAAATTAGTTTCTTTTATTTGACTGAATATGAGGCAAACTTTTAGAAGCTAGATGACTGTCTGATATCTGCTCAAATTTTAACTCTTTCGTTTAGTATGAGAGGATTTTAAGTATTCAATGATATGCTTCAACGAAAGGATTAGGCTACATTCCGATGCAATGGGAAAACATTATAGCTTATGCTTTCAGACAGTTGAAACAATATAAGAACTATCAGACATACGATTTAGAACCTGTTGTTATTGTATTTTCTTAGAAGATCTAAAGACACTATCTATATGGAATCAGGTGTGATATTTTCAATGGTCATCATAGTCTGAAATATATATTCACTTAGAATGATTTGAATCTGAGACAAAGATGACGACTTGAACTGATTAAATATTATGATTTGACTATTCAGTATTTACCTGATAAAATAAATGTTATAGCAGATGCTTTGAGCTAGAAGTCTTTTGGGATATCGAGCATGCTGCTCACTTCTGATAAATATTTGATTCGAGATATGGTGATGCTACTATTAGAAGTGATTCCTTTTGTTGATCGAGATTATGATATTCTGGTTGAGATGATTATTTAACCGTCTCTACAAGAAATATTTCAAGAAGCCCTTAATTCATATCCAGAGTATTTGAAATTGATTGATCAAATGAAATCTGATAAGAAATATGAATTGTGAGTATATAATTATGGAGTTATTTTATGTAAGAACAAATTTTGGGTCACGAGTTCTGAAAATTTAAGATAAGTCATTCTGAAAGAAGTTTATTATTCTTGTTAAACTATTTATTAAAAAGCAGCAAATTGTGCAGTGATTTAAAAGGTATGTTTTGATGGCCTGAATTAAATAAATGTGTGGTAGATTTTATTGCTAAGTGTGAGTCATGTCAGTTGGTGAAGCAAAATATCAATGATGGGAGGTTTTTTGTCCATTTGAGAGTGGAAATGGGAAGAAGTAACGATGTATTTTGATATGAGATTTCCTAGGTCGAGACAAATGCATTATGACATCTAGATTGTGGTAGACCGTCTAACGAAATATGCTCATTTTATGTCAATCCGACGATCTGATTCGGTGGATAATTGTCACAGGTATACGTGCGTGAAATTATTCAATTGCATGGGATACCGAAGGTGATCGTTTTGGACAGAGATGATAGGTTTACCTCTAGGTTATAAATGGGAATTCAACAAGCTGGGTACTAAATCACATTTCAGTACAATTTTTCATTCACAAATTAATGGACAATCTGAGAGGTCTATTCATATATTGGAAGTTCTTCTGCGATTGTGTGTTCTGGACTTTGGCGGTGGCTGGGAGGTCATATCCCTCTGATTGAATTTGCCTACAATAATAGTTTTTAGTTAAGAATTGGTATGACTCCGTATGAAGCCCTGTATGATAGGAAATACATGACCACATTGTCTTGGATAGAGGTGGGTGAAAGGGATCTACTAAGGCCAACTTTAGTTGATGAAATTACTGAAATGATTCATTTGATCAGGGATATATTAAAAGATGTGCAAGACAATCATAAATAATATTATGATGCTAAATACTATACTGTAGACTTCCAGGTTGGAGATTTCATATACCTAAAAATTATGCCGACGAAAGATATCAACAGGTTTGGTAGAGAGGGAAAGTTGAGTCAAAGGTACGTTGGACTTTTTGAAGTAACTGAAAGGATTGAAAAATCTGCCTATAAATTACAGTTGTCAGATCATGTGTCATGATGTATTCAAGGAATAGGTATCTGAGTCTGGAAATCAAATATTTGCAGAAGAAGTTGAGATACGTTCGAATTTGAGCTATAGAGAGAAACCAAAAAGATTCTGGCTTATTGTCACGACCCGGCCCGGTTAGCTCGTAGATACGAGGCGGGAACGAGATCGGACATGTAATTAATCATTCTTCTGAAGGAAATCTCTCCTCTTTTGAGTAGCCTGAAAGTCAATCTCTATCTTTCTTGCTTTTCCAACCAAATCAGGATAGTCATCAAAACTAAAAGGGATCAGTGGCTGACGAATAGCATCATGAAGTCCTGCCAAAAATCTCTGACACTTCTCCTCAGTACTAGGAATAATCTGGGGTGCATATCGAGACAACATGGTAAATTCGGCTTCATATTGCATAACAGTCTTCTCTCCTTGCACCAATCTGATGAAGCGCTCCTGCATCTGCCTCCTTGCAGTAAGAGGCACAAACCAGTCTCTAAAGACTTCTACAAAGTCCTCCCATAGAATCTGAGATGCATCACGGCCACTATACTTTTCTAACATCAGTCCTCTCCACCATCTTTCTGCTTCGCCATCTAGAGCAAAAGTTGCTAGGGTCACCCTTCTATCTGCTGGACAGTGCATGCTCTCCAAAATTTTCTCCACCCTTAAAAGCCAATTCTCTGCATCTATGGGCTCTCCTGCTCCCGTAAAGAGTGGTGGTCGCATGTCCTGAAATATCTTCAAATGTTTATCCACTAAAGTCTCTTTAGGTGTCTCTTTAGGTATCTCCTTCTGAAAGCTAGGCTGTGGCTGCTCTTGAGAACGCTGGATCAACTGTGTCACAGCCATCATCATCTGAGTGAAGGCATCCATACTCGTACTACTACTCCCACCAGGAGGCGGTATCAGAAATGGAACACCACTAACACCACCAGGGGGTGTTACAGCTGGAACAACTGGAACTTCTCTTCCAGTCTGTTCAGTGTTACCATCAGTGCTGCCATCAGTGGCATCTCGCTCCTGATCCATAGCCCTAGACAAAGAAAGTAACCTAACTTCAATAACTCATAAAACAAACTTCCTATAAACATATGTTTCCTATGATTCATATATCATCCTAATGGCGCTTGTCTTGATTCATATCTTAACTTAGCTCTGATACCACTCTTGTCACGACCCGGCCCGGTTAGCTCGTAGATACGAGGCGGGAACGAGATCGGACATGTAATTAATCATTCTTCAAGCAAGATAATACTATGCAAATAATACTATTCAAAGAAATCTTCACATGACAAAAAGCGCCTCTAAACCTTTTATATTTTCATTTCAAAAAAAAGTGTTTTCAAGAACATATACAAGATGGCTAATGGCTAAACTTCAATCTAAACATGCTAAGATAAGCCATCCAAAAAATAATAGGAAGTACAACAAGTAAAACTACTAAATGAACCTGTCACCCGGCGTACGACGGCTGTAGGTGAACCTTGGGTTTTCAGCCATTTCTCCTACTAGGTTCTCCTGAAAATATTTCCCAAATCTAGGGAGTGAGCTACGCTCAGTATGTGACAAAATTCAATCTAAAATTCATAGAATGGGGAATTGTACTATGCAAGATGCCAATGTAAGTCGATGTAAGGCAAAAGTTTTGTTATACATAAGATTGATGCTTTGATGCAAGGATGTCATATGTAGCAGTTATGTCAATTTCAATTAATGCCATACTACTTGTTCTTTCTTACACAGCAAAATACCAACTATGACTATGTACTATAATACACCCGTACCGGAGTACCTCTATTGTACTGATCAGGTACAATTTCATATTTGGCCATTCATCCTCATATTGCTCCAAGAGCCTTATTGTTCTCAAGAACCATATTGTGCCAAGGCACCATAATTGGTACTCCGCAATTCAACATACACAAACTTGTATTTCATAATCATAGTAATAAGATTCTTTACATCAAATGATGTGCCATACGTATGTGTATGCTTGTAGTGGGCATGTAAGTAAAATTGTAATCTCATGAACAATACATGAAGTATCATATGCAATATAAGGATACACATGAATGAAGTTCATAACAATACATGAAATTTATACTAACATCTAAAATTAAACAATATTAGAGACTTTAATGAAAGCTCATAACCATAGGCAATACATAAAGAAATTCTATGAATTTTAAAAGGCAAGATGTCACTTACACTTAAATCTTTCTTTGCTATTCTTTGCTATTCTTCTTCGTACTCTTTACCAATGTCCTTTATTCAAACCTAAGGGAAAAGAAATTTCCAAAACTATCACATGCATTAAGTTCTCCAAAAGCATTTAATTCCTTTAAAATAAATTGTTATTTTCGGAATTATATTATATTAAAAATTAAGAAAAATTCTTTTCTTTCCAATTCCTCTTTTTCTTCCTAAGAGACTTCCCATATCTCATAGAATTAGTTTGGGTTAACCTTAAGCTTACCAAATTATGTTGGAAAAACCCAAAAGGGAAATTTCCAAAATCTAAAAAAAAAACTTTGGATTTCAAATTACAAATGTGTCTAAATCCCTCATAACATAAATTCTAGAACAAAAGAAATTTTTCTACAAAACCCTAAATTTGTAAACCTACAATTTCTTCATAAAACTTTTATTTTCTTACACAAGAGTGTGCACACAAACATTCTCTCATAATTCTCTAAGAAAGCCCCATCAAAAATCAAAACCCTAAAGTTGAAACTTAAGTTTATTCTTAAGAAAACTTCTTGATTATGGCTTAGAAACATGTTCTTAACTAAGTCCTATCATTTTCCTAAGAAAATCCATCAAAATATAAAACCCTAAAAATTTCTCTCCAAGAAAAATCTCATAAAAGAGGAAAGTTTCTTGCAATACACTTACCTCTCTTCTTCCCTAGACCTCCCCGACGTTTTTCCAAAAGAACCTCGCCGGAAAACCCGCCGGCAGCCGGCCTTCGTGCGTTTCCCGTCGCCTTCTCCCCTCTTCCCGTCGCTCTCTCTCACTCTCGGCCGAAAGAAGCACACAAGGGACCGAAATATTCGGTCCCTTAGGTTAGAGAAGGGCTTAAGGCAAAATTTAGGAACCAAATTACGCATGTGCCCTTTGTCCTTATTATTTCCTTAAGGGCTCTAAGGGTAAAAGGGGAAATGAGCAAAAATGTTACTTAAACCTTCTTCGGCAATTTATATCTCCAAAACCGAGCGAAATTTAATATAAGTTCTTTATACCATTTCGCTCGAAATTTCGAGACGAATCTAACGAAATTTATTTCGTCGAATTCCGACGACGTCGAAATTTCACTTAAGTTCGTCGCGACGCATCGATTGCGTGCGACGCACTCAATTGACGTATTTTTGGGTTTTACACTTATGATGTTTGAAAGTTGAGAAATAAACATATTATAATGGTTAAGAAGACCTAGGCACAAGGATCAGCTTAGGGAAATCGACCTCATACAAATACGATGTCATCAAATGGACCTCCAATAGAGATAATAAACTCACCAAAGTTTATCATGCGTATTGGTGTTGACCGAAACGATAAACTAGATCTGAAATTGAAGTTGAAGATCTGAGTATATTAAATGGAAGAGTTTTTGCATTTTGATGGAAAATCAGAATTAGAAGTTAATAGGGATTTAAGTTGGTTGATAGGTTTGAAGGCTTATGATGACTATGACGACTTTAGCAAATAATAACTAATGAGATTAGTATCATTGGTAAAGTCAAAGTATGAAATAATTAAGTGTAGTGATTTTGATGTAATTTGACATGAGTATATTAGAGTTTGAGTATGATTTGACAATACTAAAGTCTTCTTTCTCGCCCAAGGGGAAGGATGCCACTAATTGGGTACTTACACCCGCCTCAACAAGCTAAAGGATGTCTTCCAAGAAAGGAGAAACATGTGTGCAGATTTAGACCTAAACTTAGAAGGTTTGGGTTAATATTTAATGAAGAGAAGATGCTAGCTTGGGATACTTATACTTCACTTTGGGATGAAGATTAGGATACCAGTCATGCCACCAAGTTGGTACTTATAACTTCGAGGATGGTTTCCATAAGAGCCAACTTATGCCAAAAAGTCAATAGGATGTCGTAAAAGCGGACTTAAACTTAAAGAAAAATATTTAAACAGGATGGCTGCCGTAAAAACGGACATAAGCCAAAAGTCAATAAGATGCTATAAAAATGGACTTAGTCCTAATGACATATTTAAACAAGATAACTGTCGTAAAAGTGGACTTAGGCCATAAGTCAATAGGATGCCGTAAAAATGAGGTCAATAATGCGTCCAAAAAGCTATCTTGTGGATGTCTCCTGGTCACATTCTAATCTTATGATATCCTTATTTAAAAAAAAAAGAAAAAAGAAAAAAAAAAGATATCCTTATTTCAAGTCGATCTTTGAAAATATCACATATCCATGCAGCTCATCTAACAACTCATCGATGCTAGGTATGAGAAACTTGTCTGGTATTGTTTCCTTAAAGTACGATAATCTACGCAGAACCTCCAGCTCCCATCCTTTTTCTTCACCAACAATATAAGACTTGAGAATGGGCTCACACTGGGCCTAATGATTTCAGCTTCAAGCATCTTCCGAATCAGTTTCTTAATCTCGTCCTTTTGGATTTGGGGGTATCGATAGGGATGAACGCTAATGGGAGAAACTCCCTCCTTTAGGATAATTTAGTGCTCATGCTCTCGTGGAGGTGGCAATCCCTGGGGAAGTTGGAATACCTCCCTGAACTGTTGAAACAAGGGTTGGACAATGTCTGGAATGTCCTCTTCATCCTCTGTCTCTCCTCCCTCCAGACTCTGGAGTTCCACTAAGAATCCCCCTCCTTCCCCTCTAAGGGCACAAACCATGGCTTTCAATGAAACCATTGCCTTGGATAAGCTGGGGTTCCCCTTAATTACCACCCTTCTCCCCTTCAGCTAAATCTCCATGGACAAAGCCTTCCGGTTCACCTTGGTCTCCCCCAAGGTCTATAACCATTTTATGCCCAAAATCAAGTTAGTACTTCCCAACTCTACTGGAAGGAAATCCTCCTTGATGTGGTCTCCTTACAGCTTTACCATCAAACCCTAACATATCCCTCTGCTCTTCTCTACTTTTCATGTACCCATAATCACTGCAAACCCGCTATTGTCTACCAATTTCAGCACTAGTTTGTCTACCACCTGATTCGATATGAAGTTGTGGGTAGCCCCACTGTCTACCAGGATCGCCACCGCCTCTCCTCCTATATGCCCACTCACTTTCATAGTGTGATTTGGGGTGAATACCACTACAGATTTCATTGAAACTTTCGCCACCTCAAATGCACGGGCTCCTCTTCCTCCTCCTTTACTGCTTCTTCCTCGTCCACCTCCTCCCTATCACACACAATGAGAACCTGCAATTTGAGATTTTTACACCCATGTCATGGTGTAAATTTCTCATCGCATCTGAATATATATCCCCTTCGCTATCTTTCCTTGCGGTTTAGTATTCGTCAGCCTCTTGAATTCCCCTCCCTGTCGGGCTCCCAAACAGCCCTCCTTTGGCGTCTCCCTTTTAATTGGTACGGACTGCACCTAGGTGCCAGGAAAGTGGTCTTCATGCGGTAAGACCCTCCTCCACTGACCCCATTACTGCTCTTCTATAGTGACTTCTTGTTCTCAGTCATTTGTATCAACTCCATCGTCTCTCCCAGATCATGGGGTCTTGTCACCCGTATTGCTGCCCTAAACTCTAGTTTGAGGCCTTTCATGAAGTTGCTTTCTAACATTGTCTCTGATAACCTCTCTACTCGTCCTAACAGAAGCTCAAATCTTTCTCGATACTCCATCACAGTGCCAACTTGTGTCAAAGCAAATAATTGCTCATAGTAATCTCCATCCTGCTGGGTTGAAAGCGCTCCAACAAACGTTCCTTGAACTCATCCCATGAACGGATTGGGTACCTCGTCTCTCGCCATTGGTACCATACCAGTGCCTTCCTTTCAAGTCATGAAGCAGCAACCATCAGTCTCTCATCTTCTATTAGCCTTCTATTAACCTAATCACTGTAAAATATCTCTCCACTCTATATATACACCAATGTGCATCTTCTCCTTCAAATATAGGCATTTTTAACTTCCTAATCTTCTAATCTCCCTCGCCCCAATGCCCCCTGCTGCCAACCATGCCTCCTATGGCGCGAGCATTGCTCCCTCCACGGTTCCCTCTCCTCCCTTCTCCGTTCATAACCCCTCCTTCCTCCAAATTAAGCCCTCGTGTTCTCTTCTTCCCATTCTCCCTACATACTCCCTATCCATCCCCCTTCTCGGAAGAGGCTCCAAGTGTATTTTTTTCTCATATCCTAAAATTTTCACTTCCCCGTCTTACCTTGGCATGTCATCTTCCTGATTTCTCCTCACTTTTTGCGGAATTGTTTTGGTATGAAGCTCCAACATCCACTTCATCATCTCCTCCATGTTCCCAAACATTCCTTCTATCATTGAAATACATTCATTCATTAATCTCACATCTACTTGTAGTTGCACTACTTCCCACTCCAACATTTCTTCCAACGCCTCAACTCTTTTTCCGGCCATTGGTATCTGAATCAAGGTTTTCTTGGCAAAAAACAATAATTTTGACACGATTTTGGCCTCCAAACAACAAACTTCAGCAGACAACAAGGAAAATCGCAGCAGAACTCAGCAAAAAAAAGAAAAAACCTAGATTTCGGTCCATGAACATGCTTTGATATCAATTTGATGCGCCTTGGTATAAAAAAACAATAACTAAATCAATGGGATTCGACAAAAATGCAGATTTTACTGCTAGGAAATCAAATAACAAGAAGAAAGATACAACTGACCCTCTTTCAAGAGGAGGATATTTTCTCCCAAACCCTAGACACCACTAGGATCCCTCACATAAGAAAACTTCAACACTCAAATACAAAATTCTGCATAAGAAATCCAAATAAACCCTAACTTTAAAATTAAATAAGCTTCCTCCTTCCCTCCTAAATCAGCCCACATTCTGAAAGTGTTTCCCTCATCTATTTGAAATTCAATTAGGAATGGATTTCCTAATTGATTCCATCCTAACAAAATAATTTAATTCTCTGTTGGGCCCCACCCCTTCAATCGACTCCACTGCCCTGTCCGCTAGCCCCACCTAGGTCAAAGTTTGTTGGATTGGGCGGTCTAGTGGTTCTTGGTTCACTTGGTGGGGGACCCCTGTTGCTTCCGCCGTATTAGAGAGCTGGAATTGAATGATTATTTTTAATTCATTTTCTAAACAAGTCAAATATAACTAGAGCCTTTTTTTAATGTGTTCGACTCAATATTGGCTAAAAAAAGTATATATGTTCGCACGCGCAAACACACATATATAAATTAATTTTTATAAATTTTTTAGATTTATTAAATTTTTAATAGATCAGTAGATTGATTCTCTCATGTTAGATTTGCTATTTATTTATTTTCTCTTGTTTAAAATCATCTTGTGTTGAGCTCGAAGTCTATTCATGTCAAAAGCATAAAGGTTGTGATTATCATAAATAATAGCTAGTTTTCTATTGGGAAGTAAATCATGCAATGAAACAAACAAGAATAAAGAAAGTAGTTGAAAAGTACACCAAGATTTAACATAGAAAAACCCCAAAACTAGGAAAAAACTATCGAGCCATACCACACCAAGAAATTCATTATGAAAATTGAGAGAAATTGTATGTATTTCTTTCTCTTTCACTCTTTTCTTATCTCATTTCACTCTTTTTACTTTTCTTCATATATAACTAACACACTAAAAAAGTGACCCACTTCTAAATCACCAAGGGATGCAACCCTTTAAGTTAAGCATGAAAAATGAGAAATAAAATTGCTTACCCTGACTCACAGGGCTGTGGCACTAATGTCTGGGGAACCTCGATTCTCTACACTATTTCTGAGTCCACCCTACAACGCTATAGCACTCTGCTTTTTGTCTCCAATCAGAGACAGCAGCATCGCAACACTTGAGCATACAACGCCGCTGGTCGACTGATGGAATTATATTTCCAAATTGATCAACACAATTAGATTCCACACAAACCAACACTTTCTATGAATATTCTCAAGCAATCCTTGCAAATCATATACATGACTAATATGATGATATGAGACAAGTAATGGAAATACTATGACACAAAATGCATCTTAAAGAATACTATCAACGAACTATACGTAAATTTTATAAAATGAAATGCCAGTGAATTGCAAATAGTCAAATCAACAATTATGATATGCTTGTATAAATGGATAACCTCTTTGAAAAAAACCTAAAAAATGCTTTAAATATGAATTTTGATTAATTATGTACTTTTAGGATTAACCAATTAGATTGAGTTTTATATTTTATATAGGGGTGTCAAAAAATTGATCGAACCCTAGACTGATCCGAAAAATTTAAGTTCGAGTTGACTTATTTAATATGAATTTTGGTTCATCATATTTAGACGTGGGATCATTTTTTACTAAAAATTTAAGCTCAGAAAAAATCTCATACTCAATTTAACTCTCAAGTTCTAATTGTGACTTTTGATGAATCATAGGTTCAGGATCATGAACATAATTTACTGTAGTTTCATTGTTGTTGATTAGCACTGTAACTTACTCGATCCAATCTAAATTGTTTCGTTAATTTTTTTTTTGACTAACCTAATTAATATGTCCCACATTTAACCAACACAACAGAAAATATAAGCTCTTTATGCAAGATGGCTCGTGTTGAGAGCTTCTTAATGCAATTAATATGATATGTAATACACTTTCATGACCAAATAAATAAATTTAAGGGTTTATTGATTACTATTTACCAATCAATTCAAGAACTCTTAAAATGCAAAGAAGCATTTGCAGTCTTTAAGCTCAGTTGTAGTTAAATGATAAATTTTTTTTGAAAATTTCATTAAGAAATTGAAATAAATTAAAACCAGTGAACACAAGGGCTATTTTCCATCAAATTAAATTTCAGATGTATCAATTTATGACCAAAATCAAGAACATTGAATTAGATAATAACAAATTGTGCAAAAAAAAAAAAAATATCAAAGTAAAAAAATTTAAGCTTTACATATTTTACAAGGAGATGACTTTTTTGAAGAAATAAGATATTTACAATTATAGCATTTGAGGAAGTCATATATACAGATTTCACTCATAAATTAAAAACTCAGAAAATAAGTAAAAAAATTTTATTACATATCTCAAATTTTTATTTATAGATTTTTCTTAATATAGGCTAGTAGATAAAAGTTGGCATAAAATTAATCTCAATTAAAATTTAAATTAAGGCTTCATTTGGGACGGCTTTATTGTTTCTTAAAATTGCTTTCTAGTATAAAATTTTTAATTTTTATACTAGAAAACTGTTTTAAGAAGCAGGAAGAAAGCCGTCCCAAACAAGGCCTAAGTTTCAAAGCAACCTATTGTTCATTCAATTTAATTTGAAACTTTAAAATCAATCGAATGACAATAGCCACACATGCCTTCATATGCAGATCTCATCTCCAAGAAATATGTAACTGCACACCATGCCAAAACACAGCTGCTGTAACGTATTAAGCTAAAAGCCCAATACCCTCTTTAAGGTCATTAACCAACCAGGACATATTCGTGTAATGTATTAATCTAAGGGTGCGTTTGAGAGAACATTGCTTTACAAATAGCGATCACACTTCTATTTGTTAAGCTCTGTAGTTGTTTTTCAAATATTCTGTGATAAGGAGCTTTATATATCCAGATTTACTAGAACAAGATAACTATGATAAGGCAGTTGCCCATCTTTCTTCTAGAGAAATATATATATATATAAATATATATATATATATATATAAAGCTCTCAACTTTAAACTTTTAATGTTCTTAAATTAGTTCTGCAACTAATTTTGTAGATAGTTTCAACTATCCCAAATGGATCCTAAATGCCTAAAAAGACATCACAACCATAGATGATAGAAAGCAACCAACTAAATTGTTTTTTTTTTTTAATTTTTTTCCTATCATTTTTCATCTTCAAATATTTGGGCTTTCAACCACCACCTATAATGGAAGAAATAATGACAACCATCATAAATTCTTTCATCCTTTCTAGCAAATTAATCTCACTAAATCAAAATTGAAATTATCTCATGTCAACCAAATACGTAAAATAAGCTAGGAAATGCAAACTTTGTGTTGTGATAGATATCATGCAACACAGATAAAAAAATCAAACAAAAGTATGAGTTCAATCAAAAGCATAAAAAGCTCAATGTTATGAAAATGATCAAGACTAAGCATGCAAACATAATGAAGGATTAGAGACTCAAACCATACTTTATATGGTCGACCATTTTCTTCAAAATTCAAACATGAGCTAAGTACGATTAATTATGACAACTGCAATAAGAAAGGAAAAGCCTATGGTCGGCCCCTCCAATTCAAGAGACCCGGCTATCTCCGAGTTGCAATCCAGACTTTTCATGTGCTTATTCAAAGGACCACTCTACTTTTATAACAAAGCATGGCCGGCTATCTCCCTTCAAAATGAAGCAACTTTTGTTTAAATTGGTGACACTTTCCATCTAAAAAAACAAGTCAAATTTTGTATGTAGTTTATTTTAATTTCATGTCACTCCCTTTCTTATATGTCATAATTGGCCACCCTTTTGTGGACATTCATTATATGTATTTTGATTGATCCAAAAAATGCTTTCAACATGTTGTAGCTGACCACTTTTGTGTTTAGCCTTGGCTATTTTCTATATAAGCACGATATTAACCATGGAATACAATTATTATTATTGAAATAAAATTATGCTTGTTTGTTTGCAAAACTTAGAAGATTAATTTGGTGACCTCCTCTTCGAGTTGATTTTGTGATCACCTCTGTCAATAAAGTACTTTGGTGAGGTTTGTCTTATAATTCTTAGTTGAGGGTATAATATAATCATGGCTATTTTTCCCTTATTCATTACTTGCATCTAGGGGTATAAACGAGTCGAGTTGATATGAGTATCTGTCTAATCAAGCAAAGCTTGTTTAGCTGTTATTGAGCTCGAGCTCGAGCTCGTTTATTAAGCTCGAGCTTGACTCGTTAAAAAACTCATAGGCTCGAGTTCGATTCGATTGCTCGAGGTCGTTTAGAAAGCTCGAGCTCTACTCGATTGTTAAGCTCAATTTCTTAGTTTTAAATTAAAAACTTCATTTTTAAAATTTTTTTAATATAGAATTAATTTAAAATTGTTAAATATATTATATAATACTAATTTAAATAAATTATTAAATACATTTTAATTTAATCGAGTGGCTCAACGAGCTTTGGAGCCCAAGCCAAGCTCGAGCTCGAACTCGTGGCTCAATGAGCTTGACTCATGAGCTCGTTAACAAGTCGAGCGCGAGCTAGCTCGGCTTACTTACACCCCTGCTTGCATCCATCTGCTTTATCCCTCTTACCAAGCTCTTTGCCAAAAGTCCTCCCACTCATAGGTCGACCATAACTATTCTTCAACAAGCTCAAAAACACGCCTTACGATCCCACGTAAATACCTCTCCATCAAAAAGCATAAAAAGACCCACCAAAATACTACATCACTTTCAACGTTGGCTACTTAGAGACTTTTTTTCCCAATAGCAATGATGAACTCAATGAGAGTTTTGATGTCTTTGGATATGCTAATTATTAGTGTACTTTTTAGAAATTTGGCATTAAAAATTTATTCCTATATGGAGAGCTTGAAGAAGAACTTTATATGGATTTTCCTCTTGGATTTAGTGCCTCTAAGAAAACTATGGCGTGCAAATTAAGCATTATATGAATTGGAGTAGACATGCTATCCTAAACTAGGCTTCGTAGGTTTTCTAGTGTGATGTTAGGAATGGGCTACAAACAATGTCCATGTTATCATACTATCTTTATAAAAAACTATGCTTCAGAGGGAGTAGTGACACTCATTGAATATATTAATGGCATCATGAGAAGACATGGTGGTACTCAACTTTCAAGTTTGCCAAGGACTTCAAAATGAAAGATCTTGAAACTAAAATAATTCCTAGGAATCAAACGTATTCACCCAAAAGAGGGAGTCTTCATCTCACAATAAAAGTATATGATCAACTTATTAAAGGAGACTTGAAAGACAGGTTATACATCAATAAATACATCATTGAGTTGAACCATAAGGTCAGAAAAGCTGTTGATGATAAACTTATGGACATAGGAATTTATCAAAGGCAAGGTTGAAAACTAATCTATCTTATAACTTGCCTAACATTACTTGTGGTTGATACCGTGAATCGACTCATACACAATCCAAATGAAGCTCCCCTCCAAGCAATTTACAAAATTCTTCAATACCCGCCAAGTCCAGGATAAGGCTTTCTCTTTAAGAATGATTATAAGTTTGGAAGTATATACAGATATAGGCCACATTAGATCAGTTTTAGATGGGATGTTAACCTTGGATCATTGTGCCTTCTTTCGGGGGGGGGGGGGGGGGGGAGCTCTTTACACGGAAGAGCAATAAGAAATAAGTTGTTGCAAAGTATAGAAGCCGAGTTTCAGGCCATGGCACGATGAATTTGTGAGCTCTTATAGTTGGAAATAATTTTGAAAGGACTTATAGTTTCAGTGTAAAAGCTAAAGAAATTGTATTGTGATAATAAATCATTTAGTAATATTGCATTTAATCTGGTATTGCATGATCACACAAAGCACATAGATGTTGACCATTGCTTCATTATTGAAAAGCTCTACCAAGTATTGATTTGCACACTATATGTTTTAACAGAAGAACATTTGTAAATGTGACAACAAAACCTTCAACTAGCTACACATTTTAGAGAATTATTAGCAAGTTGGGGACGAAAAATGTTTATTCCTCAGCTTGAGGAACATAAGTTTATGGAGTAATTTGGGAGTGATTTGTAGGATTGATGAGTTAAATTTGCAATGTATAATTTTTTGTCATTTATTTATTAGAAACCGTTAAGTCCATAAATTATGACATTCTGATTTTTTTCTGTCATTTCTTAGAGACAACATCTAACATACAAAGGCTGAATTGTGTGCATTGTAAAATACATGAAATACAATGTGTTCTTCTCAATATTTGTGATTAAGAGCGTTATAATCAAATCGCAGAAGCTGCATTGCCCTGGAATGGAGAAGGCGTTGTTTGGTATTGTTTTCAATATTGCTTTATCCGGTTCTGGCATGTTATAAGGCTAAATTTCAGCAATTGCTATAAGTACGTCTAAGGAATAAAACCTATGTATGTATTCCTAAATGCTAATATTTATAGCTGCACAACTTAATTACATGATTTCTTTAGCAGAAATAACACAATAGTAATACAGGAATCATAAAATATTTAGCATGGTATATATTGTCATACATCCAACCTACGGGACAACATTCAATAATTCAATATTATATTTGTATAATATGTTATAAAACCAAGAAAAAATAGTGGTTTAAAGTTGTTTCAAACGAAACCTTAATAATTTATAGATAAGAGCATAATCAACATCAAAACGACAGGTTATAATTATTTTCCATATTATGTGAAAACAACTTCTTAGAGTTTCTGAATGTTGGGAGTTTGAAAACTTTAATTTCATTTGAATTAGCCGATGCATAGCTAATTTATCTATTATGTTCGTTGCATCTTGCTTGAGTAGGTACTTTTTTAGAGACTTGCTCTAAGCTATTCGGTTAGGCCTTTTTTGCCTTCAAACCGCCTAACAGAAATTAAAAAACAAGTAGAATATCCTTAATTAGTTATCTTAGCTTATGAAATATCACCAGTCCAAAGTAATTTGCTCATTTTCAGCTTAAACGGTAGTGCAAGTAATCATATATAACAACAAAAAGTTGCAGACTAAGGCCTAAGGATGTTCTTGGAAGTCTTCTCTTGACTCTCTTGCTTTCATGACATCGATCCTATTAGTTCAATTAAGGTTTTGGTTTAGGATAACTTTCTTACTGCTTCAGTTTTTTAGTGCAAAAAATTATATTTTTACACTAAAAAGTTGTTTTAAGAAGCAGAAAGAAAGCCGTCCAAAATGAAGCCTAATTGTCTATATAAGAAAGGAAAAACATCCACGAAACAGCTTAAACTTATTTTTGCATTACAATCTGACATACACACAGCACAATTTACAGAGTCTACCATTTTAGTGCAAAGAATACCAGTTCAAAACTTCTGCTTCATCCTAGAACTCATCACTAGCATGCTTCTACACCATCTATTTAACTATCACATATATGCCTTTATATATCTACTAACAACACAACACAACACATTGATAAAGAGTAATCAACTTGGGGCGAAGCGGTCCATGAGCATGCAAATGGTAGCCTCTGAGATGCTCACACCGCTCCTCTGCCTCGCCATTCTCTGAATCGCAGCCGCCGTTGTCTCCTTCTCTTTCACCACCGGCATTTCTTCTCCAACTGACTTCACTGGAATGAAGTTCATATTCCACCGTCCAAGCTTAGCAAGCCCACTTCCCAAAGCGTCCAAGACCCCGGCCATGATCTCTACTAGTTCTTGAGATCTCCTAAGTGGAATGAAACTAGGTTGATTCAAGTAGAACAACTAATGTGGCTTAGTTTTTTATTGGAGAGCTGAAGCCAGAGCTAGATTTGCTTTATAGTAGCAGTCATGGAAAAGATGAGTGGTAGAAGAGAGAGATTTGTGGGAAACAGGGGCGGCCGGGGTTTCTTGGCAATGAATTAAACCGTGGGAGTGTGGACAACGAGTGTGGACAACAAAGCCAAATAGAGACAGCGGCAACGTGGAGGTTTTGCCCTTTCTGTGGTCGATAGGAAGCCACTCAATTAGGTGCTTAGATTTGATTCAGGAATATTCTTTTTATATTCCGATTATATTTTCTCATGGGAGAAAATTTGATGGAGGATATTTTGTTCAAACTTTTTAGTTTAAATAACATAATATATAATTCATCAATTTAATTTTTATCAAATTATCAATTTAATTTTTACATTCCGAATCTTATGCTGTGCATTCAATAGAATTTTAATTAATTAATTACTTAATATTGAATAAAAAATTATAATTTCATTCCTGAGTTGTATCATGAAGAGTTTGAGAATTATTAAATTTATTTTGAAATTAATGCAATGTATATGAATTCTTATTGTAAAATAAGTTATATAACTTTCAGGTCTATTATAATACAATTTATAACAATATATTCTGTCATAATTATTATTTGAAAAAATATTGTAGATGTTTTAAATATTTTGGGTATGTTGTTCAAACTGATTGTGAAGCTGATGGGGATATTATTCCACTGGTAGAAGTGGAGGAATGCATGGGTTTTTTTGTGTGACAGAAAAATATCCCTCGAACTTAAGAGAAATTTATATAAAATGGTGGTGAGAAATGTAATGTTTTATGTCTCAGAATGTTGGCCATTAAGAAAGAAGCATAAATTTATGTTAAGTGTTGCAGTCTTGCAGAGATGAGGATGTTCGGGTGGATGGGTGGCTTTACTTTTAGAGATAAAATGTGAAACGAGTTTATACGTGAAAAAGTCGGAGGAGCTCTAGTGGCAGAAAAGATTAGAAAGAGTCAACTTAAGATGGTTTGATCACATAAAACATCGGTCTTTTGATGACCCGATTACGAATGTTTAAGAAAGATAGATGTAGACCTAAAAAGATTTGGTTAGAAAGTATTAAAAATTTCTTTTTTTATTAGATTTAAATAAGAATTTGACTCTTATACAAAAATAATAAAGAAAAAAAGATTCATATTGCTTAGGGGTGTCAATTCGGGTCAACGGGTCTGGTTCGGGTCGAACCCGAAACTGACCCGGCACTGTTCGGGTCAACCCGAACCCGACCCGTTTTTAAAAACGGGTCAGGTTTTTGGACCCGAACCCGACCCGATTTGGGTCCGGGTCAACCCGACCCGACACGAATGACCCGGAATTGACCCTAAATTGCTAATTTTAGGGTCAAAAATCGGGTCAATCTCGGGTTTTCGGGTCAAAAACGGGTCAATCTCGGGTTTTCGGGTCAAAAATGAGTTTTCGTGTCACTTTCGGGTCAATTTCGGGTTGGCGGGTCATCCCGAACCCGACCCGATTTTTAAAACGGGTTGATTTCATAAACCCGAACCCGACCCGTTTCGGGTTTGGGTTGACCCGAACCCGGATTTTTCCGGGTCGGGTTCGGGTCTTGTTTCGTGTCGTGTCAAAAATTGACACCCCTAATACTGCTGACCACGGAGTGTGATAAAAATTTGATCTTATTGTTGTTGTTGTATTATTAAAAGAAAAACATTTTCTTGCACTAGCCTTTAATCTCAAAAGAAAAAGACATTCAACAAAAAAATACTCCTTTCTTTCACCCATTTAAGCATGCTTCCCTTCAAATGATTTGGTAGTAATATTTAATAAATTGCGTTCAGCTGGCAATTTTTAGATGCTCATAACACCTAATAACATCTAAGTAGTTTATAAGCAGGTTTGCCAAGTCAGATTATGTTGGATGGGTTTTGAAAATTGGTTTCTAAGCCTTAGGCAAGCCAGGCCTAGTGGAACTTCAATAATTTGTTGGATTATATTAATTATACAATTAATATTTTATATGTAATCGTATTGTCTGTTAATTTACTGGTTATCTTTATTTTTTGACTTCAGTTTGTTTGTGATAACTTTCTTACTACTTTGCTTTTCAAAACATAATAATAATTTTTTTTACTAATATTTTTTTATTGCTTTCCAAAAATTTATTTGCTAGTAAGTTACAATAGTTTTAAGAATAGTTGTTTTTCCAGCAATAACTTTATAAACACATTTGCAAAAAGATAATAATCCCAAATAGACCCTTCATTAAGGCTTCATTTAGGACGACTTTCTTACTGCTTCTTAAGAAAGAAAGTCGTCTCAAACGAAACATTGGGACGACTTTCTTATTGTTTTTTACATCAGCTTTTTAGTACAATTTTTTTGAGCTATAAATTTTTGAACTAGAAAATTTATTTAGAAAGCAATAAGAAAGCAGTCCCAAACGAAACCTAAGGATCTGTTGGGACATCATTTTAGAAAATTGCTGTAGATATTATATATTAAAAATCAAATAATTATTGTTTTAAAGCTACCACATTTTTGTAATAATTTTGATTGTAAATGTAGCTTCCTACTTCAAAAAATTTCTGAGAATAGCAAGAAGCATGAGCTAAAATTGTGGTTGCAATTTCAGAAGTAAAATAACAACTAAACAATTTCTTTTTTGGCTTAACTTTTGAAAAAATGACAAAAACAACAACATCAATCCTTTATCCCACTATGTGGGGTCGGCTACTTGAATATTTTTTCTCAATTGTGTCAGGTTAAGATCTAAATTTTCATTTAAATCTATTAAAGAAAGGTCATTTCTAATATTTTTTTAGGTCTACCTCTATCTTTCTTAACATAAGTCAAATCTAATATATTTATTTTCCTAACCGGGTCATTGGAATGCCACCATTTTATGTGACCAAACAGTCTAAGGTGACTCTATCTAATCTTATCTTTCATTGGAGCTACTCCAACCTTTTCATATATATGCTCATTTCATATCATGTCTTTAAGAGTAAAGCCACTTATCCACTCGAGCATCCCCATCTCTGCAACACTTAACTTAATATTATGCTTCCTTTAAATGACCAACATTCTGCACCACAAAGTGTAGGAGCATTATAAACCCCTTTTTTTTAAAAAAACTCTTCATAGTAGTTCTCTTGGAACTTTATCATATGCTTTCTCTAAATCAATAAATATCATATATGTGCAATAGCTATTATTTGTGTTCAAACACAAGGTGATTTGACCCAGTATTTTCCTATTTCAGTTGGATTATATCAAGGATCAGCCTTGAGCTCATCAAGCAGTGCTCTGACATTCAACCTCGGATAGGTCTTATATTCTTGGTGGATTCTCGCGACCTATTCTACAAAGGTCAGCATCATCGAGCAATGCTCTGAGTAAATAATATTCTCTTTATAAAGATTTAATGAAAGCAAGTGGTTGATAAAATTATCACTCATATAAAGATTCTTAATAGGCTAAAAAGCCTCAAAAAAGTGCATTATGCAATATATCAAAGCATGACTCAAAGATGCATAAATAATTCAATTGATCTTCTTTCAAGAGGAGGATCTTCTCTCTCAAACCCTAAATGCCGCTACAATCCCTTACACAAGAAAACTACAACACTCAAACACAAAGTTTTGCATAAGAGATCCAAATAAACCTTAACTTTAGACTTAACCTCTTGGGTCTACTTGGTGCGAACCCCCGCTACTTCTGCTGTATCAATACTCCCCCCCCCCCCCCAAAAAAAAGTCTCACCTTTCCCTAATGGTGGAAAGCAAGGACTTGTTGCTGCATGGTCTGGTAGGACCCCCATGCGGCCTTATGCTTTGATGGGTTCTTCCACCTGATCAATACTTCTTTGCTTCTAATTACTTCTGGTCGCACTCCTTCAACCTCAAGTGGTTCCAACAATTCCTCCATGTCCTCTGTCAAGGTTGGGGGAAGTGTAGAGGAAGGAATATGCTCTCTTATCACCCGTTGCAACTGGGACACATTAAACAACGGATGGATGGCTGTCTATAGTGGTAGCTACAGGCAATAAGGTACGACCTCGCTCCACTATCTCGTAGGGACAAAAATATTGGGGGGATAGCTTATCATTCCGTCTCCGTGCTAAGTTTTTTAGTTTGTAGGGATGAAGCTTTAAATAAACCTTGTCCCCTACCTCGAACAGAATGTCTCACCTGTTTTCATCTTTCTTCTTCGTAATCTGTTGAGCTCTCAACAAATGCCCCTTTAGCTCCCCCAATACTCTATCCTCCAAATATTGGTCTACTAAAGTAACCAGTGTGCCGCCTTGCCCATAGTATATCAAGTGAGGCCGATCTCGTCCGTATAACACTTTGAACGGTGTAGTCTGTGCTGTCGAATGATATGCTTAGGTATGTATATAGATATTCAAAACATTAACAAACATAATTTGATAACTGGCTCTTAAAATCTGAACATCTGAAAGGCATGATGATCTAGTTAATTCATAAATCAAAAGACTCTGTGATGCTTAATTATTGAAATTAGAACCCACCATTAATTATACAGACCTAATTTACCCATGTATACAAGCAAGAAATATATTTTTGCAACCATGAAGGAATTTAAGAGGTGTAATTTTTTTAATTTAGGAATCCTTAATGTACAAATTCTAATGATTTATATAGCTAATTAGCTATATATGAAAATAAGAACTATTATCAAAACATTAAGGAGATGTTGTAACAGTCATTGACAAGATTAATTCCTATTTTGGAAAGTTGAAAAATAAAAAAGATAATTCGTCTCTTTATATTAATTGCCCATGAGGCTCATTTACTTATCCATTCATGATTTTAAACCATTGTCTTGGATGCTAATGTATTTCTATTAGTTTTGGAAAAGAAAATAGAACAAATGCATATTTACTTTATATTATTGTTAAGACTTTCACACAACAATACGTGTTGATTTATTAAAAAAATATATATGCTATTAATTTACTTTGACAGAATACATCTGAATTTGGCTGATTGGTCAAAACCATTCCAAAGTCAGAGGATTTTTTTTTTCCAATTGAGTTTGGATTTAAAAAAAAAAAAACGACCAATGAACTAAGTTTAATTTGATTGGACTTGAAATTTGTACGAGCTAGCTTGGGATAGGATCAAAATGTTTATTTAGATTTGAATGCATGTATTCTTTTGGGATGGCTTTCTTACTTCTTTGTGAAGCTATTTTTTAATAAAAAAACTTCTTAAAAGCAGAGAAAAAAACAGTGGGTTAAAGTTGTTTCGAACGAAACCTTAATAATTTATAGATAAGAGCATATTCACCATCAAAACGAAAGGTTAAAATTATTTTCCATGTTATGTGAAAACAATTTCTAAGAGTTTCTGATTATTGGGGGTTTGAAAACTTTAATTTCATTTGAATTAGCTGCTGTTTCATACGATGCATGGCAAATTTTATCTAGTATCTTCATTGCATCTTGCTTGAGTAGCTGTTTTTTTTTTGGGACTTTCTCTAAGCTATTCGTTTAGGCCTTTTTTGCCTTTAAACCGCCTAACAGAAATAAAAAAAAACAAGTAGAATATCCTTAATTAGTTAACTTAGCTCATGAAATGTCACCAGTCCAAAGTATTTGCTCATTTTCATGAGCATCCAAATATCCGCATTGGAGAGCTGCCATGGCATCAGAATTTCTAGCCCTTCAACAACAAGGCACTTGGCTCCTACCTGTTCTTGGTTGTTGTTGGACATTCAAAATCAAAAGAAATGCAGACGGCTCCATAGCACGATACAAGGCTCGTCTAGTGGCACAAGGCAACCATCAAGAATATTGTCTCAACTATATTGAAACCTTCAGTCCTGTCGCCAAATTCCCTTCCATCCGTGTCCTCCTCACAATTGTAGTCACCCATCAATGTCCCATTCACCAACTAGATGTCACAAACGTGTTTCTTCATGGCTCTCTCCATGACACCATTCACATGCATCAACCTTGCGGCTTTGAAGATACAACCTTTCCCAATCACGTTTATCTACTCCAAAAATCTCTTTATGACCTTAAATAGGCTCCCTCGACAATAGTTCCAAATGTTCTCCACCCATCTCCTATCTCTCGGTTTTCAGAAAAGCTCGGCTAACCCTTCTCTTTTCACACTTAAACAAGCCTCTATTGAAGCCTATATTCTCACTTATGTGGACGACATCCTCCTCATAGGTAATAATCCTCCATTTCTCCACAAAATAATCTCCTCCCTCAACCATATATTCTCAATAAAAAATCTAGGACATCCTACAACCTTCCTCGACATTCAAATCCTATCCCATAATTATCAACTACATCTCTCTCAATCCTCCCATGCGCAGGCAATCCTATGACAAGCTGGTCTGGCAAACTGCAACCTGCTAGCTAATCCCACTTTCACCAAACCACCCACTGATCTTCCTGTCACTACTTATCGTCACATCATCGGATCTCTACAATATCTCACCATTACCCGACCAGATATATCCTTTGCCGTCAATATATGCATGCTCCTTCGCCTTCTCACTATCACCTACTAAAACGTCTACTTTGCTACTAGGCCACTAACCTTGATGCAAGACGATCCACCTCAGGATATTGTTGCTTCCTTGGTGACAACATCATCTCCTGGACAGTAAAGAAGCAACAAACTGTTGCTCGCTCTTCCACCGAGGCGGAATACTGATCTTTGGCGGCAGCTGCAATGGATTTTATTTGGATCCGCCGCCTTCTTTCAGATTTAATCTTCCACAAATTCATCCTACCGATATACACTACAAAAACACCTCAACAATTGCATTAGCAAACAATCAAGTATTTCATGCCCGGACTAAACATATCGATGTTGATTTTCACTTCATCTGCGATCACATACAATCCAAGGAGGTTCAGGTGGTAATGTGGTACCCATTAGCACCATTGATCAAATTACAGATATTTTAAATAAGCCAATACCTGCGCCAAGATATCATCTACTCAGGACCAAACTAACAGTTCAACCTTCACTGTTAATTTGTGGGGGCATAAAAGCTACCTCTTCCACTACCGCTGAGCAGCACAATGTGGACCAGTCCCACGGCATCACAACAACAAACTCATAACAGCCTCAACCTATCCTAGCCTTACACCTCTAAAGTTCACCACACATATTTCTGTATAAATACACACAGCTACAGTAAAGATGTAAGAGAGAAAAGTTACAGTAGTAAAAATGAAATCCTATTTTCTAATTCTGCTCTATGCTTTTGTTTGAGTTCTGCTCTCTGTTTACCTTCTCTGTTTCTGGGATTTGCTTCAGTTTTACTCGAAGGCCTAAGGATGTTCGTAGAAGTCTTCTCTTGACTCTCTTGCTTTCAATACATCCTATCTTATTAGGCCAATTAAGTCTCCATGTAAGAAAGAAAAAACATCCACGAAACAGCTTAAATTTTGAAGGAATGCTTGAAACTTAATTTTTGCATTACAATCTGACATACATCACGATTTACAGAGTCTACCATTTTAGTGCAAAGAACACTAGTTCAAAACTTCTGCTTCATCCTAAAACTCATCACTAGCATGCTTCTAAATATGCCACCATCTATTTAACTTTCACATATATGCCTTTATATATCTACTAACAATACAACACATTCATAAAGAGTAATCAACTTGGGGCGAAGCGGTCCATGAGCATGCAAATGGTAGCCTCTGAGATGCTCACACCGCTCCTCTGCCTCACCATTCTCTGATTCACCGCCGCCGCCATTGTCTCCTTCTCTTTCACCGCCGGCATTTCTTCTTCAACTGACTTCGCCGGAGCGAAGTTCATCTTCCCCCATCCAAGCTTAACAAGCCCAGTTCCCAAAGCGTCCAAGAGCCCGGCCATGATCTCTTGTTCTTGAGAGCTCCTAAGTAAAATGAAACTAGGTTGATTCAAGTAGAACAACTAATGTGGCTTAGTTTTTATTGTAGAGCTGAAACCAGAGCTAGATTTGCTTTATAGCAGTAGTCATGGAAAAGATAAGTGGTAGAAGAGACAGATTTGTGGGAAACAGGGGCGGCCGGGGTTTCTTGGCAATGAATTAAACCGTGGGAGTGTGGACAACAAAGCCAAATAGAGACAGCGGCAACGTGGAGGTTTTACCCTTTCTGTGGTCGATAGGAAGCCACTCGATTAGGTGCTTAGATTTGATTCAGGAATATTCTTTTACATTCCGACTATATTTTCTCATGGGAGAAAATTTGATGGAAAAAATTCAGTTTAAATGACATAATATATAATTTATCAATTTAATTTTTACATTCCGAATCTTATGCTGTGCATTTAATAGAAATTTAATTAATTAATTACTTAATATTGAATAAAAAAATTTTATAATTTCATTCCTGAGTTGTATCATGAGGAGTTTGAGAATTATTAAATTTATTTTGAAATTAATGCAATATATATGAATTCTTATTGTAAAATAATTTATATAACTTTAAGTCTATTATAATATAATTTATAACAATATATCCTGTCATAATTATTATTTGAAAAAAATATTGTAGACATTTTAAATAGTTTGGGTATGTTGATGGTGAAGTCTATGGGGATATTATTATTGGAATTTAAGTTGAATGGTAGAAGTGGAGGACTGCATCGGGCTTGTTATGTGATAGAAAGTTATCCCTCAAACTAACTAGAAATTTTTATAAGATGGTGATGAGACATGTAATGTTTTATATTGCAGAATGTTGGCCATTAAGAAAGAAGCATAAAATTATGTTAAGTGTTGTTGAATTGAGGATGTTTGGGTGGATGAGTGGCTTTACTCTTAGAGATAAAATGTGAAATGAGTTTTATACATGAAAAAGTCGGAGGAGCTCTAGTGGTGGATAAGATTAGAGAGAGTCATTTTAAGATGGTTTGATCACATATAGCATCAGAAGAATATAGATGTATTATTAAATCTAATCTCTGTTAAGAAAGGTAGATGTAGACTTAAAAAATCTGGTTAGAAAGTATTAGAAATATATTTTTTATTAGATTTAAATAATAATTTGACTCTTAACAAAAAACAATCAATGTTGCTGACCATGTAGTATAATAAAGATTTAATGTGGTTGTTGTATTATTTAAAAAAAAAAAACATTTTCTTGTATTAGCCTTTAATCTCAAAAGAAAAAAGACATTCAACCAAAAAATACTCCTTTCTTTCAACCATTTTTGCAGGCTTCCCTTCAAATGATTTGGTAGTAATATTTCATAACTTGCGTTCAGCTGGCAATTTTTAGATACTTTTTACACCTAATAACATTTTAATTAGTTTTCCGAAATACTGTAATGGAAAAAGAAGTGCTACGAATCATTGCTATTGGACTCAGACCTGTTCTGAAAAAGTCGAGGTATTTCGAATTGTTTGTTGACACAGACGAAGGAAGGGAAAACCTCTTAAATTATTTCAATATTGAACCTTGGACATATAGTAGTTCTGAATCGAATCTCTTTAGAAAGAAGATCTTTGTCTCATGGTAGCCTGCTCCAGTCCCCTTCTGAAACTTTCGTTATTGGGTTAGCCATACACTTCACATGTTTTTAGCGATTCGCACGGCATCATCAAATGATACAAGTCTTTGATAAGAATCTACAACGCACTAGAATGTCCTTGTTGGCGATCCTTTACTCCGACAACATCTAGGGTTCCTCGAACAATGTGATAAGCAAGTTTGCAAAGTCAGATTATGTTGGGTGGGTTTTGAAAATTGGTTTCTAAGCCCTAGGTAAGCCAGGCCTAGTGGAACTTCAATAATTTGTTAGATTATATTAATTATACAATTAGTAATTTATATGTACTCTTATTGCTAGATCTGTTAATTTACTGGTTATCTTTATTTTTTGACTTCAGGTTTATTTGTGTTAACTTTATTACTGATTTGCTTTTCAAAGCACAACAACAATTCTCTTTGACTAATATTTTCTTATTACTTTTAAAAAATTTATATGTTAGGAAGTTGTTTTTACAATAGTTTTAAGAATAGTTATTTTTCCAGTAATAACTTTATAAACACATTTGCAAAAAGATAATAATCCCAAATAGACCCTTCATTAAGGCTTCATTTAGGACGACTTTCCTACTGCTTTTTACAACTATTTTTCAGTACAAATATTTTGAGCGGGAAATTTTTGTACTAGAAAGTTGCTTTAGAAAGCAATAAGAAAGTTATTCCAAATGAAGCCTAAGGGTTTATTGGGACATCATTTTAGAAAACTGCTGTAGATATTATATATTAAAAATCATCATCAAGCCTTTATCCAACCATATGTGGTCGACTACATGAATCATTTTTCTCCATTGTGTTCTGTTGAGAGTTAAATTCTCATTTAAATCCAATAAAGAAAGGTCATTTCTAACGCCATTTTAGGTCTACCTCTACCTTTCTTAACATAAGTAAAATCTAATATATCTACTTTCCTAACCGGGTCATCGGAAGACTATCGTTTTATGTGACCAAACCATCTAAGGTGACTCTCTCTAATCTTATCTTCCACTAGAGTTACTCTAACCTTTTCATATAGATGATCATTTCATATCTTATCTCGGAGAGTAAAGCCACTCATCCACTTGAGCATACTCATTTATGCAACACTTAATGTTATGCTTTTCTTTTAATTGTCAAGATTATGCCCCATAAAGTGCAGGAGCATTATTAACTCTTTTTTAGAACTCTTCATAGCAGTTCTCTTAGAATTTTGTCATATGTTTTTTCTAAATCAATAAATATCATATGTATGCAGGAGTTGTTACTTGTGTTCAAACACAAGGTGATTTGACACAGTATTTTCCAATTTCAGTTGGATTACATCAAGGATCAGCCTTAAACCCATATCTTTTTGCTTGTTTCATGGATGTTCTCCCTAGATATTTGCAAGAGGTTGCATCGTGATGTACGCTTTTTGCTAATGATTTTCTTCTTGTTGATAAGATTAGAGAGGCAGTTGAAGATAAACTTGAATTATGGAGGTTAATCTTAGGGTCTAAAAGTTTTCGTTTGAGTAGATCTAAAACTAAATATATTGAGTATAATTTTAGTAATAATAGATCTTGTGTGATCAAGTCATTAATAAAAGTAAATATTCTCAATATCTTGGCTTAACTTTTGAAAAAACTAATTAAAATTTATATGAAAATTATACTTCTAAATGTGTACACACTAATGAAGCAACTCGTTTTTTTATTAGAGAATGACAATTTCATTTTGTATAACACAGTAAAATTTTTATAATATTTACTCTGGCCATTGTCAATGAAAAAAGCTCCTTACTATTAATAATATTGTTGATAAAACTCTCCAACTACAACTAAAAAAGTTAAAAAATATCTTGAAGCTCATATGTTATGAAATACTATATGTTACAATTCTATTCAAAATATGATAAAAGTTTTATTTGGGACAGTTTTTTACTGTTGCTTAAAATATTTTTTTCTTAAAAATTTTTATACTAAAATTTTACTTTAAAAAACAATAAAAAACTCCCCCAAAATAAACCAAAAACATCTTCATTTTTTTATATTGACAATTAAAATCTGCAACCTATTCTTTGATAGAGGTAGGGGAAAATCTGAAGTCTGAAACTTTCCTCCCCATATACTTGAAACCATTCAGTCCTCAGTCTTCTGCTACAGTAATCAGAACACCTAAAAAACAGCTCAAAATGTAGAAATTTTGATACTAATCACAATAACAATATGATGGAGGGAAGAACGTACAACTTATACATAAAATTAAATCTATCCACCCTGAGTTACCACCAAAATCATGCCTAATTATCTCCAAATAAACCCTAATCCGTTAAGAAATTTCTACAGATTAAAGCAATCCACCAGAATTGACAAAGCAAGGTCTGATCCAAGTTCCGGCGGATGTGGCAGCTTGAGCTCTTGGCGCCGATCAACGGCGCACAAGCCGGCTTTAGCTTGATCGTCTTCTCCGATTTTGTTTTCCCTCGAACCGATCGAACTATTTGATTCCATCTGAACTGCAGAAGCTTGAATTTTTTTATAAAATTTGCGAAGCTGAACACTGTAACTATCCATGGCGCCCGACATTAGTGCGGAAGATGAAGAAGGGAAGACGGATGGTTGGGGCTATTTATGTATGTGAATTGGCCATTGGGGAATAAAGCAATGGAATTTGTTAAAGTTTAAAACAGGGGGAGGTTTTAGACCGTTGGAATTTGAGAGCTGCAGGTTGTGGATCAAAAGCTGTGGTGGTGCTACTTGGAATCTAGCCGTACATGATGACAATATGCCATTAGATTGGATGGTGGATATATTGGTCGCATAGAAAGTGGCGTGGAGGGAGGTCCTATGTCATTTTGTTTTCCTTTTGGCTGCCGGATTTGGGGATTAGAAAACCGCGGCTGTTTTTTTGAGAAATTATTCTGTGCTTTTAATGTATTTTATGCTGCGTTTTTGCAAAAGGTCTGTGAGCAAATATTTAATATATTTATTAAATAATCGATTTTTTTTTAAAGGAGGAAAATTCTTGGAGGAGCCTACACTTAATATAAAAGTTAAAATACAAGGTCCAAAGAGGATCTTCAGCTTACTAATGCTCGAAGAGCTACAAAATTAAATAAAGAAAAAAAAAAGCCTATGAGTCAAAAATCCCCTACACCCAAAATACTAAATAATTGAATATTTACTGCGATTTTATTGAATATTTGCAAAAGCACAATAAAAGAGCAGTTAAAAAGCATTCATTTTACTGCCTTTTGCAAAAACGCAGCATAAAATTTGAGCAAGCATTTAATTTTTCGAATGCAATTTTTTACGTTTCGGCTAAAACAAATTGTCGGTGCATATATTTTCGGACTCCTGAAGCTTCGACATCCGAAAATAGGGGGGCAACTGATACGGCATCACAAAATTAGCTTGATCGGGCACGAATCTCGAGGTAAAAGCTAGTTGGAAACTTCAAAAATTAATTCCGGGAGCACCCAAACTCCGATTTCAGCGAGCTTATAGTCTAACTGAGTGTCTCGGAAATACGAACCCAACGACACCAAGATCAACCCAATCCGAGCCCAAATGGGTTCGAATCAAGGATCCAAAGCATTGTTGGAAGGTTCAAACCGCAATTTGAGTTACCAAATGGTCTCTGATTTTGACGAGCTTATACTCAAATCGAATGGCTCGACGAGACGAATCCAACGAGCCCAAGATCACCGAATTCCGACATCATTAAGGCCTCCAAATGTCCAACGAACGGTGCACAATCGAAGGGTTCAGTATCGGCCGTCCATTCGAACCACTCCCTATTCGCCCATGATCTCACACCTATTTACGAGCCATGCCACTCCAGAAAAATTATAAATAGAGCCCTCATTCTTCACAAAGGGGGACTCAAGTGAAGAGAGAGAAGAAGAAGGAAAGAAGAAGAAGAAGGGGAAAGGGAGGATCCTCTCCTCCTCGACCACCGCCGGAGTTCGTCCTGCAGCCCGAACACGTCGGGATTCTGCGTGATATTCGGGAGAACGCAAGAATTCTGCCCAACTTCTACGTGATGCTGAAATTCTTCCTAATTTGCAACAGAGTTCCCTCCTGACTCCGAAACTCCGCCCAAGTGAAGCCGGAGTTCTCCTCTGCCACCAACAGACGTCGGACTTCTACCCGACGTCGGACCTTTACTCTTCGCCAAGTTTCTACCCGACGTCGGACTTTTACAGGTTATCGGACTTCGCTGGACATCTACGCGAAGATGGATTTCTTTCCATTGTTGGACTTCTACCTGATGATGTCCTTCTTATCTTCGTCATCAAACTACAGTCTTTCCTACCTCCGTCGCCCGTCGACTACGGTCCTCCTGACTTATGTCGCCAATCGAATACAGTTCTTTCGACCTCCGTCGCCCGCCGACTACGGTCCTCCTGACTTATGTCGCCCGCCGACTAAAGTCTTTCCGACCTCTATCGCCCGCCGACTACGGTCCTTCTGACCTACGTTGCCCATCGACTACGGTCTTCTTGACTTACGTCGTCCGCCGACTACAGTCCTTCCGACCTCCGTCGCCAGCCGATTACGGTCCTCCTGACTTACGTCGCCCACCGACAACAAGCCCTCCGACCTCTGTCGCCCGCCGACTACAGTCCTCCCGACCAAACGAACATGCCAATAGTGATTCTTTGTATTCATATCATGTAATGTACTCTATAAAATGTACATCAAGCTAAGGCCTTCTCCCAAGGAAGGGCCTCATTTGTAATCGATGGAAATACTAGTGGATTCATTCAAACTGGGCTATGCCCCATAGTTTTCCCCCCTTTTCAGGGATTTTTCACGTAAAAATCTTGGTGTCTCATAAATGCTAGACCCTCTCTCTTATCTGATTGCGTGCCGGATTTTCGTATAACGCTAAGACGATAAACTTTATATTTCTCTACCGCTGCGAATACTCCTGAACGCAACAGTTTGGCGCCGTCTGAGGGAACGTGGTTCCCGACTGGGGGGCAACTTTTGCTCCAATATCAAAAGATTGCTCTTATCAATTTCCTGACATCAGTCATTGTCGCATCAGATGCGGACTGGGGGACAACTTCGACCCCAATTCTGGTCAAAAAGATCCTCCGATGCTTTCTATATCAAGATGATATATCGAGAAAATCCCAGCGACATGCAAGGATACTTCCAATCAATTACAAGCCTTATACAGTCCATTGCTGGACTTTTACTTCTTAGGTAAGGTCTTAATCTTGACCTTAAAAAGGCAGTAACAGTCTAAAGATAGATCATTCTTCACCTTTGATTCGGGATATACGCGGCATTCGCCCCTACCAATCAAAGCAAAATCAATCCCAGGGGGATTCGATTCGACCTCTTCCACACAGTTTAACGTCGTTGAGAAAAAGCTCCGACATACAACCTCAGATAGGTCTCACATCCTTGGTGGATTCTCTCGACCTCTTCCATACAGGTTAACGTCATCGAGAAAAAGCTCCGACATACAATCTCGGATAGGTCTCACATCCTTGATGGATTCTCTCAACCTCTTCCACATATGTTGACGTCATCAGGCAAAGGCTCTGACATACAACCTCAGATAGGTCTTACATCCTTGGTGGATCAAATACCGGTTAACATCATCGAGCAAAGGCTCTGACAACCAATCTCGAATAGATTATATATCCTTGGTTAACGTCACCAAAATATCGTCAGCGGACTTCTACTCGTCGTCGGACTTCTGCTCGTCGATGAACTTTTGTCGGTCTTCTACCCGACATTGTACTTTTACCCGACGTCGTACTTCTCCCGGTTGTCGGACTTCTGCTCGTCAGCAAACTTCTACTCGTCGTCGGACTTCTACTTGTCGACGAAATTTCGTCGGTCTTCTACCCGATGTTGTACTTCTACCCGACGTCGGACTTCTTCTTGTCATCGGACTTCTACTCGTCGTCGGACTTCTGCTCGTCGATGAACTTTTGTCGGTCTCCTGCTCAACGTCATACTTCTACACAACGTTGGACTTCTATCGTACTTCTACTCGTCGTCGGAATTTTGATCGTCGATGGAATGTTGTCGGTCTTCTGTCCGACGCCGTACTTCTATTCGTTGTCGGAATTATGGCCGTCGATGGAATTTCGTCGGTCTTCTGCCCGACGCCGTACTTCTACCCGACGTTGGACTTCTTCCTGTCGTCGGACTTCTGCTCGTCAGCGGACTCCTACTCATCCTCGAACTTCTGCTCGTCGATGAACTTTCGTCGGTCTTCTACCTAACGTTGAACTTCTACCCGACGTCGGACTTCTCCCTGTCGTCGGACTTCTACTCGTCAGCGGACTTCTACTCGTCGTCGGACTTCTGCTCGTCGACGAACTTTCGTCGGTCTTCTACCCGACGTTGAACTTCTACCCGACGTCGGACTTCTCCCTATCGTCGGACTTCTGCTCGTCGACAAACTTTCGTCGGTCTTCTACCCGACAATGTCGTATTTCTACCCGACGCCTGATTTCTGCAGTTCAACAGATCTCTCGAAGAACAGAGGGGTGGAAGAAATCCCCTAAACTTCCGCACGAGATGAGGGGCGCTAATTCGAGCAGGGGAAAGTTTTCACTCGCAAATAGCGGAAGCCTCAACCGTCAGAAAGCCGGGGGATGAGAAGAAAAATCCCCTACATTTTACTGCCTTTTGCAAAAGTGCAACAACAGGACAGTAAAAGATCAGCAAATCTGGATGATTTTCTACGTCCAGTGTCCACACATAATTATTTCTCATTCCTTCTATATATATATATATATATATATATATATATATATAAATTAAGTTGAGAAGATATGAAATTTTTTATATAAAAGAATCTAGGAAGAGAAAAATCAAGATGCTTATTTTCACTATAATTAGATTTGCAGATCATTTGATTACTCTAATAGTATCATTAAGTTTCCAATTAAACTATGAAGTGATTGATTTATGTCCATTTAGACTTTTATCGAGTTATTTTTTTGGTATTGTTAGATTCATTTTTTTGAAGCATTAATTTTAACCAAGTTTGATGAAAATAGAATTTTGATGGCTTAGAATTCAATTATAAAAATTAGTCTAAAATTCTTGCTCGATCGTATGAATTTTTTGCCGTAATAGCAATATATATAGAGTTATAAAAATAAAAATTATTCTTTTTAACAATTTATTTAGAATTGTAGTAATTCACATTTGGTTTAGTTATAATTGTTTTGACCTACATATTGCATTTTTAAATTAAGTGGAATTAATCCATATTAACTTAGAAATATGCATGTAACATTCTTTCTTCCTATTTGACATATGTTTATTTGTGCTGGTTATGGCTAGCTAACAGTGCAAATAAGATGAGTCTAGATCGAGTTATAATTAATTCAAGCTCAGCTCATTAACCAATTGCAGATTCGACCTTGAGCTTAAGCTGAAGTCAAGCTCATTGTTGCGGGCTAGAATATACGCGGCGGTAGAGTTTGTAAATTTACGTCTGAGCGTTGTACGAATATTCAGCACACAAACATGAGATAAAAGAACAACAGGATTTTTACGTGGAAAACCCTGAAAAGGAAAAAACCACAGGGCCGCGCCCAGTTGAAAAATTTCACTAGTGCTGCATAAATTACAATAATCTGATTCGTCCTACAAGTCAGGACGATCAGATTACAATAAGTTTCTTCTGAATTGAAACAAAGTTGTGAAGAATTCCGACATCTCCTGAATTTCCGGCAGAATTCTGGCATATTCAGGCGGCGGAAAGAACTCCGGCGGTGGTCGAGGAGGAGGTGATTCTCCTTCTCTTCTCTTCTTCTTCTCTTCCTCTTCCTCTTGCTTGGGTCCCTTCTTATGGAGAATGAGGATTTTATTTATAGTTTTTCTTGGGTGGCATGGCTTGTAAATAGGTGCGAGATCAGGGGCAAATAGAGAGTGGTCGAATGGATGGCTGATATTGAATCCTTCGATTATGCACCGTTCGTTGAATATTTTAAGGCCTTAGTGATGTCAGAATTGGCGATCTTGGACTCGTTGGATTCTTCTCGTCGAGCCGCTCGATTCGACTATAAGCTCGCTAAAATCGGATACTATTTGGTAACTTAAATTGTGGTACGAGCTTTCCAACAGCACTTCGGGCACTTGATTTGGGTTCATTTGGGATCGAATTGAGTTGAATTTGGTGTCGTTGGGTTCGTATTTCCGAGACGCTCAATTTGACTGTAAGCTCGTTGAAATCGAAGTTCAGGTGCTCCCGGATTTAAATTTTGAAGTTTCCGGGTTGGTTTTTGCCTCGAGATTCGTGCCCAATCAAGATAATTTCATGATGACGTATCACTCATATATTGAGCTTGAACTTGATTTGATAGATTAAAAAATGATCTCGAGCTTGACTCATGAGGTAGAATCCTCAAAATTCTCCAAGGTATAATGTGAATTCACTTGAGAAGGCATTAACAACGACGTTAGTTCACTAGAGAAGGCATCGGGACAGTAGCTTGTTGGAAAAGATATCAACGATAGTAGTAATTTGTTCGAGAATGCATCGGCACTAGCGTTACATTAATAGAAGCTCACAAGAGAAGGCATCGACAGGACCAACAACATTTGAAGAAGTAAAAGATCGAGGAGTTTTCATTGAAAAAGAAGGCATTTCATTTAAGAGATTATTTTTGGTTTTTTTTTAATTAGCATTGTCCTTTTATTATTTTTATGTATTTTGCATTGATTAATTTATTTAATCATCAATTTTTCATTCAACAGTTTTTCTCATCATCATCATCACTGTTTTAATCTTATTTAAGCATTTTTTTTCTTAATATTGAGTGATAAATTATATGATTTATATGGACCATTTTGAAAATGGTATTATATTTTTTAATATATTAGCAGCTTGTTCTTTACTATTCTTCTTCAAATTTTTTAAGGACATGAAGAAAGAGATGTATATGTAAATTTGGGAATATAATTCATTTCTTTCATAATTTATTTCAATAAAGAAAGTTTTGTATTTACACAAATTTTTTATTTGCACAAGTTATTATGGCTTTTATTAGTCTATTAGAAAATTCTCATGCTTGTGGAAAGCTCCAATTTTGCTATTATTTTATAAAGATAAAAATTGCTTTCCCTTAATAAATTAAAGAAGCTCTAAAGATTTAACAAATAAAAAGAAAAAAAAATACGTTTGAATATTATGATATAATCTATATTAGAATTGACTTGAAATAATTTATTTTGTCTTGACAATATTATTATAGTACATGAAAATGTGTTTTGTACTAATGTTACAATAAATTTAATGAAATAATTTTAAAATTCATCTTAATATAATTTATATTATATTCTAACATAATTCCTATTCCCTTTTAAAATAATTTAAAAAGCAAACCTTTTATGGAAAAGAATTTGGTTGAGTCTTAAAATTTTTAAAATTATTATTTGAAAATATAACATATAAATAGTTATTTAAATTTACATTAGACTCATCAAATATTCAAAGGCTTTAAAACCCGATCTCCATGTGACGCAAAATTTATTTATTTATTATTATATAGTATGATCATATATAGTTGGAATAATAATAATTAATAATTTGGTGTGAATTTGGGTATCCAGCTGGAGTTAGATAATTCTGTTTATATTGATTCTGTTGTTTACTGGATTAAGCCTCAGTACCCGTTTGTGAAATTAAATACAGATGGGTCGGTTGGTTTGTTGAATGCTGGTGCGGGTGGGCTTATACGTGACTCTAATGGGGATCTTTTAGCTGCTTTTGCTGCGCCTGTGCAGCAGCTGGATGTCTTCTGGGCCGAACTTAATGCGGTGTTTCTTGGTCTCCAGCTTTGTTTAAAATCGGGTTTTTATTCTGTTTGGATCGAAGTGGATTCTAAGCTTGTTGTTTCTAGTATCACTGAGAATTATAATGGTAATGCGCAGAATTTCTATATTATGAGAAATATTAGGAACTTACTGAATTTAATGAATTTTAAGATCTCGCATATCTTTAGGGAAGGTAATGTTTGTGCGGATTGGTTAGCTAATAAGGGTTCTCACCTTGTGGGTTATGAGGAAATTGATATTTCTAATCTTGATCTCTCTTTAAGAGGTATGTTGTTAGTGGATAAAACTTCTTTGCCTTATATTAGACATGGGTGATTGTGGTTCTCTTTGTGTTTTGATTGTGCTGAATGTTCCTTTGTCTATTTTTTCTGTCTCTGTTTCGTTCGTGATGGTTATTGACGACAGAACTGCTGTTTTTGGGTTCTGTTTCAGTTTGTTATTTAAGTGCTGGATGGTTGGAGGGAACTGGAAAGGTTTAATTGGGTATGTTCAGATGTGGTTGCCTAGGAGGATGGGTAAGAACGTGTTTTATTATTTGATGTTTCCGTATATTTATGTTGGTTCTAGTCTGAAGATTGTGGGCAATTGGTGTTTGTATTACACTGGGATTACTGGCTTCGTGGGTTCGCGGAAAGGTGATTATGTTTCTTGTTCGGTTTTTAGTGATTATGTGAATCTGATACTTTTATTGAGGAAGATATGCAGGTTTTGCAAATGGATATGCGTTCTCTACAAGGTATGTTTTTTTGTTACTTTTCTTTCCTTTCTGGTTTTTTTTGTCAAGTTTTGCAGGAAAGCGATGCTGAAAGTTTTTAAGATTATCTGGCTTCTCCTTTTTTGGGTGCTGTTTACTCACAGTCCGGGTTTAGTTCTATATTATTTTTGTAATAGTAGGAAGAGGATCCTCCGGCTCGTAGGTTTTTTGGTTTTATTTGATACTGTAGCTCTTTTGAGCAGTAGGGAGCTAGAGGAACCTCCTAAGGACTTTGTAACCGTTTTTTGTATCAACGCGTAGGCCCCTTTGTGGGTTTTAATTAAATAATAATAATAATAATAATAATAATTAATAATTTCTTTATTAGTGACATTTGTTCAAATGAGCAAGGCCAAAAAGTTTTTTTTCCCTAGATTTTTTTTTTATATCTGCTCTTTTTTTGTTTTGCTTGATTATTAATTTATATAAACAAAATAAAATAAAATCAATTCTTCAATTTTTATTTTTCATTAGCAGCATAAATTACTATGAGTAATTCTTTATCTCTCTTTATTCCAAATCAAAGCTTATATTTCTTTCATAATTATCTATCAATGATATACATTTATGAGTATAGATGCTCAAAATGTGAAATTAAATAAAAAAATTTAAGAATTTCTTGTATAAGGTATAAGTTGGATTCTTTATAAATTTTTTGTCTTGATATACTAACATTCATCAATGTCAAATCTTATAATATATGCAGCTCATTTTGATCTGTTAGTTGGAAGTTTTGACTATCAGCTAAGAGGTGTTGGATTCGAGTATTGTGTATATAATTTGTATATGAATTTGTCATAATTGATCTAAATGTCAAAAAAAAAAAAAAACATATGATATAGTAAAATTGAAGCACAGTACATTTTAAGCTATATAGGATCTCACCTTCTTATAAGCATCATTTTTTAAATTATGAGTTCATTTGGGACAATTTTTTTACTGTTTCTTAAAGTAACTTTTTAGTATAAATATTTTAATTTTTATATCAAAAAATTGCTTTAAAAAACATTAAAAAAGTAGTCCCAAATGAAGCATATAAATGCTTAAATAATTTATGAAAAAGCAGTGAAAATTTATTATTTTTAATATTTCTTCTGATAGTAAAAGCAACCCTAATTTGTTAATATTTTTTTTCACACCTCCATGATTGAGCATCATGATGACCTAATCAACACAATTAATTTATTATTTATACATTGCCTCCTCTTCATTCACTACTCCCAGCTTATTTCATCACTTCCCCCGGCCCTCTTCTTTCATTATTTCTCTACTCTTCTATTCTTTCTCCTTTTTCATCTTCCTTTCATCCCTTCCCTTCCATTACTATTTCCTTGCATGATTTGTTCCCATGCTCCTCCCAATGAAAACAACAGACGCCGCCGTCGCCACCGCAGTTGAGCCAACTTTGAGTCTAGGCTTTGAGCCAGCGATCGCGATGGCGCCGCAACACAACTCTCAAATTCATCATGAATCAACGAGGAATTCAAGAACCGGTCATGGAGGAAGACGGAGCATCCGTGCGCCGAGAATGAGGTGGACTAAGTCTCTTCATGCTCGCTTTATCCATGCTGTGGAGCTCCTGGGCGGCCATGAAAGTAGCTAGTCAAGCTCTTCATTTCTTTCGTTTATAAATTTCTGATATATATTTTCTTTTAACTTCTTTTAAACCAATATAAATGAATTCGTGCACAGGAGCAACACCAAAATTAGTACTAGATTTGATGAACGTGAAGAATCTAACACTCTCGCATGTAAAGAGCCATCTCCAGGTAAAAGCTCTGTATCATTTTATAATGACAGAGACAATCTACAAATGAAAGATGATAACATCTGCTAGGAATTTTCCTTGACCCAGCAAAATTAGATCGTAATACCTGTAGCATCCTGATGCAGTTTTCTGACTATATATCCCTTTCGCTATATATTACTTCTATGAAGAAATTTTTTTTTTTTTTTTTTTTTTTGTTAAAACTCACAAAGGAGCTTTTAGGTTGATATAAACGGAGGTTACAAGTCCTTAAAAGCTCCAAAGGCTCACTAAAAATATAATCATCGATCAAAGAAAACCTAAGAGCTAACGGAACTTAACTATTACAAATAAAACCAACAAAGATAAAATTAAAAATAACATAAAAAGAAACAGGAACCAGAAGCAGTAGTGAACAGCAAAGCCATAAAATGTGAGACAAACAATAAGGGCAGCCAATTTGCATGAGGAGGAGCCGCCAAAGAAATTGCAATAGAATTGCAAAGAAAGGAGACAAAAACCAACCCAGAAAGCTCTAATTCAAGTTCTAGAACTTTGTTAGGGTTAGGGTTTCTTGCAGTGATGGGGGAAGAATAGAGGATACTAGTCAGATACATATACCAAGGACAGAATGGCATCTATAGAAGCAACAAGTATCATTAGATAGCTTTATAGCATGTTTGACTGTTTGCTTCATTATTATTATTATTTTTATTTTTTCTTTCAAATGAAGTTATCGTTTTTCCTTTTCAGTTTGTTTATGGGATTTTGATGTTGTTGCAGATGTATAGAACGGTGAAGAGTGCTGATAGAGGAGGTTTAGCTGGTAATTTATTTTTGTTCTCTCTAATAATATTATAATTATGAACAGATATAATAACTATTGCCGGCCTATTGTCAGTCGATGCATGATGGATATGATAGGGATTCAATTATATTCAATTAAAATTGAAGTTATTTTGATAAAAAAAATAAGGCTAGATTGAATTCCATCCTTCTTTGTTGAGAATTGGATGCCTGGGCGGCAATAACTATAAGGATTTACACCCACAAATGTCTTATTGGCAATTTTTTTGCCATTGATCATATCAATATGATTAATAGCTTGCTGAAAATACAAATTAAATATTAAAAAAATTGTAAGCTAAGCAATTAAGGGGCCGGGATTTACATACATACCACTTTATTTCATGCTATTTACATATCTAACATCTAAAGCTTTAATATTAGATGACTACCACCAATATAACAAATATGGGTGAATTGAATGAAATATTAAAGTTTATATATATGTTGGTATGGGTACTGATAAGAATGAAATATAGGAGTGATAAATTTGATATTAAAATTTTATATGAATGTTAAGAATGTAATATTAAAATTTTAGATGTTAGATATATAAATAGCGTGAAATAAAATGGTATGTATGTAAATCTCCTATAGTTGGGGGAAATAATGAGGTCTTTTCTTCAATAATGAGGTCTTTTCTTCAATAATGTGGTCTTTTCTTCATGTGAACTATTTAATTTGCTTTTGCAGGGCAAGAGCAAGAGCTAAGGCAGTCATATCTGGGCCTTAACCAATGGTCAGAAGTAGACGGAGGACATTCTGCAACCAATTCTTCTCATCCTCTCAGTGCAACAACTCCCAGCTACACCAGTACTAGCTAGGTACTAAAAAAAAAAAATTGAGTAAGGATATCTTGATGTAATCGGGCGCCTTTGAATTATCTTTGAGATTAGTGCTATTTATGATATTAATAAAATGTACTAATCGCAACGTAAATCCAAGGACTATTAAGTCCAACATGAAGTCAATTAAGTCAAGATATCCTTAAACAATTTTTTTCTTGTGTTACAAATCTAAATATAAATTTTCAAATATGCCCATTATGTATTCACCCATTATATATCAAACTAATAAAATGCAAAAAACATATAATCACTTGTAAGAAATTGTTGCTGAGTTGAAAGATACATAGTTTGTAATATTTTGCTGGAAAACAATTCCCTTAACATTAAGGGTAAGATTTGTAATATTTGTTTAAGAAAATTTTACTTAATATTATTATATTATAACATAAAAAAAAACAAAAAACAAAAAAATTCACAGAATATTCAACAGTGTGAATCTTGACAAACATTCCAAGTTACCTGTGCCTTCTATATATAAATCCTGGAAAAAATAAATTATTATAAAAAAATTTAAAAAATAAAAAAATAAATATTGAATTGTCTGTTCTCACTCAAATGCATGTGAAGAGAATTTCAAAGGGCTTAGTTCTATTTGCCATTTGTCCACACTGTAATAAACAGGTTCTCATTTGATTTAGTATTTTAATTGTTTAGTGGATTTTAGTTGTTTATTAGCTGTGTTAGTCAAGCTGGCTAGTGATTAGTTTAAAATGACAACGAGATTAATTAATTAAGTAATTATGAATTAATTAACTTCAAGATAATTAATAGTTGAGTTAATTAGATTTCAACTTCTGATTGTTGACTGGGTTAATTAGAGGACAAATGGATAATTTATTAAAGAAATAATAATTAGCACTAATTTCATGATTATAGTTAATACCAAGTTGATTTTGTAACCTAGTTAGGTATATAAATATTTGAATATGTAATGGCAATGTAGTAAAAATTGAATAATCAATGTTAATTATATATGTCCTTTTCTTCACAGACAGAAAGCTAAAAAATTATGAAGTGAAGACAAGTTGTGCTTGAAAAACAAAGCTAGGAAATGTATGGTTGTGTTATTAACAAATTAACCCCGTTTAAATATGATATTTTTTTAATTGTGCCTTTGAATATGAATTCTAGATAAAAACATTTTATTTATTTATTTATTCCTACATTTTTTTATTATATGGCAGGATGAACACCTGTCAAGAAATCAATGATTTCATGATGAGAATAACTTTAGGCAAATTTGATCATTATGATGTGTTTGTATAGTCATTAAGCTTTTGTTTGGGACGGCTTTCTTACTACTTCTTAAAGTAACTTTTTAGTATAATAATTGTTGCGTCCCAGAGTATTCGCGGCGGTAGAGAAATATAAAGTTTAGCGTCTTAGAGTTGTACGAAGATCCAGCACACAATTAGATAAGAGAGAGGGTGTAGCATTTATAAGAGGCTAGAGTTTTTACGTGAAAACCCTTGAAAAAAGGGGGAAAAAGCACAGGGCCTTTCCCAGTTTAAAATGAATCCACTAGTATTTGCAGTCGATTACAGTTGAGGCCCTTCCTTGAGAGAAGTCCTCGGCTTGATGGTACAAATGTACATCATATAGACCGCATTATATGGTGAGAGTTACAATATAGCCATGTTTGTTTTGTCGGAATGACCATAATTGATAGGATAGAGGTCGGAAAGATCGTTGCTTGGTGATGGAGGTCGGAAGGATCATAGTAGATGATGGTGATCTGAAGGATAGTTGTCGGCAGGAGATATAGGTCCGAAAGAATGCTGTCTGGCGATGTAGGTCGGAATGACCGTAGTAGGAGACAGAGGTCGGAAGAACCGTTGCTTGGTGATGGACGGGGGTCCAATAGACCGTTGTAGTAGGGTGGTACTCTGGTAGAACTCTAGGCATCATGTAGTGGCCTAATAGAAGTTCGGGCTTCACGTGGTGGTCTGGTAGAAGTTTAGGCCTCAAGTGGTGGTCCGGTAAAAGTCCGGGCGTCAAGTGGTCGTCCGATCCGGGCCTCAGGTGGTGGTTCGATGGAAGTCCGAGCCTTAGGTGATGGTCCGGCAGAGCAACGATGCCAAATGGTAGTCCAGCGAAGGAGAGGGCTTCAAGTGGTAGTCCGGCGGAGCAACGACGTCAGGCGGTGGTCTGGTAGAGGTGATGGCTTCAAGTGGTGGTACAACGGAGCAACGATGTTAGGCGGTGGTCCTGCAAAGCTCAGACCCTTAACTTGTGGTCCAGCGGAACTCCGGCGTCAGGTAGTGGTTCGGCGGAGGAGAGGGCTTCAAGTGGTGGTCCGGCGGAGCAACGACGTTAGGCGGTGGTCCTACGGAGCTCATACCCTTAATTGGTGGTCCGGCAAAACTCCGGTGTCAGGCGGTGGTTCGACGGAGGAGAGGACCTCAAGTGGTGGTCCGACAGAACAATGCCGTTAGGCGATGGTCTGGCGGAGCTCATACCCTTAAGTGGTGGTCCGGCGGAACTCTGGCATCAGGCGGTGTTTCGGCGGAGGAGAGGGTCTCAAGTGGTGGTCCGGTGGAGCAACAACGTCAGGCGGTGGTCCGACGGAGGAGAGAGTCTCAAGTGGTGGTCCGACGGAGCAATGTCGACGTCAAGCGGTGGTCCGACAGAAGTTCAGGCCTCAGGTGTTGGTTCGGCAGCACTCCGGTGTCAGGCGGTGGTCCAGTGGAGGAGAGGGTCTCAAGTGGTGGTCCGACGGAGCAACGTCGACGTCCGGCGATGGTCTGGTGGAAGTTCAGGCCTCATGTGTTGGTTCGGCAGCACTCCGGTGTCAGGCGGTGGTCCGTTAGTGGCACTTCAGTGTCAGGGGGCACTCCGGCTTCATGTGGCACTTCGGCGACTTTGGATGGTGTGGTGGTGGTTTGACAAAACCTGGAGGTGGTGCGGCAGAACTCCGGCGGTGGTGCGGCAGAACTTCAGCGGTGGCGCGGCAGAACTTTTGCGGTGGTCGAGGAGGGGCTAGGCGGCTGGAGCCTTCTTCATTCTCTTCCTTATTCTCTCTTGGCTCCTCTCCCCTCTTTCAAGAGGAAATGGGGTTCTATTTATAGAATTTTTGAGTGGCATGGCTTGTAAATAAGTGGAAGATCAAGGGTAAATTGGGAGTAGTTTGGATGGACCACCGATCTTGATTCCTACAATCATGTACCGTTCAATAGACCTTTGACTGTCGTAATGGTATCATAATTTGATGATCTTAGGCTCGTTGGATTTTTCTCGTCGAGCCTCATGATTCGATTATAAGCATGTCACGATTGGAGATCGTTTGGTTACCCAAATTGAGGCTTGATCCTTTCAAAAGTGCTTCGAGTATTTGATTTGGACTCATTTGGGCTCGAATTTGGTCAATTTTGGTGTCATTGGGTTCGTGTTTCCGAGATGCTCAGTTTGACTATAAGTTTGCATAAATCAGAATTTGGATGGTCTCAATTTTAATTCTTGAAGCTTTCAACTTGATTTTGCACTAAGATTCGTGCTTGATCAAGGTATTTTTTTTTAAAAAAATATATCAATAATTAATTTTTTTATACGAGAAAGTTGCTTTAAGAAACAGTAAGAAAGCATCCCAAACAAAGCCTAAGTTAATTTTGAGGTGGATGGAATAATTTTTTTAATAAATTAGTTATATTGTTAGTACATCTCAAAGCTAATCAAAATATAAAAATCATTTTGATTAAAATTACATAATGATATTTTTTTTTAAATTTAAGGTCTGTATAGAATAGTTATCTTACTACTTTAATTTTCAAATAACAATCATAATTTCATCTCACTACTATTCTTTATTATTTTATCACTGTTTTTTTAGAAATTTTTTATAACAAGATTAACAAAGTTGCATTTCTCATAGCAATTTTATAATTAATTTTATAAAAAATTGCAGTCATCCAAATAGACCCTTAGAAATCAAAGTATTGCATTTCATACAATACTCACATAATTAAACATTCCTCTAAATTTATTTTTATATTTGGAATTGGTACAAATGTAATGAAAGTGAGTTCTTATTTTTATACAAAAATAATAAATGAATTCAATTTATTAAGGCATCTATAGAAGTAACTTTGAATAATATATTTTAAGTAATAATAATAAAGCAAAGTTAATGGAAGATTGGGTCCAACTTTAGTCATAGAAAGATGTTGTTTATGTATTTTGGACAATGATGTTATTTTTTGACGTTCTAAACTCAAATTTATCACTTTCAGAGCCCAATTTTAGACACTTGGTGAGGTTTTAATAAAATTTCTTAATAATTTTTTACTCCGAATGGCATGCCAATTTTATGGACGCATGAAATTGTAATTTAGGAGGATTTATTTTGTTCACGACTCCAAAATGAGGTTCATATGGACATTTAAAAATAGTTTGCATCTTAAAATTTTAATTAAATTTTACAAAACAAAATTTTAAAGAGCAAACAAAATAAATAAATTATAAATATTTGATATATTTCGGGTTTCTTTCTAGGAACCCTTGTGAGGGTGCTCCGTCTCCTTTTAACATCTATTTGGACCATAAAGTAAAGATTGAACCATGATTAATTTGCGCACGTGCATTTTTTATGGCAAAATTATAAATTCGTTAATTCACTAATTAAAATTGAAGTTTTAAAACTATTTCTTCTCTTTCTCTCTCTTTATAAACAATATTTTTTTATTATCATATTTGAGATTTCTTTTTTATTTTAAAATTAGTCATTTTATTTTTTCCACTACTCTCATAGTTGGCCAATTCAACAATCTAAATTTTACAATCCTGTCTATTACAATTAATAAAAATCATTATAATTCATAGCAGAAAAAAATAATTTTTAAAGGAAACAGGTTTTTAAATAAATAATAAATACTATTTTTTTAATTTTCTATCATTATTATTATTTTAATATCTATGTAATACACATACAATTAAATAGTATATTTAAATATTTGAAACCTTTCTCTGTCATAAATCGTGCTTTATGTAGCCTGAGTTAATTAATCACCATTGAAAGTGCACTATGACTTAGTTAGCCAGGTTTATTATTGTCTATTTTATTATGTAATATCATATATAACATTTTAGGCATAATAATACATAACAAAAAATATATTACTACATACCTAAATATATATTTTGTTTTAGCTAAATATGTACAATAGAAAAGACATTAATTTTTATGAATAAAATTATATAATAATATCTTGATATCTCATGTCCGCCAGAAATTTCATCAGGAAAATTTTGATTTTCGCAGGTAATTAGTGCACTTAGGTTTCCATCCAAAATCATCATCGAAAAGTTTACTTAACTTCCAATGGAGTTTTCTGCCAGAAAATCCACCATTAAGACTATTTCACCCCACTTGTCTTTTTTCCTTCATTTTCACGTTCTTCCTCCCAAAACCGAAGTTATCAAATGATCCGCTGCTCGTCGCCATTCCAAGTGGTTTATTGCTTATTTCTCCTTATTTCTTGCAGATTCAAGAGGTAAAACTCAATATCTGTCACAACAATCGAAGATACATGCAAAGCTAAGATCATACGTGAAGCAAAATCGAAAGAAGAAAGATAAGCGGCCTAAGCCTAAGTCTGAGGGGAGCAAAGAGATTGAAGATGATAGATTATATTTTTATAACTATTGGGAAATTTTATTAGCTTTTTTTTTAGTTGTTAAACATGTTTGGAGAACTTATTTTGAACGTGTAAGGAAGACATTTGATGTGAAACATAATTGCATGGATGAGTTGCTTAAAGGAAATTTGCACGCTTAATGTTCCAAAGGGGAAGACAAATACGGAGCTCCGGCGTAGTCACTTTGGTGTTGGGGAAGAAGTGGACAGCAGTTGGAGTCTTTCGGATGAAAGATACGGTGTTGGGAAGCTTGCAGAAATCAGCGGACAACAGTTTTTGACCTTGGAAACTCCTCAAGACAACAAGGGTTGGGCCTAAACAGTTGGACATGCAGTAGGTTGTGAGAGAGCAGCCCACAGTTTGGAGATTTTAGGTGGTAAGAATCCAGATTTTCCTTGGCTGGAATTCTGGGACAGCAGGGAAAAACTGAACCTTTTGACAAATGGATGTTCCGTGGAGGAAGGGAAGAGATAGGGGAAGCGGGTGGCGGGTCCAAGGCAGGAGGGAGGGATTAATTGATGCTTAGGTGGAGAGTGGAGAGAGAGAAAGAATTTGAATTTGAATTCAAATTCAAATGGGAGTTGGGCTTAAGAGGGAAATCCAAGGTGGAGCCCAATCATGGGGCCGACGGCATTAAGAGAGAGAGGAGGATTTTGTAGAGGGATTTAAGAGATTCCAAAAAAAGTCATGGGAACTAGGAAAGCTATCATGAAATCCAAATTAATTTGAATTTCAAATATACTTGAATTTAGGCACTTTTCTAATTAAGATTTGCAAATAAGGAAAGTTTTTTAAATTTGAATTTCAAATTTCATATTGAGGTAATTATTTTCCTTTTCTCTTGGAGTTAATTTAGGAAGGGAGTTATAATAATTGAAATCATCATAATGGAATGGGGGCAAGAGGGAGGTGATTAAGGAGTCTTAATTGGGAGCATTTAATAACAAAGAGAGAGAGAGAGAGAGAGAGAGAGAGAGAGAGAGAGAGAGAGAGAGAGAGAGAGGTTAGGCATTAAGGAGGTGGGCCCAAGCAATTAAGGTGATTGTTGACATAAATCTAAAAATTAATTTCAAATTTATGTTGATTGAGAACCTCTCCTAAATTAGAGGGGGATCATTTAAGAGAGGATTTAAATTCAAATCTTTGAATTTTGAATTTTAAATCTCCTCCGAAATTGATGGGCTAAATTAGAAAAGATTTTATGATGAAATTGAATTCAGATTTTGGGAGCTATGGGGGGGAAAGGGGCCGGTGATTGTGGTGGTGCCTAGGGAACGACGGGTAGGGAAGTTTGGGTGCCGACAGATGGGGAATTTGGGGAGGTGGAGCCGGCGGGTGTAGGGAGATGGGGAAGGGGAAAACAAATGCCAGGAAAAATAAGAGAAAAAATGGAAAATCTAGGGAGCTACAACCTCAAGTATTTCATCCTCAAGAACTCACAAAGAGATCTTGAGAATCTCGGAACTCACAAAGAGATCACTTCCTCTTCAAGAACTCACAAAGAGATCTTGGGAATCTCGGAACTCACAAAGAGATTACTTCCGAAACTCACAAAGAGATCACTTCCTTCTCAAGAACTCACTAAGAGATCTTGGGAATCTCGGAACTCACAAAGAGATCATTCTCCTCTCATGAACTCACTAAGAGATCACACAAGTAGAATAAACTTTTCCTTCAATAATTCCTCATCCCATTACATAAAAAATGGCCTCTATATATATGCTTAAGAAACTAAAACAAGACACATATACCCCTATGGCTTACATAGGACGACCCTCTTAAGTGAGGGTAAAAACGGAAAATTTATAAAAAAATAAAAAATTATAAATAAAATATAAGATGATGTGGGACGATGTCAGCCATCGATCTTCAGCTCCTCGGATAGGCATGGACGGTTGGATGTCCACATCAACATTGTTGTAAGATTTATGTTTTTGAATTGAACATTTTATGTTTACAACGATCATATGTGAATGTATGTAAGATTTATATTTTGAATGGTTTCTTCTATATTATTATTAGTATTGTTCTATCATATTTGAATGTTTGTTATGATATATCTGCATAAACTATTGTAAGTTGTATAGTGTAAATTGTTTCATTAAAACAATGAAGAGCTGATTTTTCTTTTTTTAGGATGCTACAAGTTTCCTGCGGAATTTCCACCAGAAATTTTCGATACGACATTGACGGGCAAGCGCAATGAAGGTGGAGCTGCAAATTCCGCTGGAAATTTCTGGCAGAAATACAGCATGAAAAACTGTCCAATATTTTTGACAGCAATTCAACTCCAATATTCCATCCCTTTTGCTATCGCTATTTTCTGGCATTGATCCATTGGAATTCCGCCATAAAAATTTCCAATGAGAAAAACCAAACGGAATAAATGTTCCCACGTGTGATTTACAGGTGAAAATTTTTCCATCAGAAATCACCCGAAAATCCATAAAAAATACCGAATTTTCCTGTAGTGAAACAAAGTACGTATGAATCCACTTGCGGGCAAATTGATGTGGACATCAGATTTCGACACGAGTACCATCGCAGGAGATGCCGATCGACGGTCATGATTCAGAGTCTTTATTTTTGATGTTTTATTTTATTCATGTCATTTATATTTCATGCTTTTCCTTTTGTACCCCTATGAGGGAATTAGTGCTTGTTGTAGCTCAAGGGCAATGTCGTCTTTATGTTTTTCATTTCCGGATAGCCTATATAAAGGTTTTGTCATTGTATTTTATGATTATTGATTGAATGAAAAATTTTCTACTATTGGTTCTCTTTGTGAGTTCAAGAAGATCTCTTGGTGAGTTCTTCACATGAGATCTCTTTGTGAGTTCTCTTAGGAATTACATCCATAGCTCCTCCTCATCCACAAATACTATAATCCTTACCAACGGATTGGAAGAAGCCGCCCCGCCACGTTTGCCGTCTCTTTGGGGATCATCACCCGTCGGCCACCTTAATCCCACCGGCCGGCCACCTTTCCGCCGGTTCCTCCCGCCTTCCTCCCTCTCCGCCACCTCCCCACATCTACCTCTCCACCCCTCATTGAAATTTGAATTTCAAATTTCAATTTCTTTCCAAATTTGAAAATTCTATTTTAAGAAAGTTTTTGAATTTTGAAATCAATTTCACATCAAATGAAATTAGATTCATGAGAAAAGATTTTCCTAGTCATCATCCTCATTTGGAAACCCCTCTCCCTCTCTCCCCAATTCCCTCTCTCTCTAGCAATGCCGCCGGCCCCCTTCTTGGTCCCCATTAATTGAGCACTTAATTCCCTCATGTGATTTGAAATCCCAAATTAAGTGCAAACAATTTTCCCTCCAATTTTATTAAAATTGAAAATAATTTCAGTTTTATAACTCCTCCTCCCCTCTCCCTACCGCCAGCTCCCCATTGGCCTCACCCTAATTATTTTCCAATTAATGCTTTAATTACATTTAATTGGAATTTCAAATCTCATTACTTTTCCCTCCGAAATCCCTAAAACTGAAATCAATTTCAGTTTTCTAAAACCTTACTTCTCCCCTCACCCTATTCCCACCGTCGGCCTCCCCTCCTCTCTACAACCCGCTGACCACCTCTCTTCCCCTTCGGAGAATTCTTCGTTGCCACCACCCATCGTCAACTCCATGTCGTATGGCGGATCCCGAGCTAGAATGGGGGCTTTTGTTTGATGCCCAAGGCAATCTCGACGTACTACGATCACCATTCTTATACGCGGGATTTGAATCCGACGAAGACACCGTGGGAGATTACTTGGATCGGATCCTCCCGACCCTCATCCAAGTTATTGATAGACAACGTCCGGACTACGAGTGGACCATCGACGGCCGACCTTCCACACCACCTCCACATCCGACGCCTTCCTCTCCTTCCCTACAGATCTCCGGCATCGTCGCTCTCGGAGTGGTCTCATCTCTTGTGTGGTTCTTCTTCTCCCAACAACCCTAGAAGTAGATAAATGAGCGTAGCCTCAAGGTGGGACAATCGCTTTGTTAACCGTTGGATTCTCGTTGGCTTTTCATTTGCACTACTACTTATTGTCGTTGTTATTTTATAGATCTTACTAATTTAGCGGTATTACTTGCCTAGATTTGGTTAAATTCTGAGACCTTTCTTGAAGTTTCATTTAAGCAAACCATTAAGATTGAACTTTCACTACTTTAACAAACTTTTATTAATTTTATGATATTCAAATTCCTGTTTTCACATCATCTTGGTATTAGAGCATGGTTAGCATGCTTTGCTTGTGCTAGAAGTTCCTAGGAAGTTGTCACCATTTTGTATTGCTCATTTGCATGCGTACCATTACTTATTTAATCAAAATTTGTTGTTTTACTTTGCTGTCTTGAAAATTTTCTGCATGTTTTGTCATCTTAAGCAAGCTTAGTTCATTACATAAGTGTTGTCTTAGCCTTTCCAACTCGTCTAAGTGTTTAGGTCACTTGCTACACTTGAAAACTTTGCTGTCCAGCACTTTTCATGCACTATTTAGAGACATTTAGGTGACCCTAAACCCTTATTAACTTGCTGTCCAACCTTCTAAACCGGTCCCAAACACTTAGCCCATTTGAGTCATTGTGTGAGGTTGCTGTCCATAGCATTCCAGCAGCATATAGGTACCTTAGGAGCTTTCTACCTTAGTGTTTAGGTGTTGTACTCCACCCCGACACTTCCCTCAGCAACCCCCAACCTTCACCCATGGATCCGGAGCACCTCCAGGCAACCCTAGACCTCATTTTGGGCCAATTGGGAACTGTTACGCAGCAAATTCGTAACACTCAGACGGACTTAGCAGATTTCAGAAGATTAACCAGTGATCGTTTAGATAACATAGAGCGTATTGGGAATCCTGTGATCTATACACCTTCACGACCTCACTCACCCTATGGCGAGGATAACAGAGTAGATCATGGCTAGCCTAGAGACCAATACCGTCCTAACCCGAGGCCCCATCAAGATCTCGTAGGAGATGAGAACCCCTGGAGAGACAACGATGCCCAGTTGTTGAAAAATATTAGGATTGATGCCCCAACGTACGATGGAACCCTTGACCCCCAAGTTTTCTTGGATTGAATTAAATCCATGGATAGTTATTTCAAGTGGTATAACATCTCGGAGGCTAGGAAGGTTAGATTTGCAGAGATGAAACTCATGAGTCGAGCCAACTTATATTGGACCAATTTAGAGAATATGCACGAGGCTCGAGGTGAACATCCTATTACTGATTAGAGAACGATGAAGCAAGAACTTAAGAGAAAATACCTCCCTCCTTCTTACTATCCTAAGCTCCTTGATAAATGGAATAGACTAACCCAGGGAAGCAAGCCCATCAGAGACTATATCTCGGCCTTCGACGATTTCCTGATTCGTTGCAATGGCGAGGAATCGGCTACCCCAACTCAAATCCTGTCCATGTTTAGAGCTGGCCTTAGGGAAGATCTGCGAACTGAACTTTTTGCTAGAGGAGTAGACTCGTTAGAGGCAGCCTGCAGCCTAATTCTCGACCTTGAAGATTCAAAAACCCATTCCCAAACGAGACACTTTGACTCCCGCTCAAACCCTTATAGGACCTCATCTGGACAACCACAAAACCGACCCTCGGGTTCTACTGCAAACCAACCCACTGCTAGTTCGGCCCCACCTCGCACAGACCTCAAAGGTAAGGCCCCCGAACGAGACACTTCCAAACCCAACTCTGGAACCAAGTGTTATAGGTGTCATGTGTATGGACACATTGCTTCGCAATATTTTAGTCCCTACAAGGTCACCATAATTGAAGAAGTGGACGAAGAGGAGGACGAACCTGAAACTGATTTGATTCACCATGTTGATGAGGAAGAAGACTCTTTCATTGAGGAAGAACCCATTACCCTTCAAGTTGTTAGATGCGCGTTGTCCCAACCTAAGCTCAATGATGATTGGCGTAGAACCTCCATTTTTCATACCTTTATTAAGATTGGAGAAAAGAGCTGCAAAGTTATTGTCGACAGCGGAAGTTGTATCAATGCAGTTTCTTCAGCTATGGTTTCCAAGCTCAACCTTAAGATGACCCCTCACCCAAATTCGTATAAGGTTTCTTGGATCAACTCGACTACCATAGAAATTAAGGATCTAAGGCTCATTCCCATAGAGTTTGTGGGATATCAAGAGAAGATTTGGTGTGATGTGTTGACCATGGACGTCGGTCAAATTATCCTTGGTCGCCCTTGGCTATTTGACAATGACGTTCATATCTACAGGAGGACGAACACATGCGTGTTCGAACATAACAGGATGAAAATTAAGTTAATACCCTCTCAACCTAAACCCCCCAAGACGGATGCAAAGCCTACCCCTGCCAAGCAAAACAAAGGACTACATCTCCTGACTGCAAAGGAGATCGAAGAAGAAATTAACCAAGGAAACACCATGTACGCTCTAGTGGCTAGGGAAACCCATGAGAAAATAAGTGAACCCATTCCCGACGAGGTCCTCCCACTCCTTAGAACCTTTTCTGATGTTTTCCCTGATGACTTACCTAACCAACTACCACCACTTCGGGACATACAACAAGCGATAGATTTGGTACCGGAAGCATCACTACCCAACCTTCCCCACTACCGTATGAACCCAACTGAACATGTTGAACTGAAGAAACAAGTTGATGAACTCCTGCAACGAGGATTCATAAAGGAGAGCCTTAGCCCGTGTGTTGTCCCTGCACTTCTGACTCCCAAGAAGGACGGCTCATGGCTGATGTGCGTTGATTACCGCACTATCAACAAGATTACTGTCAAAGTATAGGTTCCCCATTCCCCCGCTAGATGACATGTTGGACATGATGACCGGAGCGACTCTCTTTTCCAAGATAGATCTTAAGAGTAGGTACCATCAGATTAGAATCCATCTAGGAGACGAATGGAAAACGACATTCAAAATTAAAGACGGACTTTACGAATGGACTGTTGTGTCGTTTGGTCTGAGCAACGCCCCGAGCACTTTTATGAGGGTCATGACCCAAGTCCTCAGACCCTTCCTAGGCAAATTTGTAGTGGTTTACTTTTATGACATTTTAATCTACAACACTTCGGTGGATCAACATCTTAATCATATAACACAAGTTTGTGAAGTTTTGAGGAAAGAACAATTGTTCGCTAACCCGGCCAAATGTAAGTTCCTTACCGATAGTGTAACTTTTCTAGGATTCATCATTTCAACTCAAGGAATATCTGCTGACCCAGAAAAGGTGCAAGCTATAAAAAAGTGGCCAGAACCTAAGAATCGAGATGTGAGAAGTTTTCATAGATTTGCTACTTTTTATCGGAGGTTTATTCGGAATTTTAGCACCATCATAGGGGAATTTCATTGGACGACAGCCGCCACTAAAGCTTTTGAGGATATTAAGAAGAAAATGGTAGAAGCTCCTGTTATGCGTCTCCCAGATTTTTCTAAAGTTTTTGAGGTAACCTGTGACACATCAGGAATTGGAATAGGAGGAGTCTTGTCGCAAGAAGGACATCCTGTGGCATACTTTAGCGAGAAATTAAATGACATTCGTCAGAAGTACTCTACCTATGATAAGGAGTTTTATACAATCATTCAGTCCCTCAGGTATTGGAGACACTACTTGCTTCCCCAGGAGTTTGTAATATTTTCGGATCATGAAGCTTTGAGATACATTAACTCCAAGAAGAAGTTAAATGCCCGTCATGGTCATTGGGTCGAATTCCTCCAAGAGTATTCTTACACTATTAGGCATAAGGCCGGAGCTGAGAATAAAGCAGTTGATGCTTTGAGTCGTAGAATAATGGTCACTAGAGAGATGAGAATGGAGATTGTGAGATTCGAACGCATCAAGGATGACTACAAAGAATGCCCTGATTTCAAAGAGACATATTTTGTACTGACAGCTGGAGATAAACAAGTTGTGGATGATTTCTTGTTGGAAAACAGATACTTATTTAAGTCTCAGAAGTTGTGTATTCCCAACACCTCTCTCCATGAATTTCTTGTGTGATAACTACACGCGGGAGGTTTAGCTGGACATTTTGGTCAGGCCAAGACCATTGCAGCAGTTGAGTATAGATTTTTCTGGCCCAGCCTTAAGCGAGACGTTAGTAGATTGATCAAACGTTGCCATACCTGCCAACTAGCTAAACAGAGGAAGCAGAACACTGGCCTCTACACCCCACTTCCTGTCCCAAACTGCCCTTGGCAAGACGTTAGTATGGACTTTGTTCTAGGGCTACCCAAAATCGCTAGGAAGCACGACTCTATCTGTGTGGTAGTAGATCGCTTATCTAAGATGACCCACTTCCTCCCATGTGCTAAAACGTTCGATGCCTCTAGGATTGCCAAACTGTACTTTGATGAGATTGTCCGACTCCATGGACTCCCAAAAATAATTGTGTTGGATCGAGATGTGAAATTTACGAGCTATTTCTGGAAAACTTTATGGATTAAGATGGGTACTAAGCTACAGTTCTCCACCTCATTTCACCCACAAACGGATGGCCAAACAGAAGTCGTTAATAGGAGCCTTGGGAATCTTCTTAGAACCTTAGTAGGTGAGAACATTAGAGATTGGGATTCCAAACTACCCATTGTTGAATTTGCCTACAATAATTTTGTCAATCGAACCACCGGTATGAGCCCAGTTGAGATTGTTTATGGATACCAACCTAGGCAACCCATAGATTTACTTCCCATGAGTCCTAAGCTTAGAGTGTCAGAGTCTGCATCCGCATTTGCATCGCATATCCAGGAATTGCATCAAGAAATTAATAAAAGAATTGTACAAAGTAATGAAAAATACAAACTTAATGTTGATCTTAAGCGACGCTTCAAGGAGTTCGAAGTTGGAGACTATGTCATGGTTCAGATTCGTCCGGAGCTGTTCCCACCCGGGGCCGTTAAGAAACTACATGCTAAAAGTGCAGGTCCCTTTAAAATAACTTCAAAAATAAATAGTAATGTCTATGTTTTGGTCCTTCCTGAAGGTTTCAACATGAATCCCACATTTAACATTGAGGATCTAGTAGCCTTTGATGGCCCTGATTTTATCCCTGAAAATCTACTAAACCTTGAGCCTTGTGAGTCCATACCTAGTGAGATCCCAAGCATACCTCCACTTCCCAAAATTCCCACACTACCTAATACGGAAAAGATTGAAAACATACTCAGTGATGAGATCATTTCCACCAGGGACGGCGGGCGCCAAAGATACTTAGTTCGTTGGAGAGGGAAGCCGGAGACGGAGGATACGTGGCTGGAGCGTGAGGAGATACAGAGACTGGACCCCGACCTTCTGGAGCTGTACGAGAGTTCTCAGGACCCTTGCTCGGCAGGGTCGAGCTTCCTCCCACCCGGGGAGAATGATGGGGACATCAGATTTCAACATGTGTACCATCGCAGGAGGCGCCGATCGACGGCCATAATTTAGAGTCTTTATTTTTGATGTTTTATTTTATTCATGTCATTTATATTTCATGCTTTTCCTTTTGTACCCCTATGAGGGAATTAGTGCTTGTTGTAGCCCAAGGGCAATGTCGTCTTTATGTTTTTCATTTCCGGATAGCCTATATAAAGGCTTTGTCATTGTATTTTATGATTATTGATTGAATGAAAAATTTTCTACTATTGGTTCTCTTTGTGAGTTCAAGAAGATCTCTTGGTGAGTTCTTCACATGAGATCTCTTTGTGAGTTCTCTTAGGAATTACATCCATAGCTCCTCCTAATCCACAAATACTACAATCCATACCAACGGATTGGAAGAAGCCGCCCCGCCACGTTTGCCATCTCTTTGGGGATCATCACCCGTCGGCCACCTTAATCCCACCGGCCGGCAACCTTGCTGCCGGTTCTTCCCACCTTCCTCCCTCTCCGCCACCTCCCCACATCTACCTCTCCACCCCTCATTGAAATTTGAATTTCAAATTTCAATTTCTTTCCAAATTTAGAAATTCTATTTTAGGAAAGTTTTTGAATTTTGAAATCAATTTCACATCAAATGAAATTGGATTCATGAGAAAAGATTTTCCTCCCTCTCTCCCCAATTTCCTCTCTCTCTAGCAATGCCGCCGGCCCCCTCTCTTGGTCCCCATTAATTGAGCACTTAATTCCCCCATGTGATTTGAAATCCCAAATTAAGTGCAAACAATTTTCCCTCCAATTTTATTAAAACTGAAAATAATTTCAGTTTTAAAACTCCTCCTCCCCTCTCTCCCTACCGCCGGCTCCCCATTGGCCTCACCCTAATTATTTTCCAATTAATGCTTTAATTGCATTTAATTGGAATTTCAAATCTCATTACTTTTCCCTCCAAAATCCCTAAAACTGAAATCAATTTCAGTTTTCTAAAACCTTACTTCTCCCCTCACCCTAATCCCACCGCCGGCCTCCCCTCCTCTCTACAACCTGCCGACCACCTCTCTTCCCCTTTGGAGAATTCTTCGTGGCCACCACCCATCGTCAACTCCATGTCGTATGGCAGATCCCGAGCTAGAATGGGGGCTTGTGTTTGATGCCCAAGGCAATCTCGACGTACTACGATCGTCATTCTTCGACACGGGATTTGAATCCGACGAAGACACCGTGGGAGATTACTTGGATCGGATCCTTCCGACCCTCATCCAAGTTATTGATAGACAACGTCCGGACTACGAGTGGACCATCGACGGCCGACCTTCCACACCACCTCCACATCCGGCGCCTTCCTCTCCTTCCCTACGGATCTCCGGCATCGTCGCTCTCGGAGTGGTCTCATCTCTTGTGTGGTTCTTCTTCTCCCAACAACCCTAGAAGTAGATAAATGAGCGTAGCCTCAAGGTGAGACAATCGCTTTGTTAACCGTTGGATTCTCGTTGGCTTTTCATTTGCACTACTACTTATTGCCGTTGTTATTTTATAGATCTTGCTAATTTAGCGGTATTACTTGGCTAGATTTGGTTAAATTCTTAGATCTTTCTTGAAGTTTCAATAAAGCAAACAATTAAGATTGAACTTTCACTACTTTAACAAATTTTTATTAATTTTCTGAGATTCAAATTTCTGGTTTCACATCACAAATATTTCACAATTCATTTATTCGACCATCAAATTTAAGCTTATTATAATATTTCTTCAAGTTTTTTCATAAATGGGGTAAACAAACGTTGTGCTTCGCACTAGAGAATTTGAGTTTGATTGCCTCTCCCAAACGCTTTCCCATGCCTGATATAAATGCTAAATGCATTGACTCATTTTCAACAACTGCAATGGCTAAGGTAAAGCATCCTTTATTACCATCTAGAGAATCTACAGATGGTATAACACCTAAGTACTTCAACATCAAATGGCAATGCAATCATTAAGATTCAAAACCAATTAAATGTCTAAAACCAGCTCTTACTCTCCAAGGACATCCTCGGGGTGAATAAGACTTCGTTTGGGACGACTTTCTTTCTGCTTCTTAAAGCAGCTTTCTAATATAAAATTAAAAATTTTGTACTAAAAAACTCCTTTAAGAAGCAGAAAGAAAATCATCCCAAACGAAGCCTAAATGGCTATGACTCAGGTTTTATAACTAGCTTTAAATCTTCTCTCCAAAATTATTCTTTATGGCGTTGGATATGAGCACTTGTTTGAAACTTTGAGAATCATAGAAGTTTGCACTAACTAATAAATCTTTATCATCTCCAACTTGGGTAATTAAAAACCCCTCATTGCAAGTTACAAGTCTTAAGTTCAATGTTGTTTTTATGAATACAATAAGATCTTAAATAGTAGCGATGCAACATATTAACATCATCACTAACCTCCTGGCCTTGCGAGCCTATGCCAGCTTCTCTGCCATCTTGAGTTTTTTTTTTTTTGGACATTTAGGCCAATTTTGGCAAACTCACACACACCACGCATACACAAAGACTCGAACCCAAGACCTCTTAGTTGAAGCATAAGCTCTCAACCAATAGACCAAGGTGAGCTGCAATTGCCATAATTTTTTCACTTCTGTTAGATTGTGCAATCATTTCCATCAGTTCAGTTATTGTAAGATTATGCCAGATTAGTTGTGCATATTTGCATAAATTAAGCAATTGCATTTATAAAACATTAAAAATGTTATATTCTGAGAAAATAGTCAAATTACATGGCCTTCTATAAAATTATCTTCGAAATTGGTATGCCATAATTTATTTATAGGATTTTCCCAAAAAAAAAAAAGGCTGAATCAGGCCTGTACCATGCGAAATTATCATGTGCGATCATAAGACACTGTCCAGAGGCCAAGACGTGTCACATCATAAATTTAATATGTATAGTTCCTATGTATTGCTATGTATGTTACATATGAAGTGATTTAGGGCGCCTAGGTCCTATGAGAAATTATTCTGTGCGGAGGTCGGACAAAGTTCTAAGTCCGGAGGAGAACTAGGTGCAACCGCGTCAACGGTATTGAGCCATAATACCGAGCCATAATATAGCAAAAAAGTGACATGACACATAATAATTTATCCTACTCTCCTAACAGCAGGCAATAATTTCTCGCCAAGCACACATCATTTCTACAACTAAATACTCGAACTTCAGTACATCACTTGCCAACTTGTAAGCGCGGAGTAGATATGGATCTCTCAATTTTTTTGGGCCCCGACCTCTTTGTGACGGTGTTCGACGGCGGCCGTGGCGGCAAATAAACCTAGGAGGACAAGCACAATGACGATGCTCCATTTCATAAACTGCGTGATTCTCACATTCGGCCCGCACGCCGTTTTTTAGTCCGCCACTCCTCTGTAAGCTTTTCTCATCCTTTCATGGACTCATTTTTTATCGATCTGTTATCCATCTGCAAGCTCAATGTTCCTTTGTTTCATGACGGAAACCCCGGCCTCGCTTCTTTCCTACTAGGTTCGATTTTTGGGATCTCCTCTGTAGATTAGATTCAATATGTGAGCTTTTGAATTGGAGAACGGTAACTCGAATTTGAGATGCCATGAAATCCGTGCTAATAGGTTGAATTGCGTTTCTGTGAATAGTTAGCGGTAATAATGCATAATTTGAGCCTGTGAGGGAATTTTTTTTGTAGGATCAGTTCCAATTTGTTTGCCAACTGTTGGTAATTTCCTACTTTTCATTTAAGAAGAGGGAAAGAGTAATGAACATTTAGCAAGTGTGGTTTTGTGAAACCTAGTTAGCGAATTTGAATTGTGATGCTTTGAATTTATTTGATATACGTGTAGTTCAAATTAGGGATGCCCAAAATGCTAGTTGTTCGATTTTGTTAGGGTTCATGATTAGCTTGAGTTCAGCTAGCTTTTATAAGCTTGCATATTTAACGAGCCAAACATGTACAAGGCTCCCTTTTCAATTGTGTTTTGCTCTATAATAGCTTGAATTTGTTTATAAACATTAAAATATATGAATATATGCATGTATACTTATGTGTTTACATGTATATGTGTGTATATCTGGATATATTATGTATGTTGATAGTCATATATTTATATTTATATGTATATATTGTTAATACGCATGGTGACATATATATTTTATAATTTATATATGAATTGTAAGTAAATTTTATATTTGGGAGTGGTATGTGTTCAGCTCGATATTTTAAGAAGTGAAACACAAACAAAATGTTTTGGCTTCTTTTCTTAATAAGCTCGACCGAACAACACATGAGCTTGCTCAAGCTCGGCTTTTCACACCATTGCCATTAGTTCAAATATATTTGATTGAAATATAATAAAGTACATAATGTTGCAATTCTTGCTGTTTAAGGCTTGGAAATATGTGATAAGAAGAGCTTTGGCTGATAAAATTATGCCTTGATTGTATCCTGTTACTTGGAGGTCATTTGTTTTGTCATTTATTTAAACAAGCTTCTTTGTTAAATTCCAATGCAACCTTTGTTTGCAAAGAATATATGATGCTGTAGTTTTTATAGAGTTGGAAAACTTCATTGGCTTAAATCATGTATGTATGTTGGCTCATAATCATTATTAGGCTTGAAAATGACCAGATTTTAGAGGATTCTAATTTATTATTTATTTGTATCCTTCTTAAAAATCAATTGAATGTTGAAAAGTAAAATAAAAAAAGTTGTTTTCTTCTCAATTCTCGTATGTATACTATTCGGTGTGGATTCTTGAAGCATTTTACAAGTCTTAATGAACACTTACAGGGCAGAAATTTCCTTTTGCCAACGTGAAGCTTGGATCTCCCACTTGATTATTTATATCTTTCATCAATCATATATATCATTTGTCTATCACATTTATCTTCGAACATATTGGTCATCGATCTTATCATATTAGACACCAGTCTTATCAATCATATCAACATTAATCACATCCATCTCATATAACACATCAATTCATTCATTTTGCTTATTCTTACACCCATTTCATATCATGTATATTATAATAATAGGCATCATGTACACATCACATACAACGATCATAATATGTAGATATATCCAATATGCATATATTATGCCAAGATGCATATCATGCTAAATAAAGTGTAATCATATGCATGTCATGTATCTCATATCCAAATTTAATACATTAGTAGTTGATCATTTTGCACTCAATATTTTCTTGCTCATTTTATTTAAAATCCCATATAAGTCAAACCATTAAGTGAAATTTTAATACAAACTAGTCAAAACATTTAGAATAACAATATCTATCACATCTCAAAAATTACATGATGAAAACTCATTAAAATAAGGGATTTTCATTTTATTAATTTCAAGAGGGAGAAGTGTACTGAACTCAAAATCATTGAGGACATATTTATAGTCACTTACAAGGATCATAATAATTTTGGAAATAGAAGTGACGGACAAAAAAGCTTTGGAAGTCCCTTCTCTTTCTTCCTTCTCTCCTTCTGTTCTCCTTCTCCTTTTTTTCCTTCCCTAACAAGGCGGAAGATGGTGAGTTATATTTATATTAAATATATTAAAAATATTATTTAGTTCCCAATGACGCAGTGCCACAAACCACACCATTGTTGCACTTCATGTTGCTTATAATTACTATAGAATAGAGGTTTCAACGCTGCAACATTGCAATGCAGATTTTCATATTTTAAAAAAATTTCATTTTATGTAATTTTGGGTTGTTAACCTATTTTGTTGAATATATTATTATTGAAGTATGGTTCATGAATATTTTATTGAGGACATTGCTTATGTAGAAGATGAGGGGCACTTTTACTATGAGATTGCATCCGAGTCAAAATTTGAATATAACATGAAGCTTGAAATTATATTTGAGCTTGAACCTTTGAGAGAAATTGGACTTAAGCTTAAGTTATATTTTTGGACTTCACAGTTCTTCTTTGAATAATACTCTCCATTTTACTCTTTCCGTGGGAAGAAAGATTTCCCTGTGAATGCTAACTTAAGAATGTATCGGGCATTATATAATTTGTTATCGATTCCACGTAGGTCATTCAATCAGTCAATAGTGTTGTTACTTGCTGGGTTTGCTTTGTAAGATATGCTATTGACAGCATGATTTTTTTTAATTAATTGTGATTCTTCTTTTCTCAATGAAATTTCAGATTATGATGCATAAAGTCTGCCTTCTCTGCACTCATATGTAATGCATTATCATGCATTTTTGCAGCTATCTGAGGAAGGTGCTGGGATGGCAGCCTATAAAGGTGCTACGCTTTGAACTAATCTCATTCCTTGTGATGGCTTTTATCAGTTGGCAGCTCTTTTATACCTGCCGGAGAGCATGATATGATGTTAGCTTAGGTTTTGTTTGGGATAGCCTTTTTATTGCTTTTTGAAACAATTTTTTAGTTTAAAATTTTTAATTTTTGTACTACAAAGCAGCTTTAAGAAGCAGCAAAAAAGTCGTCCCAAACAAAACCTTAGGCTTCATTTAAGGCTTTGTTTGGGACGGCTTTATTTTTGCTTCTTAAAGCAGCTTTTTAATACAAAAATTAAATTTTTTTCTTAGTAAAAAATTAAATTTTTTATACTATAAAGCTACTTTAGGAAGCAATAAAAAAGCCGTCCCAAACGAAGCCTTAGTCTAAAAGAAAGCAAATTAGTTTGACGTGGAAATGCATTTTTTCTGTCCGTCATATTTGCAAGAAAATTTCAGTCATCTTTTCCAAATTGAATCAGTTATCTAACGGCATTCTTTACCTCTCTTTTAAAATTGAGGGGGGCCTTCCTATTATATCAGTATCAGGAAGAATTAAGAAACAAATGTGTCACCCTTTGTTTTGTTTTTACAAGAAAAAAAAAGTTCTGTTTCTGGGACCTATTCCTATTCCGTGAGTTCTCAATTCTCATCTGATTTTTTAAAAAGCACGATACTTGTAATAGATCTGCATTACATTGCGAACTTTGCTGCTACTTCTTCTGTTAGCAAATCTGCAGAAGGTAAAACTATTGCTAGGCAAATGGATCAATGATCACTTTTTATAACATGGTAAGTCGTTCAGTCAACCTGATTCCAGGAAAAAAAAAAGTCGATGAGGAGCACCAGAGACCAGTAATTGGATGTGTGCCCCCTTGGCCTTTGCCGAAGATGGCTGCTGACTGTATCAGTTCCCTTTCAATACACTTTCAGGGGTCTGAATTAGTTGTTTAATAATTGGGATGAATATCTTGCTTCTTGATATATATTATATTTTCTGCTATATACCTCTTCCAGCCTTATAACAGGAATTACTTCAGTTCCTTATGAATCACCAATGACAACTTACCATGTATCTGTTAAACATCATGTATTATCTCCACCTTTAGATTATTATCTTGTATAATGAGCAGTTAATATTGTATAGCTTAGGTCTATATACACATGTAAACAGTAATATCAGGATATAATAAGATAGCTTTTCATATCATCTTCTTCCTCTTGTTATGCTTCTTCTTGATACCGTCTTCATGGTATCAGAGCAAACCAGGTTATCTTGATGGTTCCTTCTTCTTCTTCTTCTTCAATGGCGGCGCAAGAAAATTCCTCTACCTCCTATGCTATTCCACCGTCCTCATCCTAGTCCACGGACATTTCTATTCCCGCACAACTCAAATTCTTGATGTCCAATGCTAAAAGTATTCTAAATGTTCAGCCTACTACAGATAATTACCATATTTGGATATCTCAAATCTTAAAACTCTTCTCTTCCAACAATTTTTTTGGATATATTGATGGTTCGATTCTGAAACTTCCAAAACAACTCATTCTTGATGATCATACCGTTACAATTAATCCCCAATATCATTCTTGGATGCTCATTGATCATAATTTGGCATCTGCCCTATTTTCTACCATTTCATCATTGCTCTTACCATATGTACTAAATATTGATTCAAGTATGGAGATTTGGTTCACTTTGGATAAACGCTTACAATCATCCAATCGCTCGCGCATCTTGCAACTCAAGAACGAACTTCTTCAGATACAGATATGCGTGATTGCACTATGGTGCAATATCTCTTAGAAATAAAACAACGTGATTGATGCCATTACTGCTGCCGGTTCACATATTGAACCTAAAGATTTTTGCAACTTAGATAAGTTAACAATTCACTATTAACTTGAGAGGGGATGTTAACCATCATGTATTATCTCCATCGTTAGATTATTATCTTGTAATATGAGCTGTTAATATTGTATAGCTTATTTCTATATATACCCATGTAAACAGTAATATCAGGATATAATAAGATAGCTTTTCATATCATCTTCTTCCTCCTGTTATGGGTCTTCTTGATACCGTCTTCAATATCAGCTTGCAACTAAAACATAAGATGAGCCTCTTGCCCAATGTGCTTTTAGTCTACCAAATATTCATTCCCCGTAGCAGATTATAAGATAGTCGAAAAAAAGGTCTTGGCATATATATATATATATATATATATATATATATATAGAAAAAAAAACTGCAATAGCATTCATTCTTCTACAGCATTCCAAAGAACTATTTTAGTATAGCATAACATCTGAATCAGCAGCAAATCATACAATTGTTTAGGAAAAAAGAAAACAAATAAGAATAGTAATTTTCGCAAGGACTCAACCGAGGATTATTTTTTTTTTTTTTTTTGGGACATTTAGGCCATTTAAGGCAAACTCACACACACAACGCATACACAAGGACTCGAACCTTGAACCTCTTAGTTGGAAGTCAAAGCTCTCAACCAATAGGCCAAGGGGAGTTGTGTGAGGATTATTTTTGCAAGAACAGTTATTTCGGCCGAGGAATATTTGTGTGACAAAGAAAGCTTTCTTGCAGGATTGCAGCTGAAGAAGCGTAGCAGGTGGATGAAAATGGCCGGCTGAGAAGAGGACCACAAATCGAAGAGGCTAGGGTTGCAGATGAGAGCGATCCAATGAGGTCGTCACTATAAATAACAACTTTCGCAAGTACTTCACGATGCGAGAATCGAAGACAGGGAAGGGAGAAGAACAACAGATAAAGGAAAGAGGAAACGTTGTATTCCATGTGTAAAAGAGTGAGATACATGATGTATAAATAGATGATAGAAAAGTAAATAGACTAAATTACAAAAGATCCTAGCAAGTGACGTGTCAAACGTTCTAAGAGGCCCCCACAAATTGATCATTCAAGAGTTGAATGGTTAATTTGCTGTACTTGAGTTCACAAGTAACCCTAATTAAGGTAATACTTAAGTTCGCAAGCAATCCTAACCCAAATCGGAGATCCAACAGCGACAAAGTTGCTGTCCAGAACAAAAAAACAGCAGAAATCTGTTGTTGACAGCAGAAAAACAGCACTATTCTGAGAGAAAATCAAGAAAAAGACTTGTGTTCCAATAAACGATGAATAAAACAGTAAAGATACAATTGATCCTCAATTCGAGAAGAGGATCGATCTCTCCCAAATCTCTAGACACTGCTAGAGCCCAAAGAAAACCTAAATCTAAGAGATCTCAAATTTCTGCCAAATTCAAGATACTCAAATCCTAGAAAAATCAACTATTTAATGCATACAAATCAAAAGGAATTCCCTAAACAGTTCCTACAATCAATTTCCCTCCTAAACTTCCTCAAAATCCCTTCCTAAAATAGTCCCGCAAGCCGCGCGGCCTCCGCCCAAGCGGAAACGTTCGCTGTTTCGTGTCTGGGCCGATCTCGCGTGGACCGACTGGACCGGTCTAACAATACTCCCCTCCCAAAAATCTACATTGTCCTCAAGGTGGAGATATGCTCGTGTTCCGGTGGAGGTGACCATCCTTGAGGTGACTGAAAATCCTTACTGTATTGCTGAACCAAGGGTTGCACGAAAGGAGGAACATCCCCTCCCTCTTCCAATCTGATTGCATCCAGCCTGTGTAGTCCCACCAGATAATCTTCCCCCACCTCTTGTACATCCCTAACCATGGTCTTAAGTGATGTGATGGCTTTGAATAGCCCTGCATCTCCCCTTATGACCACCCTTTTCCATCCACCATTAATTCCATCGTGAGTGCTCCCCAATTGTCCTTGGTTTCCCCAATGTTTGCAACCACTTCATCCCCAGGATGACATCAGTGCTTCTTAACCCTAGTGGGAGAAAGTCCTCTTTTACTTGAATCCCCTGGATGGTCAACACCACTCCTTTACAGATTCCTTGGCCTTTATCCACCTTCCATGTACTCATCATCACCCCATAACAACCGGTGTCCACCAATTTCACTCCCAGTTGGTTGACGACCTGAGTGGAAATGAAATTGTGGGTAGCCCCACTATCAATTAGCACCACCACCTCACGGTCAGCTATCTCTCCTTTCACTTTTATAGTGTGACTCGGAGTGAATTCTACTACAGAGTTCAGAGAGATTTCTGCACATCCAGGTGCAACTTTTCCTCCTCTTCAGATTTGCTCCCACCTCCCTCCTCGTCTTCATTGTCTTCATAGACAAGGAAAACCTGAAGAGTTCGGTCCTTGCACCTATGCCCCGGCATGTACTTCTCATCACATCTGAAGCACAACCCCTTTGTCCTCTTCTCCTGCATCTCCTTCTCTGTCAGCCTCTTGAAATTTTCCCCACTCCCTCCTCCTAGCTTCTCCCGGGTGGTCTCATTACTGTTGCCTAATGCAGGCCCCTTGGGTGCTAGTGTGATGCCCCAAGATCTAACTTGGAAAGAATGTCAATCAAATTCACAACAATTTACCAGAGTTATCTATAAACCTTCAGTAAGCAATCTATTACACATCTATAAAATTTAAACATCAATATACAAGTCGATTCACATCTCAAAACATCATATACAATACTCAGGAACTAAACTATCAATACAAGTAGAGAAATCTATCCTGTCCTGAGTACAAAAGAATCATCTATCGATCAAAAGACAAAAACCTGAAGATCTGGATCAATTCCTATCTCCTGCTCCTGAGCCCTGACCTGAAAATATCAACCACATATAATGAGCTTTACAAAGCCCAGCAGGTCACCTAATACCTATAACTGAAATCAAAGCACGGCTATGCTATCAATATGCATGTCAGTCAATCACAGTCAATCAATCTATATCAGTCAATGGTCAATGAGTCTATGCAGTGGAAATCAAATCAGTAATCGATGCAATCCGAAAATCGATAGTCAATAAAACCAGTCAATGCAGCGGCAGGCAAATCAATCATTTCAATTTAATCAATAAATCAATATCCGTCAATCAAATCAATACGATCTATTTAATGAAATCAATCGAGGAAAGCAATACGATAAATTTCAATCCATTCCGACAAGAAATCTATACAACAGTCAATACGGTCAGAACAGTAGCAACAGCGAGTCTATAAAATCTATAGGCAGCAATATCAATGAATCGGTAGGCAGTAGTACGATGTCCATGTTCATGCTATCAATACAGTATCTATATCTATCAATGTCTATAACAATGCTCATTAGTATCAATGTTCAGTAGTCAATCGATGAAATCAGTGAAATCGTACGATACAGTAAACCCGATCAAATCCGTAAAATCCGTAAATCAATACATTAAACATGCAATCAATACGATAATACTGAACAATGTATAATCAATGGTCATGTTGCTGTTGTAGAATTCATATTGCTGTTGTAGATATCAATACATTGGTTCTATGAAAAGAGTCGTCACTCTATTGCCCGTCGGCCGCCCGTCGGCATATAATCTCCTTATGACTCCCATCGTTATATCCATGATCCATGATCTATGATTTAAAGGAAAGCCCGTCGGCCCACCATCCTGTACAGGTATCATCTCCAACCAATGTTCAACCAGGTTATACGTGTTTCAGTATCAATAAGCAATCAATAATCAATATTAGAGCAATCATATCAATAATCATAGGCATATCGATTCAATCTATCAATTTCAGTCAAATCAGGAATCATACAAAAATCGGGCAGAGTAACAGTAGTCTATCGAATTTACACAAAAATCCTGCAAAAAGACAAATTCTGAATTTCTCCAAATTACAACAGAATAACCACGGCATCAATACAAGACTATTATTCTATAGAAACCAAGTCAGAAAACATCCTGATAATTTTCTATTCGATAAAAACCGCGTAGAACCAATTCCGACCGGAAGAAAATTCGTAGAATACAGTCAAATCGTGTAGAATAATCATATCTATAACACTCTAAAAGTTGTGCGGTGAAAGTCGTGTCAATCTCAAATCGGGTCAATTATTCGACTACAAAAATATAAATCCGGACATATCTCGATAAAAATACAACATCTTTGAAAACAGAAACAGGATTCGGAGTCCTTACCGCGAGATAAACAAATCTTCTAACTGCGTCGTCGGACGAAAAGCGCTCCACGGGCTCCAAAACCAAGCTTCCTCTTCTCTTTCCTTCTCTTTCTCTCTCTTGCCTTTTCTCTCTCTCCAAAATGAATCCAAAATATCTCAAATCCGATATTTATCAACACTGATCGTCCTGGACGATCCAAATTTCGTCCTGGTACGATGGGTTCTCTGGACAAATTTCGTACAGACGAAATCCAAATTCGTCCCGGGCGACTTGCTCTCTGGATAGATTTCGTACAGACGGATCGTCCCGACTGCTCCAGGTTCGTACAGACGAAAATGGCAGATTTCTTCACAAATTTCTTCAGTTCGTCCAGTACTAAACCCAGTTCGTACAGACGAACTGCACTAAAAAAAAAATCAGCTTTTTTTTTGAAGGGTTTTACAGCTAGAAGAGTGGTTGTCGTCCTGTAAGAGCCTCCTGAGCAGTTTCCTCGAGCCCCTCTTTCTGCTTTCTTTTGATCTTCTACCAACTGCGCGAGCTCCATAGCCTTTCCCAGGTTCCTCGGCTCCAATACCTTGACTGCTGTTCGGATCTCTGGTTTCAGCCCCTTCATGAAGTTCCCTTATAAGGCTGACTCTGAAATGTGATCCAATCTGCTAGCCAAGTACTTAAACCGATCCCGATAATCTGTCACATTCCCTTCTTGAGTCAAGGCAAAAAATTGCTCATAGAAGTCTCCTCCCCCGTCGGTTTAGAAACGCTCTAATAAGCAATCCTTGAACTCTCTCCAGTTCCGTATGGGCTCCCTCCTATCACGCCATTGATACCATGCTAGAGCTTTCCCTTCCAGACACAGACCCGCCACTATCAATTTTTCATCCTCTGTCAACTCGTTGACAGCGAAGTTGTAATATCAAGATCTGCTCCAGTATCGTCCAGGACGATCTGGGATCGTCCTGGGACGATCAGTGGAAATCAGTTCCAGATTTAGCCCAGTTTTGCTCCAGGTGATTTTCTGCATGCATCGTCCAGGCCGATTGGAGACATCGGCCAGGCCGATCGGCACTGTAGAAAATATCGTCCCTGCAATAGCCCTGAAGGGAGACCAGGCCGATCCTTTTGGTCAGATCGTCCCGGGACGATGCTGCGATCGGCCAGGCCGATCTGTGTATTATAAGGCTGATTTCAGTCGTTTTGAAGAGAGAGAAAAATCAGAAATTAAAAAATAAATATCTGAGGAGAGAGAAAGTCGTGGGATTTTGGAGAAAAGTGGATTTTCGGACGACGCGGAGCCGTTTTCGATCGAAGTGACTGTTGAGGAAATTGCTGTGCTCGAGGTAAGGCACATTCTACCTTTCTCAATTTTCAGTTCCGTCGTGTTTGGCGGTATATTCTGTCCGGATTTTGTTTCCGTTAGCGAATTTCGTCCGTATCTTTTGATCGGTTCAGTTTTTACCGCGTAACTTTCTGTATATTGTTGACGTGCCGAGTGTGCACATTTTGGTTATTTTCTGAAGATTTTCGTCCGGGTATTTTTGATTCGACTGTGTTTTTAGCCGACCGGATTTTTCTGTGAAATTGGAATTTATCTGTGCAGTAGAATAAAGGTTCTGAAATGTTGATATCTGTATTCTGTGCGAATTCGGTAAATTTTCTTTGCAGGAATTTTTGTGTAAATTCCGTATACTGCCGTTGTGCTGCCCGATTTTTGGGTAATTTCTGAATTGTCCGGATTTCTTCTGAATTGAAATGCTATGTGTATAAGCTATAAAAAGGGAGCTATAAGGGGTCTGGATCCTATGAGATTCAGTTAGTGAAACGGGAAATCTGAAATGAGCTCAATCTGAAATCTGATATCTGTTCTGTTCCGGATCCGATGAATTCTGTTTTGGTGCTATAAGCACATCTGTTTTGGTGCCGTGAGCACAAAGGGAGACATAAGGGGCCTGAATCCCATGAGATTCAGTCAGTGTCTGGGAAGGGAGGCATAAGGGGCCGGAATCCGTAGAGATTCCGTCAGTGTCAGGGCATTTAGCTATATGTATCTGTATTACTTTCTGTATCTGTTCTGTTCTGTACGAAATTGTGATTATGACATGATATGATCCGTACGATTCTGATTTCTGTTTCTGACTCTGTTGATTTGTTCTGTTCTGATACGATCTGTACGACTCTGATGCGATCTGATATCTGTCCGTAAGTTTTGATTTCCGATTCTGTTCCGACTTCTGATCTGATTTCTGTCTGATAAGTTTGGTTTTGTTTTCTGAGGATTTAGATTGGTGGTTTGTTGCTTTGCTGAGCTGTTGAGCTCACCCTTGCTTTCTGGTGGTTTTCAGGTTCTGGGAAGGGCAAGGAGGTCCAGGATTAGATTTCGGAGTCTGATCAGATTAGGTACTTTTGTACTTTTGATTTTTGTACAGTCATGGCTTTCCTGTTCTGTCTTCCTTTCTGTTGAAAGCCATGTACTGTTCTGTAGATGATTATTTTGAGGAAATGAAAAGATAGATGTTTTGTTCCGCTGCATTTGATGTTTTTAGTAGCTCTGTTGTTCTGTGTGTTTCTGTTGAGTTAAGAATTTGGAAGATCAGTTCAGTAACCTAATCCAAAGCCAGATCCTGGTTAGCTATTCTCCGTCGCGATCCGGCGCGGGCGGGATCCGTCTCGTCTCGGGTCGGGTCGTGACAAGTTTTTTTTGGTATCAGAGCACTGGTTTTGGAAACAGGTTGGATTGTAAAACAGAGCTCTAGGAAGTGATCAGTGAGTCTGTCTGGGAGGTAGTTTTGAGTCGTTTGGCTTTTTATTGTGTTATTTTGTGTTGTTTTGTGATAGTTTTCCGGATTTTCTGGATTTTTCTGTATGGATCAGCCAGACCCAGACATGACAGACGGTCAGAGTGACGATCAGGCAGCACCAGTGGGGAGTACAGCCCCAGTGGTCGGTGCTGATACGCTTTCTCAGTTTGCTTCACTTGTTGCTCAAATGATGAGCGAGACTCAGAGCAGAGCTTCGACTGTTAGATCTGAGGACATTGATCGACACCTGCAGTTATTTCTGAGGTTGAAGCCTCCGAGGTTTGAGGGCGCTGTTGAGCCCAGAGCAGCCGAGGAGTGGCTGAGGAGATTGGAGAAGACTTTTGACGGGATGCAGTGTCCTGCAGACAGGAAAGTTCCGTTAGCTGTTTTTCTGTTGGACGGAGAGGCTGAGCACTGGTGGGATGGCCAGCAAGCAGCCAGATTTCAGGGCAGACTGAACTCTTTGATTACTTGGGAGGAGTTCACCGAAGTATTTCGAGACTGGTTTGTTCCCCCTTCTGCACGACAGCAGATGCAGGAGAGTTTTCTGAGGCTTGTTCAGGGGAGCAAGACGGTGATGCAGTACGAGGCTGAGTTTACTGCATTAGCCAGGTACGCTCCGCAGCTGGTTAGCACGTCTGCTGAGAGGTGCTACAGATTTCTGAGAGGCTTACGAGACACTTTGAGGCAGCCCCTGATACCGTTCCGGATCACCGATTTCTCTGAGCTTGTGGAGCGAGCTCGTCTGATTGAGAATGACATGACGGCTACTCAGCAGCGGTGGACTGCGAGTAGGAAGAGGTTTGGAGGAGAGACATCTGGCAGTGGTTCCTCTGGGAAGAGGAGATTTGTTCCTGGATCTGGATCTGGAGATTCCAGGAAGAGCGGAGGATCGTCTGGTACTGCTACCAGTACGACTAGTTCTGGATCTGTCAGTACGGCACCTGTGTGCCAGAGTTGTGGACGGCGACACCATGGCCAGTGCTACAGGATAGCTGGTCTTTGTTTCAGATGTGGTCAGCCGGGACATAGGATTGCAGAATGTCCACAGATGGGATATGAGCAGCGATCTGAGGGCTTTGTCAGACCTGTTGGTTCAGCAGCAGGAAGACCGAGGACTGTTCCTCCACGCCCTGAGGGATTTGCTGGTAGAGGTGGTGGTTCTAGTTCTGCACCGCGGAGACCACCTACGATTCAGAGGGAGCAGAGTAGTTCTGTTGCTTCAGCTCCTGTTCCAGTTCAGCCACGAGTTTACAGTCTGAGTCAGCAGGAGGCTCGTGATGCTCCGGATGTTGTGACAGGTACGGTTTATATTTCTGATCAGCCCTGTCGTGTTTTGTTTGACTCTGGAGCGAGTCATTCTTTTCTGTCCGAGCATTGTTTTGAGATTTTACATTTGGATTCGATGGTTTTACCGGTTTCTTTATCTGTGATTTTACCGGCTGGGAATCCATTGGTTGCTCGACAGTTTTGTTTGTGTGAGATCGAGATTTCTGGCAAGAAGTGGAAGTCTAGTTTGATTCGATTGCCGATTTCTTCGTATGATGTGATTCTGGGCATGGATTGGCTGAGTCAGTATGAGGCCCAGATAGACTGTCTGAAGAAGCAAGTGAGTTTGCTTATGGCTGGAGAGAGAGTTGTATTTCAGGGATTACGAGGTGTTCTCTCCAGTCTGATTTCTGCGTTGGAGGTGAGCAGGATGTGGAAGAAAGGATGCCCAGTATTTTTGGCTTCGGTGCGGGATCTGAACCTAGAGGTTGGTTCTGTTTCTGAGATCCCTGTGGTACGGGAGTTTGCTGATGTTTTTCCTGAAGAGTTGGTTGGTTTACCTCCGGATAGAGATGTGGAGTTCTCTATCGATGTTTTTCCGGGTACCGCTCCGATATCGAAAGCTCCGTACAGGATGGCACCGAAAGAACTTTCTGAGTTGAAAGTTCAGCTTCAGGAGTTGGTTGACAGAGGGTTTGTACGTCCTAGTGTTTCGCCCTGGGGAGCACCTGTATTATTTGTGAAGAAGAAGGACGGTACACTCCGTATGTGTATTGATTACAGAGATTTGAACAAGGTCACGATCAAGAATAAGTATCCTTTGCCTCGGATAGACGACTTGTTTGATCAACTTTCCGGATCTTCGGTATTTTCGAAGATTGATTTGAGATCCGGATACTATCAGGTGAAGGTGAAGGAAACTGATGTGGTGAAGACTGCTTTCAGTACTCGGTACGGGCACTACGAGTTTTTGGTTATGCCTTTTGGGGTAACCAATGCGCCTGCGATTTTCATGGATCTGATGAACCGAGTATTCAGGGAGTATTTGGATCAGTTTGTGATCGTCTTCATTGACGATATTCTGGTATATTCTGCATCTGAGGATGAGCATGCCAGACATTTGAGGATTGTGTTGGAGACTTTGAGGAGGCATCAGCTGTATGCCAAGTTCTCTAAGTGTGAATTCTGGCTGAAGAGCATTTCTTTTCTGGGGCATGTGGTTAGCGGAGAAGGCATTTCTGTAGATCCCCAGAAGATTCAGGCTGTTGCTGATTGGCCAAGGCCGACTACGGTATTTGAGGTACGTAGTTTCTTGGGCATGGCCGGGTATTATAGGAAGTTTGTGAAAGGATTTTCACAGATTTCGACTCCTCTGACGAGACTGACTCAGAAGTCAGTACCTTTTGTTTGGACACCGGAGTGTGAAGCTAGTTTTCAGAGATTGAAGGAGTGTTTGACTTCAGCTCCAGTGTTGGCACTTCCGTCAGGTACGGAGGGTTTTCAGGTGTTCAGTGATGCTTCACTGAAAGGATTGGGTTGTGTTCTGATGCAGCATGGTCAGGTAATTGCTTATGCTTCGAGACAGTTGAAATCACATGAGAAGAATTACCCGACGCATGATCTGGAGTTAGCTGCAGTTGTTTTTGCTTTGAAGATTTGGCGTCATTACCTGTATGGCGTCAGATGTGAGATCTTTACTGATCATAAGAGCCTGAAGTACATTTTTACTCAGAAGGATCTGAATCTGAGACAGAGGAGGTGGCTCGAGTTGATCAAGGACTACGATTTGACTATTCAGTATCAGCCTGGGAAGGCGAATGTGGTAGCGGACGCTCTGAGCAGGAAGTCTTCTGGATTCTCAGGTATTCAGCTTACCTGTGATGACTTTCTGATTCGTGATTTGGAGAGATTGCAGTTGGAGGTGGTTTCCTCCAGTGATTTGGAGTTGGCTCAGATGAGTATTCAGTCTTCTTTGGAAGCACGGATTCAGGAAGCCCAGAAGTCAGATTCTGATTATTCGAAGTTGATAGCTCAGATTGGATCTGGTAAGACTCCTGAACTTCGAATTTCTGATTCTGGTGTTATTTTCTGTAAGAACAGGTTGTGGGTACCTGTGTCTGGAGATTTGAGGCAGGAGATTCTGTACGAATCTCATCATTCTGGCTACACTGTTCATCCAGGCAGTGGTAAGATGTACGCTGACATGAAGCTTTTGTTTTGGTGGCCTGGGATGAAGAAGGATGTGGCAGAGTTTGTGTCGAGATGCGAAGCCTGTCAGTTGGTGAAGGCAGAGCATCAGCGACCAGGTGGACTGTTGCAGTCGTTGCCTATCCCTGAGTGGAAATGGGAGGAGGTAACGATGGACTTTGCGATGGGTTTTCCTCGATCTAGACAAGGACATGATGCCATTTGGGTGGTTGTAGATCGATTGACCAAGTCAGCCCATTTTCTTCCGATCAGACAGACGGATTCAGTTGATCGCTTGGCACAGATTTATGTGAAGGAGATAGTCAGATTGCACGGTGTGCCTCGTGTGATCGTATCTGATCGAGATGGACGCTTTACTTCCAGACTTTGGAAAGGCATTCAGCAAGGCTTGGGTACGAAACTGCATTTCAGTACAGCCTTTCATCCTCAGACCGACGGACAGTCTGAGAGGACGATTCAGGTACTGGAAGATCTGTTGAGACTTTGTGTTCTGGACTTTAGCGGAAGCTGGGAAGATCATATTCCGCTGATTGAGTTTGCCTATAACAACAGTTTTCAGTCCAGTATCGGTATGGCACCGTACGAGGCTTTGTATGGCAGGAAGTGTCGTACTCCTTTGACTCCGACCTCCTTCGGAGATAGACAGGCTTTGGGGGCTACTTTTGCTGATGAAACTGCTCAGAAGATCATTTTGATAAGAGAAAGATTGAAAGCCGCTCAAGATCGTCAGCAGAAGTATTACAATCAGAAGCACAGATTTGTCGAATTTCAGGTCGGTGACTTTGTGTACGTCAAAGTCAGCCCGATGAAAGGTGTGAGCAGATTTGGTCAGGTAAGCAAGCTTAGTCCAAGGTATGTTGGACCTTTTGAAGTTTTGGAAAGAATTGGAAAAGCTGCTTACAAGTTATTACTTTCTGAATCTATGCCTGATGTGCATAATGTGTTTCATGTATCCACTCTGAGGAAGTGGGTTTCGGACTCTGGGAAGAAGTTGTCAGCTGATGAGGTGGAGATTCAGGAGAATCTGGCGTACAAGGAAGAGCCAGAGCTTATTTTGGCGTACGACGTCCGAAAGTTAAGAAATAAAGAGATTCCGATGGTTAAAGTCCAGTGGAAGCACCGGACTGCACGGGAAGCAACTTGGGAGAAGGAGTCTGATATGAGACGGTCGTACCCGTACTTGTTTTGACTGCGTTTGGACTGGATAATGTCGAGGACGACATTTTTCTGAGTTGGGGAGATTGTAATATCAAGATCTGCTCCAGTATCGTCCAGGACGATCTGGGATCGTCCTGGGACGATCAGTGGAAATCAGTTCCAGATTTAGCCCAGTTTTGCTCCAGGTGATTTTCTGCATGCATCGTCCAGGCCGATTGGAGACATCGGCCAGGCCGATCGGCACTGTAGAAAATATCGTCCCTGCAATAGCCCTGAAGGGAGACCAGGCCGATCCTTTTGGTCAGATCGTCCCGGGACGATGCTGCGATCGGCCAGGCCGATCTGTGTATTATAAGGCTGATTTCAGTCGTTTTGAAGAGAGAGAAAAATCAGAAATTAAAAAATAAATATCTGAGGAGAGAGAAAGTCGTGGGATTTTGGAGAAAAGTGGATTTTCGGACGACGCGGAGCCGTTTTCGATCGAAGTGACTGTTGAGGAAATTGCTGTGCTCGAGGTAAGGCACATTCTACCTTTCTCAATTTTCAGTTCCGTCGTGTTTGGCGGTATATTCTGTCCGGATTTTGTTTCCGTTAGCGAATTTCGTCCGTATCTTTTGATCGGTTCAGTTTTTACCGCGTAACTTTCTGTATATTGTTGACGTGCCGAGTGTGCACATTTTGGTTATTTTCTGAAGATTTTCGTCCGGGTATTTTTGATTCGACTGTGTTTTTAGCCGACCGGATTTTTCTGTGAAATTGGAATTTATCTGTGCAGTAGAATAAAGGTTCTGAAATGTTGATATCTGTATTCTGTGCGAATTCGGTAAATTTTCTTTGCAGGAATTTTTGTGTAAATTCCGTATACTGCCGTTGTGCTGCCCGATTTTTGGGTAATTTCTGAATTGTCCGGATTTCTTCTGAATTGAAATGCTATGTGTATAAGCTATAAAAAGGGAGCTATAAGGGGTCTGGATCCTATGAGATTCAGTTAGTGAAACGGGAAATCTGAAATGAGCTCAATCTGAAATCTGATATCTGTTCTGTTCCGGATCCGATGAATTCTGTTTTGGTGCTATAAGCACATCTGTTTTGGTGCCGTGAGCACAAAGGGAGACATAAGGGGCCTGAATCCCATGAGATTCAGTCAGTGTCTGGGAAGGGAGGCATAAGGGGCCGGAATCCGTAGAGATTCCGTCAGTGTCAGGGCATTTAGCTATATGTATCTGTATTACTTTCTGTATCTGTTCTGTTCTGTACGAAATTGTGATTATGACATGATATGATCCGTACGATTCTGATTTCTGTTTCTGACTCTGTTGATTTGTTCTGTTCTGATACGATCTGTACGACTCTGATGCGATCTGATATCTGTCCGTAAGTTTTGATTTCCGATTCTGTTCCGACTTCTGATCTGATTTCTGTCTGATAAGTTTGGTTTTGTTTTCTGAGGATTTAGATTGGTGGTTTGTTGCTTTGCTGAGCTGTTGAGCTCACCCTTGCTTTCTGGTGGTTTTCAGGTTCTGGGAAGGGCAAGGAGGTCCAGGATTAGATTTCGGAGTCTGATCAGATTAGGTACTTTTGTACTTTTGATTTTTGTACAGTCATGGCTTTCCTGTTCTGTCTTCCTTTCTGTTGAAAGCCATGTACTGTTCTGTAGATGATTATTTTGAGGAAATGAAAAGATAGATGTTTTGTTCCGCTGCATTTGATGTTTTTAGTAGCTCTGTTGTTCTGTGTGTTTCTGTTGAGTTAAGAATTTGGAAGATCAGTTCAGTAACCTAATCCAAAGCCAGATCCTGGTTAGCTATTCTCCGTCGCGATCCGGCGCGGGCGGGATCCGTCTCGTCTCGGGTCGGGTCGTGACAGAAGTAATGCTCCACTTTGTAGATCTAGCCATGACCGTCTTCGCCCTCAAAGACGGGCATTTTCAGCTTCCTCACACGTGGGTCTCCTCCGTTTCCCCGGTACCCTCCATAACCTCCCACTCCTCGAAGGGGAAGAGTCCCCCAAGTGTCCCGATCATCCCTCCGACGATTATATTCGAATCCCTCTTCATACTCACCTCTTCTTTCTTCGAAATCATTACCTCGACGCTGAATTCCTTCAAATTCAACACCTCGACGATGATGTTCCTCCATTCTTCCTTCAAAAACAGCCCCTCGACGCTGAATCCTTTTGAATTCAGCACCTTGGCGATGAATTTCTTCCCTTCCCCCTTCAAATTCAGCACCTCGACGTTGGATTTTTTCAAATTCAGAACTTCGGCGATTGAATTCCTCCCTCCTTCCGACCAAATCAGCCTCCCGTTGATCATATCCCCTGCTCATCTCCTCTCTAGAAAGCGGTTCTAGAGGGGGCATGTCATTTTCCTCCTCCAGGATCTCCACCTCCGAATTTTTCCTCCCCCTCAAAGGGTTCAGATTTCTTCCCATGCCATGGCCGTCGGTAGTCTCCCTTACTTCTGATGTCATCGGATTGGTCTTCATTTCAAGTAGTTTCTTCATCATTTCCTCCATCACGGTGAACTTCCCCTCCAACCTTTCATTGTTGGAGGTGATTTGATTTTGAAAGTTGCAGAATCTTTCCTCCAAATCTGCTTTCAATTGGCCGACTTCGCCTTCCAAGACGTCAACCTTCTTTCCGACCATCTTTCTTCTCAACGGATCTAAAAAATATCACTTCCGGAAGCCAAAAGCTTGCTGAAAAATCAGGATTTCAGCCACCTAAGCTCCCAAAAACGACGCTCTGATACCAATTTGATAGGAAATACTTGAGTTCGCAAGTAACCCTAATTAAGGTAATACTTGAGTTCGCAAGCAATCCTAACTCAAATCGGAGATCCAACAGCGACAAAATTGCTGTCCAGAACAGAAAAACAGCAATATTCTGAGAGAAAACCAAGAAAAAGACTTGTGTTCCAATAAACGATGAATAAAACAGTAAAGATACAATTGATCCTCAATTTGAGAGGAGGATCGATCTCTCCCAAATCTCTAGACGCCGCTAGAGCCCAAAGAAAACCTAAGTCTAAGAGATCTCAAATTTCTGTCAAATTCAAGATACCCAAACCCTAGAAAAATCAACTATTTAATGCATACAAATCAAAAGGAATACCCTAAACAGTCCCTACAATCAATTTCCCTCCTAAACTTCCTCAAAATCCCTTCCTAAAACAGTCACGCAAGCCCGCGGCTCGCGCGGCCTCTGCCCAGGCGGAAACGTCCGCCATTTCGTGTCTGGGCCGGTCCCGTGTGAACCGGCTGGACTGGTCCACTGGACCGGTCTAACAGTAGGTCTTCGAATCGAGCGTTGGCCAAGGGCTTGATAAGAATGTCTGCAATTTGATCTGCGGAGCTGATGTGCTCTATGGTAAGAGAACCAGAGTTAATATGCTGACGGATGAAGCGGTAGTCAATTTCGATATGACGGGCGCCACATGAGAGAGCTTGTGCGAGCGTAAATCCTGTTAAATCCATTGCATGATGGGATTTAGTAAGTCCCAAATTTACGACTTAAATCTGTAAATCTCGGATTTATGATTTACGTAGGCGTCGGATTTAGATGACTTCCAAAAACAATTTGGCTGGATTTACCTTAAATCACTCTTAAATACCAGCGCAAATCCAATACCAAACAGCCTCTAAAAAAAACAGAATATTATACAAAAGTGTGATTTAGCTAGCTTCTTTACGGGAATCATCAGTTGAGAAAAAATGATAAGAACGCAGCAGATCAGAAAAATATTTCTCAGTTGCACAGATTTGCATGACTGTCACGGTTACGGACCCAAACGAATAATATGTATCATTTCTCAAAGTTATTTCATGTGTATGTGAATCGAAGGGCTTATGTAGAGATAAAAGAGTTCTCTTGCTTATCCAAATCAAATCAAGATACAGAAAAATGAATATTCATCATCTGACACAGCTGTGAAGAACAAAAATTTAAACACAATGCAAACGACTGCTTGCTATATATTTCTTATTCTGATTCTTCAACTATTGCCTCCACTCGCAGAAGAATAAAGCCAAATGCCACACCAACGAGCACCAGGCCATTCATGATCGCTGCAATCTTGAATATTTCAGCTGCAGCGTTGCAGGTTGAGGAGAATGCTCCCCCTCTGCTCTTCTCCCCCTTCTTGCTCGGCGACCTAATTGAGCTCATAACCATGGCGAATGACTTGTCGGCGCATCGCGAGACACCGAGAGAGGTAACTGTGTTCTGCACTTTAAGACCTCCATAGGAGTTCAATCCTTCTATGTAAGTTACACTGGCCTTCCTCTTCATGGTGGCGTTAAGTGCGGAGGTGGAGACAGCAGCTGCCGGAAAAGTTACAGGAGATATGGCTGCCATTTCTGTGAGGAAGCAGCGGCTGAAGCTGAAGATAAGGATGTAATAGCGTGAGATGAGGAAATTATGATAGATTAGAGACGATGGAGAGGAGGGAAGTTGAGTTACCTGTTTCTGTTTCTGCTGCTTGATTTTGAATCTGGGAGTCGAGAGAAGCGGAGAGTAGTGTTTTGTATAGGAAAGGAAAGGAAAGGAGAGGGATTGGATAAGATCAGCTTTGGGATGAATGGCTGTGGAGGAGATTACACATCCGTTTGGGACAGTATTTGTGGCTTTTATTGCTTGTTAGGAAAAAATAGAAAATTGGTTCGAAGGTCCTTCGAATTGGGAGGAAAATAATGAGCGAGAGTTGACAAGGCAACTCTGTGAAACATAAGAGACCATGGTTGGAGAAATTATTATGTGCGGACGTCGAATCTTATCTTTAGATCAATTAGAATGAGTCATGTTGGTACCGTAGTTCGGTGCTGCTCGGTGTCGCGCTCGCTATTGCTGACATTTAGGGGTGTCAATATTTGACCCGACTGAAAAACCTGACCTGTACCCGAACCGGGTCGGGTTTGGGTTAGGGATTTCGACCCGTTTGTAAAACCAGTTCGGGTTCGGGTTGACCTGAAAATTCGAAATCAACCCGGTTTGACATGTTTTTAATTCATTTAGGAGAGTTTTAAATGATTGTTATGAAATAAATAAATGTTATTTTCAAAAAATAATAAATCATATTTTCCAAATTTAATTAAGCTTGGTTTAGTTTAATTTGATTGAAGTAAATATTACTTAATTTGATTTAGGTCTAGATAAATTGAATAAAAAAATAGTAAAACATATCCGAAACATGTCAAGTTCGGGTTGACTCAGACCCGAAGCGGGTCAAGTTTAGGTCTGAAAAACTGTCTCATTTGCAAAAACGGGTCGGGTTCATATCGGGTCGAATAGTGTCGGGTCAGTTCCAGGCTGAACCCGAACCCGACCGGTGATTCGATTTTGATAGCCCTGTTGACATTGTTCATTCTTATTAATCTCCGAATGTAAAGCTGCGTTCGGCGTCCACACATAATAATTTCTCTCATGGTTGAGGGCTGATTTCATTATAGGAAAAAATATTACGTTCCGAGTGACAATGCCGTCTATAAACTTCAATCAGGCGAAAACATCTGATTTTTTTTTCTTTTATACATAAGGTGTATTTAAGAGAGAAAATTAAAGTATATTTGTATGATTGGAGTCTCGATGAAAAATTATGTTAAGACTTTGCACATAATAATCTCTCTAGCGGATCATAAGAGGCCATTGTTTTTTTATTTTTTATTTTTTGTGAGTATAAACAAATTTTGACTCCTCAAATCATATAATTGGAGAAATAAACATTGACAAATTAAGCTTGCTTATTTGGCACTTTGCCCTGTGGGCGGGGTTTGAAACAAAGCCCTACATAGAGTCCTAGTTTGGTACCTATTGGGTACTCATGCTTTACTCCGATGGGCTTCGCCCAACCACACCCACCCATGGTGACTTTTGGAATGCCATACCCACCTATACCCATCCATTTTCCATGTTTTTTGAACGTAGTCTGCCACGAATTGATGGATTTGAGGCTTGTTTTCCTTTGCTCTTGTTGCAAACTTTCAAGACGCATATCAAAATTTATGGTAGTCGTAGTGTGGTTAAGTGATGCACACTATATAGTGAGGATTGCAATAATATAAGATATATGATGATTAGTTATGTAAATAGATTTATCCTCCGATGTTGAGTACCTACTCATATACACCCACAAGACCATGGACATACTCATACCCAATGAGCATGGGTGGGTACATGGGTGGATGTGGATATGGGTATCCAATGCAGGGCTCTGATTTGAAACGCACTAATTTCACTAGTTTTTTAATCTAATTTGTGATGAGTGCTCAACTTTAAAAAAAAATTATTATAATCGCAAACTACTTAACAGAGCTCTCTATGCATGTTATCTTTTAATCTAATTTTACTTATACTTAATACTCTTTTGTTTTTTGTTTTGGTCAACAGTGTTTTGAATGAGCGAGTTTGAATTGGGACCATTTTCTTTTACTTTGTTTTTCATATCGCATTTATAATTTCTGTTTGGTTATTATTTTTTGTTACTTTTTTTTTAAAAATTGTACTAAAAAATTATTTTATACGATATTTTAAAAGTTAATTTTCTCTTTTAAATTCTTCTGCATATGTCTTATAATGTTTTATGTGCATGTGAAAATATTCATGTGTGATATATTTTCAAAAAATTATCTTGATCAATCACGAATCTCGAGGCAAAACTGAACCGGAAACTTCAAAAATCAAATCTGGGAGCTCTCGAGCTCCGATTTCAGCGAGCTTATAGTCAAACTGAGCGTCTCGGAAATATGAACCCAATGTCACCAAAATCAACCCAATCTGAGCTCAAATGGGTCCAAATCAAGGACCCGAAGCATTGTTGGAAGGTTCAAACCACAATTTGAGTTACCAGATGGTCTTCGATTTTAACTAGCTTATACTCGAATCGAACGTCTCGACGAGACGAATCCAACGAGCCCAAGATCACCGAATTCTGACATCACTAAGGTCATTAAATGTGCCAACGAATGGTGCACGATCAAAGGATTAAACATCAACTGTCCATTCAACCACTCCCTATTCGCCCCTGATCTCACGCCTATTTACAAGCCATGCCACTCCAGAAAAATTATAAATAGAGCCCTCATTTTTCACAAGAGGACTCAGGTAAGAAGAGAGAGAGAGGAAGAAAGGAAGAAGGGAAGAAGAAGAGAAAGGGCAAAGGGAGAATCATCTCCTCCTCGACCACCGCCGGAGTTTTTCCTGCCGCCTGAATACGTCGAACTCTGTCGGATTTTCGGGAAACGCCGGGATTTTGCAGAACTTTGCAACTTTGTTAGAAACTGATTGCAAACTGATCGTCTTGACTTGTGAGACAAATCAGTCTTTGTACTTCAAACAAACACTAGTGGAATTATTTCAACTGGGCGTGGCCTCGTGATTTTTTCCCTCTTCCGGGTTTTCCACGTAAAAATTATGGTGTTCATTTTCTTTTCTGTTTGTGTGCTGAATATTCGTACAACGCTCAGACGCGAATTTACAAACTCTACTGCCGCGTATATTTCAGCCCGCAACAATGTGTATGTTTTGATGTGGGTCTCGGGGGTCTTATTGTGTTTGCTTGTAACATGTCAAACCCAAGATCAAAATTTTGGGAAACTTTTTGGACTTTTTTATCGTCTTCTTCAAAATTTAATTTAAAACAAATGAAGGATCAGAATGCTGCTAAATACTGCCAACGTACAACAAATAGCTCATCCTAAAAAATTTCTTTCATTACTCATCAAAATATATATATACACCAATTACATTATAGTGCATGGATATAAATTTAATTATACATGTTGCGGGCTAGAAAATACGCAGCGATAGAGATTTAATTTTGCGTCTTAACATTGTACGGATAACTAGCTCACACACAGATAACACAAGATTTTTTACGTGGAAAACCCTAAAAAAAGGGGAAAAACCACGGGGCCTAGCCCAGTTGAAAATGAATCCACTCGACTTTGAACCAGTTACAAATGATTGAATATCCTCTAAGGGCGATTAGATTTACAATTAGTAACTATTCGATAGGAGTCAGGTGTTAGACCCAGTGTAACTTGGAAGTTCGGGTGTTGACAGTCTGGCCTTGAGCAGAACAGAGGACCGTCAGCAGAACATCAGGTCTTAAACATGATGTTGGGTCTTCAGCATGACGTCGGGTCTGAACGTCGGGCCTTAAGACGGTGGTGCAATGAAACTCCGGCGGTGGTCCGGCGAGGCTCCTGCGGTGGTCGAGGAGGAGCTCCTTCCTTCTCTTCTTCTTCTCTCTCTTCACTTGGATCCCCTCTCATGAGAAATGAGGGCTCTATTTATAGATTTTATGGAGTGGCATGGTCCGTAAATAGGTGTGAGATCAGGGGCGAATAGGGAGTGGTTGAATGGACGGCCGATATTGAATCCTACGATCGTGCACCGTTCGTTGGTCATTTGAATGCCTTAGTGATGTCGGAATTTAGTGATCTTGGGCTCGTTGGATTTGTCTCGTCGAGCCGTTCGATTCGAGTATAAGCTCGTCAAAATCGGAGTCCGTTTGGTAACTCAAATTGTGGTTTGAACCTTCCAACAGCGCTTTGGGTCCATGATTTGGACCCATTTGGGCTCGGATTGGGTCGAACTTGGTGTCGTTGGGTTCGTATTTTCGAGACGCTCAGTTTGACTGTAAGCTCGCTGAAATCGGAGTTCAGATGATCCCGGATTTAAATTTTGAAGTTTCCAACATGCTTTTTGCTTCGAGATTCGTGCCCGATCAAGATAATTTTTTGACGATGTATCAATACAGCAGAACAATTTAAATAACCAGTCATGATTATATACAAACCAAAAAGATAAATACTTATATAACTTCAAACAAATAACATACTGACTTTGTTACTCAACTGACTCCTTCCTTTTTCGAAATCATGAAACAGATTTGTAGATAATAAATTCTAAGTCATGAAAGCTCAACAAACTGCACTTTCAGATCCAAATGTTTAAATAATCATTTATTAATCATTTTAATGAATTTCAAAACAATTCATAATAATCATTGTACTAAATAAAATAGTGTTTGCATTTATCATAAATGTAAATATCAATGTAGAAAGGTAAATAAACAAGCACTTTATAATATAATGACAAAATTTTCTCAAGCCCTTATTCTAGCCTTGATAACTCTCATGCTAACATATTAAAAATGAACTAAGGGTGGTATGTACGTAATATTAAAATTTTAAGTGTTAAATATGTAAATAGAATAGTATAAAGTGGTATGTATGTAAATCTCCCAAACATTTTTTATGACTCCCAATGCCCAACACCCAAACAAAATGTGCATATAGTACTAGAATGCGCATTTGGCACTAGAACATAACTTCATGCACCACACCAGATCTGCTTAGAATCACTTATTTCAATCCAATAAGCATATAATTCATTGCATTTCAAAAAAGGTAATTAAGCTCATTTCATAATATAACAAAATGCTATAATGGTAGTCAACATGATATAATATTGGGCAAAAATATATTATTTCAAAATATAATTAAATTACAAGAGATTATTCAGAGCATTGTTTTGAAGCTTTAATTGTACTGCAATATTATTTTTAGAATCATAATTATTTTCTAATTCATCAAAAAACTCACATTTTCTAATTTACGCAGTGAAATTTTCTTATAAAAATACAGAAATGTTCAGAACTATTGTATTTATAACATACATAAGTTATCAATTGAAAGTTTTACAGATATCAATTTATCCCCGTTTTTTGCAAATAGAGTTATAAAATTAAATCAGAAAATTTCAAAAAAAAATTTTTTTTTTTTAAATTGAGATAAACAATATGCAACATGTCTCTAGCAGGATAAATTTAAAAACTGAGTTTACAGCTGAAAATATATCAAAGTCGCCTAAAAATTGCCTTCTCTCTTTAGGATTCATCCTCTCTCTCTCTAGCCGGTTGCCACTATTTGGATGAAATGGATTTAATTTAGGTAAATGATGTTTAAATATAAAATTTAGTCCGAGCGCCACGGTGTCCAATCTTACTTCCAATGTACTCTTATCAACAAGAAGGATATCGTTAGTAAAAAAATCATACAAAGAGAGTAGAGAGGTGGTAAAAACATATAACTATTATTAATTATAATTATAAAATTTTAAAAATAAATTCAATGTAATAATCATAACTATATTTTATATTATATTACATATAAAATTATATTGAATATTATACTTATAAATATATATTATATTGTCTTAAAAAATACCTATTTTAATTATTATTTATTTCTATAATTTTTATTTGATATTTATTCTCTTAAGTTATTATTTATATATGTTATATTTAATAATACTTTAATTATTTTATTTTTTATATTAAAAATTTGAAATTTCTAAATATTAAGCTAAAAATTATTTAAAAAAATAAATGTTCTATTAAATTATATATTTAATATATTAGGTTGAAAACATAAATTGAGATTGAAATTTTTTTTTTTTATAGAAATCCGATTTGAAGTTGAACTGCAAAATAAGCCTTTCTAAGAAAACTATATTTTGATCATTAAGAAAAAAAAAATATCCGTCAACAAACTACGGGACTGAAGAGAGGAGCCCTAAACCCTTCGCCGCCATCTCTGGTGCCTTGTGAGCCTCTGTAATCCTCTTTCACACAGAAATGGCCTGGCGTGGCTCCATCTCTAGGTCGATCATCTCCGTTGCACGTTCGTCTCCGTCTTCCCTCCGATCACCGGCGGCTCTTCCTCGTTTTCGCCCTCCTCGCATCCAACGCAGTCGCCTCTTTGCTACCTCGAGGTGGATACCCTATTACTCTTTCTGCTTCACTGTAGGGAATTATGTCGTTAACCAATGCTTTCTTTGTAGCAGGTTGCCGTGTGAGCTAGGATGCGCATCGTCACTTCTTCCGCTGCATAGCGTGATCGCCATTCCGCGACTCACCTCTCACCTCTCGGTCAGCGCGAGAGCGTGCTGTGAGCTGTCTCAGGGTACCTTTCGCCGCACTTGTCAAGATCGCTAGGTCTCTTCTTTTGAGTCTTCGAATGACAATTGATTTAGGATCTGCATTGAATAGAAAATGATGATGTTTTTTATTGAACTGATGAAACTATGATTATATTGGATTATTCATGATATTATTGCTTCCAAAAGTTTTGTGATTTTGTTTTTTAAAGTTTTGGTTGATAAGGGGAAATTGGGATTTAGGTAGGAATGGAAAGGATGGTTGATGCGAGAGAGAGAAGGAGGCTGGTGGAAAGCCGGAGGGTGATGCGGCTTTCTTATTAATGTAGGTTTTATCCTTTACCTGATCTTATATTATCATTTTCATATTGAACCCCTTGGGCCGATTAAATGCAGGTAAGTATGTTCGGAATATGTAAAATGTAAGGAGCAATGCTTTATGCTTCTCAAACCCACAAATTCATTACATTTTCAACATCCAAATCTATGTGCCATCTATAATTTCGGAAGAGCACATCACACTTTTTATTACATTGATGGTTTTGAGAATATGTTACGTTGGGTGTGCTGAGCATTCTCTTAAAAAAAAATGTTTATTAGATGACATAATTTTATTTTGGAATACATTTTATTTTGTTTGGTCAATCTGATTGAAAGTTCTAAATTTATTTATTTGGCTGGATACCAATTTGGTGGGATAAAGGCTTGATGATGTTGTTGTTTTGTTGGTGGTAGGATACCAATTTGTTCTATTCTCACACCCTTTTCCACTCTTCTATATGCGTTTAAAATCATATATAATTTAGGCTTTGTTTGGGACGACTTTTTTACTGCTTCTTAAAGCAGCTTTCTTTTAATTTTTGTACTAAAAAGCAACTTTAAGAAGCGGTAAGAAAGCTGTCCCAAACGAAGCCTTAGTATCAGCTTTTCTCCTATGTTTTTGCTTATCCTTCTGTTTTGGTAACTCAAATAGAACCCATTCCGTGTTACTAGGAGTGATCCCTTAATTGATCTATTTACTTGAATTTATTTATTTATGTATTCCTATTGTCTAGAAACGTCTTATGTAACATTGAAAAGTTTTTCTTTTAATATGCGTAATTCTTGCCTAAAACTTACTCATTAGTTGCATATTCCCATAAACCCTTGCATCTTACCAATATATACCTTTGCTATCAGCCTGTTACGTAAACACATTTGCATGAAGGGCTTACTTGGAAGCTAGAGGAAGTGACATTGCCACTTTTGAAAGTAGAAGTTGAGAGAGTCACACTTAAAATTACTATTTTATTGTCCAACATAGAAGGAACATTTTTTTTATTATGCTGGGCAGGAAGTAGATATGCACCATAAATCATAATTTTCACACACATTGCATCTATAAATGCATTATTTGATTAAGTTATAGAAAAATATTTTAAAATATTTTGTACATTAGAATAATTTATATAGTTTATATTCAGTATTATACATTTATAAAATTAAAAAATAATAAATTATTATTTAATAAACTATATGTACTTCTATTAAATATTTCAATATCTATTATTTTAATAACATTAAAAGATTATTCATTAATCATTGTTATTTTGTTTATAATTTTAATATTAATAATATGATATTATAATAGAAATTTATTTACTAATCAAAGATAAATTATTCTTAACTAAAGGAGTATTCAGGGGTTTTAAAACATATTGATTTGTTTGCAACCCTCTTTGTGGCATGTATGATACATCACTCATTATAAAAGTGAGCTTTTTGCTGCTTGCACAGGATTGTTTTCAGATGCTATGTCCAGCTGCTATAAGGTGCCACTTTTGCAAGCCACATAAAGTTCCTTACATTACCTGGCATTGCTAGTGAAAAAGTGGTGTGTTGTGGAGAAGAATGGTGATTTTTGCAATTTTAATGACTATTTTCTCCCTCAAAATGTACTATTGCTTATATCAAATTGATGCTAAATTGAAAAGAACTTGAAAATTTGATGCCATAAAGTTGGTTACTTGGATTTCATTTGATTTCTACTTTCATCTTGCTTTTGTGGTAAGAACAGCAACCAATACAAAGGTCTGTTTGGATGATGAATCTGGATAGCTTTTTTCATAATTTGCTTTCAAAAAGCTTTCAAAAAAAGAATGAAAATTGTGGCTGATAAAGTACCTTTTGAAAAGCTCTGATAGCAATAACAGGAAAGCACAGGCCATACCCACAAAGCCTTAGTTTGGGTATCATATGGTTAACTTAGGAAGTTTTAGTATCACGCATATAAAAAACCATTTATAGAAAATTTACTGTTTCATCTTCTAAATGATATGTATTTCCTAATTTTCCTTTCAAGCAGCAATATATATATGTAACCTTCAACTATTTTTAATTTTTGCTTTTGCCTATACCGTGAACTTAATTTAGCAGTTCATATTCTGCATTTTTTTAACTTCTTTTGATTCAAGAAATTGGGATTGGGATTTGATAGGGAGGAGTGGTAAAGATGGGTGATTGAAGAGAGTGGTCTACTTTCTGTCAGGAGTTTCATGCTGCTATTCAAATGCTGTATGTTTCCTTCATTTTTTCCTCGAGTTTTGTCCATCATTAATAGGGTTCATTTGCATTTGGATATTGAAGGTTTGATTTATTTGATACAGCAAATAAAATGAAAGGACATATGCATATTTGCCCTTGAAATTTTATCCTTCTACATGAGCTCACTATTTTTATGCTGGATGCATGCTAGGTTGACATCCGATGAATGATCCTGAAGTGCTTCGTATTTTCTCTATCAGTTTTCACTCAAGATGTCTGTTCAGCCTTTATTTCAAATTCTTATAGTATCCTTTATAAGAAATGAAAATAGGTAGCGCTTCTTTTGTTGACCGTATAAAAATCAAAATCTTTTAAATTGAAAATAATTACAATATGCTCGAAATGTCTTTTGGAAGTTTATTTTTTTGTTTTTCATTCTTTGAATGGTTGAATGTCTTAGTCCTCTTGGACATCTTTTGATCTGTATTGAACTTTTTTGCTTCAACTTTTGGATATTAACAGTTGTAATTGGAGATGCTCCGAGTATTTCCTACAATGTTATTATGAATAGAATACTGAAATGTAAAAATCAGCTTCAAGGTTGGCAAATGCAACTATTGTTGTACTAGTCACTTGGTGCAACCTAAGTTTCTAAATATTTTATGGAGAACACTTAGGAAAGCAATTAGAGATCCTCCTTTCAATCAAGCATAAACATCCACATATAAAACTAAAAGTAGAAACAAGTTCTAGAAAATAGCTTACAAATTCCGTAAACATAAAGAAATGACAACAAGGCTACTCTCAAAACAACCAACAAGCGGTCACCTCACATGCAAAGCTCAAAATATAAAGGATAGGTGCTGAAAGAATAGATCTAACCCGGAATCCACCATTGAAACGATCTGGCACAAGTCTACATTCCTCCGGCAAATACCAACCAAAATGTGACAGCAAACACCACCAAGCTCACAAGAGAAGAAGGATACAGATGGGGCGGGAACCGTGGATAGAGAAGAAGATGTAGAAGACTAAGGCGAAGTAATTGAGTGAAAGGGGAAAGGAGGTTGACTTGCAAGCTAGAAAAACCGCAGGTTTGTATGCAAATTCTTCACCAAAAACTGTCCAAAACCAGTGGGTAAACAGCCCCTATTTATAGGGACGAAAAGGGGGAAAGATTAATAAATGCGGGTAGGTAAAACAGTACATATCCAGTCAATAAAAACTCATAAAAACTGCAGCGCGAATAAGGACCAAAAGTACAGCTTCCAAGGGGGAAAAATGAAGCATCCACATAGCATAAAAGAGGGGGGGGGGGGGGGTGAAACCGAAGCAACAACACAACTGCCAAGGAGGGGGAAACCAAAGCACCAAGGGTGGAAAATCGAATCATCAACGTGATGGAATGGGAGAGACAAACCTAAGAGCACCAACCTAGCATGATCATCAGTTGTCTTCCATCATAGGATAACCAAAATAAAATTATAAAACATAATAAACCAAAATTTAAAAGAGTACATAAATATTTGTATACATCATCACTTGTCTACTATGATATGGTAGTTCATTTAATTTGAGAGAATGTTTTATAACGCTATCACAAATTTTGGGTTTATAACATTTATGTGATGTGCAGGGCTGTGGGGAGGACTAAAATGGTGGATAATTGCTTCCAATTATAGTTGATAACCATAAATTTATCAGCGATTTGGAGTGGAAATGTACCAGCGATTAAATAGTGGGTGGAGAGAAGTAATGGAGACATGCTTCCTGCTGGAAGTGGGGGTGGGGGTGTGGGGGATCTAATGGTCCTCTTTTGAGAGGAAGATTTTCTCTCCCAAATTCTTGATGCCATTAGAATCCCTCCAAAAACCATAGACAACAAACACTCACAAAACTCTTCAATAACATAATCTATACCCTATATAACTCCCCCTTAAATAGTCATAGCCACCATAACACAAATAGAACATTCCTAAATAATTAAATGTAATTTTGGAAACATTCCTAAATAATTAAACATGATTTATGAAACATTCGTAAACAATATAAACATAATTAGAGAACTTTCCTAAAGAAATTAAGCAGCTTCTCCTTGATTTCTCCTCCTCACGTAATGAATAATAGTTTCCATGGGTCCCACAAGGTAGCCTCCCTTGACATATCAATACTCTCCTCCCAGAAGAGCCACCTTGTCCTCAAGGTGGAATGAAGGAAGTTGTTGTTGAAGAATATTTTTTCCGGTTGCAAAAGAAAATGGGCGAGTTATTGTAATCTTGGAATGCATTTCCTTGTTGGATTCATGTGGAACAGTTGTAGCGTGTTTGCTGCTTAAAACTCTCTGATCTTCTCTCGGCATATCATTTTCGTGATTCTCCCGTGCTTCTGATAGAGCCGCCTTAGTTTGATTCTTTATCATATGTTACATCATCTCCTCGAGATTTCCAAACCTTCTTTCCATCGCCAAAAGCGCTTGTTGAAAAATTCAACATCATTTCGCAACTGCCCTACTTTTCTCTCCAACTTTTCTTCCAACACCTCAACTCTTCTCCTGGCCATTGATCCCAAGAAATTACTCTGATACCAATTTGATAGGACTTGAGCACCCAAAATCAGCGAACAAATAGTAAATTTTAGCAAACCAACTTATTTTTATTGATAAGAAAAGAAATAAGAACAAACAAGATACATTGATCCTCTTTTAAGAGGAAGACCTCTCCCAAATTCTAGACGCAGCTAGAATCCCTCACACAAATTGTGGACAATAAACACTCACAAAACTCATCAATAACATGATCTAAACCCTAGACAACATATATAGAATATTCCTAAACAATTAAACGTAATTTTGAAAACCTTTCTAAACGATTAAACATGGTTCAAGAAACTTTCCTAAATAATTAAACACTTCTTAAATACTATAAACATAATTTAGAAAATCTTTCTAAACAATTAAACATGATTTAGAAAACTTTCCTAAACAATATAAACATAATTAGGAAATGTTTCTAAACAAATTAACAATTTCTCCTTAATTCCTCTTCCTCATATAATGAATACCCACAAGGTGGTCCCCCCCCCCTCGACTTATCACATAGTTGATGATTGCAATATGAGAAAAGTAAATGAGAGAATAAATAGAATTAAGGGAGAATAAATGCATATATTTTCAAAACATATGCTCTTAATATTGCAATACTATTTCCTGGGAAGCATTATATACTAATGATATTGATTTGAAAATGCTTATGATTGATCTTTAAAGTGAGGTATCTTAGTGTATATCATTTGCATGTGATGCGTTTTAATAAGTGAAAGACTTATTTTGAAGTAAGTGCTTACTTTTATTATACAGGATGATATGGTTGAAAATCACTTGTAGAGTCGAAATTTAACCATTAAAATCAAGGGGTGGCTTGGTATTTGGGAGTTTTGTCCACTTAAATAATTTTATAGAAGCTTAAAATGGTGGGTTTTAATGAACTACAAATTGACCATATGCTATATATATTTGATTGCTGGCCAACATAAAACGTCACTGACAACTAAGTGTGAGAGTAATCTCAGTAAAGTATAAGAATTGTTATATATTAGAGAAATATTAGTTAGTAAAATAGTGGAAGCTGAATTTAAGTGGTTCGATAGAATTGCTGTACAGTGAAGGACAAAAGATACGCTAGCAGGGCGGGTTTTATATTTTTACATTTGAATTTTGATGCTGCTGGTAAAATATCTAATACTTAGGCTTCGTTTGGGACAGTTTTCTTACTTCTTCGTAAAGCAGCTTTCTAGTATAAAAATTTTAATATTTAAACTAGAAAGCTGTTTTAAGAAGCAATAAGAAAGCCGTCCCAAAAGAAGCCTTAGTTGAAATAATAGGAGAATAATTTTAGTATTCTTGCGGTGTTCTATCTTTTGCATTTATGAAAGCCCATTCAATCACTACATAGTTTTATGTAACTTTTTCAATGATTGAATGCTAGCTAATGATTCTGATTATTAAATTATGTAGACCAAGTGTTTGTGTTGGTTCAAGTTTTTAAAGTACTTATCAATGGCAGGTACTTGAAGACAGAAATCTTGGTGGAGAAAAATAAAAAGAAAAAAAGGAAGCCAACGTTTGAACTACGCATTGGAGTTGTTTAGCTGGCTAGGGGAGAGGAATTATGCCCAATTAGGCTTCTTGTATTTTTCAGGGTGAACCAACTAGTGTTTTTTTTTTTTTTTAATTTTATTAAAAGTTTACTTCAATTCTAGCTTTTGTAGGTGATAAATAATTGTGTAATTTCCGAAATATTTGCAGATACTATTTTCTGTTTGCTTTATTTACTTATTTATTCACAACTTGAACCATGTTGTGTTTTAGGCTTCGTTTGGGACGGCTTTCTTATTGATTCTTAAAACAGTTTTTTTCTTACTGTTTCTTAAAACAGTTTTTTAGTAAAAAAAATTAAGAAAGCCATCCCAAACAAAGCCTTATTCTTTTGATAATAAAACATAAAACCTTTAATTCCATTCCAGGTTTTGGAGGCCATTTCTCATAAACAACCACATGATTTATATTCTCCAGGAAGAACTTTGGTGATTTAATTTTAGTTGTGTTGGTTTTTTAGTATTAATTTACTATTTTTCCTTGCGACAGTAGCCTACAGGACAAAGCATTTTCTGTAGTGTTAACACATATGTCTTTGGCTATTTGCACTTCTTTAGCAAAATTTGTAGCAATTCTCATAATTTTTTTGTTGTTTTGTGAATTGATTTATTTCCGTCCGTTGCTCCTTGTTCAAATGCCCCTTCTAGCTGATTTGGAGCATCCAATCTCAGTATTTTCCTTTCCTTTTCTATTGTTTCAGACATTTTAAATAAATGATGATTCTCTTTGTTCATTTCTACGCTCTCTCTCGTGGATTTCATATGTTTTGGTTTGACTTTTGTTAATAAGGCTAAGGATTTGTTTTGGAAGCTTTTTTATGTGTAGCAGTCTGTTAGATCAGTTCATTGGACCAGTTTAGCCGGTCCGATGGGATCAGCTTATGTAAAATTGGCGGAGATTTCCGCCTGCTGTACATAGGAGCCGACCGCTCAGTCACCTTTGAGCTGTTTAGGAAGGTTTTTGAAGGGAATTTGGAGGGAAATTTTAAAGTAGGGATTGTTTAGAAAATTTCTTTTGAATTGTATGCATTAAATAATTTGTTTTCTTAGGGTTAGGGCATCTTGAATTTGGCGGAAATTTGAGATGTCTTAGATTTAGGTTTTCTTTTGGGCTCTAGCAGCGTCTAAAGATTTGGGAGAGATTGATTCTCCTTTTGAATAGAGGATCAATTTTATCTTGCTATTTTCCGTTTCCCTTTCATAAAAAAATACAAATTATCTATTGTTTTCATGGTTTTGTGCGGATTGTTGTGAAGAATTCTTGATGTTTTTTAAAGATTGATAGGAAATACTTGAGAACTATAAGTGTTTCCTATCATATTGGTATCAGAGCGACAGAGTGTGTCGATCTAAGGGGAACTAATGGCCGAAAGAAAAGTGGAAGCTTTGGAGGGAGAACTTGGGCACCTCATTAGATTTTTAGAAGAAGATTTATTATCTTCAAAATCAAATTGTATCAATCAATGAAAGGATGGAAGGAAAGTTTGTGTGGTGGAAGACATGTTTAAAAAATTGCTTGAAGTCAAACTCAATCCGGTGATATCAGAAACAAATGAAACTACCGACGGCCATGGAAGAGGTGGAAATCCTAACACATTTAGGGGAAAGCAAAATCCAGAGGTGGAGATCCTGGAGAGAAAAGACGGAATGCCTCCTCTAGAACGACTTTCTAGAGAGGAGATGAGTATTAGCTACGAAAGAAGGGGTGCTGATTTTCTGAGGAGAGGGGAGGATTTCGATCGCTAGGGTGCTAATTTTGAAAGAAGAAGAGGAGATTTTGATGAAAGGTTTGTGTATGATCGTCGGAGAGAAGATCGTGACAATTGCAGAACACATCCTTTTCGAGGAATAGGAGATTATGTAGGATTTAAGGAAAATAGAATATGTCAATCTTTGAGGGGAGGATGCGCATAAGTGGATCTACAAAGTAGAAAGATATTTCGTCGTCAATGGGTTGACAGAGGATGAGAGATTGACAACAGCGGACCTATGTTTGGAACGGGAGGCTTTGTCTTGGTACTAGCGGAGGGACATGCGATGAGCCATATGGAGTTGGAAAGAGTTCAAGGATTGTTTGGTATAACGTTTTCGAACTTGCAGGGGAGGAGATTTTTACGAGCAGTTATTTGCTTTGACATAGGAGGGTTCAATGACGGAGTACCAGGAGAGATTCGAGTACCTTGCTAACCGATTGGACTGCCTTCCCGAGACAGTGCTAGAGGAAAATTTCATGAAGAGACTGACACTAGAGATCCAGATATTGGTTAGAGTAATGAGGCCTCGTGATTTGAGAGAGGCTATGGAGCTAGCTCAGGTTGTGGAGGATCAGAGGCTTGGAGATAAAAAACTGGAGGCAACAGTTTAGGAGGCTCAAACAGGATGATCATCACTTTTTTAGTACCCAAGGAATCAACACTGAGTACTCTTAGGGAAACTTTGAAGGAGAAGACTGCCGAAGGAAGGCCTGGGGACAATTTCAAGAAACTCACAAAAACAGAATTACAGAAAAAGAGAGCAAAGGGGATCTGTTTCAGATATGATGAGAGGTATACACCGAGGCATAGGTGTAAGGATTGAACTCTTTAGGTTCTTATCGTTTGTGATGAAGAAGGAATTGAGGAGGGTGTCGTCTTTCCACCTTGCGGACAAGATGTATCTTTGGGAGGGGAGTATTGTTAAACCAATCTAGCAGGCCCAATGGGACCGGCTTACGCAAAACTGGCGGAGGTTTCCGCCTCCTGTACGCAGGAGCCGACCGCTAGTCACCTGTTAGCGGTTTAGGAAGATTTTTGAAGGGAGTTTGAAGGGAAATTTCAAAGTAGGAGTTGTTTAGAGAATTCCTTTTGAATTGTATGCATTAAATAATTTGTTTTCCTATGGTTAGGACATCTTGAATTTGGCTGAAATTTGAGATCTCTTAGATTTACGTTTTCTTTTGGGCTCCAGCGGCGTCTATAGATTTGTGAGAGATTGATCCTCTCGAATAGAGGATCAATTGTATCTTGCTATTTTCCATTTCCCTTTCATAAAAAAAAATACAAATTATTTACTATTTTTCATGGTTTTGTGCGGATTTTTGTGAAGAATTTTCGCTGTTTTTTGAAGATTGATAGGAAATACTTGAGATCTATAAGTGTTTCCTATCAATGTTGTATTGTATTACACTGCTTAATGTATGTCTCTATATATGGAGAAATTATTCTGTGAGGTCATCAGACTATTTGGATACTAATTAAGATATGTCATGTCACCCAATACACAATAGTTAAAAAGTGATGTGACACATTCTGATTCGGCTCTGGATGATGTTCGTTGACTGCACATAATAATTTCTCACACACACACTATATATATATATAACTATGTGCAAGTCTTCTGTTTTTTATCATTTAATATATAACTAATCATTTAATTTTAATAATATACTCTTACATAATCAATCAAATATTCAAAATATTATTAAATTATATCGATTAAATTTGAATTAGAATAATCTGACCCAAAATTTGCCCTATTATTTTATTCAAAATTAATTTGATATCTTGCATTTCGAAAAATCTACCTTATTATTTGTCAAAGTTATAGCCCTTTTCACGCTTATCGTCCCGCTTCTTGTAGTACAAACTTATTAATATTTTTTTAAATTAAATTGTAATTTTCAGAAAAAAATTATAATATTTATAATTTTTCTTAATAGAATCAACTCATTTCATCATTTGATTGATTGTAGATAAATAACATATAAGTTTATAAATAAATAATCTGTCTTTTCCCATGAAATTAATCTAATTATATTTAAAATACTTTAAATAATGTTTATTATATTAATGTTTAATTTGGATTTTCAGCTCATCTATCGATTAATTTACAGCTCATCTCATTACTTTTCAGTGTTTTGCAAGTTTAGGTAATCAAATTGGCAAAACAACTTCAATATTGCTGAATCTTATGTAGGCTTTATTTTAAACAACTTTCTTTACTGTTTTTCAAAATAAATTTTTAGTATAAAATTTTTTAATTTAAAAAATAGTAAAAAAATTGCTCCAAAAGAAGCCTTAATTTTCTTAGAAGGGCATATATATATATATATATATATATATATATATATATATATATATATATATATATATATATATATATATATATATATTTTGATAAATTTTACTTTATCTTTTAAATGAAAATTTATAACATTTTAAAAAAAATTGTGAAAATTGAAATCAAACCAATCAAAAGATGGTTTAGAAACAAATTATTTTTCTTCGTCTACAATTCAATTCCCACTTTGCCCCAAATGTGGCGGCTTGCGGGCGCGGCTCCGTCACCAGATTTGGAACCAAACGCCACTTCGCTCAATGTCCTGCATTCTTGGGTGGTAAAGCACCTGCGAACCTGCGTCTGCTTTTCCCCCCGGCGGGCGACTAAGATCTGCCCGGTCTTCTTCATCTGTTCTCTGTCAACGAAGATCTTCGCCCCTCTTTCCATTTATAATGGTATGCCGCCATTCGAACCGTGTCGATTCGAGTTGTTATTGCGATTAGCCATTTCCTTAGGCGAAATCTTCTTATTCTTATCTCACTTTTGGGTTGATTTGATGCAAGATCCGGTTTATCCTGCTCCAGAACAGGCAGGGAAAGACCCGCCTAGCAAAGTACTATGTCCCACTGGAAGAATCCGAGAAGCATAAGGTTGAATATGAGGTAATCGTCTCCCAATTTCTAGAACCAAATTAGTTTGATCCGTGAAAATGTGGAGTTCTATCTTATCTGTCTTCCTTTCGCGATTTCTCTGAAGGTGGAAAAGCATGGATAATTCTGTTTGGGATTGCTGTGTGGGGTGCTTAGGGTTTTTAATTTTTTTCAGGTTCATCGATTGGTGGTAAACAGGGATCCAAAGTTCACCAATTTTGTGGAGGTAAGTGTCATACTTTCTCTTTTGTTGATCAGTCCGAAATAGGTTTCTCTCGCTTGCTTGTTTGTTCTGGGATCTGAGAGTTAAAAGATTTGGGGCTGATTGATTCTGCGTCTGACTAATTTGGACTGTTCGGCAGACATGTCTCTTTGTTGAAGCAGTGCTATGAAATGCATTTTTCTGAGCACCGTTACTTCTTTAATTTGGCAGCACAGATTGGGCTCAGAATTAAACAGATATATTATTTTCCATCTTGTATTCCCTCAGGGTGGTGCATAAAATTTTTTAAGAGTGGTAGAAGTTGAAGATGTAATGTTTTTAATATGTGAGGTTATGTTTAACGAAGAAGAAAAGCTGGAAGGATAGATAAAATTTTGGTATGTAAGGGACTTCGGATTAATTGAACAATTATTATTGGCAACATTTACTGTTTTAGGTGATGTGAAGACAATAGTGAGTCAGTTAAGAGTTAGTTAGAACATTAGGTTTATATTTTGTATTTACCATACAGAAAAATTGGGTTGTAGACTAGGACATATCTAGTTGAGTAAAAAGCTTGGTGCTTAAGATGCATCTAATTAAGATTAGCTTATAATATATATTTGGATATGAGTGTTATAGATTAAAGAAATCCCTGGCAACCAAGTTAGTTGTGGTTTGAAGTGAGAGTTGCTAAGATAAACATTTGGTAAAAGTATAAGGGTAGAGTGCCAAATGATTATGTATGACTATTAAGTGATATTACAATTTGAGGCATAGAAAAAAAATAAATACTCAATAAGTAATATAGAAAATTTCTTTCAAAACCATAAATTCAAGACCAATTCAACACAAACTCTTTCTTATGTTGTAATAGCCAACTATCTTCCTGTACAACCCTCCTTTATTACTTCTCATTTAGGAATGGTATTGAATTAGTGTTTAAATTGAAGAATATTGATCTAGGACACTAAGGGTTTGGCATCCTAATGGCTCTAGATGATCTATGCTATGTTTTAATGCAAAAGATTGTTTATAATTTGTAGATCACAATTTACTAATTTACCCCATCACAATTTACTAATTTACCCAATAATTTATTTTATTAAATGTAAGCAAACAATACTATAGTTTGAAAACCAAGTGAAAAAATATCGTATATTTTCAACAATAATTTGAAAACAATTAAAATCAATAGGAAAAAATTTAATTTCTACAAAAATAGATTTCTAGCATGTCACTTTTTCACCAAAATCAAGAGTGTTATGCTAGCAAATTGCACAGCATATAGATGGAATACACAAGAAAAAAATATCAATATAAGAAAAACAAGCCTCAAGTGGGTTTAAGGTGATAAGTTTTCCTATAATCAAGTAGCCTCACGTGCACTACATTCAAAAGAATCATACATGCAACTTGTACTTGCAATACTGAAACTTGGGAGATAAATTTAATTCAAGTCCCAAAGTTATGAGTTACTTTCCTTAAAACCCTATTTATAAACTCTTTATAGCCTGTGCTAGCATATAAGGTTGGCACAAAATCAGCTTTGATTTAATTTTAAGTAAAATTTTCATTTTAATTTTAAGTTCCAAATCAATTGCACCAACCTTAAGGCCATTGCAAACTCATGTTTGTTGATCCAATCACAAGCCAAACTTTTAACTTTTCCAAATTAGTCGCATGCAAGTCCCGCACTCCACAACTCCAACCCACACAAGTCCCTCTCCAATTGCATTGCATAGTGCAGGAACCATACTTTACGCTTGCACTAGCAACTCCAAGCCCTCAATTGGTGCTGCATGCCTGAAACTTCTTTTCCTTTCTGTAATGAATAATTTCAAAACCACCGCATCATCATATTAATTTGCTCACCTTGAAAAAATTTGGGTCACTCAAATTGAACTTGTAATACCAAACCCAACAACAATATAATAATAAAAAACCCATCAATTTCCTAATACTCCTAACAATGTAAAGATATAACATGATCTATCATAACCAAGGTTTAAAATTGCGTAAATAAGCCTTGAGGCGGTTTTCGTCCGTGAGGCAAGGCGTAAGCCTCGAGGCGGTCTGAGGAAAGAATTGCGTAAATGAGAATTTTAGGATTTTAGCAGGTAAATAAATAGCAAGATTCTATCATACAATAAAAACATCTAAATGACAAGTAGAATTAGTGGAAATTAAGAAAAGATATACAATAAAAGCATGTTCCAAAGTACAAAACCATAAAATTATAGTCAACTCTCAAAATACAATTAAGAATAAACATATAAAATCCAATCATATCCCATCACTAAATGGGTCTTCAAGGGAATCTTCTTCTCCAATTGTATCTATGAATATTATATCTTCATCATCTTCAATATTACTCACTTTTCTCTTCCCTGTTCAATATGAATGATCATTAATTCATTATCATGTTAATTGCTCACTTGATATAAATATAATGCAATAACATATAAAAAGTTGTGAAATACCTTTACTTGATTGTTGTGCTACAGAGCTAGTGGATGTGTGTGGTGTGGTACTAGTGGATGTGCCCACTTGATCTGCTTCGCCCCTCAAGACATCCACATTTAGATCCTCTAGCTGTAAGTCTGATAATGGCAAATTTGTTTCATCATTTATGAAGTATGAACCACTCATTATCAGATGACACATCATCACACACCAATGGGTCCTCATCATCTTTCAACCCCTTATTCCTCAACCTTCTATCTCTTAACCTCTTGTTGTGCATAATATATACAAGGGAGTTCATTCTGAGTGTTGATAGCCGATTTCTTCTCTTGGTTTGCACTTGATTATATGTACTCCAGTTTCGCACACACCCAAAAGAAGAACAAATGAGGCCCAAAACTCTTACAGCAAAACTCTGTAACTCAGGGGTGGAATCACCAAATTGGATCCACCATTTAACTATTTTCAAGAAGAAAAATGATAATCAGAACTTAATAAAGTGTCTTGCATTTACCAAAATAAGTATACCTGGAGATCGTTTGGCAATCGTTGATTTTGCTGCATGCAGACTGAAAAACCCCTCTTTATTCTGAAATAGAACAAGTTGTAAATCTGCAAGCTCTCTATTTGTCTGCTCCGATATTAGTCGTTCCATGCAATGATACAGACCAAGCTTCACCTCTGGGTTTGAAGATTGTTGACCCGTAACCTGCAAAAAAAAAAAAAAAAAAAATCAAATCAAAAAATCAAAATCCCATACCTTCGCACGTCGCGGCCACGACTGAAGTCGCATCCTCGCACGTCGTCTGTACCTCTCTATCGCATTAAGTGTCGAAGAAACGAGATTGCCCAGGATCACTCTCCTCTCTTACTCTCCCGCTCTCTGACTCCCGAGCCCTTTTTCGCTCTTCCCTGACATCTCTCGCTCTCTGTTCTTCCTGGACGGATCGGAAGCTGCGACAGTTTGATCGGAAGAGGAACGGGAGCTCGCGGGCTGTGAAGTTACCCTTCTTCCCTTGGGCGCGACATTCTCCGGCCCTCTCGTGGTTGTTCGGCGTCGCTCCTTCGGCCGACTTTCCCTTCCCTGTGCGAATCGGAAGCTACGACACTTTGGTCGGAAGGAAGAACAGGATCTCGCGGGCTGTGAAGACAACTTTCTTCCCTTCCGTGCGTTTCTTCGGCGCTCCCCCATTGCTGTTCGACTTCGTTGCTTCGACAACTTTCCCTGCCCGTTGGATCGGAAGTTACTATAGCTTGATCGGAAGCAACCACAGGAGCTCGTCGAATTGTGAAGGTAACTTTCATCCTTTCGTGCGCTCCTCGGCTTCCTCCGGCGACATTCCCTTTTCTGTTTGGATCGGAAGTTAGACATTTTGATCGGGAGCAACAGGAGCTCGCCGGCTGCAGAGGTTACTTTCTCCCTTTGTACACGCTTCCGGCCAAATCCCGTAATCCACTGAATTGAGAGAGGGGAGGGAGAGATGATTTATTTTAATTAATTGTAACTATTTTAATTAATTTTAATTAATTACAGTTATTTATTTCTAATTAATTATAATTATTATAATTAATTATGTTTAATTTTAATTAAAGTATTATAATTAATTTAATTAATTATAATAAATTTTAATTAGAATAAATTTTAATTAATTATAATATTATAAAATTAATTATCATTAATTAATTTTAATTAATTATTATTTATTAAAAGTTAATTAATATTAATTAATTATAATTAATTATAAATTAATTATAATTAATGATTTTAATTAACTTTAATAAAATTTAATTAATTATATTAATTAAGTATAATTAATTATAATTAATTAAAAATATTTTCTTAATTAATTCTAATTAATTAATATTAATTATAATTAATTCACTAAAAAAATAATACTTGCCTCCCTTACCTCGATCCACGAGCTCCCCACCGACAATCGCCGACAACTCCCGCCGGACTTCAAGGTATAAGTTTTGAAACCTTGGCTCTATCTCTTACCTCGTCCCGCGTGTCGAGTCGGCGGTCTGCCTATACACGCTCTTGTAGCGTGGTGGGAGGGGCAACCGGCGCGACACCTACGACAAGGTAGGCGAGCGACCTTTGGTTCCGGATCTTGCCTCGACTTCCGTGCCCACCTCCGCCGGACTTCAAGGTATAAGTTTTGAAACCTTGGCTCTATCTCTTACCTCGTCCCGCGTGTCGAGTCGGCGGTCTGCCTATACACGCTCTTGTAGCGTGGTGGGAGGGGCAACCGGCGCGACACCTACGACAAGGTAGGCGAGCGACCTTTGGTTCCGGATCTTGCCTCGACTTCCGTGCCCACCTCCGCCGGACTTCAAGGTATAAGTTTTGAAACCTTGGCTCTATCTCTTACCTCGTCCCGCGTGTCGAGTCGGCGGTCTGCCTATACACGCTCTTGTAGCGTGGTGGAAGGGGCAACCGGCGCGACACCTACGACAAGGTAGGCGAGCGACCTTTGGTTCCGGATCTTGCCTCGACTTCCGTGCCCACCCCCGCCGGACTTCAAGGTATAAGTTTTGAAACCTTGGCTCTATCTCTTACCTCGTCCCGCGTGTCGAGTCGGCGGTCTGCCTATACACGCTCTTGTAGCGTGGTGGGAGGGGCAACCGGCGCGACACCTACGACAAGGTAGGAGAGTGACCCTCGGTTCCAAATCTTGTCCTCGAGCCTCTTCCACCTCCGCCGGGCTTCAAGGTATAAATTTCTAACTCTACTCTCGTCCTCGACGTTTGCAGCGGACCGGAGAACCACCTATACGCGCTCTTGTAGCACGGTAGGAGGGAGCCCGGTGCGACGCATACGACGAGGTGGGAGAGCCCTATACACGCTCTTGTAGCGTGGTGGGGAGTCACTGCTGTTCTGGGAGTTACTGCTGTTCTACTGTACGGGTACTGTTGAAGGCCCCATACACGCTCTTGTAGCGTGGTGGGATGAAATTTTGTACGGCCGCGGTGTCCAAGGACACCTACCATACACGCTCTAGTAGCGTGGTGGGAAGGCCCAGTTCCCCTATTTTCCCCCAAACGGGGGATATGCCGGGGTGCTGCCGAAATTTTCACTGAAATGTACAAAGACTTGAACAATACGAAGGCCTTCTTGGACAACAATATAGAAGACCTGTACTCGAACAAAAATACACAGAACTTGAACTAAAATAAGCAGAGGACTTGCACGACAAGCAGAGGACTTGTTGACTGAAACCTGAACAAAATCTAAATGATTTCTAAAGATCAAAATCAAATAAGTCAAATCAAATTGAACGGAAATTCAAGTCAATTCAAACACAAAATGGAATGTACAAGAACTTCAGAAGATCCTGAATAAGCACCTGAACTCAAAAGACTGCAGGGGCACTCGAATTTGTACTCTGAGCTCGGACTATATAACACCAAGTGGGGCTTATGAACTCAACGGACTCAAATCCAAAAGAAGCTGAAAATAACCTTGCATTCTGAGCTCACGAGAACTGGATTGGGAAGGGTTCATACTTGAGTCAAACTCGACACCAATCAAACTACAACACCTCCTACGAATATTTCCTAGAAGTTCGTAGCAGATACAACGGTCTCCAACAAGTCAATGCACTATACTTGTAAGAAGCAATGGACAGTTGTGAAGTGTACGAATACTACCCATATGCAGCGATCAAAGATCTGCCCTACAAATCAAACTACCACCCGAGATTGGTGAAAGGGTGGATATGATGCAGAAGCAATGGGTCTTCTACAAAACACTCCCAGGAGGTCGTAGCGGATACAATGGTCCCTTGCAAATATACACAATCACCAAACAACCACCTGAGATTGGTGAAAGGGTGGATAAGGTGCAGAAACAATGGGTCTTCTGCAAATACCTTCAGGAGGTCGTAGTGGATACAACCGTCCTCTGCCAGCGAACACAAGCGACTTGTGGATAACAACAGTGGGTATTTCGTAAGCACAACGAACCGCTGTGGGCACAAGTACAAATATCTCCTACAACAATCCCTACCCATGCCGGTTGATTGAGATGGCAATACTGGAGACCAGCAATCAAAGTCATGTCCTCTACAAATAAGTACAATCAAAAACCACCTGAGATTGGTGAAAGGTGGGCATGAAGTAGGAAACAATGGGTCTCCTACGAACAGTTCCAGGAGCTCGTAGTGGATACAACAGGTCCCTGCAAATGACTACAAACCACTTGTGGATAACAACAGTGTATTGAAAGTATAATGAATCACTGTGGACACAAGCACGGATATCATCTACGACAGTGGTGATCAAGATCTTCAAGTGCGTTGAGTACAAAGGCGACTCTATGTACGAAAAGGACACCCATGGCAGAAAGAGGTGAAATGTTTGAACAAATTAGAACCAAACTTCCTGGCGTTCCAAAGTCTCTTTTTGGTTCTATAATAAAGAAGAAAACAGTTCTGGTGCCCGCAAACTCCAGAAATATCAAGTCCAATACACCGAAAATCTTTAAAGGAGTTCTTTCCAGATCAGCGGTCATTGACCCCAAAGTCCAGAAGAATTTCCCCGGTGATTGAGAAAGGGGAGTCAATGTCAAGACGAGAAAATACCTCATGACATCCAAATAACGACGCCACCGGATCTGCAACATTGATACAAGCAGACAGAAGGCGTCCACAATCTATAATGCCACGCCACCGGATCCGCAACACTCGTACAAGCGGACAGAAGGCGTGTATAAGCTCTGAAATCAAATGTTGTGCATTCAAATGACAGATACCTGCACAACTACAGTTATTTCAAAATACCCCTGCACGTGCACTATAAATTGTATACACATAGGTACACTAAAGGGGTATACAATCAAACACCCGCATGGGCCCCGGCGAGCGTGTTATTGGTACACACGTGACGCCTAGGGATGCTGCGCGGGTCGATAAGTGAATTCTAGTTCAAACCCGATCCTTCTACACGGATCAATAGAAGTCGACAGGGTCCGAACCTTTAAACGAATACACGGTTGTGGTGATCAGTGTATTTGTTTCAATACATTCATATTCGGCCTTCAAGGCTTAAAATCAAAAGAATTCATTCAACAAAAGGCACAAAGCCTACAAGAGACCCGATCCTCTGACGACAGCCCGACAGAGTTGACAAGGTTCAATCAATAAAAAGAAATGACCCCCAAACACCCCGATGATGGCCGTGTTGAACGCTAATCTCAACCGGAGGGGTTCACGAATATTTTTAAATGTCCTCCAAGTTCCACCCAAAATTTCCAAAAATCTCAAAAATATTTAAAATTGAAATCTATCCATCAACGCTTAAAGCAAAATCCATCCACCCTCCGCAACAGTTTGCCGAGGTGGACAAATATAAAATTACTTCAGCTCACAAAGAGCCGAATGTCTAGTCGAAAATATCACTAGGATCCATTCTCAAACAATCTCCTGCCAGTAAGGACGTGGTACGTGTCCTCTAACCGGCGGTCTGCCGCCAAATGGCACCGCAGGATAAACGGTTATGACGACCCGGGGCCCTCTGAACCGAGTGGTTTTGCCATTAAATGGCACCACGAAATACCGGTTATGGCCAGCGCCGTTACGTTCCTTATTGACATCAAATCCTTGAGATATGAATTAATAGGATATGATCGATAGGGCACAAAGCCCTCTGTCAGCTAAGGTGGATTCAAATTTGTCCCCTTAGACAAACATTCACCCCAGGTCTACAAGGTCCCCTTGGACGAAGCAACCCATGGCTGCCGACAAGGATCCTTCTGTCAGGTTGGGTCGACTACCTCCTCTGACTAAGTAGACCAGGGACCACGATGGCCCGGGACGACGGAACCATGGGATCTTGATCGGGCCCATCATCCATTCCCCCACCATCCGCTTTAAGTGTTAGATGGTGCAATTTCTATTTTAAATATCAAACTTTTCAATACATTCTAAATTCCCAAATCCAAATCCAGTTCTCTAATTCAAAATCTATTGCTGCTACTATACGCCAGATAACACGTATATTCTACGTATCTGATCGATGACTAGCCTTAATCGAAAGTTCTCTCTCGTGATCGAGAGGGGTAATTAACTATAGGGGCTTGCGCCTATAGGAAACCAGAACTCAGATCATAAAGTCCTCGCAAAATGAGGGCGAAATCTCTGGGTAGTGTCTTATCTACAAACCCATCTGCCTTCCAAAATTTACCTCGGAACATATCCGTTAAAACTCCCCTCGCTCAAATAGCAAAAAGAAATCGCGCGGCGGGGAGGCCGGGGCCGAATTTTCGGAGCCCACAAAGATTTCCTCTCTGAATATTGAAATTGAGGATTGAGATAATATGCCGCTGCATGTAGATGACGGTGTAACTGTACCTCCCGCCGAGCATCAATGATATTCCAAATCTCTCTATAACTTGCCTCCTCTCCTCCCAAATTGTGTGCAATCAACTCCTTGGCCTCATCCATAGCATTATAAATAAAACCCATGGCTGGTTTCTTCTCGGAGTCCACTAAACGTAAAACTTGCACCAAGGGTCTCGTGCTCAATATGGCATAGGTCACAGTAGCCCAAAATTTATCATTTAGAATTATTTTTGTATTTCCTTCCCCTCACTTTTCTTCCCCCACGCAGAGTTAAGCCATTCTGTTGATGTAAACATTGCTTCCAGAGGATGTCTCACATCCAACAGGCTCTGCAGTGTCAAATAAGATGTGGCAAACCTGTAGATTTACAGTGCACAAATGTAAGAACATACATTAGGAATTGATAATGATTTGCAGTGCACAAATGTAAGAAGATACCTAGTGGTTGCAGGGCGAATGATTTCCTTCTTTGAAAACTTTCTCATTAAGGCTAAGACCCATGAGTGGTTGTATATGAACTTTGTGATCTTCTTCGCCCTAGAAAGAGCGCTCTTGTGTTGAGGTAAATCACCAAGTTCCTCCAATATGAGATCGATACAGTGTGCTGCGCAGGGGATCAACATCTGACCAGCTGCTTTGTATGCACTGGCATTATCAGTTACCACCTGAACAACCAATTGCTCCCCAATCTCCTCAACAACCCCATCTAGTAAATTGAAAATAAATTCAGCATTTTTAACCTCATCTGAAGCTTCAACTGATTGTAAAAATATTGTGCCGTAGGGATTGTTAATAAGGATATTAATCAAACTCCTGCTCTTCATGTCAGACCATCCATCTGACATAATTGTAACACCAGTTTCACTCCATGTCCTTTTAATCTCATCAATGCTCTGCTCTGTGTTTTGTAGCTCCTCCTTTAAAATCCATGTTCGCAACTCGTACATGAAAGGTGCCTTCAACCCTCTCCCATACAACCCTACAGACCGCAACATATTGAAGTAGGTAGACGATGTCGCAACATTAAATGGTATGACATTCTCAAAAAAAAATCTGTCAATATCCATGCAAACCTGCCGTCGACCCTCTCTGGTACCAGCCGCAGTCATCATCTGTGCTTGTCCTATATCCTCTCCTGGATTAGTCATATACTGGTCCATAGGACCCCGCGCACCTCTATTATGTATAGTGGAGGAAGAGCCCTTTCCACTCTCGCTCCCAAAGTAAGCATCATGTTCGATCCTTTCATCAAATTGCTCCTGTTGTAAATGTTTGGTCATAGTACTCTTTTTCATATAAGCTGTAATTTTCTCCTTCACCTTATCCGGAACATTCGCACAAGGTGCTACATTCTTATGTGAGCCGGATAAGTGTTTCTTCATGCGAGTTACTCCTCCCTTCACCACCTTATCACAAAAATTACATTTTAAATACACATATGTTTTATCGCCGCCTCCTACATCAACTTGCACACTGTATTTCCAAGAAGGATCACGCCGCAATGACGTATTTATCTTTTCCTTGCCCCTAACCATATTTTCTAAAGCACAAATACAAAATAAAACACAAAAAATATAAAATAATAAGCATGAATATGAAGAAGTAGACTAACACTAACAACTATTACTAAAGATGATGAATAGAACAATATGCCGGACTGCCGGGGGTCCAAGGGGGCGCTGCCCCCTGGCGGGGTTCGACCTGTTTATTTTGAAGTTCTGTTTATTTTGTATGGGAAGATACCGAGTGATACCGAGCATGTACCTAGCAGTACCGAGTATGTACCTAGCGGTACCTAGCAGTACCGAGCAAATAACTAGTTGTACCGAGCAAATAGCTAGCTGTACCGAGCATATACTGAGTAGTACCAAGCATATATTGAGCAGTACCGAGCATGTACATAGTTGTACCGAGCATATACTGAGCGGTACCGAGCAGTACTGAGCATGTACATAGCTGTACCGAGCATATACTGTGCAGTACCGAGCATGTACATAACGGTACCGAGCATGTACCTAGTGGTACCGAGTATGTACCTAGCGGTACCGAGAACTATAACCCTAGCTTTCCTATAAGTTAAAAAATCAAACCCTAAACTTAAAAAGAACCTTAAGAACACTTGAAGAAGTGATGTAGAGGGGAGGTCGGAAACAAATGACTCACCGGCGAGAGGCGGCACCGACGAGAGAGGTGGCGGAAACGTGCGGGAGAGCCGAATCGGGCGTCTGCGTGCTTCCTGCGCGGCTTCGATTGACGTCTTTGGTAGGGTAAGTGGGTCTTTGGAAGGATGAGTGGGTATAAGGAAGAATTTAAGAGGTTTTTTAAGTGGGCCCCCATATTTGAGGCGTACGCCTCAAAGGAAATTGCACAATAACGCTAGTGAGGCGCGCCTCACTCCACCTAAGGCGTACGCCTCATGATGCCTGAGAATTGCGTAGGCTTTGAGGCTATTTTGAAGCAAATTGCGCAAAGGCGCGCCTCAGATTGCGCAATTTTAAACTATGATCATAACTGCACTTTTTGTGACAATTAATCTAAAAATAAATTAAGACTAAAAATAGTTTAATCAAATAAACTAACATAGAACTATGAAATAAAATACAACATTTCTTGGCCAATCAATCCCTTCTCGGGCATCATAACCGGTTTTTTCCTTAGAACATAACAAATAAAATGAACCAACTAATAGAAAAAATCTAACTATATAAACAACACAAATTGATGTTTGATGTGATGTTAAAGTCAAGACATACTAATGAGAATAAATGTAAAGTTTTATATCAAATCTATTTGTCTTGGACATACTTGGCTCAAAATTTAGCATATGTTGCTTTCAAGCTAATCTAGATAGAAATTTTTGGGTCCTGTAAAGTAATGCACGAATCATCACAGTTAAGTATGCATCAGTTGTGATAATGTCTCAGAAGTTCACCATCAATTTACTCGCAAAGAAGAGTTGGAATGAGAGTAGAATCCAAGCAATTAGAAGCTTATGAAAGAAGGTTTTATCACACAGTGAAAGTAGATTTATGCCAAAATATTTAAATTATTCAATCAATTTGTAGGTATTAGTTCCAATATATTGCGCAATTTTAAATTGTCTCCATTTTAGGTGCATTCAGTTTTTTAAAGGTTTCATATGGAAGCCTTTCTGGACTTATATGCATCATGGCATTATTACTAAGTATAAATTTTGCATACCTCCTATTCACATTGGTTGAAGGCTTGTAAATTGTAATTGTCATAATTACTTGCTAGTTTTTTGCCAATATCCTCACGCAGATCATGCAAGTATTTGTGCAAATGTGCTAAGTCTAAATTCTATAGGAAGGTTAACAAGATCTATAGGTTTTTTATTTGATACATTGTAAAAATCTAAAATGCACTTATGCCATTAGATATATTAGCAGATGAATCACATGCAAACTATAGAATATCAAATTTCAGCCATGTGCATGGTTGTTTATCAGAAAACGTAACAAATCCCCTAAGTACCAATTAACCATTTCAAATTGACGATCAATTTGTGGGTACTAAACTGCTGAAATTAAGCTATGTTTCATTTTCTTCCATTTTTACTAGAAATGACTCATGAATTATATAACATGATAAAAAATATTATAATTGGATCTATAACAATTCAAAATTCTTTAATGAATCATTTATGAAAAGTAACCAAATCACAAAAAATATTATTTATAGTAGATTTTGTCAAATAATTAATCACTTTAATCTTATTAGAATTAACAACTAATCTAATGCTAGACATAAAAATGTTCTAAAAAAATCATGGATTGAGTAACAAATTAGCATTTTTTTCATAGTCAAATTTAATTTTTTAGCTTGTAAAACAACACATTCTCTCCTACGATCATGAAATTATCATCTTGTATCTTTCTATAAATTAAAATATCCTCAAAATAAATAACAATAAAGTTTTTACATGAAGGATCATATGGTATTGTTTATTATTCTCTAAAAAGTACTAGGTGGACTAGTTTGTTAGGCATCACCAACTATTCATATAATTCACCTTCTCTCATTCTAACTTGATGGTGTTCATTCATCAAATCAATTTAGAACATGTCATAATATCATTCATCATATCTAGAGTGCATCTAATAAAGATATAAAAAGTTTATATTTAATCATGATTTTTTTATGGCTCTACTATCTACATATATGTTTAGACTACCATCCTTGTTATGTGTAAGCAAAGTTGGTACAATGTATTTATTTTACCCACACTTTCTCTAATAAATCTCTTCTTAAGTAATTCGTCAACCTATCTCTTAAGTTTGATTTGTTATTTTGGATTCATCCTAGAATGAGGTAAATTACACATTGATGATTCAAAAGTTAAACCAATAGCATTGTGTATATCCCTTTGTGGTGGTAATTCCTTCGATAGTTCTTTAGGACTAATATTTTTTAAATCACCTAATACTTGATTTACATAAGCAAATTCACAACTTTATGTACCTCATTATTCAATTGCACAGCTATTAAAGCATGTATCAGACCTTTTTTTTCCTATACCCTTTCTCAAGTGCATGTGATGTAGGACTACATGCATAAGTAGGAAACTTGCACAATATATTTTGAGATCAAGTTTAGATTCCGTTATTAGTGATTAAAACAACAAAAATAAAACTAATGAATGGTCACTTTCGTTTAGGCCAAACTACACAAAATGCTAAGCGGCATCAAAACACGTAGGAAAATCAAAGTAGTGCATGCGGGGTAGTTTCCAACATAATCCTAGTTTAACAATGAGATCTAAAAGCAAAGAAGTAACAAATCCTACAAATACTAGTGGATGGAAATAAGTAGACACAATTTCTTGTTTTGAACAAACTCTCACGAAGAACTTGGAATTCGAAAGTAAAAGAATCAAGGAAGAAAAGAATCACCTTCACGGAGAGATGTCGTAGAAATCTCACGTACCTTCCAATGATTGTTCCGTCCAAGGCTAGGTGAAATATTATTGAAGAAACGTCGTGAGGTACGAGGTTAACTCAAGTTCCGGGTTGATCTTCCATCTCCAATCGAAGTAGGAGCTATGCCTTCCATCATACTAAAATCAAAAATACATCGGGTAAATCGTGGCCGTAGATCTACGGCCACGTCGACGGTAGACTTTCCAACTGATGTCCCCATCATTCTCCCGGGGTGGGAGAAAACTCGACTCCGTCGAGTAAGAGTCTCTCTCGTAAAGCTCCAAAGCATCTGGGTCTATCTGCTGCAGCTCCTCGCGGTCTATCCACGTGTCCTCCGATTCAGGTTCTCCTCTCCACCTGATCAAATACCTTCTCCTTCCTCCTTTTGTAGAGATAATGTCATCACTCAAAACTGTGTCCACTTTATTAGCCATGGGTAGTTTGGGAATGGTAGGAAGGGGGGGCAAATTTGGGTTTTCCAATGGTGGGGTTATATCAGGCTGTTGCAAAAATGGGTTGGGTGGATTGAAATCAGGGCCTTCATAAGCCACTAGATCCTCAATGTTAAAGGTCGGGTTGATGTTGAAATCCTCGGGGAGGTCTACCACATATGCATTGTCATTAATCTTCCTTAATATTTTGAAGGGCCCAGCACTCTTGGCGTGTAGTTTCTTAACGGTTCCTTGTTGGAACCTTTCCGGACGGATCCGCACCATCACGAAGTCATCTACTTTAAAAGTTTTAAATCGTCGTTTTAAATCAGCATATAACTTGTAATCTTTGTTGCTCTTTTCAATATTTTGTGCAATTTCCTTATGCAGTTCATGCAGATGTGATGCAAAAGCAGATGCAGACTCAGAAATTCTATACCTAGAACTCATAGGAATCAAATCTAAAGGTTGTCTAGGCTTAAACCCGTATGCAATCTCAGAAGGACTTAGACCCGTGGTTCGGTTGATAGAATTATTGTACGCAAACTCAGCAGTGGGTAGGATAGTGTCCCAGTCTCTAATATGATCCCCAACCAAAGAACGCAGTAAGTTTCCCAAACTTCTGTTAACTACCTCTGTCTGACCATCCGTCTGTGGGTGAAAAGCAGTGGAAAATTATAGCTTAGTACCCATCTTCATCCACAGGGTTTTCCAGAAGTAACTAGTGAACTTAACATCTCGATCTGATACAATGGTTTTGGGTAAACCATGCAGGCAGACAACCTCATTAAAATAAAGCTTGGCAATGTGAGAGGCATCAGATGTTTTGGAACAGGGAAGGAAATGAGCCATTTTGGAAAATCGATCTACGACTACGCATATGGCATCATTCCTTCGCAGTGTCTTTGGCAGGCCTAAAATAAAATCCATACTGACGTCCTGCCAAGGACAACTAGGCACAGGTAACGGAGTGTAAAGCCCAGTGTTCTGCTTACGTTGCTTGGCTAATTGACACGTGTGACACCTAGCAACCATTCTACCAACATCTCTCTTAAGGCTTGGCCAAAAGAAACGGTACTCAACGGCCTCAATCGTCTTATCTCTCCCAAAATGTCCAGCGAGGCCCCCACCGTGAAGTTCCCACACAAGAAATTCCCTAAGGGAGGTGCGAGGTATACAAAGCTTTTGGGCTTTGAAAAGGTAACCATCATCCAAGAGGAAATCGTCCACGAGGCGGGTGCTGCCCGTGGACAGGGAAGAGTAAATTTCTTTGAAGTCTGGGCACTCAAGATAATCCATCTTCATCTGATCAAAACCCACGACTTCCGCTCTCAACTCAAGAGTAGTCATCATGCGTCGGCTGAGAGCATCAGCAGCCTTATTCTCGACCCCTGCCTTGTGTCTAAGAGTGTACGTGTACTCCTGAAGAAATTCTACCCATCGGCCATGTCGGGCATTAAGTTTCTTTTGTGAATTAATGTATCTCAAAGCCTCGTGATCCGAAAAGATGACGAACTTTTGCGGGAGCAAGTAGTGCCGCCAGTAGCGAAGGGATTGGATCACGGCGTAGAATTCCTTATCGTAAGTGGAGTAACGCTGCTAATTTCATTCAGCTTCTCGCTGAAATATGCTACCGGGTGACCCTCCTGGGAGAGGACTCCTCCAATTCCGACCCCCGAAGCATCGCAGGTCACTTCGAAGACTTTAGAGAAGTCAGGAAGTCTCATCACTGGGGCTTCCACCATTCGTTTCTTAATCTCATCGAATGCTCTGGTGGCAGCCGGGGTCCAATGAAAATCACCTTTCTTAAGACAATCAGTGATAGGAGATACTATGGTGCTGAAATTTCGGATGAATCTTCTATAAAAGGTAGCTAACCCGTGGAAGCTGCGAACTTCCCGGATGTTCTGAGGAACGGGCCAGTCAACTATGGCTCTAACCTTCTCGGGGTCGGCAGAAACACCTTGTGCAGATACAATAAAGCCTAGAAAGATGACTTGGTCTACGAGGAAAGTACATTTCTTAGGATTGGCATAAAGCTGTTCTTTCCTCAAGACATCACAAACTTGCCTAAGGTGGTCAAGGTGCTGATCAACGGAATGGCTATAGATAAGAATATCATCAAAATAGACGACAACAAACTTACTCATAAAGGGGCGCAACACCTGAGTCATCACCCTCATAAAAGTGCTAGGGGCATTACTCAGTCCAAAGGGCATGACTAACCACTCATAAAGGCCATCTTTCGTTTTGAACGCGGTTTTCCACTCATCACCGGGTCGGATCCGGATCTGGTGGTATCCACTCTTAAGATCAATTTTGGAGAATAAAGTTGCACCCGTCATCATATCGAGCATGTCATCGAGCCTCGGAATAGGGAATCGATATTTGACGGTGATTTTGTTGATAGCACGGCTATCAACACACATTCTCCAAGTTCCGTCCTTCTTAGGTGTGAGAAGGGCCGGCACCGCACAGGGACTAAGACTCTCCTTAATGAATCCTCGCTGCAGTAACTCGTCAACCTGCTTCTTAAGCTCGGCATGTTCCGAGGGGTTCATGCGGTAGTGGGGCAGGTTTGGTAGTGAGGCTCCAGGGACGAAGTCTATAGCATGCTGAATGTCTCTAAGCGGAGGTAACTGATCTGGGAGATCATCGGGAAAGACATCAGCATACTGTCCTAAAATTGGTTGTACCTCCTCAGGAGTGGGCTTGTCAGATTCAGTGGAAATCTCACGGCCAACTAAGGCAAACAGAGGGGCGCCTTGGGAAACTTCAGTAATCAGAACCTTGGCGGTGACAAGGTTCACGCCCTTTTTGGATTTAGCTGGGTTGAATTTCGTGGTATCCGTAACCCGGGGTTGTGATGGCAAGAGCTTAATCTTTTTGCCCACATGTTCAAACACGCAGGTGTTTGAACGACCATAAATGTGGACATCGTTATCGTAGATCCAGGGGCGACCTAACAAAATTTGTCCAACATTCATGGTCAACACATCGCACCAGACATTCTCCTTATAAGTGGCAAAGGAGATGGGTACGTGGCTTCGTTCCTTCACCTCCAAGGCATTGGAGTTGACCCACGATACCTTATACGGGTTGGGGTGAGGAACGACAGACAGACCTAACTGGGATACCATGCTGGAGGAAACAGCATTAATGCAACTACCACTATCCACTATAACTTTACAGTTTTTGTCTTTGATTTTGGTGTATGTATGGAAAATTGTGGTCCTACGCCAGTCATCAGTGGGTGTCGGGTGTGATAGTGCACATCTCACCACGCAGATGGGAGAGGTATCCAACTGTTGGAGGCAACCGAGGATCGTAGTGTCGTCGTCCTCCTCGAAGTAGTCGCCTTCTTCTTCAACTTGGTGGACCTGATCAACCTCGGGCTCGAGCTCGTCCTCAATTACTTCCTCAACGATCGAAACCTTGTAAGGACTGGAGCACTGAGAAGCGATATGCCCATACCCCTGGCATCGAAAGCACTTGGTCCCGGGACTGGACCGAGGGGCATCTGTGGTGGGAGGTTTACTTCTACAATCAGATCTAGGTGCAGGTGGACCCGTGGGTGGTCGGGTCATGCTCCCCGGAGTAGGTCGTGAAACAGGAGGGTGCGAGGTGGAACTACCAGCTGGTCTATATGAGGGTCTAGAGTCATGAGATCAACTCGGATGCTGAGAACGAGATTCCTCTAGATCAAGCACTAGGCTGTAGGCGTTCTCCAGAGTAGTGATGTTCCGGGCAAAAAGTTCGTTGCGTAAATCTTCCCGCAGTCCGGTACGAAACATCGACAAAATTTGCGCGGGGGTGGTTGAGGTCTCCCCTTTGCAACGAATCAGGTAATCATCGAAGGATGCAATGTAATCCTTAACGGGTTTGCTTCCTTGGGTAAGTCAGTTCCACCTGTCAAGGAGTCTAGGGAAGTAAGAAGGAGGTAGGTACTTCTGTTTAAGTTCACGTTTCATGGACGCCCAATCAGTAATGGGGTATTCGTTGCGGGACTCCCTAAGGCTTTCTAAGTTCGACCAGAATTGGCTAGCCCTTCCAATAAGCTTCATCTCCGCGAACCTAACTTTTCTGGCTTCAGAAATGTTATACCACTTGAAGAAACTATCCATACCTTTGATCCAATCAAGGAAGAGTTGTGGATCTAAGGTGCCATCGAAAGTGGGTGCTTCTACCTTGATATTCTTCATCAAGTGTATGTCGGGGTCATGGTTGGTGTCGTGTATGTAATGAGGATTTCGATAAGGGGCACATGGGGGCCCATCATCTTGAAAAGTATCATCCCCATACATGGAAGGTGGCCTAGAAGGTGTGTAAAGGGGTGCTTGGTTCCTACCTCGTTCTAGGTTATCGAACCTATCAGTTGTTTGTCGCCGAAGTTCTGCTAGGTCTGACTGGTTCTCTTTAAGTTGCTGACTAATCGCGCCCATTTGACCTACCAACAGGTCTAAAGTCCTACTAAGTTGCTCCGGGTCCATTTCTAAACACTATGGGAGACTTAGGGGGGGGGTTCTAAAGAGAAAACAGCAGCTAACTACTAGGGAAACATGCTTAAAACAGTAACAAATGATGCAGAAAACACTAGGACAGCAAATGACATGAAGGTGCTAAGGTTCCCTAAGCAAAATATGAGGTTAGGGAGAGATGGACAGCACTTAGATGACTAAATGATGAGCCTACAGCTCATTGAATACTGCAGGAATTTTCTGGCAGCAAACATAACATGAGATCTAGCATGAATCTAGCAAGCCTATGTATGCAGAACTTAGAAACAATAGTTAGGAAAACAACCTAGGAAGTATCTAGAAAGAAATTCCTATCCTAACCATGCTCTGATACCAGATGATGTAGGACTACATGCATAAGTAGGAAACTTGCACAATATATTTTGAGATCAAGTTTAGATTCCGTTATTAGTGATTAAAACAACAAAAATAAAACTAATGAATGGTCGCTTTCGTTTAGGCCAAACTACACAAAATGCTAAGCGGCATCAAAACACGTAGGAAAATCAAAGTAGTGCATGTGGGGTAGTTTCCAACATAATCCTAGTTTAACAATGAGATCTAAAAGCAAAGAAGTAACAAATCCTACAAATACTAGTGGATGGAAATAAGTAGACACAATTTCTTGTTTTGAACAAACTCTCACGAAGAACTTGGAATTCGAAAGTAAAAGAATCAAGGAAGAAAAGAATCACCTTCACGGAGAGATGTCGTAGAAATCCCACGTACCTTCCAATGATTGTTCCGTCCAAGGCTAGGTGAAATATTATTGAAGAAACGTCGTGAGGTACGAGGTTAACTCAAGTTCCGGGTTGATCTTCCATCTCCAATCGAAGTAGGAGCTAAGTAAGAATGGAGGGAAAATTCATGAATTTGAATTTCAAATATCATGCATTAACAATCCCTTAATGGAGCATTAATGGAGGGGGGCATGAAGGGGGGCCGGCGGCATGCATAGGTGGATGGGGTGAGGGAAAAGAGAGTTATGCATTTCCTAATTTGCTTTGTCAAATTAATTATGAAAATCTCAAATCCACTCAAATTCAAAATTTGAAATCTCATTGAAAACTTTCCTAATTTGGCGTCGGCCAAATTTGGAAACTTCCACCTTGAATTTCAAAATCTGAAATTCATGGAGGTGGCATGGGGGAAAGGCCGGTGATGGGTGGAAGGGAGGGGTGGTGGACAGCGGAGAGGCCGGCGGCCAGGGTGGTGGCCGGCGGGATGAATGGGAGGAGGCGGGTTTCTTTGAGGAGGGGGGGATTTCGGGAGGTGAGTTTAAGAGGGGATGATTTGTGGTGGTGGATGAATGGCCGGTGGTGGAAACGGGGGGGGGGTAAGCGACGAATGAAGATGGGAAAACCAAGAGCCACCGGTGGTGACTGTTGGGTACGACGGGTGGCCTCTCCTAGGCTCCACCTAGCTCTCAACCTCTCTCTCAAGCTCTTACAAAAGAAAGCTCCAAGAAGACTAATGCAAGAAAATTGTAATATCATTCATTAACCCTGAAAAGTACAAGAAGGAGGCTATAAATAGCCCATTACAATGTCATAAAATAAAAGACTAAAATACCCTCGAGGGGCTACAAGACTCAATCCCTCAAGCAAGGGTAAAAAGGGAAAAGTGCAGAAATAAAAATACATCAAAATAAAACAATCATACTAAAATCAAAAATACATCGGGTAAATCGTGGCCGTAGATCTACGGCCACGTCGACGGTAGACTTTCCAACTGATGTCCCCATCAGCATGTTTAGTCACAGTGTTCAAAGAATTTCAACTTCATTGGGAGCACTAGATTATTGGGAGCTCTAGATTATTGTGTGTATTCATGTTTACTCTTAGGTTTTGTAAGTTTTGAAACTATCATACTCTGATTAATCTTAATGGTATTGATCCTCCCAAAATAAGTAACATCTAAATTATATGAGTCATATGAGGAACGTTATGAGGTATGTCTATCATCATTATTAGTTATGAGATACGCCCAAAATAAATAACATCAAAAGTCATATTAGACATCCCAAGGTTTACCCAAAAAAATGAGATATGTCCATGGGTAGCTCATTTTATTAAATTTTATCAATATAGTTAGCCAACTGAATCATAACCAGACACATTTTAGATGCAAATATAGTAGCTTTATCTATCCAAGCTATCTTATATGATTTTGGACAAAATTTAGGTTTCAAGTTCATGTGGTTTAAAGCAGATTTAGGAACAACATTGATACAACTCCTAATATCAGTTATAAGTTTGCAAAGTTTCTCCCCTTATTTATGTATGTTTGAAAAATCGTAATCCTCATCCTTAGATTCAATTTTAGGAGAAACTATGATGCAACACATGAAATTCATAGATTTATCAATTGAAGCATCATGAGAATGACAAATATCTTCATCAACGCATGAATATCATTAGAATCATTGGTTTCGTAATCTTTTCCCTCCACATTTATATTTTAATTCCTATTGAGATACTCAGTAGTATAATAACCAGTTTGATGACACTTAAAATATGCTTTGGCATAAATATTAGTCCCAAATATAGATGCAGTTGATTTTCCCGTTACTTTTTTGAAACTATGCACTACCTGAATATGTGGCAACCCTCTTAGAAAAAAAAAATTGGATTTTTTGTTCAAAGTCTAATGCAAGTTGAAATGTATGCTCAAGTGATGGAATGTAGCGAGGTTTCATCTTTCTCTTGATTTTAGTTCTCAAATCAGGCTCATACATAAGTGTTGTATTAGGTTCTTCATTGATTTCAGAACGGAACAACAATTCAACTTGTTCATTTATTCTATACAAGTTTTGGTTCTTTGTTTTAATGGATTAATCATGATATGATAAATGCATGTAATTTTCTTATAAGTTCTTCATTTTTGGTCCAGGTAGTTGCAGGTTTTTTTCTTCATTTTTTAATTTGTGTTTTCATACTCATTTAATAAAATTTTGCTTGCCTAGTTAATTTCTCTTTTGCAAATCTTACTTGTTGTTCATATGACATAGTTTGTCATTCAAAAAAATTATCATGCATAGCATCCATTTGGGAATGCTGTAGGATCAATTCTTCCGTCATTGGTAGACACTTTCTACTTCAACTTTCCTATTTAGTCATCTGCATCAAAATTTTGATGTTTATGATTTTCATAAGCACCATTGTTAAAGATTTGAAATGTCTATCAATTTGATTACCCCGTCTCCTACCAGAATTTACATTTAAATGAATTGATTCATCATTATGATAGGAATTCACTTGAGGTTCACATGCGTGGTTTCGAACTTAGTAATTATTGTTTTAGCCATATTAATGCCATCACAAATTTGATTTTGCTTTTTTAGCATTTCAATCAATTGCTGTGGTAAATTTGTCATAATTCATCCCTTTCACGGTCTATCAAGTGATAATGGTAATTAGCTCCACTTCTAAGTGACATGTTGACACTTCCTTCTTTGATACTATCTAAATGCAACTAATATGATGCGAAATATAATTTCATGTAAAGAAATAAATGAGGATTCTTATATCATAGGATATCAATTAAGCAAAAAAATTACTTTTTTCTTTATATAAACAAATAATGCTAGAGTTTAAAATCAAATGATAACTAATGATCAAAAATATCCAAAAATTTCAATAAGAATGTAGAAATTAATAAAATTTGCGAGCAAATGAATTAGTTACCTAAAATTAAATCTCGAGGTATCACTTTTTGATTATATTAAGAGTGTTGTGTTATCTAATAGCAAATTCTATAGAAGAAATAAATAAAGAAGGAAATTACTAAAATAAGAAAAATTAGGCCGAACACCTGTATAATAAGATAACTTCCCCTTAGATTAGGTAGTCTTACATGCATCACAATTGAAGAAATCACACATTCAATTTGTTCAAAAGAGGATTTAACAAAAATTATTGATCACATGCCTCATAACCCTTATAGTCTACTTATAGTCTAGGTTGGTTTAGGAGGTTGACATAAGATTTTTGATGTTAAGTTAGTTTTTCAATTTAATTTTAACTTCCAAATCAGTTGCACCAGCCCTCAAGTCCATTGCAATCCTGCGTATGATGATCTGGCTAGAAATACGGCTTTTAAAATTTTCAAATCCAGCCCCATGAAAGTACTTTACTTCCGCAACTCCAAACACACAGAAGTCCCACACGGATCACATCACATGGCTTAGGAACTACACCCTACGCGGACGACAGCAACTTCAATCCACACGCCAGTTACATTTTTTTTTAAATAACTACCAAATTAGATATGGAAACATTTTCAGTAACGTATCAACTGAAAGATAATCAACCAGTTTGGTGATTCTTTTCAACCAGCAAATTAAGCCTTACTTTAGATGCTGTATACGTTGTGGTCTATTGGCGAAAATTTTAAAAAATAATTACTCTACTGGGGATAACTGAAAGACATATTTTGTGAAACTTTTTTTTATTCACAAGATTTTTGGTTAAAGCACTCGCCTTGAGAAAATCTTTTTATTGGTTACGGGAAAGTTCCATGTAATTAGTTTTACCTAATATTTTGCTCGTCATTACAAAGCTGTGGAAAATTTTGCAACGAATATAATGTTTATTGTTATTTTCTCTATTGTATTATACTCTTGTACCTTCCTTTTCTTTTCTTTCATTGCAGTTCCGCACGCACAAGGTTATATACAGAAGATATGCTGGACTTTTCTTTTCAATGTGTGTTGATATAACCGATAATGAATTAGCATACTTGGAGTGCATCCATTTATTTGTGGAGATTTTGGATCATTTTTTCAGCAACGTATGTGAGCTAGACTTGGTATTTAATTTTAACAAGGTTTGTGCTCTTCTTAACATTTCAATCTTTTTTTCATGCCACTTTTATGGATAATTAACAGAACAGTCAGCCCTTGCACCGTCAAACTTCCTGATAATTTTTTCTGTTGCACTCATTACAAGTTTATAAAAAAATTAATGCATACTAGTTATATTGTTGAAATGGTGTTTGAGGAAAAGGTCAAAATAATTTATATTATCTAATATGTTAAAATTAGCCCCTAGATTTCAAATATGTTAAAAAATAATCCAACAAAGATTATTTTGGATCATATTTCAGACTTAGTTGATCATATTGGATGGCTAGGACTAAAATGACTCTTAGTAGTTTATGAATCATTTGACCTTTTTCTGAATATTATTTTGTGGGCTTATCAAGCTGCCATTCAAATATTTTTCATTAAACATTCATTTAGTTTTGATTAAGGGGCTGTTTGGTTTGAAATAAAACGGTGTAAAATATTTTCAAATACAAGGGTTTTGAGAATATTAGTATTTGGTTTGAAGTAAAACAAATGCAATGTAACATTTTGATGCATTCAAAATTCACCCTCTAGTTCATTTTTGTTGTATTTGAAAATTGAAATTCTTCATATTTCGGCATTTTTCAAATGCATCGTAAATTCATCATCGTTGTCATTACCGTTGCCTGCCACCAATCCCCACCGCCACCAGCCACCCCCGCCTCCTCCACCAATTGTCGTCGACACCACCAGCTGCCCACCTATGCCAGCTACCATCGTCGCCACGGCAGGCCACCCCTGCCTTCGGCCGCCTCCGCCAGGCACCTATCGTCAGCCACCACTATCGGTCACTAACCACCACCCTCTTTAGACTTTACACTACATTCATTTTACTTCAAGTCAAATAAAAAAAAAAGAATCACTTGCATTCTTTTTACATTCATCCAAACAATTTTAAAGTATTTCTTTTTATTTTTTTAATATTGCATTTCTTTTTCAGCCAACCAAACAGCTCCTAAACCATATTTGAGTTTTGCTTATTTAAGGCTCAATCACATCTTTGCCATGTTTGTAATACAAAATATTGAAAAAATGATGTCTTGCTTCTTCCTGATTACCCTGAACAAATTCATTGGACATACGTCTTGCACCAGAGAGAGAGAGATAAATAAGAAAACCTTATCATTATTATAAAAGCATTGAACAATGTCGGTGTGGGCACAGAGAAATAATTGTACAATTTGCGCTCTATAAAAATTTTTATCAATAAGCTCAATAGAAAATCTAATCAAAATTATGCCCATGCATAAATTCCACATCCGCACTAGGCTATAGGCATTTTCTGTTTGTGTGCCAGAGAGAGAGAGAGAGAGAGATTAAAATACCTAGCCTATTATGAATGTGGAATTTATGCATGTGCATAATATTAGATTGTCAGTTGGGCTTATTAATAAAAATTATTATAGGGTGTTAATTATAGAATTATTTCTCTGATACCCGGGCATGTATTTGTGGATGAGATTTCTTGATGTTTTTATAATAATGATAATGTTTTCTTATTTACTATGATCATGCATGTTAATATTCTAGTTTATCAGAAAGATACGAATCTCCCTGTTATCTGATATTCTCATTATTATGCTTTCAATGTTTACCAAGGTATACCTGATTTTGGATGAGTTCATTCTTGCTGGGGAGCTACAAGAAACGAGCAAGAAGGTTAGCTTTCTTTTGCTTGCCCCTTTTCTATCTTTTTTTATGCATAAATGCATGTCAAACATTCATTCAGCTATTTGTTTCATTCAAACTGTATTTGCGTAAAGGCTTCTTTTCAAGGTTGATAAGTTATTCTTCAACGCATTTGAAGTACTGCAGGCATATCTGTGCTAAATATATCCATGCATTGTGATCATGCTTCTTTTCATATTAATGAATGCCCGTGAATGGCTTTAGTTCATGGAAAATAATTTGACACCAACTTATACACGTCTCTCTAAGCTGTTTGCTAAACAGACATGTTTTGTTTTCTTAGTTTATATATTTATTTTATTAATATCTATTTATTCATCATGTTTTAGTTATGTAATTATTTTAGGATTAATTATCAATTATATATTAATTAATTTAAATAAATTTTTAAATTTTTTTATTTTCAAATGTTAATATATCTTAAGAATATCGATGTACAAAATTGATATTATTAAAAATTAATTATAAGAAAATAATAATAATTTTAATACTTTTAATCAATTAAATTAAATTTCAATCATTATTATTAATGATTACAAAAAATTTCTTATAAAAATAATAATTATAAGTATATCCTAAATTCCTATAAACACTTTATCAATTTATGCTACCCATTTTTTCTCTTTTCAGTAATACTTGAAATCTTAAAACCCTTCTACCCCTACCTAAGCTATGAGGTAAATTGGCGGGAGCTTTGTTAGGCTTAAGAAGGGGAAGAAATCAATGAAAGCGTATGAAGTTCATGAAAAACGTGGCAATTTAAGAAAGCATTTAAATCGCATAAATCCAAAAAATACTCTAGATTTCACAAAACCATCATAAGATATACTTGCTCTAAAAAATTATTTGTAGCAAAATTTAGTACATATGATGACCTAGTAGAATATATTTGTCTAATAGGTCAAGATAACATCACAAGCTGTCAGTTGTAATGTCTTGCATGTAACCTTGTGAATATTGTGGAATGAAGGTATACTTTTTTGTTATTTTTACACGTCTTGGAAAAGAGGATATGGAACCTGCTACCGACATGGGTTTTAATAGAAAGATAAACTAACGCATAACTTAGAAAGCTCTTTAGCATTATGAAAAATAATCAAAATTATGTTTTGGCTACTTTAAATCTCTGTAGATCAAATATTTGTACGACAGATGAAGAGGTTAAAATTGCTAGTATCACTTTTAGAATAGATAGTTGTGTGTAAGAGTAGGAGCTCTTATCCCCACAGCCTATACCATTCATTCACATGTTGAGAGTAGTTCATCCATCTTTTTTACTTACATTGTCCTATTTAATACCTGAAATCTATTTTAAACTCAAAAAATCAAAAACTTTGTAAAATGCATTAGAATTATATATATCTATATATATAATTGCATGGCTGTGATTAGAATCCTTCATTGCTTTGCTTATATGATTACTTTAGGCTGTGTTGCCTTCTTTCAAACTTTCCATCTTTGCAGCCTTTCTATTTGGTTAATTGATAAAATCATGCAATAATTCTGAATTTTGATAATGATATTATGCCAAATCAAGTTAACATTCTTATTGGCACTCGAGGAATGAAGGCTGAAACGAGTGTTTGCTAGGGATAAAGCTAATAATAACACTGATGTTAAAATAACATTTCGCTGTTTATTTTTATTTGCTAGCTTCGAAGCAATCAATCAGAACATTTCGCTTTTTATCCAGCTTCACAGATTACTGTTCTAAGTTTGTTCGATTTTTGCAGGCTATTATCGAGAGAATGGGTGAACTAGAAAAGCAAGAGTAGTAATGTTTGCGAACAATAGCCGCTTGTCTAAATTCTTTCCATTTACCACATTGTTTGTCAAGTTTGAAATCATAAGACAGCAATAGTAAATCATTTGCTCGACTATGAGATGATTAAAATCACACTTTTGTGCTTATATAACTGTTCTGTTTTTTATAATGTAAAAGAACTTGAAACAATTATGATTTGATCGATTCGCTCCTGCAAACCCAGTATAGAAGTATTTTGTATTTGTCTGAAATAGAATTAACTTCTGAAATAGAGCTCAATATATATGAATCACATTGTTCTTTCTTGCATTTATCTTTGTTAAGGATGCTTCTTTATCTTGCCTTGATGTTGCTCCTTACAAGGTCTTTTTTTTTTATTATTGTTTATTTTATTTCTATGGATGCTTCATAGGGTGATGGTCTGGCATGCTTATGAAGCTAATCTTAAGATTTCAATGCTTCGTTTGGAAATATTTTCTTACTGCTTCTTAAAGTAATTTTTTAATACAAAAATTATAATTTATTTATTAAAAAAAGACTTAGTTTGGGATAACTTTTTAATTGCTCTTAAAATAATTTTCTAACAAAAAAATTTAATTTTTGTATTAAAAAGCTCATTTAAGAAGTAAAAAAAAAGGCGTCCCATACAAAGCCTTAATCTATAAGTTCTCGTTCATAAGCCGCACAAATTTTTCGAAAGGAAATATTTGAAAAATAATTCTCTTCTAAATGTAGCCTTCACATCTTTACATGATTAATTCATGTTTAAAAAAAAGCACAAGCCTAAGAAACAATATCTGACTAACTCGAAGAACAAGATAACTTTAACAGCCTTAACTGCTTCACAGTCAAATAACTAGAAGAACACATTTCCAAAAAAGAAAGACTAGAAGAACAATCATTAAAGCTTCCATAACAAGAACTATATGATGAGCCAATATCTGTGGTGAAATGACTTAAACAACTAAATCCTATTGATATGAACAGCCAATAAAATGTCTTTCTGAGTCTCCAACAGCTCAAAAAGGCAGATGTCCCCTATCTTCAAATGGTTGCCACGAACAAAATTCTTCCAGCCTGAAGTAAACCCAACTGAACGAGCCTGAACAAGACAATGCACTTGCCAAAGCCTCTGCTCGTCAGGAACTCGAAGAAAAACTCTGTTGCTAGTTCGAGGAAGATACTCCATTGCAAAGGCAATGGGAATGGTCTACAGAGAGTAAATGAGAAGAACACTTATTTATCAGAATTGATAGAAAGATTATAAGAATCTTACCATGGTTCATGGATAATAATCTCCAAGAACTTAATTTTAAGGCTTATTTAACAGCAGATGTATGAAAGTCAGTTCTTACTTCATATATATATATATATATATATATATATATATATATATATATATATGAGAATAAGGCAATGTTTGAGATGACTTTTTTACTGCTTTGTAAAGCTATTTTTTAGTTTAAAAATCTCTTCAAAACAGAAAAAGAAACAATGGCTTAAAACTGTTCCAAACGAAATCTAAGTTTCACTTATAAGACTTTGCGGAAGTCGCATTTATTTATTTTTTCATATTATTATAATAATAATAATAATAATAATATGAAATTAATCGGATGATGCTAAAAATGAATGTCACTGTAATCCAAATAAATACCAGTTGAATTCCTAAAAAATGAGTGCAAAACAAATAAACATTAGTAAAACTCAATTCAAGAACTCAATTTCGACCATTTGCAAGCACTAATGTCAAGAGCTTAAACTGTTCATTGAATCATTGTTTCAGAAGCTGTTATTCAAACCTAGTTGAGTGCTAGAGACAACTAAAGAAGCATCTTTAACAAGAAAAGTTATAAGCAGAAGCTAAAAACATTTTTATGAAAAAGAAATCAACACTTGCAAGAGAATTTAGAAGTGTTTGTAGAGTTTAAATCCCATAATAATTTTTAACTACATCCGACCAAATGATGAAATATAGTAATTCACTATTAGAACAAGCATGTTTTCTTAAATTTAAGCAACCAAATGAGCCCTAAAATGCTTATAGCCTCTAATGGCCTGCCTCAACTTCTGAGAAATTATTATGTGCAGTCAACAAACCGCCAAGAGGCGAATCAGGATGCATCAAGTCATCCGGTACACAAAAGTACACAACACCGATACACAACAAAATAGTGTCGTGACAAGTCATGATTCGCCTCCAGACGACATCCAATGACCGCACGTAATAATTTCTCCTAGAGTAGGATAGTTGCATTCGCTTGTATGTTCTTATTGGACATTGATATGAACTCTAGTGCAAGTTAATGCTGCATGAAAAGTATATAAATAGTAGGGGCAAGAGATTTTATGCAAATAGAAGAATTCGAGGACAGTCAAGCAGCCGCATATTTATTAGCTCCCCATTCCCTAATATACTATTCATCCCATTATTTTAGGCTTTTTTTTTAATTTTTTTCTTTTCTTTTTCCCTTCAAGAGTATTGTTATAAACTTAGCCTCTCCTTTTGTAAAACTTAAGATCCTTCATGTGAACTATACAATTCATTCATAAAAAATTGCCATAAAATCTTGAATAATTATTCTTTTAAATGAAGTTGCAATTCATCATCTAGTTTTTAACTTTCCAGCTTAAATGGATATGTAAGTGATGAGGACATCGTCAGCATTGTCGACGCCGGAGATCGACGGCCACGAGCATGACTTGTATTTTGTCATTTTATGTAGTAGCGTATTTATTTTGATGTTTTTTCCACTTTTGCCCTTATGGGCATTTAGTCGCTTATGTAGCCCGGAAGGGCATTTGTGTCATTTCTTATTTTCTCATTTTGGCCTATTTATATGAGGCCTCATGCATTGTAATTTTAGTTTTGATGAAATGAAGTTTATTCTCCTTTGTTCTCTTTGTGAGTGCATTTCCCTTTGATCTCTTAGTGAGTTCAAAGGGAGAATTAGATCTCTCCGTGAGTTCTAAGTATTGGCCCATGCGTGTTGTGCAAAGGTGAAATCAAGAAGAAAATTCGAGGTGAAGGAAGCCGTTGGAGGAGATTCTCCATTTATTCAATTCCCCTCCTTCCCCTCCTTAGCTCCGCCGTCCCTGGAGCCCAGCACAGCCTCCGGCTCCCCTGCCCCACCGCCCACCCTGCTCTGCCTTCTGCCGGCCTAACCAGGGCCCCCTCCCACCGGCCCGACCACCCCCTGCCACCGCCGGCCATCTCAGCTAGGGGTGCAACCGAGCCAAGCCGGCTCGCGAGCCGGCTCGTGCTCGACTCGTTAACGGGCTCGACGAGCCGAGCTTATCGAGCTCGCGAGTCGAGCTCGAACACGAGTTCGAGCTCGACAGCTAATCGAGTTCGAGCTCGAACACAGGGTTGCTCGACTCGATAGCTCGTCGAATAGCTCGAACAGCGAGAGCGGACTGCCGGACTCCGTCGTAGACAACGGGCGACGACTGACGGACGCGGGAGCAGCGTCGCGGCAGTGAGAGCGGACTCCGACTCAGACGACGGACGCGGGAGCAACATCGCGGCAACGAGCTCGAGCTGACAGCGACGCAGACGACGGGCGACGGCTGACGGACGACAGATGCGGAGCTCGAGCTGACAGCGACGCAGACGACGCGTGCTCGAGCTCGAACCGACGCAGACTCGATTTGACGTAGACGACGGACGACACAGACTCGATTTGATGCAGACGACGGACGACGGACAAGCTCGAGCTGACTCCGATGTGCGAGCAACGACGGACGCGGGCACGCATGCTCGAGCTCGAACCGTGACTCGAGAGCTCGACGAGCTTTTTCTTTCGATGTTGAGTCGAGCTCGAGCTCGACTTTTGAGCTCGACTCGAGTTCGAGCTCGAGCTCGAGCTCGACATTTGACAAACGAGCTCGGCTCGAACAACCCTTGACTCGAGCTCGACTCGACTCGTTTGCACCCCTAATCTCAGCCCGCCGAGCCCTCCTTCCTTGCTATTTCCATAAGTATTTCCCTCCTATTTTCAGTTTCAAATTCCTGAAATATTTGGGCTTCATTAGCATTTAATGCTGCCTAATTCTTCTCCCTAATTTAAGCAATCAAGATAAATTGGATTTGAATTTGAAATCCATATTTGAATCAAATCTAATTGAATGCTTAATTTAGGAAACCTTTTATCATGCCCAAAACTGAAATTTTAATTACAGATTTATAATAAAATCTGAAATTAATCATGTGGACCCCACTTGCTTAAACTCCCTTCTTTCCCCCTTCTCTCTCTTGGCCGGCCCCTCTTGGGCTCTTCTCTCTCTCCTAATCACCTCATTAACTCCACAATTTCAGCCCCTAAACCCTCCCTCTTAGCCGCCCCTTCTCTCTCATTGATTTAATTTGATTTTCAAATTAAATCTCTCCCATTAACTCTCCAAAAACAGTTTTCCTGCAGAAATTCCTGCACCTCTCTTTTGGATTCCACCATTGGCCAACCTTCTCCACTCCAAGCCGCCACCCTCCACCACTCCGGCCACCATCCCAGAACGACGATCTTAGGTTCCTTCTTCCTCGGAGTGACCTCGGTTCTAATGTGGAGACGCTTCTTCCGCTGAAGCCTAGATTAGTTGAGCGCATGGGCTCCAAAGGTGAAAGTTCTCTTTATTAAATCATGGATTATTGTTTATTGTCGTAGCCTACAATTATTTTGGTGTTTTCTTGAATTGTTTGGTTAATCGATGTCACTATTTGTTGCCTAAACGAGTTAAAAACTAAGAGTTCAAAGGATCACTCTTTTATTATAAATGATAATTTTATTTTGGGTTATTAAGTTCCAATTCATCTCTTTAATTTCCTAAAGTAACTCCTCCATCGCATATACGTTTCACATCAGTAAGACCCCAAAATCTTTTAACGACCACAAACTTAATTCCAATAGTCATATTGATGTTGAAAAATGACCTCTATTGCTAAAAAAGATGATATTTTGTCCTTGATGACCGCAGTTGTCTATTAAATTAGTTGCAGAACTCTTATGGAAAATTTTGAATTTCTCAAAAATAGTGTAGGCTATATAAGGTTTTTTTCTTAAAAGAAAAGAAGGATAAACTTTGTTATATCTATTGCACCCTAAAGCTATTCACCACAAAAAACTTCGAAAAATATCCAAAAAGCAGCAAAATAGAATTGTGACAGGAACCTGTAAAGCTGTAAAAACAGCTGTTATTTTAAGACATCTAAAGTACATCAATATATTTGAAGGCACATAATTCATTACCCTTTTCATGTATTGGCATACCAACAATATCTATTGGCAGGATATCAACAATATCGTGTGATGATAGAAGGAACACCTATGTATTTGATAGCAAACACTTAAAGGTTCTCAAGTGAAAACCTATCAATCTTGGAAAAACAACGAAAAATATCCACAAAATTCCGAGGAAAAATTAGAAAACAGCAATTTCTTGCAATAATCAGAGATAATGGAAGGAAAATACCAAGATACAGTTGATTCTCAAACCGAGAGGAGGATCTATCTCTCCCAAATCCCTAGACGCTGCTAGAGCCCAAGAACACCAACCACCAAGACACAAAATCAGTCACAAACATCAAGATCCCCAAACCCTAATTTCCCCAAACACAAAATCAGTCACAAAAATAGAGCACACAATTATAGCCCCTAGCCACCCCCTCCTTCCTAATGGGATTCCCTAGTGGGCCCCAAAATTCCCAGGGTGCAGACCTGCTTGGTCCGCCTCATGTAAACCTGAGCCAGCCCTTTGCATAAGGCCGGCTGGATTGGTCCAGCATGGATAGGTCTAACAATACCCCCTTCCCCAAGAATCACATTGTCCTCAAGATGAAAGGATGGGGAACTGATGCTTCACCCTCTCATAAGGCTCCCATGTGGCGTCATCGTCCGGTTGGCTCTTCCATTTGATCCGAACTTTCTTAGTTCCCTCTTCTCCCTGACACACCCCCATTAACTCTAATGATTCTAATACCACCTCCAAGTCCTCTGTCAGTGTCACTGGTAATTCAGAACTCACTGCATGATCCCCAATTACCCTCCTCAGTTAAGATACATGAAACATAGGATGCATAGTCGTTGTCGATGGTAATTTCAACTGATGTGCCACCACTCCAATCCTCTCTAATACCTCATATGACCTAAAGTACCTTGGGGCAAGCTTTTCATTCCTCCTGTTTGCGACTATCTTCTACTTGTAAGGCCCAAGCTTTAAGAACACTCTCTCCCCTACCTCAAATTGGATGGTCCTTTTTATGCTCATCTGCTTGTTTCTTCATAATCTGTTGATCCCCGTACAGATGTCTCTTCACTTCTTCCAAGACCCTGAAATAAACATACTTGCTCAGTTTACTATAGCTAAAATCATTGTGAACCCTTCTAATCAGGATAATCCATCTATAAAATCCATGAATACCTCCTCCCACACCCGACCTAGTATAGTTAAGGCTGCAGTAATCCTCCTAGGGATATGGCCATGTACTTATTTCTCTGACAGATCTCACATCTGGCTACCAACTCCTGCACATCCTTGTGCATCCCCTTCCAGTATAACTATGAAGTGAGTCTCCTGTATGTCTTATGCACCCCGGATGACACCCAACAACACTCCCATTGGACTTATGGATAAACTGATGTCCTAGGCATCATAGATCTCCCCTGATATATGAGCCTCTCCCCTACTAAAGAATAGCCCGAGTGGCTACTCCCATCCTTCAATAAATCTGTCATAATCCTCCCCAACTCCTCATCTCGTGCGCTCTCCTCCTTAATGACCCCCTCAATCCAGCATCAGTGGTATCGACACTGTTATCGTCTGTAACTCCATACATCTAGACAAGGTATCCGCTGCCTTGTTTTCTATCCCTGGTCTATACTCGATTTCAAAGTCATATCCCAATAACTTTGACAACCATCTCTTGTGCTGCTCTATTACCACCCTCTGCTTCAACAAGTACTTCTAGCTCCACTGGTTCGTCATGACAATGAAATGCCGACCCAACAAGTAGGGTCACCACTTTCGGATGGCCAACATAATGGCCATCGATTCCCTCTAATAGACTGACTTCAGCCTGGCTCTAGCTGTCAGGATTTGGCTAAAGTAGGGGTCGATGGCTCTGGATGAGTAATGCTCCTAATCCATATCCTGAGGCATCTATCTCCACTATGAAGACCTGAGAAAAATCCGGTGCGGCCAAGATCGGCACAATGGTCATGGCCTTCTTCAATCTCTCAAAAGCTATTTTGGCCACCTCCCCCCACAAGAAACCATCCTTCAACTATTCTTTTTGTGGCCATATGATGATGTTATAATCCTTCATGAACCTCCTGTAGTAGCTAGTCAGCCCTTGAAATCCCCTCAGCTCCCTGAGATTCTTAGGCAGTGGTCATCTCAGCATAACCTCAATTTTGGTCTAATTCATAGCTACACCCTCTTGAGAGACTACATGTCACAAGTACTTCACACTGGCCTGGGCAAAACAACATTTCTTCAGATTGAACCTCAGCTGATGCTCCTGTAACACCTCTAAAACATTTTTCAAGTGCTCCCAATGCTCCCCATCTGACCTGTTGTAAACCAGAATATCATGAAAAAATACCATTACAAATTGCTTGAGATAGGCTCAGAAAATCAAGGTTGTGAAAACCGGACCGGACAACGAACCGGAAGAGGGAGAGGTTCACGGTTCGACCGGTTGAACCGGGGTCGAACCGGATGACGTAATAAATAATAATATTATTAAAAATTAATAAAATAAAAATCATATAATATAAGTATATGAATATTTAATAATATTTATAAAATTTTAAAATATATAATAAAATTTTATACATATAAATATCATTTAAGAATAATATATTTATAAGAATAATACTTAATATAATATATAAATTTATAATATAAAAAATTTATGATCATTAATATAATATAAATAATTAAATATATGACCATTTAATATATTTATAAATTTAAAAATATATATAATTCAAAATTATAAATATAAATCACTGTTTTGAAAACTGGACCGGACCGGCCGGTTCAATTGTGAACCAGTCTGGTGGCCGGTCCGATCACGCTTTAAAACTGGCTCTGCATTGAACCAGATCAAACCGGACTGAACCAACGGTTCAACCGGTGAACCGGTCCGGTTTGGAAAGAACCGGCCGGTTTATAAAAATATTTTATTTTTGTTTTAATTCAAATTTTAAAAATATATTTTAGTTTATTAAATTTTTTAAACTTAATAAAATATTTTTATTAAAAATGATGATTAATTTCATCATAATACATGCAAGTTATCTTAAATACCTCACATAATTTGTTTTACAAAAAGAATGTACTTCTCACTTTATATAGGCTTCAAGGAAACATCCTCATACTCCCCCTATGATGTGGGACTAAAAAAGTTGTATGAATAGTTTAGAATGTGAATGTGAGCTTATTTGGGCTAGTTGGGCTTCAAATTTTTATTTAGTTGGGCTTCAAATTTAAATAATATGTATTATAAATTTGATATAATATACATTATAATAATTCTATTATAAAATATTAATATTATAAATTTATATATTATATTAAATATTATTCTTATAAATATATTTAATTATAAATATATAAATATATTATTTTTAAATGATATTTATATTTATAATTTTGTATTATATATATTTTTAAATTTATAAATATTATTAAATAGTCATATATTTAATTATTTATATTATATTAATGATCATAATTTTTTTATATTATAAATTTATATATTATATTAAGTATTATTATTATAAATATATTATTCTTAAATGATATTTATATGTATTAAATTTTATTATATATTTTAAAATTTTATAACTATTATTAAATGCTCATATATTTATATAATATGATTTTTATTTTATTAATTTTTAATAATATTGTTATTTATTACGTCATCCGGTTCGACCCCGGTTTGACCGGTCGAACCATGAACCTCTCGCTCTTCTGGTTTGTTGTCCGGTCCGGTTTTCACAACCTTGATATAAATATCATTTAAAAATAATATATTTATAATTAAATATATTTATAAGAGTAATATTTAATATAATATATAAATTTATAATATGAATATTTTATAATATATATTATAGCAAATTTATAATATATATTATCTAAATTTGTAGCCCAACTAAGCAAAAATTTGAAGCCCAACTAGCCCAAATAAGTCCAAATTCACATTCTAAACTATTCATGCTACTTTTTTAGTCCCACATCATAGGGAGAGTTTGAGGATGTTTCCTCCAACCTTTATAAAGTGAGAAGTGCACTCTTTTTACAAAACAAATTATGTGAGTTATTTAAGATAACTTGCATGTATTATGGTGATATTAATCATAATACTTAATAAAAATATTTAAAAAGTTTTAAAAATTTAATTAACTAAAATATATTTTTTAAAATTTTAATTAAAACAAAAATAAATTTTTTTTATAAACTGGCCGGTTCCTTCCAAATCGGACCGGTTCAACGGTTCACCGGTTGAACCGCCGGTTCAATCCGGTTTGATCCGGTTCGATGCAGAGCCGGTTCTGGAGCTTTATCGGACCGGCCACCAGACCGGTTCACGGTTGAACAGGCCGGTCCGATCCGATTTTCAAAACATTGCAGAATATCTTATTCATAAGAGATTGGAAAGTGGTTGGGGCATTAATGAGGCCAAAAGGCATCACTAGGAACTCATAATGCCCTTAATGAGTTTTGAAAACAGTCTTTGGCAATCGGCACATCCTCCCTTTTCATTCTAATATGATGGTAACCTGACTTCAGATCTATCTTAGTGAAGATAACTGCCCCACTCAGCTCATCCAACTCATCTATCACTGGGATATGAAACTTTTCTGGCACAATTTCCTTATTCTTTGTCCTGTAGTCCACGCAGAAACTCTTAATCTTTTTTCTTAAACAATAACATTGGGCTATAAAAAGGACTCACATTGAGCCTAATAATCACTGCTTCCAGCATCTCTCTGATCAACTTATCAATTTCATCCTTCTAAAATTGAGATTAACGATAGGGCCTAACACTGATGTGTAACACCTTCCCTCAAGGTGATACCGTGCTCCTACTCCCTTGGAGGTGGCGAAAAATCTTCATTGAACTGTTGAATCAATGGTTGTACTTAAAGAGGGATGTCCTCACCCTCCTCCAATCTAATCCCCTCTAGCCTCTGCAGCTCTACCAAATAATCTTTCCCCACCTAGGGCTGCAAATGAACCGAGCGTTCGACGAGCTGCTCGTGGCTCGGCTCGATAAGAGCTCATTCATGTTCGTTTGATAAGATAAACAAACGAGTTTGAACACTTTTGACAAATACTCAATAGCTAAATGAATGAGCTTGAACAGCTTATCATTTGGTTTATTTATGTTCACAAACAATATCGTTTAAGTTCGTTAACAAGCTCACTAAGAAGCTCGGTTAGAGCTCAATTAGAATTTTAAAAATAAATATTATTATGTCTGCTAATTTAATAAATTTTTTTTACTAATTTAATAATTTTAACTTTAACCAGTTTTATTAGACATATATATATATATATATATTAATCTAACTAATTAAAAATATTTTATTAAATCTTGTATTAAAAATTTCCTCTCCCGTCTCAATTCCCGCTCAAATTAAAAAATATTAAGCTTTAAACTATCATAATTTTGCCTCAATTACTGCTCAGACCAGCCCGCCCTCCTCTTATATTTCGCATTTTTTAAACTCCCCCTACCTCTCTCTCTCCCCCCTCCGTGGCAACACTTAAAAAAAAAAATTTGTAGGGGGTTTTGTCCCACATCGCCTGGAGGCAAATTATTTTGCAGAATAAAAAGAGATGCGTTGATGCGGACATCCAACCGTCCATGCTTATCCGAGGAGGAGCTGAAGATCGACGGCCGAGATCACTTTATTTCATTTTAGTTTATTAAGTGTATTTTTATTTAATTTTGCATTTTCCCTTTTTTACCCTCTTGTCTTATGTAAGCCCAATGGGCAAAATTGTCTTTTATTTTCTTTTAAAGCCTATATATAGAGGCTCTTGCTCTTGTAATAGGGAAGGATGGATTATTAAAGAAATTTTGTTTGCTCTTGTGTTCTTTGGAGAGAACTTGAGTGGAATCCCTATGGGAGGGAGTCGGAGTTTCCACCAGCCGCAGGATGTGTCCGGGCTCGTGGCGTGAAGTCCCTTGGAGAAGGGCAACGTAGTACCCGTCAGCCGCAGGATGTGTCCGGGCTCGCGGTTGTATCTTTTATATTTTGTTTCTTTATTTTGTTCCTTCTTATCGCTCCTAGTCGTCATCTTCGTCCTCTCTTTACTTCCACCAAACCGGCCCTAGCTCCACCACCACTTACGGCCAAGCCTCAAGTAGCCGCCGGTTTTGAAGTCCTTCCCAACCCCACGGCCACACCACCTTACCAGAACCTTCAGTGCCGCCGGCTCCAATGCTCTAGCCACCGGTCAACCTCCCCCTCCTCACCATCTCCACGTACCATCAAGACTTTCCTAAATTTGTTTGCATATTTTAGGTAACTCTATTAATTATTCAAATTCAAATTTATTTGAATTTGAAATAGTTACTTAATTTATAATTCTTATTTTAGGAAACTTGCTTAATCAAAGCACATTTAAATTTTAAATTAAATTGGGATGATATCTTCATTCCCAAATTTAATTTATTATTTCAGAAAGCATTGATTACCTCTATAATTCTCTCCCTTTCCACTAATGCCGACGGCCCCATTAGCTGAGTTGGACTTTGCTCTTTAATTCTCCACTCTTGTGTTAAGCAATAAATCCAAATCTTCTCAAAACCTACTCCAGCCGAAATCAAAAAAACCAAACCATAGCAGCTAAAATTGTCAACGGGCCAAACATTAATTCTTTCCTAAAACCTGCCATGGGAATTAAGAAAGAATTCCACCTCCAGCTCTGGATACAGCCGGCCTCCTCTCCTCATTAAATTGTGTTTGAAATCTCTCCATAACTGTAGCTTATACCTTTGGAAATATTTACAAAAACTGTTTCAATTCCACCTATTTTCAGCCTTAGCCAAATTTCCTCAGAATTAATTCCAATTCTTTCCCCCTCCACCTTGGCAGTAATTAGCATTTATTTCTTTTTCTCCCCACTTTGATCATAGCCGAATTTTTCAACTCTATTTCCTATTCTATTACCCAAATAAATTCCCTGATTCTGGAAACAGAAATTCATCAGTTTTCCTTCTTTTCCCCACCGTTTCCCTCCTCTTAATTGTTCCGGATTGCTTCCCAAGTCAAGAACCTGGGATTGGAGTTTCCCCTCAGCTTTTTCTCTTCCTTCACCAAGACGTGAAACTATTGCTGCTAAGACGTTTCCGCCCCACACTGAAAATTGGAATTCCACTCAGATTTCTTATAAAAAAAAAAATCTGAAAATTTCAGATTTCCTGAAGGAACTTTTCAGATTTTGTGAGGAGACACTTGGAGTTTGTCCATCTTCCCTAGCAAAGCATTTTCTTTCTACATCATGCATCTGAACACCATTTGCAAAATTGCGAAGCTGGTGGCCTACACGAGTATTTGGGTGGGATGTTAGACGAGATGCTTGGCTAGATTATAAATTCTAAAGTTTATTTTGTTTTCTGGCCGGCTCGGCTCATTTAACGAGCAGCTCAACGAACCGCTTGACAAGCTCAAATTAAACGAGCTGAATTCTAAACACGAGCCGAGCTCGAACATTGGCGTTTTAAACGAGCTCGAGCTCGAACACCTGTCCAAGAAGCTCGACGAGCTTCAAGCCGAGCCTGAGCACTATTTTGACAAACGAACTTGAACTTGAACAGGCTGAAGCTCGGCTCAGTTCGTTTGCAGCCCTATCCCCACCTCTTCTATGCTCCTTACCATGATTTTAAGTGATATCATGGCTTCGGAGAGCCCTGCATCTACCTTGATCACTACCCTTCTCCCTTCCACCACCAACTCCATCCTCAATGCTCTCCAATTGACCTTAGTATTCCCCAAGATCTGCAACCACTTCATCCCCAAGATGACATAAGTGCTCTCTAACTCCAATGGGAGAAAATCCTCCCTCACCTGTGTAACACCCCACAGTACCCCTTAACAGTACTGTAGAGTGTAACAAGAATAACCATAATATTTCATTTCAAATTTATATAAAAGCTCATATAAAATCATCTAATACAACAAAGGAACATCTAGTAATTCTCAAGTTTCATCAAAGACTTAGTATAGAGCCACTAAGGAAATACAAACAATTCAAAGTAATATAACATTAAAATTGTTTACTAATCTCAAGAGTATATTCAAATTTTAAAATAAACATTGACATAAAACTTAAATACTTGCATATCAAACTTCCTCCACTTTTCCTTTCCTTTTTCCTGTAAAAACAACCAGTAAGAAGTAACTGGTAAGCTATGAGGCCCAGCAAATTATGTAATCTAAATAACAATTATAATATAATAAGATGAATAAATCAAAACCTTGAAGTCATAAATCATTAAACTCACTTTTATTGATACAACATCATACATCTTAATTAGCATTATTCTTTACCTCTACGAAATACATTGAATATCAAAACTAAATATGTAAAAGACTTGGCTATACATTCATAACAAAATTCAAATGAGCCCAGGTAAACCTGGCATTATCGCCACTGAATTACTTTGAGATCCATTTTGCCTCATTAGGGGTCCCTTTTGCCCCACCTGTTACACAGGTATCTTTTCTTTTGGGGTACCTTTTGTGAAACCCTTAAGTTTGAATTTGTTTTTGAAAATTCTGTAGAAATCGTCTGTACGAACCGAACAAGTTCAAATCAGAGGCGATAATACCAATACGAAAATCAATTATCATCTGTACGATCTGCGTACAGAGGCGATCGTCCCAGTACGAAAATCAATTATCGTCTGTACGAATGTGGTTTGAACGCAGTATAGAGCCGATCGTCCCAGTATGATCGTAAAATATCGTCCGTACAATCTAAAATATATTTTCTTAATTTAAAGGACTGTTTGATCGTTTTGAAGAGAGAGAAAGAGCAGGAGAGAAAAATAGAAGGAGAAAGAGGAAAAACATCGCGTTTTTGGCGACTTCGATTCGTTTTCGTTCGTCGACTTGGTTGAGAAAGTTGATCTACTACAGGTAAGGCACATTAGGCCTATCTCAATTTTCAGAAATATGAGTTTTGGCGAATATTCTGATTAAAGTTTTATTTCCATTAGCAAAAAACGGGTATAACTTTGCACTGGTAAAACTTTTACTGCGTAACTTTTGGTATGTCATAGAAATTATTATTTTGCACGTTTTGAATATTTTCTGAAAATTTTCATAAGGTATTTTGAAATCTGTGGGGTTTTTATCGAATAGAAAGTTATCTAGATGTCGAAAAATAGTGCTTCAGTACAATAAAAGCTTAAAAATGTTGTTTTACACGATCTATGGTAATTTGGTAATTTTCTGAAATTGTGCATTTTTTATTCGTTGGATTTCCTGTTGTCTGTCGCTATACGAAAGGTGAAATTTTGATATGTACTCAATTACTCCGTATTTGTTATGATGTGATGTTTTATGTGCACATCTGATTTGAATGATATCTGTTGGGAGTTATAAGGGGTCAGAATCCTTTGAGATTATGTCTGGGTCTGAGAATATAAAAATGAAATATGATCTGATAATTATGTATATTTGTTATGTTCTGATACTGTAAGCACAAAGGAAGGCATAAGGGGCCAGAATTCTTTGAGATTCTGTTTGTGTCAGGGAAGGGAGGCATAAAGGGCCAGAATCCTTTGAGATTTTGTTTGGATCAGGGAAATATGATTTGAAATGTGATTTGAAATCTGATCTGAAATGTGATTTGTACGATTCTGTGATATGAATTTTATTCAGTTCTTCTGTATCTGTTATTTGATTCCGTATGATTATCTGTTATGTATGAATATCTGAATTCTGTACGGCTATCTGAATCATTGAATGATGTTATATGATTTTCAGTTCAGTGATTTATTTGATCTGCAAATAATTGTTTTTAAAATCTTCTGTAAAGTATTTTTGAAATGAGAGTGTCTGGGAATTTAGATCGGCTAGTGTGACTTTGCTGAGCTATGAGCTCACTGTGGTTTTATTCATGGCTTTCAGGATCTGGGAAAGGGAAGGAAGCTGTGGACTAGCCGTTCAGAATCTGATCTGAAGTTATAGATATTTTTGTACTTTTGATTTTTGTACAGTCATGGCTAGTTAAATTTTCAATTCTATATTTTTTGTCTGTAGCCATGTATTGTAATGTATATGATTATTTTGGTGAATGAAATAAACATTTTTTGATGAGTTCTTTTGTATTTGAATGTTTGTAGTAGCTCTATGGTTCTGTATTATTCAATGTGTATTGTAAGAAAGTCTAAAAAATAATTTCCAAAGCTAGATCCTAGGGTTTGCCCGTCGCAACTCAACACGATAGGATCCGTCTTGGTCGGGTTGGGTTGTGACACCTTTTGCCCCACCTACAATATAGGTTTAGTAATTGGGTCCCTTTTGCCCACCTGATATTGTATACATCATATCATAGAATAGCCAAATATTTACTTTTAACTTGATATTCCTTGCATCATACCTTCATAATTCATATTTGATTTTAATGGTTGCAACATTCAAGTATGCTTATACTCATACATCTGGTGTATTAAGAATTTGATAGCTACTAAGTAAAATAAAAAACTTCTTTTTATAAAATTATCAATTAAGAAAAGGCTTAAATAAGCACACTTAAACATCTAAAAAATATTTCTTATTCTCATGAATAGATAGTTGTGAATACCCCAATGTATTCTCATGATGATTAATAAAATTCTCATAAGACATCTCATTATAATAAAATTTCAAAGCATAAAGAAAAGACTAACCATTCATAATCATTACAATTATAAATAATTACATAACTTACCTTCTTGACGAAATGCCTCTTCCAACCTTTCACTCCTTAATCTTCTTCGATTATAAGTCACTTCAAACCTTTCCTTCTGCATATATTCAAATAATTCCTGCCTTCTTTCAATTCACTTTTAATCTCTCTTGACTGTATCAAAATTCTACATTAAAATAACACAACCATATTAATCAAATTCTACTGTTAAAATAAATTAAAACTTCTGAATTTTTGTTTTTTTTTATTGATCCTCAAACATTCTTTCTTTCTTTTGTACTATTGTTTCTCAACTTTCCCTTAATTCCCATTACTACCTTCTTAAAGGAATTTATAAAAATTCTCTATAATAATTTCATACCTGTCAACCAAACTCTGCTACAAGAATTAGCACTCCAAATTCCCACTGTTTCCAAAGTCACTGTGCTGATTTTTAAATAATTCATGAACTGTTACAGTGTTCTCAAGCACCATGCTGACCAAAGAAACAAAATTCTGCAGTCAACCGAACTCTACTCTAAGCATTCCACTGAAGTCAGGACTCATGGCCGAATGCTTCAACAAACCCTTCTACTCAAATCTTGACCGAAATGCTCACTACAGACTAGCGGCACTGCATTGTAATAGCCTACAGGAAATTCTGCGATACTGGCTACAGTAATTATCTCCGAACAAATGCACAGTGTTTCCTGCACTGTGCCGACTCCTCACGCTTCCTGCTTGCGGTTCCTTCTATCGTTCCGTGAGAAAACTCCTGCTATGCGTGAAATCCTCTAGAGAAGGGATTTGGGAAGATGTAGATAGGGATAAGGAGGGCTCATAATAACTGATTTCAACCAAAGAGAGCATCTCTTGAAAATAAGAAATAATTAATTTGATTCAATCCACTATTTATTACTACAAAAACAAATGTTTTCTTAACATAAATAAAATTGTAATTAAATTGATTCTTACCTAAATTTTCTGGCATTACAACCTGGACCTCTTGTATGGTCAGCACTACTCCACGACAGATCCCTTGGTCCGTCTCCACCTTCCATGTAGGCATCATCACTCCATAATACCCTGTATCCACCAATGTCACCCCCAATTGGTCCACGACCTGTTTGGAGATGAAATTGTAGGTAACCCAATGGTCAATCAACATTACCACCTCCCTGTCTGCTATTTCCCCCTTCACCTTCATGATATGACAGTATGACTCGGAGTGAATCCTACCACTGAGTTCAAGGAAACCTCTATCACGTCAAGATGCAGTTTGTCCTCCTCTCACCCTGTCTCACTCTCACCTCCCTTCTCCCTCTTCTCCCACTTCCTCCTCCTAATGGCTTCTCCCTTGGGGTTTCACGAATGTTGTCCAATGCAGGCCCCTTAGGTGTTAAGAGAGTCATCCTATAAGAGCCACCTGAACTGCTACCTCTAGCTCCCCTCTCCTGGTATACATGATCATCCACTAGTTGTGCTAGCTCTATAGCCTCTCCCAAGTAACGAGGCTTCATGACCCTCACTGCTGCCCGGATCTCTGATTTGAGTCCCTTCATGAATTTTCATCCAAAATAGTCTTCGAAAGTCGATCCAATCGACTCGCCATGTACTCAAATCTCTCACGGTAATCTGTCACTGAGCATTCATGCACAAGTGTAAAGAACTGCTCATAGAAGTCCCCTCTCCTGTCGGTTCGGAAATGTTCCAATAAGCATTCCTTGAACTCCCACCAACTTCGTACGGGCCTCTTCATGTCTTTCCACTGGTACAAAGCAAACGCCTTCTCTTCCAAACATAAGTTAGTTGCCGTCAATTTCTCCCTCTCCATCAACCAATTCACGATGAATACCTCTCTACCTTGTAGATCCACCCATATGTATCATCCTCTTCAAAAATGGACATCTTCAGCTTTCGGACCTTTGGATCTCCCCTAATTCCTCCATAATTTCCCCTTCCCCAACTGTTTGGTCCTCACCAAGTGTCCGGATCCTCCCTTGCTCATACCCTTACTCATCTTCACTTTCTTTCCTCCTTCCTTCAAAATCAACACCCCTCCTACCATAATCCTCGTCTATTCTTTTCCCAATCAGCACCCATTGGCTCATGCCCCTAATAACCACGCCTCTCTCCATGCCTTCCACCTCTCTCCTCTATGATCTCCACCTCGTTTTCACTCCTAAAATTTTTAGAATTCGTATTTCTCCCTACCAAACCTCTTGCCTTCGATGGCCGTTTGATTTTGATTGTCCAATATCTTCTTCACCATCTCATGAAGATCTGAAACTTAGCCTTCCATGGAGAATATTCTATCATTCATCGTTGCTTTCATTTGGATCATCTCCCCCTCAAGGCGTTCTTCCAAAGCATTCACTTTCTTGGCCGCCATCGATACCCGGATTTTTGTTGGACTCAAAAATATGGATCTCAACCCCAAAAGCAGCAAAACAACCCCTCAGACAAAATTCAACTGCCGGAATTCACAAAATAGCCCAAAAACAGTTACAAAAACTGCTATGATACCAATTTGATAGAAAACACTTGAGGATCTCAAGTGAAAACCTATCAATCTTGGAAAAACAATGGGAAATATCCACACAAATCTGAGGAAAAACCAGAAAAACAGCAATTTATTGCAATAATCAGAGATAATGGAAGAAAAATACCAAGGTGCAATTGATTCTCAATTCGAGAGGAGGATCTATCTCTCCCAATCCCTAGATGCCACTAGATACCAAGAACGTCAAGCACCAAGACACAAAATCAGCCACAAACATCAAGATCCCCTAACCCTAATTTTCCCTTCCTACTTAAAGCATACAATTAAACAACACAAGCCAAATCCCTCTACATTCCTAGCCGCCCCCTCCTTCCTAATGGGTTTCCCTAGTGGGCCCCACAATTGCCTTGGGCGGCAATTCCCAGGGTGTGGACCTGCTTGGTCCGGCCTCATGTAAAACCTGAGCCGGCCCTTTGCCTAGGGCCGGCGGACCGGTCTAACAGTATTCTTTGCCATTCTTCAGCATATTTGATATTTAACCATAACAGAGCACAAAATCAATCTCACATTGCACAACATGGACTAGTCTATGGTCAGTATTGGAAGTAGAAAAACAATAGTTCTTTCATGTAAATATCGTTCAGAACTTTAGAGTCATAAAGAAATATTTATTGATGACAAATGTTCTTAAGAAATTTGAAAAGAATCAGTTTTTGAACTTACCATATAAAATCTTTTGACAATGCTGCAAGGCACCATGATTGATACAAACGAAGGCTTGTCTGTTTGAATTGATTTGGCAAAGCTAAGCAATTTTTTCTTTACCGCGTCACTCATTCCTGCCTTTCTTGAAACGAAGTACATGTTTGCACTACAAAGCTCATCCAAAGAGACTTCATTGGCGGGGATTTCTATGGCTTTTATGATACATTTTTCATCTTCTGAATAATCAAAACATGAAGTTAATAAAGTAAATTCAAAAGTTTATTTTAATTTCAAATTGGTAGGAAAAATAGAAAAGTGAATAACTAAAAGGCTGTTAGATTTGCTACATTATTTGTGTAAAGTAAACTAGATGCATATATTTTGAAAATTATGCTATTTGGTAGGCTGCATTTTGAATGCAATGTAATTTATTGATGAATTTAAAATTCACCATCTAGCTCATTTTTTTGTTGTATCCCAAAATTAACTGATTTGACTTATTTTCAAATACATTGTAAATACTATGCAACTCACTACCATAAGTCATCACCGCCATAACAACCAGTTACTGCCACCAAACACTGTCCACCACCACCTTTGGTCGCTCTGCTTCAACCTCCATTGTCGGCCGCAATCCACCAGTTCAAACCACCATAGCCAACCACCAGCCAAGTTTTGCACTTAATTCATTTTACTTCAAACCAAACATTAAAAAAAAAAAAAAAAAAAAAATCTCTTGTACTTATTCTGCACAAAACCAAAGTATAAAATATTTTAAATACACTACATTTCTTTTACTTTGCATTTCTTTTTCAGCAAATCAAATAACCCCAATAATATGATGGTACATACTAAAATAGTAGGCTCAATCTAGATGCTGACAAAAGGGAACAATAAAAAAACACAACAAAGATGATGGTAATTAACGATTCTTACATTCCCATTAATTTCATTTGTTAAACTTTCATAGAAAAATGCAATAAATTTGCAAAGAATCAAAGCATGAGCGGGAAAGACAGGACTAAAGAATCCAAATATAAGAAGGAAGCAAACATTAGAAGCAATTAGCTGATGAGCACTCAAATGTAAAAGCAGCAAAAATCCTGCACAATGCGAACTATAACAATCATTGATATTAAGTATTGGAAAGTGAAAAGATGCATATTTATTGGAAAATAATGTCATTTCTATGTTATAACCTATGCCATATTTTTAAAGGAAAGCTACCTCTTTCAGCTTTCTTTTTTCTGGAAGCAACTAAGGGGTTCTTAGGCCTATAAATTCTTCTGGAATTCTTCCTCACCCTGACATGATTCTTCTCCGCACTTCTATTTCCTCTCGAGTTCCTGTGTTGTGCAATTATAGGCTGTTCTTGCTCGGTATGTCTATAAGAACTTAAACTGGAATCATTTCTGGCCCTTTTGACAGAAGGTATTGCACATAAATTATCCATAGGATCCCCTTTCTTTAGACGATGAGAAGCAGGTTTCTCACAACCACTTTGTTCAAACATCAAGACAAGAAAGGAAGAGCAGCCATCATATTTGAACACCAATGTGTCATTTTCTTGAATACCATAAGCTTCAACAAAATACTTCCAACCGCAATCAAGAACAACTCCGTCATTCGTCTTCTTTAATTCAACATGCCATATATCACCACTTGGGGCCTTCAGCTCAACAGTTTCAAGTAGCTCACCATTAAAGTTCTCAATAAACTTCTTTGGTATGACCTGTAAAAACGTAAGAGCATGATAAAGCACAAAGAAAATGTGGAGACATCATCTATCTAATAATCAGTTCATACACTACTTTTTAAGTTTCTACAACACATCCATTTAACATTCTCGTTTATTGCTCACTAACTGAATTGTAAATAAATTGAGAAAAGGATCAAAATAATCTCTTGACTCTTTATAAAAAATTAAAATGATCCGCAACTATATTAAAGGATCATTTTGATCTCTCCATTCCCTTGTCTTTTTATAAGACTATTTTGATTCTTTTTTAAAGAATTGAGAGACTAAAATAATCCTTTAATCTAATTGGAGATTATTTTAATCATTCATAAAGAGTTAATGAATCATTTTGAATCTTTTACCTAAATAAATTTATTGTAGCCAAACAATTAAATCCCTATATCATAAAAATCTAACAACAATTTAAGAAAACCCACTTGTAAGTGCTTGAGATATACTTTTTTGAAGCATAATTTCTAAGTAACTTTTTTATTTTAACAACCTTGCCAATCATTTCTTCTGTTGTTCTAAATTTTAATTGCTTTAAAAGCTGTCACATTTAAAAGAAATATGTTATTTGCAAATAGCATACATGAATGTGACTCACTTTGAATATGTTTCATAAAAATCTCCATAGCTTTTAAGCTAAAAATAAATATGACGTTGATCCATTATGTTTCCTAATACATTTTTTTAATCACTACAAAACTACATCAAAGCGACTTTAGTGATCTTAGCATCCTAAATGAAAATAAAGATTTTTGTTTCTATTGGCATATTAGTAAAACCGAAGCTAAAGAGACTTTAAAGAAAATGAAGTGTGAAAAAGCTGTTGGATCTAATGATATTCCAGTAGAGGTGTAAAAATGCTTAGGAGATGAAGGAATTTTTTGGCTTACTAAACTTTTTAATATTATTTTGAAGACTAAAAAGATGCCAAATGAGTGGAAAATGTGTGTTGATTCCTATTTTTAAAAATAAAAGTGATGCACAAGATTGTGCGAATTATAGAGGAATTAAGTTAATGTGTCGTACTTTAAAACTATGGCAGAGAGTTATGGAGCATATACTACGGCGTGATACTAATGTTTCTCAAAATCAATTTGGATTCATGCCGGGTAAGTCTACTATGGAAGCTATACATTATTGAGGTTTAACGGAGAAGTATAGAGAGAATAAAGAGGATCTACATATGATATCAATTGATTTAGAGAAAACATATGATAAAGTTCAAAGAGAAGTGCTATGGAGAGTTCTAGAAAAGAAAAGGGTTAATAATGCTTATATTTAAGTCATTAAGGATATTTATGCAAGAGTTGTTACTTGTGTTCAGACACAAGATGGCTTGATCAAGTATTTTCCTATTTAAGTTGGATTACATCAAGGAACAGCCTTAAGCCCATTAGAAATTTGCAAGAGGTTGTACCTTGTTGTATGCTTTTTGTTGATGATATTTTTCTTTTTGATAAGACAAGAGAGGGAGTTGAAGGTAAACTTCAATTATGGAGGTCAATCTTAGAGTGTAAAGGCTTTCATTTGAGTTGATCTAAAATTGAATATATAGAGTACAATTTTAGTAATAGCAGTTCTTTGGCGCAGGGGGGGGTGAATTATGACTCAGGTGATCAAGTCATTAATAAGAGTACAAGTTTTAGATGTCTTGGGTCTATTGTCAGAGTAATGGTAAAATAGATGAGGATATTATTAGTAGAATTCAAGTTAGATTATTGAAATAGAGGAATGCATTGGGCTTGCTGTGTGAAAATTTCCCCTCAAACATAAGGGAAATTTCTATAAGATGGTGATAAGACTTGCAATGCTTTATGGTCAAGAATGTTGGCCATTAAAAGAGAAACATAATAATAAGTTAAGTGTTACAGAGATGAGGATGCTCAGGTGGATGAGTGGCTTTACTCTTAGAGACAAGATACGAAATAAGCATATACATGAAGAGGTTGGAGTAGCTCCATTGGAGGATAAGATTAGAGAGAGTTGCCTTAGATGGTTTGGTCACATAAAACGGCAGCCACCCGATGACCCGGTTAGGAATGTAGATGTATTAAATTTAACTTATGTTAAGATATGTAAACCTAAAAAGACTTGGTTAGAAAATATTAGAAATAACCTTTCTTTATTAGATTTAAATAAGAATTTAACTTTTAACAAGGCACAATGGAGAAAAAGGATTCATGTAGCTGACCCTACATAGTGGGATAAAGGTTTGATGTTGTTGTTGTACTACATAACTATGCCAAATATTTTTCATTATTGAAGCAAACATTTCTTTAATTGCTTCTTTTGGCACATGTTTGTTTCCTTAATTAAAACCAAATCAATTCGCATAATACACAAAAATATTCCTTTCAAATCAATGGATGGAATTATATATCCATATGTTTATATTTAGAAATTCAATTAATTTCTATAGCATAAAACTAGGAAGCACTGACACTTCAAAACACATCTTGTGTTGTGCTCATGTCGGACACATGACAAATACAGACATGGCTCTGACACACCCTAACACCTATCCGATACTTCAAAATTTATGTCCCGAGAATTGGTCTACGACATAAGCTAGACATGGTCTGGACATGACTAGGACATGCGGGACACAAGAGTTCATATGCAGAAGGAGAATTGTGGAGCTTAAAATAAAATCTAATTTGTGTATACATAAATTAGCTTGTGTTTATATCTGTAGCCCTAGCTTTATCGGTCTTACATTATTGAATCTCCCCTTCATCAAACACTTGCCATCTTTGTCTCCACTCTTCGTGGAAGCTGCTCGCCATCTCGCCTCTCATCTTCATCAAAGCCACCTCATGTCAGCTTGTTCTCATTATCTTGCCTTACATCACCTCACTACAAGAAAGCGAGCTTTTTGCGGCAGATTTGCGAAGGACTTTGCAACATATTTTTTTTTCTTCCAAAAATGGTGTCAGATTTGGGACGAAAAATTTTGATGATTTTTTTACGGTAGAATATCATCCGCATATTTGCGACAGCAAATCTGACGCAACTGCCCTATCTAATCGAGTGATTAAGCATCAATTTCATTTGTTATGTTTCTCAGCCTCCTTCGATTTTGACTCTCACCGTTCTTCTCTTGCATCCGAATTCACACCTTCGCGCTCACGAGAGCTAGGTCGTTGCGAAGGTATCCATCTATCTTCCTTACCGCGGTTCTTTGTCCAAATCAGTGAACTGGCCGAACTCTCTCCCTGCAAATCCGTGAGTAGAATGAAATCCCTCCTTGCCACCCAACCCATACTGCGAAGGTATGCTTTTTGCTGATGATATTTTTCTTGTTGATAATATTAGAGAGGGAGTTGAAGATAAACTTAAATTATAGATGTCAACCTTAGAGTCTAAAGGTTAGTATTGTAAGTTTGGGCAATCAAGTCATCAATAAGAGTACACATTTTACATATCTTGGGTTAGTATTGTTCATATTGATGGTGAAATAGATGGAGATACTATTAGCAGAATTCAAGTTGCATAACTGAAGTGGAGGAATGCATTGAGCTTGTTGTATGATAGAAAAGTCCCCCTCAAACTTTAAGGGAAAATTCTATAAGATATGGTGAGACCTGCAATGCTTTTAAGGTGCAAAATGTTGGCCATTAAAAGAGTAGCATAATATTAAGTTAAGTGTTGATGAGATAAGGATGCTCAGGTGGATCAGTAATTTTACTCTTAAAGACATGATACGAAATGAGCATATTCGTGAAATGGTTGGAATAGTTCCAGTGGAAGAGATAAGATTAGAGAGAGTTGTCTTAGATAGTTTTGTCACATATATGCTCATTTTGTATGGTTGAAGTGGAGGAATGCATCGGGCTCGTTGTATGATAGAAAAGTCTCTCTCAAAATTAAGGAAAAATTATATAAGATGTGGTGAGACCTGCACTGCTTTATGGTGCAGAATGTTGGTCATTCAAAAAGAAGCATAATATTAAGTGTTGCAAAGATGAGGATGCTCAGGTGGATGAGTAGATTTACTCTTAGAGACAGGATGCGAAATGAGCATATACGTGAAATGGTTGGACTAGCTCCAGTGGAAGATAAGATTAGATAGAGTCGCCTTAAATAGTTTGGTCACATATATGCTCATTTTATATAATTGAAGTGGAAGAATGCATCGAGCTTGTTGTATGATAGAAAAGTCCCTCTCAAACTTAAGGAAAAATTTTATAAGATGTTGTGAGACTTGCAATACTTTTATGGTGCATAATGTTGGCCATTAAAAGAGAAGCATAATATTAAGTTAAGTGTTGCTGAGATGAGGATGCTCGGGTGGATGAGTAGCTTTACTCTTAGAGACTACAGATGGACCTTCCACGTAGACTACCGCAGCACCTAAGCCCAAGGGCGATACATACGTAATGATGTATGTTTTATATTACATATATATTTGAGAAATAATATTTTCAAACTAAATATTTTATGTATGTTTTACCCGTCAAAGTAGCCCACACACAAGATACGGGATATCATACAGAGCATGTTTGAAGCTCCATATGTTTCTTGAAAGAAAATCCCGAAGGAAATGCACGACATGTGGTTTAGGGAGTTTGAGGTTAGTATGTTGCAATATTGTTAACATTTGTCCATATTTTATTAAGTTAATAAAGAATAATTTTTGTTCCAATTTAATATATACAACGATATTTCTATTGGTTGCCTGAACATGGTATTTGTATCAGAATAAATTTTGAAAAACGGAGACTAACTGACCTACGAGACATGATCACACGCATTAGAAGGACAGACGAGCGACCACTTTGAATTGGAGAGGGTGTATGGACCGAGCTCAATAGTTCTTAAGGCCACCCAAATTATACAATGAAGAGGGAGCAGAGCCGAAAAAATCGAGCTTCTGACATCGGGGGCCTGAGTAGCTCCCTCCGTACTAAGGGCTCAATTCTACATACTGAGCATATACGATGATTGATAAGAATTTTAACATATTTTAATAATTTCTTTGGCTATGCATGCTAATATAAGTATATTATAGAAGGAGATGCTTAGTAGAGAACCCACTACAATTGAGTTTCACAGTCACGCTTACAAGTGCTAGGAGGACCATCAGTAAGTAGATGAGCGAGTGAGGAGAGCATATGTAGGTATATAAGGTTACAATACTTTGAGAAATATTGTAAGTGACGATTATACGATAATTAATCTTATGTTGTATTTTGTAAGATAAGTATATACGGCTTTGAGAGAGCCAGACTGTAGTTGGAGAGGGATCCTCTGGGGGTTCCGCATATATTTCTAACTACCACACTTGGTCGCAGGCGATATATAGAATGCAAAAGGGATGAGTTTATAGATTGGGCTTGCAGACCTATGCGTATGAGGGACAGTCCTCTTCTGCCTCCAGCTACTCTACAAACAATCAAGAGTTTGAATAGCCAACATGTGACTAACTTGACGAGAAAGCTAGAAAATGTCTGAAAATCACAAGCGTGCATCAACATTCAGATATTGGATGAGATTCAGAGTTTGAGAGAGCAGATTCCTGCATCAACCGAGCAGAAGAGTGAGGATACAGATTCCGTTTAGATAGTCTGAGTAGGGGTTCCTGATGCATTTTACTTTTTTTTTATGTATAAGACCTATGTTTACGTTAGCAACATTGTAATAATTATAGAACTGTTGGAATGTAATTGTCTATTTGAGTAGATGGCTTGTGAGTGTACAAAAGTGTGTTTCTTATGTTTATTTTAATATTGTTTGTTGAAATATTAGTATTATTAATTATCGCTTTTAAATAGCTTGGATTAATTGTCTATTTTTTTCTTAATGCGATAAGTTTCCGCCGGATTTGCGGTGGAATTTTCGCCGCAAAACACAAAAATGATGACCATGTATCATATTTTGTGACGGAACAATCCATCACAAACTATGGCGGATTTGTGGCGGTATTTCCAGCACAATTTACAGCGGCATTTCCGCCCAAATTGCAGCGGACTTTCTCAATTCCGTCATAAATCTGCTGCAAAATATTTGCGACAAATTCGTTTCGTCACAAATACTTTTGCAGCGTGACTTTTACCGTCGGAATTTCTTCCATCGCAAATCCGCCTCAAACCGAAATTTGCGACGAATTTAGCTTTTTTTTGGGCAAATTTTTCCACCGCAAAAACATATTTCTTGTAGTGTGGTCTTACACTATCTCATGATCACCTTGCTTTGCTCGTCTTGCCATCTCGCCTAGCATCAGCCTGTTACATAATTAGTGGATGACAAATGCATTGAAACTACTTTTATCACCCATCTTCTAAATTACATTTATTTGTTTTGTTCTTTGTAATTTTAGCCATACTTATGGTATATACTTCACTAATGCTAAAACACAAGGACCTAAATACACTTCGCAAAATGGGCTATTCTACACAAACCAGAAAGATCTGTTAAGCAAACCTAGAAAAATCTTTTTGTAGCAAAAAAAATGCTAATATGTAGTTATTTCTGATAATAAATCTAAGTCCTCACCATTAGGCTATTTTTTATGATAGCATTACATATTTTCAAAATTTTCGATAGTTCTGAATTTATAATAGTCTTGAATATACATAAATTTGCTATAGAGTAAGAAAAAATTATGATTCTTAAACTAGTCGTTTTCATCATGCACGTTTGTTATGAACATTTATTATTATAACTTTTGTCGTGAATGTGATAGGAAACACTTGGATTTCCAAGTGTTTCTTACCAAAACCAAGAAGATCCAATGTCAAACTGCTGTCCACAGCAGAAATCAGCCAAGAAACAGGGAAAAATAGGAAGAAAACGCGAGAAATCTGAGAAGAATTTGCACAAAACTATTGTATTCCAATAGTAGAAGCAAAAACAATAAGAAAGATACAATGTTCTTCGATTCGAGAGGAAGAACAACTCTCCAACAATCTCCGGCAACGCCAAGAGCCCAAGCAAGAAACCCTAGATCTCCAAGAGAATTCAAATTCCAGATCCCCTCCCCTTTTTCTCCTAACCTCCTAATTAACCATAAAGGAGTTTTACAAAATGTCTAAACAGCCCCTCGCATTCAAAATTTCCCTCCCAAAATTCCTCCTTGGCCCCCCGTCAGCTGCGCCCCTTCCGCTCGGTTCCGCCCGCCCCACTTTCTTCCGCCTCGAGTAGGTGTGGACCGGTCCGGGTTGGATCGGTCCAGCCGGCTTAAGTGCCGGCCTAACATTACTCCCCTCCCAAAAACTCACATTGTCCTCAAGGTGAAAGTCAGAGAACTGTTGCCTGACCATCTCATAGGGCTCCCAAGTGGCCTCGTAGTCTGGAAGGCCGCTCCACCTAATCTTCACCTCTTTTTCCCCCTTCTCATTGATTCACACTCCTTCTACCGCTAGAGGCTCCAATGTCACTTCCATGTCCTCCCTCAATGTGTTGGGCAGCTCTGGGCTCACTACATGCTCCCCCACCACTCTCCTCAACTGTGAGACATGAAAAACGGGGTGTATTCTGGCTGTTGGAGGAAGCCTCAATCTATAGGCCACCTCTCCAATTCTCTCCTCCACTTCGAAAGGACCAAAATACCTTGCTGCAAGCTTCTCATTTCTCCTTTGAGACACAGTCCTCTGCCGGTATGGTCGGAGCTTCAAGTATACCTTGTCCCCAACTGCAAACTGTATATCTCTCCTTTTGTCGTCCGCCTGTTTCTTCATAAGTTGCTGGGCTCTAAGTAAATGCCTCTTGAGCTCTTCCAACACCTGATCTCTTTCCTTCAAATGTTGATCTACTGCAGATACTGGGGTACTACTATGGCTGTAGTGTATCAAATGTGGGGGGTCCCTCCCATATAACACCTTAAACGGTGTCATCTTGGTAGCCGAGTGAAAGGAGGTATTGTACCAGTATTCTGCCCAAGCTATCCATTTGGCCCACTGCTTTGGTGTTTCAGACACAAAACACCTCAAGTATGTCTCCAAGCTCCTATCCACCACCTCCGTCTGTCCGTCAGTTTGTGGATGGTAGGCTGTGCTCCTCTTCAATACTGTTCCCTGCATCCTAAATAGCTCCCTTCAGAAATGGCTCAGGAACACCTTGTCCCTATCAGAAACAATAGACTCTGGTACCCCATGCAGGCGGACTATCTCCCTTACAAATGCTGCTGCTACCGACACCACTGTGTACGGGTGTCTCAAGGGAATGAAATGAGCATATTTGCTCAGCCTGTCGACCACTACAAGTATAACTGTGTAGCCTTCTGATTTTGGGAGCCCATCAATGAAATCCATAGTAATCTCCTCCCAAACCTTCTCTGGTAGGGCCAGAGGCTGTAGTAATCCCCCTGGTGCCATCGTCAGGTACTTACTTCGCTGGCAGATATCACACCTCACCACCATCTCCTCTACATCTTTCCTCATCCCCTTCCAGTACAATTCAGCAGCTAACCGGCTATAAGTTTTTTGCACTCCTGAATGCCCTCCTATGGCACTCCCATGAAACTCCTGTAGCAGCTGGGGAATGTGGATGGAAGACTTGGGAATCACACTCCTTCCCTGATAGTACAGTCTTTCTCCCACAACTGAGTAGCCTGGGTGGCTTTTCTCATCTGATAACACATCTTCTTTGATTTTCCTTAGCTCCTCATTCTGAATGCTCTCCTCCTTGATGGCTCCCCAATCTATCAGTACTGGTACTGATACAGCAATCCCCTAGAGCTCCCCCATACAGCGTGATAAGGCATCCGCTGCCTTATTCTCTAATCCCGGCCGATAGTGGATCTCAAAATCATATCCCAGCAGCTTGGACAACCATCTTTGATGCTCCTCTGTGACCATCCTCTGCTCTAACAAGTACTTCAGGCTCCTCTGATCAGTCCTGACAATAAAGTGCCTGCCCAATCAGCTCTCTCTCGTAGACAGACTTCAGCCTAGCCCGGGACGACAGTACCTGACTGAAGTAAGCTATGGGCCTGTGGTTCTGCATTAACACTGCTCCCAATCCATAGCCTGAAGCATCTGTCTCCACTATAAACACCTGGTTGAAGTCCGGCAGAGCAAGCACTGGCACTGTTGTCATGGCCTTCTTCAGCTTCTCAAAAGCCTCTGAAGCTGCTTCTCCCCATAAAAAGTTGTCCTTCTTCAACTGCTCTGTCAGTGGCCACGCTATGGTGCTGTATCCCCTCACGAACCTCCTATAGTAGCCTGTCAATCCCAAGAATCCTCTGAGCCCCTTCAATGTCTTGGGTTGAGGCCATGCCAGCATTGCCTCTATCTTGGACTGATCTGCAGCAACTCCCTCCTAGGATATCACATGCCCCAGGTACTCCACCTGTGCCTGAGCGAAGTCACACTTCTTGAAGTTGGCCTTCAGCTGATGCTCCCTCAGCACACCCAACACCACTCTCAGGTGCTCTAGGTGTTCCTCCTCAGTCCTGCTATAGATTAGAATGTCATCAAAAAATACCAACACAAACCTGCGTAAGTGTGGCTTGAAGATCCGATTCATCAAGGCCTGGAATGTGGCAAGTGCGTTGGTGAGGCCAAAAGGCATCACCAGAAACTCGTAGTAGCCCTCATGAGTCCTGAAGGCCGTCTTCTGCACATCTTCCTTCCTCATCCTGATCTGGTGATAGCCTGACTTCAGATCGACCTTGGTGAACAAGGCTGCTCCATGTAGCTCATCCATCAACTCGTCGATCACAGGGATAGGAAACTTATCAGGCACAGTCTCCTTGTTGAGAGCTCTATAGTCTACACAGAACCTCCAACTCCCATCCTTCTTCTTCACAAGCAGAACTGGACTAGAGAAGGGGCTCACACTGGGCTGAATGATTCCCCCTTCTAGCATTTCCCCCACCAGCTTCTCAATCTCATCTTTTTGCACCTGAGGGTATCTGTAAGGCCTCACACTGATAGGAGACACTCCCTCTTTCAGGATAATCTGATGCTCCTGCTCTCTGTCAGGTGGTAATCCCACCGGCGGTTGGAACACATCCTCAAATTCCTGCAGAAGAGGCTGAACCAGCGTGGGAATGAGCTTTTCCCCCCCTCCTCCTGCTCCTCCAGGCTCTGTAGCTCCACAAGGAATCCTCCTCCTTCCTCATGGATGACTTTCACCATTGATCTGAGTGACACTCCAGCTCTAGACAGTCCTGGTTCCCCTTTTAGCTTCACCCTCTTCCCCTCTACAATCAGCTCCATCACCATGGTCCCCCAGTTCACCTTGGTTTCACCCAAGGTCTGTAGCCACTTCATGCCCAGAATGACATCTGTGCTACCCAGCTTCAGGGGTAGGAAGTCCTCTACCACCCTGAGCTCCTGTAGTCTCATCTCCACCCCTTTGCAGATCCCGGTGCTGGACTCAATCTTTCTTGTCCCCATCATCACCCCATAACTGTCTGTCTCAGTAGGCTCCATCCCTAGCTCCTCCGCCACCTGGGTGGATATGAAATTGTGGTTTGCCCCACTGTCAATCAGGACCACTACCTCCCTCCCAAGGATCTTCCCCATCACCTTCATCGTATGGCTGGTAGTAAATCCCAACACAGAATTGAGGGAGACCTCGGCTACCTCCAACTGGGGGTCAATCTGCTCCTCATCAGAATCTTCACACTCTTCAGGCGCCTCGTCTATATAGACGGTGAGAGCCCGAAGGGGGCGATCCTTGCACCTGTGCCCTGGAACAAACTTCTCCTCACATCTGAAACAAAGGCCCTTGGCCCTCTTCTCCTGCATTTCTTCCTCAGTCAATTTCTTGAAGCTTCCAGCAGATTTGGTCACCCCGCTCTTCTCCTTTCCACTCTCCCTAGGGAAGCTAGGGCTTGGCCCTTTTGGAGCCAAGTAAGTGGTGGTTGTCCTGGTGGGCCCTCCTGAGTGAGTGTTCCTCCAAGTTCGGGCGTTGGTCTTCTGGTTCTCCACCAGCTGAGCTAACTCCATTGCCTCCCTCAGGTCCCTTGGTCTCATGACCTTCATCGCATCTCTAATTTCTGGTTTGAGGCCCTTCATAAAATTTTCCCCCAAAGTACTATTTGAGAGGCCCTCCATGTCTCCTACTAAGCTCTCAAATTTCTTCCTATATTCCTCCACTGTTCCCTCTTGAGTGAGGGCGTAGAACTGTTCTGATATCTTCCATGGGCTGCTCCCCCTGAATCTCTCCCTAATAGCCTCCTTGAAGTCCCTCCAGGACCTCACCGGTTCCCATTTATCCATGTACTTGAACCAAGCAAATGCCGCCCCTTCCAAGCACATACTAGCAGCCATCAATCTCTCCTCCTCCATCAGGCCGTTCACTGCAAAATACCTTTCCACCTTGTGGATCCACTCATCCGCATTTCCCTCCTCGAATACTGGCATTTTCAGCTTCCTAGCCCTCGTGTCCACCCCGTATGCCCTATTCCCCCCATGACCTCCTCTGTCCCAAGCTATGGGGGCTTCCCAAGTTCCTCTTTCTCCATATCGTGGTTCATCCTCCCTCCTTGGCCGTCGGTAGCCATCTTCCCCTCGTGCCCCGCCATGGTGGTTATAGATCCCCCACGGCTGGTCCAATGGGTCGGGCCTCCGACGTCGCCAATCATCTTCTCTTCCTTCCCGGAAGTCTCTCCTTCTGTCATGTTCTTCTCGCCTAATGGACTCCCGAGGTGGCATCCTCCCGTTGCTGTCAAGCAGTTCTACCTCCTCTTCCTCTTCTGGATTCACCTTCTCCTTACCCCTGCTCCCACTACCTTCTCCTCTTTCCTCCGCTGGCACCGCCCGTGCTTGCCCCTCCAACAACTTCTTCATCATCTCCTCCAAGGCCATGAATTTCCCTTCCACATTCTCGCTAAATGTGGCCATCTTCTCCTCCAGATCCACCTTCAGTTGACCCATCTCGGTCTCCAAGACTTCTACCCGCTTAGATGCCATGGGAACCGCAAAGAAAATCTTCCGGACAGTAAGAATCTTCCTCCAAACAGTCAAAATCTGCTGTTTTACTCAACTGCTGCTCTCAAAAACCCTAAAAACTGCTGTTTTCAGGGGAAAACAGCCTCCGACAACCCAAAATCTGCAAAAATCTGCAGCGAAACAGTGGAAAAAACAGCCCTCCACCGTCCGGATCTCGCTCTGATACCAATTTGATAGGAAACACTTGGATTTCCAAGTGTTTCTTACCAAAACCAAGAAGATCCAATGTCAAACTGCTGTCCACAGCAGAAATCAGCCAAGAAACAGGGAAAAATAGGAAGAAAACGCGAGAAATCTGAGAAGAATTTGCACAAAACTATTGTATTCCAATAGTAGAAGCAAAAACAATAAGAAAGATACAATGTTCTTCGATTCGAGAGGAATAACAACTCTCCAACAATCTCCGGCAACGCCAAGAGCCCAAGCAAGAAACCCTAGATCTCCAAGAGAATTCAAATTCCAGATCCCCTCCCCTTTTTCTCCTAACCTCCTAATTAACCATAAAGGAGTTTTACAAAATGTCTAAACAGCCCCTCGCATTCAAAATTTCCCTCCCAAAATTCCTCCTTGGCCCCCGTCGGCTGCGCCCCTTCCGCTCGGTTCCGCCCGCCCCGCTTTCTTCCGCCTCGAGTAGGTGTGGACCGGTCCGGGTTGGACCGGTCCAGCCGGCTCAAGTGCCGGCCTAACAGAATGTCGCAGGTTTTGAACAATAGTGTTCAAACATCTTTTATTGTAACTTTTTTTAGTTTCACTAAACAATAAAAAAATTATCTTAAACAAAAAAAATCATTGAATTGGATGATTTTTAATCAGTCAATTAAAGTATAGAAATTACAAATTCATTTCTTTTGTTGTTTACAAGGATTATGTCTTTTGAGATGGCACAAATTTGGTTAGTAATAATCCCATAGAAGATGAAACAAAACTTTTATGAGTACTTATTACCAAATTAGAGAAAGTTGAATCAATTGGAGTGGGAGGCAATGTAGAATTGTAATGGCACTTTTTGTCGAGTAAGAGCTCACTTGCTCAAAAAACCTTATGCAGACATTCGATCATGCCTTAAAATAACATCCACACAGATTTAGAAAGTGCAAAAGCTAAATGGTGAAATTGCGCAAAAAAAGAAGAATTCATCATTTAAGGTCCCCCATTCTTATGAAGAAAGTGGCTTCAATTAATACTGTAACTCACAATCAAATGAACATTTATTTCAGGTTGGGGAAAGCATCATGCTCTAATGATATTGAAAGAGCTTTTAATTTGCATACTAGAGATCATTTGCACGAGAAAATTGCTCGTATGTTTTATTCAATAGCACTTCCATCTTATTTAGCAAGAAACCCCAGGTATTTTAGTGCTTTTTATATGCAACCAATACCTTAGCCGTTAGATGAATTCTTTATGATTATAATCTCTTATTGCTTCAAAAAGAAAGAATAAATATTAAAAGAATGTTTAAGCCCATCAATGAGAATTGGAATAAGAAGGGAGTTACTATTATTTGTGGTGGTTGAGCAGATGCATAAAAAATCTCTGATTAATTTTCATAGCAATTATAGAATATGGGCCTATGTTCATAATTGCAAAGGAGTATATAAAGATAAGTTTTACATTGCAAATCAAATTAAAGAAGTGATTATGAGTGTGGGTCCAGAGAAAGTGGTCTAATTTATCACTAAAAATGTACTAGTTTGCAGAGCTGCATAAATTTTGATTGAAACTCAATGCCCTGTATTTTGGATTAGTTGTATTGTTCATACTTTAAATCTTGCACTGAAGAATACATGTGCTCCAAAGAACGTAGTAGATGATGAAATCACCTATGCAGAAAATACTCAAGGAGGGAACAAATTGTGCATTGTTGGGGTACATAAACTATAATAGATGACACAAAATGCTTCAAGTTGGTAAGCTCTCTCTTGATGAGCCATCTATGAAAACTACATTTTTGGTATTATGTTGGTAAGCTCTCTCTTGATGAGCCATCTATGAAAACTACATTTTTGGTATTATGAAGGTGGTGTCATTGAATAGGGCATGAGTGCTAAATGACCATAGTAAGGGCTTTGTTAACTCCAATTAATTTGAAGAGGGCATTAACTTGAGGTTTTTTGACATTTTAATAAGAAAAACTTATGACAATTGAAAGTGATTAAGGAATATTCATATGATAAAGCATTTCTTTTGTTATTGATAGTTCTTGTCTTCTTTTTTTTACATCATAATAATATTTATTTTCTTGTAGACCTAAAAACTCTTGGTTAAAAATATTATAAATGAACTTTCTTTATTAGATTTTATTGAGAATTTGACTCTTAGCAGAACACAAAGGAGAAAAAGGATTCATGTAGCCAACCCCACAAAGTGGGATAAAGGTTTGATGTTGTTGTTGTTGTTGTATAAGATTTATTTTCTAAAGTGAATTTAACAATTAAAAAAAATTATAATACTTCATTTTGTGATTCCTGTAATAAAGAATAGTACAAATTATAGATTGCATACTAATAATTTATAAAATATATGTCCTAGGCATGTCGTTCCTACTTTTTGATAATGCTATGTTGTTGTGTCCATATTTGTGCTTCATAGGCAAAAAAATGTCCCCATAATAGATCTCGCATAAAACCAAGCAAACCAACCACCAACAACAACAAGCCTCCCACTGACTATATGAATCCTTTTAACATTGCCTCTGTCAGGTCTCAAGTCTTGAATAAGAAAAGTGGATGGTTATATTAGAAAATTGATAGCTAATGTAAAACTTGTTGAACAATCATGACATTAATCCTTTAATACAAGCCAACTAATATCGACAAAATTTTTCAGCTCATGTGTTATTTCCTTCAGAAAATTTTATTTTATAACTCATACAATATATTTTGCATTTGCAACACACCATTTTCTTTAAAACTAAAACCAAAATACAATTGTAACAAGTTGAAGCTTCATTATTTAAGGTATCATTTACAATATTTATTAGACAAACAAATCCAATACTTTTAATAACTTCTCAAATATCAATAGATGTTCCAACAACCTAAGATTTCTATTCCATCTTCTTCTAAGCTAAACTTGCTTCAATCTTTTGAATCAATAGGATATTTCTAGGTTATAGTTATATCGCTTAAAAAAATGTTTCTTCCTGAATAATGTCATTTAATAAATTCTCAATATTGTATTTTTCATCTTTCTGTAATATTTGGATTTTAACTTATTTATGTCAAATTTACTCTGATTAAATCTAACTTGATCAAAATAATTAGATTCTTGTATTAACTATTTTCTACATCCCTACCTCGCTTAGGTTAAAACCTAACAAGACATGAATCTTCAAGGGAAATAGCTTTCTCTTTGCTTACCATCTTCCTTGTGAAACTATAACCTCTTTATGATTACTATATGCCTTAATAAATTTATTCTTTGCGATTTTACTTTAAGTTCCTCTCTTATAGATTTTATCTTTTGGACATAGTTATATTTTAAATTGCAGTTTCACTTGGTCGATCTAACCAATTTGCATAAAACATAGGCACTTTTCGCTAAGCAACCTAACAATCATTCCACTCCACTTAAGTCCTTCATGTGTTTACCAACAATGGCTCCAAATATCGGTTTCCATTGAATAATAATGTAGACTTGCAAAATGACAATGACTATAACAAAAATCCTTTATTCGGGTGATTTTAGGTAAACAAATAATTTTAAACTTTTTAAGTTTAAACAGGCTAATAAACCTCAACCAAGGTCTGACATTTCCACAAGTACTATTTACAAATGGACATTTAGAAATATGCCTCTTCAGTGTAAGAAAGTATGTTAAATATTAGCATTCAAGGAGATTTAAAGTACCATGCATTTTGAGAAATCTCCAGTCATGAACTTGGAGAAATGCATCCTCCTTACATCAACATGTCCCCAGTAGAAATGTTCTTCAAACTTTCTACACTGCTCCTTCCACTTTTCACAATACCTACATTCCATACCCATTCTGAAACCCTGTGTTTTAAGAAAAAAGTTCAATAAACAAAACCCACAAAACAAGAACATATAGTGGAGTTTAGAGCTCAGAATCATCAAAATGCTTATTTTGACAAAAATGTGTAATCTTTTAACAGAAAATTTTTTGGATACTATCGCTAAAAAGATCAAAATAGAAGTATAAAACGTGAGAAATGGAATGGATCAACTGAACACATCTAAGAATGCACAAACATTTACGCTTAAGAAAAGATTGAAGTTCTAAAAAATATACGTTTATATAGATAACAAAGCACTGTGATAACTAGTTCCTTACAAATAAATAAATAAAGACTTACTTTTCCATATTACCAATTGCATCGTAGGATCTGAATCTTTACAAAATGTTGTAGCAAAAAATGATAAAAAAGGGCAAAAGTTTGGACTTTCGACCTCTTCGATCCGGTATTTTGCGGAGGGGGGTATCTCTACTGGGATACCGAAGAAGGAAATAATTTTAACCTAATCTACAGAACAGAGCCAGGCGATCAGTTCCTTCAGAACAAATAAAGCTGCCATTTTTTTCGTTGGAAATGGCTTCTTTGCTTCACATGTCTTTGAAAAAGAATCATTTCTTGTAAAATAATCGACGAAAAGCGCAAGTTAGTTGAGAAGAAGAAAAAAAACATTGAGCTAATCCTTTTAAGTTGCGCTTTCAATCGAAGGTGAGATTACATGTAAAAGGATTTACCTTCTTCTGCCTCCTATCTATCTATCGCTCTGGCTCGCTCTCCTCTGTCTCCGTTTCTCTTGAGAAAATAAAAATAAAATAAGACGAATCATGTTTACTTTTTTTGGCTTCCCAGGGAAGAAGTAAAATGGTAATGTGTTCACATAATTGAAAAATACACTCATTTTTTAAGAAATATATTGAGAAGTTTATTTTGAACTAAAAATATTTATGATATTATAATATAAACTATAACTCTCAAGTCAATGGAGACATAAACATTGATCAAGAAGGTATTTTTTCCTTTCACCTTTTATCTTTGAAATTTAAGAGCTACTATGATGAGTCCTAGATGAAAATTCGTCGTAATAACCTATGTATTCCAACTACTTTTGAATGCATTTATGGGTCATGGTATGGAAAGATTATTACATGCAGAGTATGGATGAAAGAATCGTTTGGATTCTGTGAGGACACACAATAAATATACAATAAATACATATTTTTATTTTTCGTTGTGTATTTGATGAGTATCCTCGCAGAATCCGAACGATTTTTTTGTTCGGACTACGCACGTAATGATTTCTGGATGATATGAAGGAGATATAGGTTTTAAAAAAGGAATAACCTAATAATATGATTTTTTTAAATTTGTTTGCATATTAAATCTAAACCCTAAGATGTTTTTAACATCATATTAAATATTACAACCATGTTAAATTCGTCGGTAGTGAAAGAAAAAAAAATTGTTACAACCATGTTAGGAATTGTACACTTTAACACCATATTTGAAATTTGTTCGCATGTCAAAAGTAGTTAATTTAGGCACGTTATAGTGATATAAATGAGTATCTTAAGTATAATGCATAGTTAAAGAAAGTTGAATAGGACTAAATGGACTTCGTTAGTATGAAGTGGATAGAACACTTACTAGAGATCTATGAGGAGGAATTTAATTATGTTGTCTTATAGTTATTGTGATCAAGGGCGGAACCCTATGTAATTTAGGGGAGGCAATTGCCCCCCCCCCCCCCCTAAAAAAAATCCATTTTGCCCCACCAAAAAAATCAATTTTGCCCCCCTAAAAGGCTTTTTTGCTCCTACTTGTCATTGCTTGATTCATCTCAACCATACATTGCATTTTTTGCTTTATCTTATCCCAATGTATCTATATTTTTTATTTTTTAATTGCTATGACAATATGTATTAATGAATGCTCATTTTTCTATGCAATAACTTTAGTTTAGAAATACCTTTTGAAAGTGAGTTAATTAGTGTTACAAAAAATCTCTAGGATTTGATTAAGAATATAAATTATATATATTTGTTTCATGTTCTTGCAATATTTTTATAAATTTTTTTGTGGCTGAAAATATGATGATGATTTTGATAGACATTTAGTTTGCATTTTAGAAGCTAAAAAAAATGTTTAGATCAAATATAAAGCTACAAAAATTTAAAACAACCTTTTCATAATATTATATATAATATTTTTAATATTTAATTATTTAATTATTTTTATATTAAAATTGCCCCCCCCCCCCTCCCTTCTCAAAATTGGAGCTGGTTCCGCACCTGATTGTGATTGTACTCTATTATATTAAAATTACAGTCATTTGTGTTATAAGTGTCATGATTGTACTCACCTGCATCAAAGTTATAATGTGATGAGGTATAGATGTTACAATAGCGCTTAATTATATCAAAGTTATCTTCTATCATACTATAATCATTGTGATTATATGTTATTGTGTTATAGTTTGTTGTGTTATATGTTCAAATCTTAGTCCAATATTTGAATATGGTTTAAATATTGTTTGAAACTTGACCATAGATTTTTTTAACATGGCTCAATTAAGAATCTCATACTTGAATCTTTTATAGTTCGATAGAAATAATAGATCTCACAATAAAAGCATTATGTTATAAAATCACAATTATAACATATACTACATGAATTGCTTAAAATATATTAAATAGAAGTAGTCAATAATATTATATCAACACTCAATTACATCATAACTGAAAAAGAATTACAAACTAAAAAAACTAGACTTTTACATTTAATAAAATTATATCAAATAATATTACAATTATAACAAAATATTGGTTATAATCTAAATCATATGACCACAAGCCCTATTAAATGAACGATGGTTAGCGTAAAAATATTTATTTTTCATTATATAAATATGAATGCAGTCGTCTCCCCTTCCAACATCGGCAACCTAGGTATAATATAAATGAGACTAAAGGAGAATTTTAATTTAAAAAACAATCATGCTCCAATCATGTTCGAGCATGTTTCAAACCTCATTCAAATCATGTACGAGTGTGGTTCATACTAGCATCTATATGTCTTTAAACTCTTGTACACAGCAGGAAAAATCGTCCATTACTCGCAGATTTTTCTGGCTGAAATTCGTTGTTCTTGCGGTTTTTTCCCGCCGGTATTAGCCACTTAGGAAACTGAAACCGGCGGTTTATTTCCGGTGGTTTTAAGTTGTTGTTGGACCGACGGTCAGGGCGGTGGCTCGTGTAGAATATCCGTTGGTATTTGATGAATATTCTGTGGTAATATATATATATAAGGATGGACACATCCCAACGACTCTATGCTTATCCTCAACCCCACCTACATAGTCGGTCGATCCAATATTGTTCTACACCATGCTACTGTTCCATTTAAGAAAATATTATATCATTATATCTAATACATCTAAAAGAGGAAATTAAAAAAAAAATTTTTTTTTTTAGGCATTTACTCTCTCCCACCTCTGCCCTGCGAATCTAATGCAGTCTTCTTTAGAAAGAGGGAGGTGAAATGATGAGGCAATAATGGCATCACGGGTAATGAATGCATTGATGATATCAATCTAAAATTCAGATTAGCCATAACGAGTCGATAAGGTTTTATACGATTAGTCTTCTGATTAATATGTAGTTAAGTTTATTTTCTAAATTTAGGTTGATTAGTCCTGTCCATGATATCCTAAACTATTACAAATCACAAGGTTGTTTGGAGACTGTTGTTTTCAAGATATATTTTCCTCTGTTCATCATCATCATCTTCTTGTTCCTCTTCTGTGTTTAATCAAATAGAAATGGTATTAGAACCCTATAGCAAGCCTAATTCCAATTGTTCATCTTCCTTAAGATTGCCAAAATTGAATTGAGAAGAGCGAAAATCAATAGAGATATGATGCTGAGAAGAATTAATGATCAGAAGGATATTTACTTGACAGGAAAGTGATAGAGGTGAAGTCCCTGGTAACATTATGCCTTGAGCAAAGTCTCTTCAACAGGGAAAATTATTAAGTGCAGCGTCCAGATTCGTTCGGAGGTGAATCCTGGCTCGCCATTTCACCCGGGGCCGGTGCATCCGGATGACGTGGCCCGTCCGGATTCGCCTTCGAATGATCCGAACACCGCACGTAATAATCTCTCCTTCAACGGACATCTTCTTAGAGGGCTTTGAAGAAATAATGAGCACAAACAAGAAATGAGAGACATGAAACATCAGTCAAACATCCACACATGATGCATGTGAAATACACACTAATCTTGTTTGCAAGCTATCATTTATTCACAAGAATGACATTTTTGTACTATATTCTTCTTAGATAGAAATCATATTCCCTCAGCTCACCTTACAATGGATGTAAGTTACAAGATCAAATCTCTCTAAATCATTTGCATTTGTCACATTATCTTCACCTCCTCATAGAGTACCTTGGCTGCCATTTTTCTTAAATATTCAAACTCTTAGTGCCTAAATTCTTCATTTCTTTATGGGTGTGAGTTTTTAACATTCAAAAGCAATGCAGACTAAGAAGAAAGCTTTAGGATGAAAGCCAAAAAGAAGATATGGAAATGAACATGAGACAGTGAGAAAAGATTGTCTTTTTGGTCTACAGTCTCTAAAGCCCTCACTTTTGCCTCCATTTACTTGGTTCCATGATTATAAAAGAGGTTATTAGGCTCATTATTCTGTTATCATCCTTTGCTCCCCTCCTCTCTTCATAATGTCTAGGCTTTTACAAGTTTGCTACAACATCGCCTATCTGTTACCACAGAGAATTTTTATAGAGGAATTTGGGTTCTTATGTAGATCTTCACCCCTTGATACTTCTACTTACCAATAACTTTTCATGCCCATTTGGGCAAAGGCTTCGTTTCGGACAACTTTCTTAAACAATTTTTTAGTATAAAAAAATTTTGAACTAAAAAATTATGTATCAAAAAGCTACTTTAAAAAGCAGTAAGAAAACCGTCCCTAACGCAACCTGGAGAACCAATATAAAATTCTTCTGGAAGTTGCTTTTGGGTTAGTGATGAAATTATTATGGATTGAAAAATTGAGATCAATACGAAAGATTATAGGATTTTTTTTTTCCTTTTTTGATATTTGTTTTGGAGTAACAAACTTATAAAATACTCCATAGATGAGACATCATACAATCCCTCGTTTTTTTTATTTTTAATTTTTTTCCTTTTTTTGATACTTTGCACTATCAAATGCTTGGAGTTGGTAAGAATTTAATTTGATTAAGGACTGGCTTGCAGTCTTGAATAGAACAAAAAGTATCTTTCTCGCTTTAAGAAGATTAATTAAGATCCTGCTTATCTCAACTATGTAATACATTAATGACAGTTAATTACTCTATGTTTGGAGAATCAAGGCAAGCAATAACAACGTGATTAGATGTTATCGATCGTTAAATAAAGGGCTGAGTCCCACAATTATCAGATAGGAGCCTCATCACAACTATTGAGAACTAAGAAGAGTTGGGCTTCGTTTGGGATGGCTTTTTTGCTGCTTCCTAAAGCAGCTTTCGAGTACAAAATTTTTTAACTTTTGTACTAAAAAACTATTTTAAAAAGTAGTAAAACAGCCGTCCTTAGGATTTGTTTGAGAAGACTTTCTTACTGCTTCTTATTATTGCTTCTTAAAGTAGCTTTTTAGTTAAAAAAATCATTTTTATCTACTAGAAAGCTGTTTTTAAAAGCAATAAGAAAGTCATCCCAAACAAAATCTTATAGGCAGTGAAATTTATTATTGAATATTTGTTGAGCCTCATCACTGGAAAAAAAGATCAGAATATCATTGTCAAAATGATAGTTAAAATTAGCCTCGAAGTCATTAAATCTATTTTGAGATGAGTGTTGATGTTCCTCCAAAAAAATCAATTTGATCAAGCACGATTATTTGGGATCATTTGAATTTTTTATTTCATCAAATTTAAAGTTCAATTGAATGCCTTGACGAGGAAAACTTATTGACACCAAATGTTATCTGATCTGAATTCAAATGGACCAAAATCAAACATTTTAAAGTGTGATTGGAAACTTCAAGACATTAATTTGAGAACCAAATGATCTGCAAATCTCACATGCTTATTATCACCGAGTGTCTCGACGAGAAAAATCCAACAAGCCCTAAATTGTCTAGTTTTGACATCATTAAGAAATTTTAGAAGCTAAAAGATCAACCTATGATTGAGGAATAATTATGGGCTATCTAATAGTGTTATGGACTTTAGCATAAAGGGTGAGAAACCCCTTTAGTAAAAAAGAATTTAAACTTTTAAACATCGACACGCCTTCTGTTGTAATAGTTGGAATTTCATTAAGAAATTTTTGCAGTTAAGTGTGCTCATCCCGGAGAAATATTAGGATGGGTGATCTCCTATGAAGTTACATCAACGGGACAAAACCATGAGGCCCTTCGACCAAAGCGAATAATATCTCAATAGTTAAAATTTTGGACTATTATAAATGAAGATTGAAACTTTGGATTAAGATTCAAGAGAGTATAAATACTTTAATAATTTAGGAGAGCCATCGGATCACTATTGTTCGACCATCATCGTTTAACCACCATCATTGAACCTTCATTTTTCGACCATCGACTACAGTCCCTTGGCTACCATTGCATGCTTATTATCCTCCAACAACTATTGCTCAACCACAACCAACCAACCAAGGTTCTTATCATGAACCTTCATTTACAATCATTGGACTATGGTCGTTCAACCAATGTCATCTAATAACCATCGCTCAACTATGATCCTTCGACCACCATTGCATGACTGCAAACCTTTGACAATCATCACACAATTATAGTATTGTGACTACCATCACTAATCTATAATCATCGGACTATTATTGCATGGTTATAATCATTAGATGATCATCACATGACTACATTTATTAGATGATCATCACATGACTACAATCATTTGAGACCATCGCCTAATCATAATCTTTCAGCCACCATTGTTTCACTTCAATCCTTCAATCATCATCATAGGAACACTATCGCAAGATCACAGTCTCTGACTACCTTTGCCTGACTATAGTCCTTCGATCATTATTACCTGACTATATTACTCCAACCTTTGCTCCCTAACTACTGTCCTCTAATTCCCATTGCCTGACCATGCTCTTTTGACCATTGTTGCCCGACTACAATCATTCAACCACCGACTCTCGGCTAGGGTCATCCAACCACTATCACTTATTATGATCCTTCGATCATGATCGCCCTATTACGATCCTTCAATTATCGTCGTCTAGCTACGTTCCTACCAACTTGTCTATATATGACCACCTTGCCAGACTATGACCCTCCAACCACCGTCTCCCTACTATGGTCCTTCAACCATCATTGCATGACTATGATCCTCTAACCACTGTTGTCCAACTATGATCCTTTGAACAACATTGCTCGACTTCAATTTTCTGACAAGCAAACTTAACCATGGTCTTCAAACCACAATCACTTGATTATGGTATCCCGATCACTATCGTCTAACAATGGTCCTCCAACCATTATCACATGACTACATTGATTCTCACTAATTTTACCATCCACCATCTTCAACATTGACAAACACCATCACCTATAAAGCTTATGTATGTTATTGTCACCAACTTGGACTCTGATATCATCTCTAATATTTATACTATACTTCTTTATCTCTATCATCCTCTTCATGACCAAACATACAACAATTGATCTCTCGACGATGACTCTCATATCACAAAGCTCTTCCAATTTTCATCATAGAATCAATTCTATATAAATTATGTTTACTATATTATATCAATATCTTCTCTAATCAAATAATTTAGTGAACAATTTCAAATGGGCCCTCGTGATTTTTCCCTTCCTAGTTTTTCCATATAAAAACTCGAGTATTTATTGCAACTCATTTTTATATTTGTGTGTACGTTGGATCTATATATATTGTTAAGAGAATGAACTTTTTGACATTATCGTTGTGAACTTTCTTAATGTAACATGTGTGATAAATAATTAATTAATGTTATATTTCTTTCAAAATGGATATGATTTTTTAAAATTTATTCTAATTATTTTTTATTATGATATCCAATATAATTTTTTTCCCATCTTTTTTCTGCTTGAGTTCTCATTAGGGGTGTCAATAAATGACCTGAGCCACCAACTTGGCTCAAAATTTTTGGATTCGGGTTACCTGCTTAATAAATGGGTCAGGTTCAATTTTTTGACTCGTTTATTAAACGGGCGGGTTTGTGTTGACTTGCAAACACATTTTTAACCTAAAATGACCTGTCTAATATTTTTTTAAAAAAATTTTTGACTTGTAAGTACAATATTCCTATTTTTGATCAAATATTATAAATTTTATATTTAATAAGTTATAGAAAAAAAAATTAACCAATATGATTAAAGGGTCGAGTTTGGGTCATTTGAGTTGCTCGTGGGTAGGCTTCAAAAAAATTTTTTTAATCAATTTATTAAATGTGTCGGGTTAGGATTGATTGGTTTAAGACAAAATCAATTCAAATCCATCATGAACCCGACTAGTCAACCCGTTTGACGCCCTAGAGCTCATCATACTTCGACAGAGGAGCAGACTAAAATAGGAATTCACCTTCACCACATCAATCAGATAAGAGAAAAAAAGGGAAGAAAATAGGAAATGCCACGAAAAAAAATCTAGTCCAGTTAGGCTTCGTTTGGGGCGGCTTTCTTTCTGCTTCTTAAAGCAATTTTCTAGTACAAAAATTTAAGAAGCAGTAAGAAAAATGCCCCAAACGGGAGAGATTATTAGGTGCGGAGTGCGGACGGGGAGAACCGTCCGCACAAGCACTGTATCCAGCTAGGTACCGGCACTCGGTTCCGCACCGTATAATTTTTCCCCAAAAGGAGCCTTAGTTTCTTTGCTTCTTAAAAGAAAAGATATCACAGCGGAAGCCAGAAAGAAAAGAAAGCTGATATTGAATATGCATTCTCACAATACGACAACACAAAAAATATGTTGAATTCCTTCCTTGCTTATCATAAATCAACGGGCTCTGAGAATTACTAACAGTATTATGTCACTCACGTTCCTGCCGTAAGGTGGTTTTAGTCTTTAGTGATTGCAAACTTCCTCCAAACATGAATTTATCTTCACTATCCTAACCTATATATAATCAAATCTATTTCATAAATAAATGAAAAATATCATGATAATTAAAATAAAAAGAACTACAACATATCACAAAATTCAAAGCCATGCACTCTCATGCATGGACCACCATTGGAATCATTAACATCATTTTGCTGCTTTTTTGTCAAACAAATCATTATCATCCGCTGACCTAATACTTAACCTGCCCACAGATTATTCCCCTTTGACATTCGAATCACTTTCAGCTTAGAATATTCTAAGGATATAAGCTTATATATATACACATCGATGTATATTTAATGATGGCAAAAATTCAACTGTAGTGATGGTATGTTGAATTGATTAGTTGAAAAAATGCATGAGTTTTTATCTAAATATAGCATTCTCCACCTAATCTATGAGATTTTCAAAAGATTATCTACATTTTCTTAGAACAGATTTTTTTTTTTTATGGATCGATAGAGACTCCTGAACTACTTTTACAATATATCTACCTCCAGTCGAAGAGATTATCATGTGTTTAAAAAAAATAAAAGACAAGTTTTATTTGACATAATTTCTTATTGATTTTTAAAGTAGCTTTTTAATACAAAAGTTTTTTTTTTACAAAAAATTTTTGAGTTAGAAATTTTTATACTAGAAAGTTGTCTTAGAAAGCAGTAAGAAAGTTGTTCCAAACAAATAAAATTTCTATTGTAATAGTTTTTTTACTATTGTTTAGAACAATTTTTTAGTACAAAAATTTTAACTTCCAAAAAAATTCGTACTAAAAACTAATTTAAAAAACAATAAAAATTTATAGTCTTTCTTGTTGTGCTTGCAAAAACATCAACTTTGACAATATGTTTATATGAAAGTTTTGACATTGAATATATAAAATATTAATTTTTAAACATATAGAGAAGTTGTGAATCAAAGTCATTATCATATAATATAATGAGGGATTCATATAATATATTTTATTTTAAATAAATTAATATTAATGATATTTTTTTATATAATTTACAAAATTTGAATGTTACATAAATTTATAATATATATGTAAATCTCTCAATTATAGAATATATAAATAAATTAGAAACATATTGGATTAAGTGAACCCAAATAGTAAAAACTAACATGATGGACGAGACTTGCATATTCAGAAATTTCTTCTTAGAAAATTTATCATAACCATCTTTTAAGCATGTTAAATGTAATTATTCAAGATTTGTTTGAAGCAATTGCAGCTTTTTATAAAGATTGTCAAAGATTGTGAAGCTATTATATAGAAAATTTTTTTTTGAAAAATATCATAAAGAAATAATATATATTATCGGTCAATAATTTTATTACAGTTCACAGATATTAATAGTCTTCATTTAGGATGACTTTATTATTGCTTAAAATAGACTTTTAAAAGCAATTTTTTAGCAAATAATTAAAATTTTTGTACTAAAAAAATACTTTAAGCAGCAGTAAGATACCCGTCCCCAAAATTTTTATACAAAAAAATTAATTTAAGAAACAATAAGATAGCCGCCCCAAAAATTTTTGTAATAAAAAACTGAAGCAGTAAGAAACTTCTAAATCTCATTGCAAAAAAAAAAACTTTCCACCACAAAAATTTTTAAAAATAGCTAAAAAACAACAACCAAATGAAAGTATGATTATGATTTCTTAAATTCAACATATATGCACGAACTTACATATAAATTTATATAAAAACATGAATATATATATAGATTTAAATATAAATAAATATACAAACATGTGTATATAAAAAATTCATCTTAAACCAAAGCTCAAACAGAGCAAAAAACCATCACTGTAACTTACGGCGAATTATTACGTCCGGTGTTCGGATTCGTCCGGACATCCAATCCAGACGCGTCACGTCACCCAAATACACCGGATCCAGATGCGCCATGTCACCCAAATACATCGGAGCCCGGTGTATTTGGGTGACGTGACGCGTCTAGATTGGATGTCCGGACGAATCCGGCGTGACTTACACAACTCACTTTCAAAAATGGCATTAAATACTCTGAAACACTTGTGTAGAGCAAAGAGACCTAAAACGATCTCCCACAAGAGATCACTCCACATGGAGATTTCGTGGTCCCTAAAATTACATGGCTATTCACCAGATGAAGAGCTGAGTTAGAAAAAAATTTACTGAAGTTGTTACTGAACCATACAGTTGGATGAAAGAATTAAATGCTCTTCACACTGAACGGTTAGAAATTAAATAGCTCGGCAAATAAGGAAGACAGATTACAGACCAACCAGATGTTACTTCTCAAGAATCAAAATGCATTCACTTGCACTGAGAAATCATATGCAGCATTGGAAGTTTGTATTTTCTTTATACAACATCTAAAATATCAAAAATAAGGCACCCCTGAGATCTCTAAACACATCATCACAACCGTTGGTTTCGTCTCCTTCGCCGCTTTGGTCACACAGCCGATCGCCCTCACAGTCCCTCTCTCGTTTCATCTCCTTCCTCTCCATGAATCCCGGCCCTATACAACAAAGAAGCAAGAAAATCATATAGGAGCTCTCAAGCGAAGGATTTGGCGGGTCCAGTAGCCCCAACAATGATGAGATTCGACAAGGCTTGCAAGCGAAGGTATCACAAGCCGAGCAATGGCGACATCAAGTGGAGCTCGCAAGTGAGGGCATTGGTGAATTTAAGTGTCGTGCATGGAGGTGGAAGTTGCATTAGACAATCTCCAACCGAATTGCATATCACCATATGCAGTCGGCCATTCGGTCCATTTGAGCTCTAAATCCCACGCCAAAGTTTGGCAGGTGAACAGTGCGACGCCAATATAGTTCACCTATGTAAAAATTGGGCTACAGGATTTGCCGAAGAAGAGCACGAAAAAGAGAAAAGCGCGGGAAATATGAGAAAATGGTTACCTTCATAGGAAGCGTGCGAAAGAAGAGAGAAAATGTCATTCGATTGGAGATGAATTATTACATTTTAAAGTTTTGCTGCATTTTGGAGTGCAAAATAAATTTTTCGGTTTGAGATGCCCTTACCGATGTATGCAAGAGCTTGAAGTTCAAATAAGCTCACTGGGAGAATGTGTCGACGAGCTAAAAGATGGTATGATCTGACGAGCTCGCAAATGGAGTGCTAGATAGTGTAAATAGTGAAGCTTAATTGTTAAATATACAAATGATAATACTTTAGGTGCTATAGAAAAAAGCAATTTTTTTCTTAAGAACATAAAATGAGAAAAAAAAATATTGAACTTTCAACTCCATATAAATAATTTATTTCTCTTTTAAAAAGAACAGAAAAAAAAAAAGATTCACATTAAAAAACTTTCTAAAATACCCAACTTATCCTTTAGGCAATATTCTCAAATCCTCAATCCTAAGCTGTCTTTCTTCTCAATATGGTTTATAAGCAAATTAATAATAATAATTTTCTTTAATTCTCTAAATCTAATTCTCTAAATCTTTTCTTCCCTCAGGTCTCAATCAGAGAGTAGTATTCAAACAATAAGGCAAAGTAATCTGCCGTATAGAAAAATTCTAAAGAGAATATTTTCCACATTTGCCAATTGTAATGATTGTAATACAAAGAACAGTCTGCCTATGATGTGTATGCAAATTAAGCTAAAAAATTTGGCTGTCAATCCCAAAGAAATGGCTATATGAGTGAAATGATTGCAGTATCCATAAAGAGCATAATATGGATAGCTTGAGTTCAAATAGATAACACAAAAGAAAAAGAAGCTCCAAAAAGAGAGCTTAAGATTAACAAAGTTAATACTTTACTATCTATGTGAAAACTGAGTAATTAACAACTAATTATATCAGAAAATCATAGTAAAAATGTTGCAATATGGCAAAAATTATAGGTCTAACCGTTACTTCTTAAGAAAACAATCACCATCACAAGCTATATTTTGTTGTTTTCTCGAAGCTAATCTCCAGTGAAGATGAGGGCTTTTGCACTAGTTCATGCACTAATCATCTTTCCTTCGGCTAAACGATTCAACTGGAAATTCCTGATCAACTGCCCCATCATTGTTTAATAAGAACACAGAAGAACCACTGTGTTTCAGAAAGCAATTATTAAATATGGTTAAATTATAAAAAGGAGCTTATGACTTCTAAGTATCAAAGAAGATGAAGTGTGGCATATGAAGTGTGTATGCCACACACAAATTAACTAAATGAACATCAATGAAACAGATTAAGGCTTCGTTTGGGACGACTTTTTTGTTGCTTGTTGCTTCTTAAAACAACTTTGTAGTATGAAAATTAAAAGTCATCCCAAATAAAACCTAAGTTGCGTTATTGTCATGAAAAACAAAACAAAGGAAAAAAGAACAATTAAGGCATCAAATGCTTGCTTGATCTGTAATGATGAAAATCTTAATTGATGACTGAAATGGTTTCCTGCTCGTTTAGTCTGAGATTTACAATATCACTGATGGAAAAAGTGCTCCACCAGATGTACAGTCAATTCATAATTCATAAGCAAACTCTACATGATATAATAAGATACATGACTAGGAAATTTGCCAAGAATAAATAAATTCAAAAGTGAATGCGCGATGTACCACTCCAGCCAGATGAGGGGGAACTAGACAAATCAAATTGAAGTTCTCTGCATTCAATTGGTGTTCCTGCATCATTCAAGCTTCTGCTGCAGTTAGAGGCATCTGAGGTCTGAGCAAAAAAAGTGTCACAAAGACAGAAGAAACTGTAATCTGCTTCAAGTTTCTATGTCTCTGATATCTCATCAACAGTTGATAGACCATCACTTTCAACAAATACTGGATCAAGGAACCTGGCCACAAAAGCCCACATCTTGTACACATCCACAAAATTTGTGAGGAATCCCAGAGATGCAGTAACAACCTCTACTCTTATAGTGACATTCTTACCGTCTCGACGACCGTTTGATACGGGGCCGCACAGGGAAGGGTCGCTCAATTCAACAGCTCCATGAAGTGCTTTTGCATTGTCAATGACCTTTATATGGCTAAGAAAACCTATTCCCAACGAGATGCCATTTCTTTCAGCCAGCTTCTGGACAGTTTCAGGGTGTATCAAACCCCCACGCACATTCCTGACATTAAATGCCACAGCTGCACCCCTCTCATACTTGATCTTTGGCCCATAGATGCGAACAAGAGGCTCCCCATCATCCCCATCTGATGTTGGTAATCGCAGATGAAGCAAGGAGGTCACAAGCCAATTAACCAGATATCGGAGCCTTGAGGTGGTTTTGTTTAGGCCCATCATATTAACATGATCAATATGTCTGCAAACTATTTCAGGCTCTCTTCTACTCCACTCTTGATCATCCTCATAGTCACTGACACTGGCAGCTTCAGCATCACCTAGATTATGAGCAGAAGCTTCCCCTGCATCCATATTGAGACCAAACTTTTCTGTAGGTTTTATATCTTCCGCGCTGAATGAGACCCTCCGGCCCATGCTAACAACGTGCTCGTTATCTTCCACGCCGAAGAATCTGCCATGATTGAACCTGGTATTGTTTCCTTCCCTCCTACCTAATAATCTGAATTCACCTTCTGTTTCTCTTCTGATGGCACTTTCTTTAATTCCCATTGTACCTTCATCCTGGAAAATTTCAGATGTTGAACCATTTTCATGGAAGTTTTGATGCCCAAAGGCTGAGCTTGAGTTGTCAGTTTTCCCTCCATTGGCAGAAGAAAACTTCACCACTCTCCGCCCAGTAGTCCCATTATCAGGCTCTTCCTGAATCTCATTGGTATGAGGCCTTTCTTCTTGGTTTTCCTTAATTCTTTCCAAATCCTGTGAAACTGATAAGACTGCTGCATCAAAAGAGAGCACATGATCTTCGCGCATCGGACTCTTTTTTGAAGGCAACTTTGGGGACACTCTCTTATGATTCTTCTTACCAGAAAACCAAGAAGGTGGTATTGGAGAACCCATATTGCCTCTATTGAGCTGACCTGAATTGTCTGAGCCAAAGGGGCTCTGGCCCAAATCAATCCATAGAGAATTGTCAGATGAGTCATCTTCGCTGAAAACCGGGCTCTTCATCACCTCTCCAAGTGAAACACTTTCTGATTCTTCAAAGATGGTGCTAGCTCCATCCCTGTCAGAGCTATTATCCTGATCCATCTCAGTTTCAATCACATCTCTAACCTGAGCTGAGGTGAATGCACCAGAGAAAGCAGGCATTTGTGAACCTCGGCTAGCACCTGGCTTCACCGATTCCTCAATGCCATCAATCTGGTCTTTATCAGAAGCATCAAAACCATCCAAACCATCCACAGAATCACTCAAATACTGTGGGAAAACAGGCAAAATCCTCACCATTCCTGATCCAGTGCCACCATTCTGGTTCTGCAAACAACCCATCACTGATTTCTTGATAAGCAGGCAACCAAAACCAGTAGGGTCTGATCCAAACACCCTGTAGAATGAAGTTATTATGAAATCAGGACGGTAAAGGGACAATCCCAGTGAATCCATGTCCTTGGGACCCAAAGATCCAGCATCAAGCAAAACATGCCAATTATTCTGTTGAGCCATGGCCATCCATTGATATGGATACTTGACTCCACTAACTCTGGACTGAACCGGGAACACGAAAAGCCCCACTGCCGAGTCCCTTTTTCGCCTTTTCTTGCAAGATATCAGTTTCCTCAGTTCAGAATTACACACCTTGAGCGTCGGCCACTTGAAGCTCGCATTGTAAGCTTTTGCCCCCTTCTCCCTGGCACTCTGTGCCATCCAAATTACAGACTGGCTCTCATGATCAAACATCGTGAGCAGCTTCTTGTTGGTTTGAAAAGGATAAGACTCTGCAAACAATCGAAAAGCAGAGCCTCGACTGACAGTAAACACAAGGCCATACTCATTCTCAGGGATGTTTAGATAATCCATTATTCTGGTTTTGATGTCATGCTCAGCTGTGCCTTTCTCCGCACCTCCATAGATGGCATGGTTGCTTAAGTTTGCAGTGATCTCAGAAAGACTAAAAGCAGAGGACTCCCATTGATCGAAACTCTGAAGGTATGAAAACAGGCCGAAGCCACAGTAATCAAGGCATACCTTGGCGCTGGGCTCATCTAGGTGGCTGTACTCATCTGCGCGGAGCTGATCGATGAGATTTGACAACTGGTAATTGGGGTACATGGTGATATACTTTTTGAAACATTCCTGTAGCTCCGGGATGGAATCGAAGGATTCGAAGGTCCGATCGACTGCACGGGCCGTGGCACGGAGGAATTCTTTCTGGGCGTGGAGACGGGCAAGAGATCTAGACCGGCCAATGGAGCCGTCGCCGCCACCGGCCGCCTCAGAGCCGGCGGCGGCGTCGGAGTCGACATCTTGGGATTTGAAGAGAGAACCATCCTCAGAGGCTTCTTCGAGGGCTTCACGGAGCTTGCTCTCTTGGAGTTGCCGAAGTATCGAGGGCTTGCGATGCTTGCCTGAATCGTCGGAGTAGTCGCTTCCGTCTCTCTGACGGCTCTTCTTCTTGTCGATGAACAAGGCGGCACAGTGGGATATGGGCTTCCATAGTGATAGATGCATGTAGGCTCCGCTTTGAACAAAATTAGAAAATCATTAGAGGTGGATCAGAGCAGAAGCCCTAGAAAAAGGTGAAGGAAAGTTTTGATTTTGATTTTGGGGCTCGAAATGAAGAAGAGGAACAGTAGAGTAAACGGAACCCTAGAGATTTCCAACATTCACGGACTTTTGAATGGGAATGGAGGGCTCTTGCTTTTGAAATTCCAAATCTTAGAACAAGAAATTAGCATTGACGAACTCGCAAAGAGCAGAGAAAAGCATAAAGAGTGGAGACCACATCAAAAGACATGGCTAGGAAGTAGAAAAGCAAAAGAAGTTCTTGAGGAAAGAGGGGATTTGGTTCCAAGTGAAGCCCTTTACCAAACAGGTATATTCAAAGACATAAAAACTGAGAAGTCAGAAGAAGAAAAAGCAAACAAACAAGCAGCAGCCATGAAATCAAAGAACCATGAGTGCACAGGCAACAAGTATCAGGAACCCTAATTCTATGCCTCCACTAAACAGCCAAAAGAACAGATCTTACCATGAGTCTCTCTCTCTCTCTCTCTCTCTCTCTGCAGTTCTTCACCTTCACCAACCTCTGACTGCAACAAAATTAAAGCATGCCATCTTCCCCATCAACCCCATTTACTCCAATCTACTATCGTCAATCCAGATTTTCAGATAGCTTTTCTTCATTATTTTCCTAATATTCAAATTATGTCCATTTTTTTTCATTATTATAAAATATACTCAATTTCTCACCTAGCTTTTGACTCTCTTAACAAAATATCTCTAAACAAATAACCAAAAAAGGAAGTTGAACTAAATTTATCTTAAACAACTTCACAAACTATTCTGTTATTTACTCTTTATTATAAATTTTAACTATTCATATTTATTCATTTATTTATTTATTTTTTAAAAATTTCTACAAACAATTCTGTTCATGAATTCACCAACCAAAAAAAGAATTCAGCATTTTCATTGACTTTTCAAATTTTTTAGACATTTAGATGAATGCAGACAAAGGGACTGCTTTTTCATGGCTTCATAAAAAAAAAGCAAAAAAATTTAATCAATTTTTGTATAAAAAGATTTTATTTGGGATAGTTTTCTGCTATATTAAACAGCTTTTTAGTGTCAAAATTAAAAATTTTATTTCAAAAAACTGATTTAAGGAGTAATAAAAAATCGTCTCAAACAAAGCCTTTTTAGCTACTTTAAGAAGCAGTGATTCTCAATTTTAGGAACTTTTATTTGGCCCGGTCACCTAACGTAGATCTATGTTCGAACGCCAGTAAAATAGTGACACGTGTTCTTATTGGCCCGACAACCCAATCCGGAACGGACCCGGGATTGCTATGTTCGTGTATTGCTCGATAATGCTAGATATTGGTCGATTTTGCTCGACAATAACGAGAAATATTATTATGTGAAGATCAACACCGAGTTTTCGGTTTTAGTAGACACAAAGCGGTACTTCTTATTTTTTAATCAGTTTTTAAATTTTCATGGGACGCTATTGGTCAGGTGAATTATTTTGACATTCAAGACCCTGTAAAAACAGCAATTGCCAGTTGCCGCCGTTGAGTTGTCATCGGTGTTGTATTTTGAATATTTTGAGCACTAATATCGGTGGTGGGCCCATTGCCAACTTAACCTCGCTTTTTTTTAATTTTTTTGTGACAAGCCAGAAAGTCAAACGGCCAATCGGTGTAATTAGCACGGGGTCTCCTAACACTGGCCTTTAAATAAGCTTATTTACGTGCTTATCTACTTATTAATGTCACCCTTCTGCCGCTGACAATAAAAAATAATAATAATAAATTTAAAATATTTTTTTATTTATTTTGTGATATATTAAAAAATTGGTGCTGTATTTTCTTTTTTTAGAAATAAAAATTTAAATGATATAATTTTTAGCGTGCCTTTTAGAGTGAAGTATTAAGTAAAAAAATGTGTAGGTCTCGTTAGCTGAATATAAATACAAATATGAAATATGTTAAATTATTATAAACTTCCAAAAAAAAAATCAAATTTATTAAATTGAAAATAATTTATCTCTAGCGTTTGATTGGATCAAGTTAATCCTCATTTTAATGCTTAAAAATAGATTCGATAAAAATAATTTTGAATGTCATTTTTTTTATTATGCTTTATTTTTATTTAACTTATAAAACAGATAAAATATTTATATTATGGAACATATGAACTTTAAACATATAAATATTGCTATTTTTTAAAAAAGTGAATATTAATAAATTTCATTTATTCATATAGCATGGTTTCTTAAACAAAAAATTAAATGAGTCTAGGGGTGTAAGTGATCCGAGCTGGCTTGATCTCGAGTTCTCGACTCGAAAACAAGATCACAAATCAAGCTTATCAAACCACAAAAATTGAGTCTCCAACTTAGCCTGACTCAGCTCATAAACTCGTTGATCCATCTATTAATTTAGAATATATTTAAAATTAAAATAATTTAGCATTATATGATATATTTTAACATTTTTAAAATAATTCTATATCAAAAATTAAAGTTCTAAAAAATTTAAAAAATTTCTAAGAAATCGAGGAATTCGAATCAAGTTCCAACTTTTCAAACAAACTCTAGTAATAGAGCTAGCTCAAGCCCATAAAATTTTTATCTAGCTGAGCTTAAGCTTAGTAAATAAACTCGAGTCAAACTCGAACTTATTAATAACTAGATAAATTTAGCTCGATTAAATAAGCTAGACCTGACCAGTTTGAGCTAGTTCTTAAAGGCTATTTTACTTAATACTCAAATTAAAAACAATTAATGAGGTGAACGCAATAAATAGCTGCATTTAATGTGGTCAGTGACAGTATTGGGGGATGAGATTGACTTCATGTGGTCATAAAGAGTTTGAGTGAATTTTAGATTTTTTTAGATCTCAATGGCACATAACTCATGCTATGGATTTTTATTTTTAGAGAATTTTTTTTGGTATACATATTTGACAAATTTATAAGGAGGTATTTTAAACTAAAAAAATTTAAAAAGGAACAAATAGGAAAAATCAAATCACTCATTACAAAGAAAATGAAAAAATTAAATGTTTTTATTGAGACTGGAAAATTGTTTTTCGATTACTATTGAATGTTTATTTTTTTTGGGTAATTTTTGGGGCTTAGCCCGTATATTGAAGCAAAAAGATGGCTAAAACAGAAATAAGAAATCAGTTTTCCGGTTTCAATAGAAATAAAAAAATTATTTTACGCATTTTACATTACGTATTTTAAGTTTCAGCTTTCTCTAATGCGTGATTTGGTTCTCCGTGTTTACTCTCTTTTAAATTATTTCGTAAAATTGCTTCTTAAACTTATTTTAGTTTAAAACATGTTAATTTTCATAAATTGGCCTAAATATTTTTATTTTCTCTCTCATATATTTTTTTATTTTAAAAAAAATATTTAATGATAAAATATTAAAAAGGGTGGGATCTGATGTGTCTTTTATTAATAAAATGATAAATATTATACATAACTTTATATAAAGACTACATTATGTCTGTCAAAAAGATATAAATAGATTATACTTTTTTATTATTTCTTTTATTATAAAACTCAAAAACATTTAGAATTCTTATATAATATTAGAATTTTGAGTATTATTTGAAATCATCAATTGGTCAAAATCCTTGCCACTTGCGAGGATGTTTGGGCACAAAAAGATTAATGTCAAATTAGTTTTCTTACAACACCCACAAATCAAATCGTATAATTGGGATGGATTAATCACTGTTTTCAAAAATAACTTTTTAGTACAAAAGTTTAATGAAATCATCGAAAAAAATAATCACAAAAAACGGTTCCAAAAGAAGTCTATATAAAAAAAAATAGTCTTATACTACTATTAGATTTCATTATTATAAAATCATATTTTGGCACATATTAGATATCCATGCCAAGGATAACTTAATCGATACAATTTATGAATAAAAAATATCCCAAACTATTAAAAAAAAGTACATCAATAAGGCTTCTTTTGGGGTAGCTTTCTTATTGCTTCTTAAATCATCTTTTTAATTAAACGATTTTAATTTTAATACTAAAAAATTGTTTTAAGAAGCAGTAATAAAGTCGTCCCAGACGAAGTCATAGTTATGGAGAAGTTGATAGGTACTTGTAATATATGCAACAGGGAGAAGTGATGGGTTGGCTCGTTGAATTGTTTCCTCATGTTGACAACAACTTAAGAAGCTATCAATAATGTTTGCACACTTGCAATCTACATAGTTAATGGTCGCTTAAAGTAACAAAGGGGTGATGCTCCTTAAAGGTGCTTAAGAGTAGTCAAGACTTCACCCTATTGGTGATTATAAGGGGGAAATAGTGTACTTGATGTGAGTGATGTGGTTAGCCGAACCTATCTTTCCTTTATAGGAATCTAGATTGAATTTCTATGGCAACCAATCTTACGCTATCTCTATAAGAAAAAAATATTGTATATGTTGCGTGAAAAAAAAAATTGAGTTTATAGAGTGTATGTTTCACGTCTTAGCGGTGTATAAAGATTCAACACGAACATATCAAAAGAGTAAGCCAACTTTTATGTGGAAAATCCAGAAAGGGAAAAAAACGATGAGGCCTAGCCTAGTTTCAAAATCCACTATGTAGTAATTGATACAAATATATTCTCTTCTTCACTGTTGAGGAAGAGGAAAAGTACAAATATAAAAAATTTACACTCAACAACAAGACTTAATCTTCATAGGAGAAATTTTAGAAAGTAAGTGTTCACGGGCGGACAAATGCATCCAACAGCAATGTCAAATCTTGATAAACTTTGGAGATGAGAGTAGTTGTTGGTGGTAGTAATTGGTGATTGTTGGTGGCAATAGCTTGTGGTCGTCAGCAACAATGATGGCTGGAAAATGCTAGACATCTTTTCCTTTATCTCTCATTTTTTTCTCTTTTTCTCCTTTTTCATGTGAAAAATGAGGGTCGATTTACAGGTTTTTGGGAGTGACAAATATGGAGAAAATCTAGAGTAAATTAGGAGTGCTCCGTCCAACGGTCCATATTAATTCTTTTGATCATATAGTTTTTCTTAAGCATTTAAGTACCTTAATGATGCCAAAATTAATTGATCATGGGCTCGTTGGATTCTTCTCATCTATCTGCTCGATTCGACTATAAGCATGTCATATTTGGATATTAATTTGTCATACAATTAATACTTTTAAGCTTTCAAATAAGCTAAAGAGGTCTGCCAAAATCCAATGCCTGGTTGTTTTTAATGCCTTAACGATGACAATAATAGAAGCTTCCAATAATAAAATGAATTATTATAATAATCATAGAACAGTAGGGTTTATATATATATATATATATAAATAATCCAATTTCGCGGTCAGAAATAAATAGTTAATTAGTATGTATGGAAGACAAGAGGTGCGTGAAAGCAAGCTGTCTATTTATTTATGTATTTGTATTATATGCAACATTATGCTTATAATTTTCATTGAAAGTGATGGTTTGGTTGCAATTAATTGTTAAATTATACTTATCATATGGGCATGTTGTTAAAAAATAGCTCCTTGTTAAATTCAAGCAAGTTTTGGGACGGCTTTTTTATTGCTTCTTAAAGTAGTTTTTTAGCACAAAAATTAAAATTTTGAATTAAAAAATTGCTTTAAGAAGCGGTACGAAAGTCGTCCCAAACGAAGCCTCAGTCGTTTAAATTTTATTTGGAATAATTTTCTTATTGGTTTCTAAAATAACTTTTTAATATAAAATTTTCCAAAGCTAGAATTTTTGTTCTAAAAAACTTTCTTTAGAATATAGTAAAAAGGTTGTCCCAAACGAAATCTTAATTATAGGCATTATGTGACTTGCAACATGTATGAGAAGTTTATAATATTAATGATGTAACATAATTAGTTAAAACTAAATGATTACATCGCATTTCTGCACGTAGCCTTTGACCTCTATTTATAGATACTAATCAAGATCACCAATACAAAAAAGACTATAAAAAATTCTACAATAACAATATATAGATAATCATGGTATGACTATGTAATGGGCTAGCTTAGTTGGAAGTTGTCCTATAGGCAATAATTTTATTCAAGTTATCAAAAGGTCATGACTTCCCCTTAATGAGCTCTTTCAAAGAGAACCCCAAGTGAGATCAAGAAATAATTTATAATATGTAAGTAATTATTCTAGATATATAGCTGAGTTGAGTGAGAGAATAACATTTACGAGTGTTTCAAGTGTCATTTTTTTATATGAAAATGGATAAGGAGATGGGAGATATTGACATAATACGGTATTTGTAGATTGCAATAGAGGACTTATCATAGAATAATGAACTCATGATACTAATGACAAATAAATATGATGTTTTATTGTCATATATTTATCATATTTAAATTAAATATTATGAGAGGCTATGTTTTTCAAAGAAGATTATTCTTAAGGCTTGAGAAAAGTTTCAAGAAAGTTATGTTATTTTTATTTGTGCTTATTCAACACAATGATTGATCTCTGTCAATAAAAGTTACCAGACTCAAGGTAAAGAGATGAGTTGGAGTTAGCGAGCGCTGAAGTAGAGCCATTTGGCCCATATAGGCAATCCTTGATGTGGGAAAGGAAGAAAAAGCCTAAGGCATGCTAAGAAGATGTAGTTTGAATGTAGATTTATGACATGGTAAACAATAAGTACAAACTTTTAAGGTGGGGGAAACATAGTTATAGAATTGTGATCAAAGTAATACGAGCCTAAGGACAAGGAATATTTTTTCTTATTAGAGGATTATTGTTTTAGTGTTTGAGAAATATATTCCTAATATATGAACAATCAATAGAATGAAAATCAAGAAATACAGATAACATAAAGGCAATGTGACTTATGTTTGGAAGATCATCCAAAAAGGCCTAGATTTGTAATTTAAAGTAACTATTTGAGATATGAAGCTCAATAACCTATAAGACTACAAGAGAGTACAACAAAGGTGAATGATCTTTAGGTGATAAATAAAGATTATGCAAAGGAGAGAATGCTAACCTAAAGGACATACTAACTAACCTAGAGGATAGATTGATGAATCTTAAAAAAAAGGAATCTAGCCTATGGAATGAAGAAATGACCATATGGAAAGGAAATCAAGGCATAGAAAAAAAGAGAAATAATATAAAGGAGATAAGTAACTAATCTTAAAAGATGGTAGAATGACCTAAGGATCAATTATGTTTGACCAAGGGAAGAAAAAAGAGTAGTATAAGATGAAGGGTGACTATTCCTAAAGAAGAGGATACTCATTCTAGAGAAATAGAGCCTAGCCTAAATAAGGGAGACTAGTACCAAAAATAGGATATATGGTCCTAAGAAAGATGATAATTAACCTAAGAAAAAAGATAAAGAATATTACCCTGAGAGAAATGTTCATCCTAAGAGGAAGGAGATATTTTACTGGAAGAGAACTAAACTATTCTAAAAGAAATGATAACTATGAGAGTAGAGTCTGACCTAATGGATACGATGTCTAATATAAGAGAAGGAAGATAGTTTATCTTAGAGAAAAGGAGATATATACGCCCCCCCCCCCCCCCCCCAAAAAAAAAAATTTAAGTAGCAAAATGACAAGTATATGACAAGAGAATCAAACATCAGAAAGGAAATATTAACCTATAGCAAAAGGAGGAATAACCTACGGGATATGATGATAGCTCTAATTAATATCAAAATTGTCCATCATTATGGGTAATCAAAGCTTGTAGTATACTTAGTCAAATAAGATGATAAACTTTCTTTAACTAAGTGTATCTTAGTTCACAATCATGAGTACACATCCAAGGGACCTCATAGGCCTAGAGATAAGGAAACTAATCCTAGGCTAATAAATAAGAGTTATACTCCATAGCCACTGGAATAGAGAAGTATACCTAAAGAGCCTTATTTCCTAAGGGTTGAGGGTCTTCAAGATTATAAAAGAAACCATACTATAAGACTTATATCCTCCTTAGTCAAGAAACTATTAACTCACCTATTTACATGTGTAAGTAAATGTCAATCATTCCAAAGATGAAGAGGAGAGGCAAACATACTATCAAGCTAGTTAGTTACACAAGATGCATGTGTTTAAGATGCTTTTGTTTGAGTTATTCATATGTAGAATCACAAGATTATGATATGATGGATATTTCAGCAAGGCTAAAACTGATAATGAAATGTTTATGTCTGATGTAGAACCCAGATATTCAATCGCTAAACTTATTGAATATAATTTAGGTGCATGTTTTCATTTTAATCAAATTGACTTTGGAGATGAGCCATATAACTTTTTTTAGATTTAAAAGAAGTGCCAATTTTAATTACATATTTTAAAAACAATAGAATTATAATATTATAATTTTACTTATTGTCATAAATAATACATGAATTGCATTTAGAGAGCACCATAGTCCATAGTGTAGTAGAACAAATTAATAAATGCAATTTACAATAATAAGACATGAAGTAAAAAAGAAATCAAATCCGTAACTACCTATCCTCCTAAGGCTAGCTGTCATATATATATATATATATATATATATATATATATATATATATATATATATATATATATATATATATATATATATATATATATATATATATATCAAACATAATATTTTTAATAAATTTTATAATTTTTAAAATGAAAGCATGCATCACATGTTAAGATTGTCCATGAATGCATGAATGCTTATTTTATTGTACAATCATCATTTTTTACTCTTTTTTTGTATAATTTAATGCATGATTGATAATGCATGAAAAATAAACATATTTCACATTAAATGATTTAAATGAATGCAAAACACAAATAGTGCACTTTCTAATTAAAAGGTAATAATCAAAGTCATATTATAAAAACTAGATTATTAAAATTAAAATGAATTTATTATTAATTATAAAATATTATATTTCTATTCTTTTTTAATTTTTAAATTTATGATCAGTAAATGATGAATGTCGTATTATATTTCGATTGAGTCTTTTTAATATATTTTAGTTAATATTAAAAAATAAATTTAAATATTTCATTAAAATTTTGAAAATATTTAATTTAAATATACCATTTTATTTTCATTTATATGCTTTATGTTTTTACTAGAAGAAAACATGATTATATGATTATAAATTATATTTCAATCAAATTTATCCCATTAATTATTAATATTAAAACAAGCTTTCATATTAATTCTTTGATAAGAATAATTTTTGTTAAATATAAGAAGCACAGACTGCAATGAATACGCTTTTTGAAAACTTGAGTATTTTATATAATTATTAAATAGGCTTTCTTATTATTTTAACAGCAGTTTTTTATGTTAAAATAAAAGAAATTTGCTACATCATTTAAATATTTAATCATAAAAATTTTTTTTTTATCTATTTTTAGAAATATATTATGAGTTTATAAAAATAATATTTTTTATTTTATAATTTTTGGATTTTTTTTTTAAATTTTTTAAGTTCTGTCTGGATTCACTAAATGATTTTTTAATTTTTAATAATGCTTTATATTTCTATTATAAATTATCTGATTAGTAAGTAAAGCTAATGTTTGCGCTTATTGGATCGGATCAATGTGTATGAAGGGGTAAAAATGGCTTGGTGACATTGCAAGCATGCAGTAAAATCTGATTGGTTTAGTTAGACTTTTGTTTTTCTTATTATTTTTTAAATCAGTTTTTTGATACAAAATTTAAGGCTTCATTTGGGAGAACTTTCTTGTTGCTTTATAAAGCAGCTTTTTAATTAGAATTTTTTTTAAATTATAAAATTTTGTACTAATTAACTAACTACTTTATAAAGCTGCTATAGATAAAGCAACTTTTTAACTTTGTTATAGAAAATAGTTTTTTGATAAAAAAAATTTAAAAGAAGCAAAATAATAATGGTCAAACAAAAATTATGATTATGATTTGAAAAGCAAAATATTAAGAAAGTTGTTTCAAACGAAACCTTAGTGGAGTTTGAAGCTTAGTTTGAACACTAAAAATCATGAATTAAGGCCATATGATTTGACCAAGTGGGTCTCAAAGGGGTTTAGTTGCTAAAGACCTCTCCTTTATGAAAATGCATAGAAAGCTCCATAAACTATCTAAAGTAGTGTATATCACAACACCTAATATGTGCGAGATCAAAGTGTAGTTAGAAAGATTAAATATCTCAATGCATGTTTGTTAAGAAGAAATCAAATGATTAGATTAATTAATTGCTTAATCTTGATTCAACTTTTTGAGTGTAATTCAAACACTCGAATGATAGATAGATTCTAATTATTTAAAAATTAATTAAACATTGATGATGTAGGACAATACATGCCTAAATAAGTATGACTTGCAAAAAAAGAAGATTCCTTCGTAAATACGACTGACTAAAAATGAAACTAATTAACTGAATATATATATATATATATATATATATATATATATATATATTATATATATATATATATATATATATCACAACACCTAATATAAGAAGAGAGAAGGTCGTCTAAATGGCTTGTGATCTATCAAGGCACTAGAATTCTTAAATAGATTTGATATATCTATGCAAAAAAATAGACTATATTGATAATTAAATTCTAACAATTATCTTGACTTCAGAAAATTTAATGCGTGTATATTAATTGAATGACGATATATTTGATCACAAGTACTGAGGTAAAAGCATCTTGTTGCTGTTGTATGGTCTGTTTGGGATGACAATAGCGTTTTATAAAAATGATTGTGAAGCTGCTGTTAGGAGAGTTGTTTTTTTAAAAGTTGTTATAAATATTATAAATAGCTATTTTTTAAATATAACAATTTGTTTCTTAAAGCTATCACATATATATTAGTAACTCTGATTATAAAAGGTAGTTTTCCGTCACAAAAAAACTTGAAAAAAATAGCGAGAAAGTAAAAAAAAAAAAAGAGGAATTAGTCAAATAGATGTAGTTGTGATCTTAAAAGTAAAGCAATGAAAAATAAATTCAAATAGACCCAAAATAATTTAAAATTTTAATAAATTAAATTAATTGAGACTTACATAATAAATATTATCTCATAAAGTTTAATAATAGTCATAGAGTCAGAGCATCTGGCTAAAATTCATGAGATATAGATTCACAAATTCAGACTTTGGAGCATTCATGATGTGATTATATATTGGTGATGAGTGATAATAATGTGAAGGAGATGGAAATAATTTACAAATCAATTAATGAAGAGTTATCAACTTTTCTTGGAGTGGAGAGGCGACCCCATACGTATTGCTAATTTTGCTTGCAATGGCTTTTTCCTCCATTGGCCCTTTTCTTTTTTTGATATTATCCTTGGATTATTTTTCCATGATACTGATGCCTCTTTCTTGTTTAATAGTTAATTTTTTGCTGTAAAGAACTTTAAATTTTGCAAGTGATCTTGGTGCCACTACCTTTGGGATGGGGATGGTGAAATTAACCTTCACTATGGAAAGAAAAGGCTTTTTATTATTCTTTTTATATTATTTATAATAATAATAATAATGTAGAAAAACAATTCAAAATGAAATCCGACTCTTCATCATAATTAATATATTTATTCGATGTTTGCAACACGCCAAGGGACCCCCTATGCATGTTTTTCTTAGTGTAGTGGGAGGGAACTTGGTGCGACACTTACGGCGAGGTGGACGATCCTTATGTGTATTTTATTTTTAGCACGGTGTGAGGAAGTTCGCTGCGGTGCTCGCCGCAAGGCTAAATCATGCCAAATAATATCTCATTTACTTTAGCTAGAAGCAAGGTCGAATTTAGGAGGCAGGTGTCTAACACTTTGAGACGTACGGCACATCCTTCCTAAAATTTTTCAAAAAAATGTTTTTACATCATGCATTTTTACTTGTGTTAATATAAATTTTATTAAAAAAAATATTCAATATATGCCCCTTCTGAAATTTTAGGGTTTAGTAATCATAGATTTCTATTGAAATTTTTTTTTATCGGTATTCACGATTTGTATGAAATCTAGTTATTAATCAATAAAATTATCTAAAAACTATATGTACTTGTGAAAATATTGACTAAATGAGACCAATTCCATCTACATCTCTATGTGGCTTCACCTTCTCTATTCATTCTTCAATGGTGCTAAAGTAACAAAGCCCTAATAGATTGACATTTAACCTAATTATTAACAACTATTTTGATAGGAGATAACATATTTTAGGTAAGTTTTCAACAACAACTACCCAACAAAAATACATCTTGATGACATGCAACAATGGACATATGACATAACAGTGTTAAGAAAATAGCATCTTTTATAACTAAAATATCCTTATCATAAATATATAAATGTCGCTGCAAATAATGGGGCCACTGACAGGTAACTAATTAAGTTCTTATATATAAAAAAATTATAATAAAAAAAACAAGGCACTGATTGGGATTATTTATATATTTTATTTTATTTTTTAAATTATATTTGTTAAGCAAATTTTTAGCTGTTTTTTAATTATTTTTTTTAATATGAGATGTATTGAATGTTTTTAAAAATAACTATTAAAATTGACTCGACGTTATCTCCACCGATGAGCCCTACAATCACTAGGATTGTCAATATTTGACACGACACGAAAATCCGACTCGAAAATTTCGAGTTGGGTCAAACTGTTTCGTAAATGGGTCAAGCTTAGGTTAACCTGATAATAGGACATTGAGCCGGACTGACCGGTGACCCGAACACCCGAACTCATGACCGATTTTGACAACCCTAACAATCATAAATGATTCTCCAGCCACCACTATTGCCTAATTGACGATCATTGTCACTATATTAAGTAAAATAAAAAATAACAGATTTTTAATATATCAAATATATTTTATTTCATATCAAAATAAAATAAAATAAAATAAAATAAAAATGATCACAAGCACCTCCTAGGAATCTCTTCTTCATCTTCAACTTTCAGATTCAAAAGCCAATCCAAACTTGCAGAAAATTGATGTTGTCGTTTGGACATATTATATCCGAAGATGTTAAAGATTAAACCCTAAACTAAAATAGTATATAGCATATTCTGCAACAAAATGAAAATGAATAATTGATATAAAGCAGTAAGGGTCCATTAATGATTCAGCATATAATATAAGATATTTGTTTTTTATCTTTTATATATTCATAAAATATCACATCATCGTTGAGGAGGCATTGTTTGTTCAAATTTCTGTAAAAAAATGGTGACGATTGCATGACACCCATATCATTTGTTAATAAATGGCCTTGATGATGATAAGATTTTAACTCTTTTTAGAAAGATTCTTTTGTAGAGGATAAATTATTTTGTGAGGAGGCCGGACGTAGTTTTATATGGGGCCTTTTTATATGCAGAGGTGAATCAGGTGCAGTCACGTCAGTGGTACTGAGCCGCGATACCGAATGAAGAGGTGACGTGACGCACTTTGATTGGTGTCCAGACTACACATTCGACGTTCGCACATAATAATTAATCAATATAAAGATAGATGAATGATGATACTCAACACTTCTTTATATGTTAGTTTGATATATTGGCTATCAATCAAAAGGTTTTGAATTTGAGTCATATGCATATATTTTGTGAGTCTAGGCATTGTCCCTTAATTCTATCAGCAAAAAAAAAAAGAATTGTTTCAATATGTTTTGCAAATAAAAGTCTATTGTTATTGGGATGCAAGTCTATTTGCTATCAAATTATTATGACAAAATAAAAATTTTAAAAAAAAGTATTGTTTGTATTATATTTTTTAAAATAAATAATATTTTTTTATAATTATGCTTTATGCAGCACCATTTTTATTGAAAAAATTAAAAAAAATTCATTTTTATAATAAAAATCAATTTAAAATAATATTAAAAGTATAGTGAAAATGTAAATTATAAGCATCAAAACTATCTGTAGAATTAGATAAGTGTTAAAATGCTATTTTAGGTTTTATTTGAGATATCTTTATAATCGTTTTTATAAAAATTTATAGTCATCTCAAATAGATCTTTTTTTTTTAATTTTTTTTATCTCAAATAGGTCCTTAGTTTCCTTTAGTATCACTTAATTTTTTTATTGTTAGAATTTTTTAAAATATTTTTATAAGTAAGTTTTGGCAAATATGTCGGGGGTCCAAGGAGGCAGCGCTCCCTGGCGGGGTTCGGATTCCAACGGCGCTCAAATTTTGATTTACTATTTCTCTTTGTATTTGGTTCATCATTCCCTAACAATAACATATCTACGCAATATATTTAATTATATTTGGGGCAATCACCTAAAGACCATAATATTTTAATATTTTAAGGAGGGGGGGGGGGGGTGGCAATTGCCTAAAAATCATTGTAATAAAGATTAAAAAATAGATTGAAGGGAGGACAAATTACCTAAATAATAGTATAATGAACAAACAAATTATAAGAGTTCCTAACTGCTGTAAAATTGTTGCCTTTTTCGTGAGCTCCAAATCTTAAATTTATTGAAAGTTTGAGCTAATGAATTATTTTGAGGGGAGGATAAAATAGTTAAAAACTTAAAATGTTTATTCTATTAAGAGAACTTTTTTTAAGATGGCAATTGCACATTTTGAGCTCTTCCATTATGAAAAGATAACCTAAACCCAAAAAAAAAAAAAAACCTAAACAATATTTCAAAATAAGTTTGTTTCACGGTAGTTTCATAGCGGTGATTCTATTCCTTGTGAATTTAACAGTAATGATGGTTTAAATTGTTGTTATTTATGCTTCATTTGGGATAATTTTTTTTATTTGCTTCTAAAACTTCTTTTTAGCACAAAATTTTAATTGAACAAAATTATCGGCAAAAATCTTAGCCATAGCTTCAATGGAAAAAAAATGATTTATATAACCAAGTCTCATAAAGGCTTGATGATGATGATGATGTTGTTGTTAATAATGAGACGACTCAATCACCCAACCTAATTTTGGGTTCGGATCGATCCGTTTAGCAAAAGGGTTGGGTTCGGGTTTTAATTTTTGTCCCATTTTGAAAATCGGGTTCTAGTTATCCGAAGTAAACCCAGACATGACCCATATCCCAGGCCCCCCCACATTCGCACTGCGCCAGCTAGTTCCACCCGCATCACGTCACACTTGTGCCTCGCTTGCGATGGGGCCTCCTCACCTCCGACCCCTGTGCTCGACCCCCCACTAGCACTGGCAGCCTCGCACCTGTGCTCGCACATGCACTAACTAACTACTGTCTAAATCTGGAGCAAATGATATTTCTTTATTAGATTTAAATGAGAATTTGACTTTTAACAGGACATAATGTAAAAAAAAAAATAATTCATGTAGAGTGGTGGGACAAAGACTTGATGTTGTTGTTGTATTTATTTGTCGAAATCCAAAGCGCCATTTGATTATCATAAAAACGTTAGCTTCAAATATGTTTAATGCCACGAAAGACTATATATCTCAGAGGCAGTCTTTGAACCTTAAAACATGAATAAGTTATGCCATAATTTTTATTTCTAAAGCTATGTAGTTAGATATGTTAATTGAAGAACATTTAAGTTCTGTTTGGGCTAGCTTTTTCAGCAATTTTGATTTCTAGATAGTTCTTTTAGTTTTGTTTGACTACAACTTTTTTTTGTTATATTTTAGAAATTTCTGTGACCGTATAGCTTGTGCAATTAGAAAAATTGTGGTAGCTATAAGAAAAATTTTGTCCACTTTTTTTTAAAAGAAAAAAATTATACTACCTACAGTATTTTTTGAAAAATCTGCTTTTCCTACATTAGTTTATAGCTAATTTACAAACAATTGAAAGCAACCACCCCAAACAATAATTCTTTCGATGCTTTATTTGCTTTTCTAGAAAATTTTATGAAGACTGAGATTTTGTTTGGGATAGTTTTTTTTATTGCTTTCCAAAGTATTTTTTTAGTATCAAAATTTTAGTTTAAAAATTTTTGTATTAACAAATTTCCTTAAGCAATATGAAAGCCATCCCAAACATGGCCTAAAGCTTATTTGAGACACCTTTCTTACTGTTTTTTAAAATAAATTTTTAATATAAAGAATTATTGAACTAGAAAATTTTATAGTAGAAAGTTACTTTAAAAAACAGTAAGAAAGCTGTCTCAAATGAAACCTAACTTGAACATCACTGAGGACTACTTAATTGCCTATGCATTGCCATGAAATATAAAAAGAACTACATCTACAAATAAATGAACTAACAATGTTATTAATACTTGTTGCATCTTGAAACATTTGCGATGATAGAGAGATATAGATTTTAGAGCCCTAGCTTTAAATGAAGATCTAGCGTACATACATATAACGGAGAGGGGAGCAACATTCATAAGTGACACCATATATAGTCAGAGGGTGATAGTGGTCAGAGGGATCGTAGTCGGTGGGTGACGGTGATTGGAGGGATCGTAGTCGACGGATGAAGGCAGTCAGAGTGGACTGTAGTCGGTGGGTGACGGTGGTCGGATGGACCACAGTCGGCGAGCGATGATGGTCGGAGTAGACTATAACTGCCCGACGATGGTGGTCGAAGGGACCATAGTTTGCGGGAGAAGGAGGCAGGAGGGACCATAGTCGACGGACGACATTGGTCAAAGGGATCGTGGTTGGCGGGCAACGTTGGTCGACGGGCAGCGGTGATTGCAGTGGAATCGACAAGCAAAAATGGTTGGATGAACCGTAGTCAATGGGCTATGGAGGTAGGAGGGACCATAGTTGGCAGGTGATAGTGGTCATAGTGGATTGTAGTCTGCAGGCGATGGTGGTCTTAGGGATCGTTGTCGGATGAGGAAGTTTAGAGGGACGGGTGATGGTGGTTCTAGGGATTGTAAGCAGCGGGTGACAAAGGTTTGATGATGGTGTGGTGGAAGTTCGGTAGCTATTGATTGCCGGACTGAGTCAAGCAGCGGTCAGTGATTGGGCAACAGTCGAACAGTGATTGGCGACTGGAAGAATGTTCAATGGCTGTCGGTGTTTGGGTTGTGATAAGTCGACGATCAGCGTATGAGTGGTGGTCCGATAGTTGGGGATGAGGAACAAACACCATAATGATCAAACAAGAAAGCAAAAGCCGCCGAAAAATTAAGGACGACAAGATTTAACGTGAAAAAATTCAAAATAGGGGAAAAATTCAAAATAGGGATAAAAAATATAGAGCCACACCACACCACACCAAGACATTCTCTATAAAAATTGGGAGAAATAAGTACAAATCTCTCTTCTCTCTCATTTTCTCATTGCTTCTCTTCTTACATGCACACTTCTCGATCAATGTCTAACCATACCAGAAATATAAGAGAAAGCCAAGTAAATAACTCCAAGGGACACAACCCTTCAGAAAAAATGAGAAAGAAAATTGTTCAATCCATCTAACAACGTTGGGTGCTCAAGCCTCTGTTTGATGATGTTGTGGAGCTCAAACTCATAACACTGCATCACACACAATGCTGCGGTGTCGAATCCAGAGCGCTATGGAGTTATGCTCTTTGTCGATCAGCGTTGAGGTGCTCAGGAATACAGTGCCAGAGCGCTTGGGTACACAACGTCGAAACATTATATGAAAAAAAATTTTGGGTAAACCCCCGTGCCCTAGTAAGTACGATAAACTTGAGGTCCGAGGCAACAAATTAGACCGATTTATCAACAAAATCGGATTCTACACATAACACCGATGGTGGTCTATGGAAGTTCGCCGATAGTGGTGCTTAGGTAAAACTCTAGGATCCTCGAATCCTCAAAGCTCCCTCCAATCTCCAACCAAAGGCCCCTTTCATGAAGAGAGTAGGGGTTTATTTATAGATTTTTATGAGTGACATACCCTGTAAATATGAAGAAGATCCATGACAAAATTAGAGTGATCAATCGGACGGCTCATATCAATTCTCTTGTCATAGAGAGTTCATCAAGCATTTAAGTGCCCAAATGATGTTAGAATTAAGAGATCTGATTGTCTCGCCAAGCCGCTCGATTCGACTATAAGCATGCCATGTTTGGATATTATTTAATCACCCAATTTATGCTTTGAATCTTTCAAATATGATTCGATGCCTTAATTTGGACTCATTTGGGCTCAGATTGGACCAATTTTAGTGTTGTTGGGTTCGTCTCTTTGAAATGTTCAGTTTGACAATACGTTTGTTGAAATCAGAGCTCAGATGATCCCAACTTTAATTTTTAAAATTTCCAGCTTGAATATGCCTCGAGATTCATGCTAGATCAAGGCAATTTTTGGTGACGTATCAGTACTAAACTTTAAAAGATATTTTAAGTAATAAATTCAAACAAGTTAATGGCTGAGATATTCAAAACTAAACTTTAAAAAATAGTATAAGTAAAAAGTCTAACAAATTAATGTCTAAGAAATATTCAAAAATAAACTTACAAAAATATTAAAATGTCTCTAGTTATAGAATTGATGCTGGTGGTTAAAAAATAAAAATAGCAGATGCACTCCTTAAAAGAAATATTTTGGTAGATCCTATGTGCTATCTTTGCCACTCCTCTACTTAAAACACATCTCATCTCTTCTTTGAATGCAACTTCTCTTTCTCTATGATTGCTAAGATAATACTTGGGATTAAGGATCAATTACTTAGACCAAATTTTCTTCAAATTTTTGAGATAATTGATGATATGGAGCCTTCTCTTAAAAATGCAAAGAGCCTTTACATGCTTAGTATATGTTGTTCTCTTCATTGCTTATGGATGGAAAGAAATGATAGGATATTTGACAATTCTTATGCCTCTTGTTCTACAATTTGCCACAAAGTCAAAAAACTTCTGAAAGAGCCTAAGTGGAAAAATAGAGAAGCTCTTTTGGATATGATGTAATGCTGGTAGGGTTGATGGTTCATTGCATCTGAATATGATGTTTTGGTTTGGAAATGTGATAGGAAATACTTGTAATCTAGTATTTCCTATTCACTTCTTGCAACACTCTCCAAGCAAACTGCTGTCTGGAGCAGGAAAACAGTGAAAACAGCAGGAAACTGAAAAAAAATTGAGAGAAAACATAGGAAAACAATTGCAAACATTTGTATTCCACTAATAGAAGCAAACAACAAGCAAGATACAATTTTCCTTCAATTCGAGAGGAAGGAAAAACTCTCCAAATCTCTAGCCATATCCTAGAGCCCAAGAACAAAGAAAACTAGATCTCAAATAAAATTCAAATTCCAGATGCGCCCCCCCCCCCCCCCCCCCCCCCCACCTTCTAATTAACCAGAAAGGAGTTTTACAAAATGTCTAAACAGCCCCTCGCATTCAAAATTTCCCTCCCAAAACTTCTCCTTGGCCCCCGTTGGATGTGCTCGTTCCGCTCGGTTCCGCTCGCCCTGTTCGGTTCCGCCCGCCCTGTTCGGTTCCGCCCGCCCTGTTCGGTTCCGCCTCGAGTAGGTGTGGACCGGTCCAGCCGGCTCAGGTGCCGGCCTAACAAAATGCTAACCCTATTGTTTTTATTTGGTGACTGTATGGTTGCATCTGATGTTAATTTTGTTGCTTGGTTGCTTTCTCGCTTGGAAATGGTGTTTTTGTTGGCTTGGTGTTTTTCGGTGCCTTATGTGATGCCTTCACATATATTAATTGCTAACCTGGAGGGAACTTGCAATCTTTGAACAATGATGATTACCCTGTTTTTTCTAGGTCATTCTCCTTGGATGGTCTACGGGCAACTAGGGATTATGAGGGCGCCTTATTTGAAGTGAATCTCTATCATATGACTACAATCTGAGTCTAGGCTATTTTTGTGCTCTTCTGATTGTGTTATTTTAATTTGGCAATTTTCCAATTCATAATTTAACTATGTTTTTGGTTTCTTCTATCCCCTGATAGAAGTGTTTTTTCTCCTATTGAGAGCTAGCTTCATTTTTTGGTCGGAGTTTTGCTGCTTCATTTACTTTTATTTTCTTTACTTGTTAATTTTCATAGATTAATGAAAGTGCTTGCCCAAAATTTGTATGAGAAATTGTTTATTTTTAAGCATTAGTTGATTTCTTCATCTTTAATACAAAAATAGTAATCAAAATTAAATTTATGAAATATCAAATTAATACAATAAATTAAATAAAAATAATAATAAATTTTACTTCATCACATAGCTAAGTTCACCGAGTACTGCCTACTGAGTAAGATCAACTCCTTCAAAGATACTCTCAATGATCTTCTGAATCACCCTCAACTTTCAAAATTCTGATTTGAGACTGTTCTCATGATTCTGCAATTTTTTTTTCTACAGATTAAAGGATTCACCTGAACTATCTTTCCCACAAATCTATCCTGAGGGATTCAGCAATCGTCAGTGCAAATTGAATAGCTCAGGTATTCGGAATGTCAAGACAAACATATTTGATAAAAGCAACAGGAAACATCTATACTATCACCCATCCCAAGCAAAGGAGAAAGAACAAGGACATGTTCAATCAATGAAGCTGAAGATGCCAGCAGCTAAACACTATTGAGCCAACAGATCAGGTAATAACCAGATGCAGATAGTTTTGGAAGAGACAGAGAATCCACAACCTGAAGAACAGCCAATCACCATGCCTAAGGAAAATATATGGATTCAAACAACAAATGAACAAAATCTGAAATGAAAATGTACAGAAATCCTCCAAAAACACGCAAGAGATGACCAGTTACACAATACGTACGTAGTTAGGAATGTGAGGTGAAGCAAAACCATTCAAAGTCTGCATCACCAGCAGCCCTGACAGATGCAGAAACAACAAGCTACTGCATAAATTGTACTAGGATTAATTGGAGAATACGCAATGCAATAGAGTACTGTTGACGTACCAGTCCTACATTTTTTAAGTTTGGCATTCTTGGACTAATAAGATTAACTTGGAAAGAAAGCTTCATCTTGTTCCCATTAATCACTATTAAACTTTGCTTCATCTTCACATAAGCCACTGAGCCACTCTTATTATAGAAATCTTCAACTGGTCATTGCATGTTGAGAAATAGGCAAACAGTAAGAGCAAAAAAGAATAAAAATAAGAAAAAAAAAATCAACACACAAAAAACACAGTAGTTTTTTATACAAATTTTTATGGCTGCATCCTGTTGTTGCTTTTGCATGCATGTTTCACTAAGATTTACCTGTAGAGAATTACTTACATGCAACAATATTTTTTTTCAAACAACAAAAGAATGACACGAATATTAAAAAACTTAGGCTTCATTTGGGACGACTTTCTTATTGCTTCTTAAAGTAGTTTTCTAGTACAAAGATTTAAATTTTTTAACTAGAAAACTGCTTTAAGAAGCAGGAAAAAAACCGTCTATCCCAAATGAAGCCTTAATAGTTGAACTTACAAAATGGGATACCTCTACCTATGGTCATCTTCAAACAATGACATCAAGAGTATCTTTAGTTCAATCACATAGCATGCAAAAATAGATGTTAGAGGAAGGCAAACTTTGATTTCAAAGGCCAAAGAGCCAACTCTAACAGCACTTTCAACCTACCTTGCAAAACTTTCTTTAAGCAAAACACTATTTTTTTTATTAGTTGTTTTAAGGCTTCGTTTTGGACAATTTTTTTACTGCTTCTAAAAATAGCTTTTTAGTATAAAAATTAAAATTTTTTACTAGAAAACTGTTTTAAGAAGTAATAAAAAAATCGTCCCCAAACAAAACCTTAAACAGCTTAATGCAAATAACTTGAAACGTATATCACATTATTGGATTGAAACTAGCCAACAGCTTCAACTAGATGGCTTTAGGAAGAATAAATTTTCTGTTTCAATGATAGACCTGCCCTGAAATACAGTTGAAATCCTTTTAGCTATTAACTTGAACTCACTGACCAGCTTTCTTTTTGCTAAAATAACTGCAACATTTAGCAACATTCAGACGTCCTTAATAGATAGTATACCATCTGATTTACCGGAGTTCTCATATCACTTCATCCAAGCAACCAAATTAGTGAACAAAGCATGCATTAATATATAGTTTTATTGGGATGTGGAAGAAATATGAAAAATATTTGATGAGATTATCAGTATCAAATGTGTCATCACAGCTTCATTCAGTTTAGAAATCCATATATTCTATACAAAGACAAAAATTTCATGATTAGTATCATATTTTCATAGTAACATTCAGTGACAAATGAACAAACACCTAAACAGCAAATAAATTATAGACCAAAATCCAGAATGCAAAATATCTAATAGGTACAAAATTTCAAGGAATAAAAAATAACTGAAACTCGAAAAATTGAAAATATAAGAAACAACAACAGTTCCAACCAGGAAAAAGCGCCAGCACTGGATGGAATAGGGACCTGCTCACATCAGGTAAATAAAGACAGAAAGCCATACAGAAAAAAGAAATGAACTAAAGCTTAACACAACAAGCCTGAAACAGTGGAAGTGTGGAACTGAAGGTTAATTTCACCGGACCCCTAAATTCAGTTCTACTAAGAGATTACAAAAGTTCTATGCACAGATATATAAAGGACTTACTATGCATTGATTTTTAGCCTTTGATGACTGAAAAAACTGCATTGATATTTTGTTGAATTATAAATCTTATATTCAAATTTGTGAGTGATATATGACCTTACTACCAGACAAGCTGATAGAGCTTGGACTCGAGAATTTGTGATGAGTATAGAAAGAGAAAAGAAAGTTTGGGGGAAGTATCTCACTAGTTCAAATATCTCTTTAAAAAGTGCCAAAGATTCAAAATATCCATATTTACTTTTCATTTATAGAAGGGGGTAAAGGAAATGCTGCAACCAAAAGAAATAAAAAGTACAACATTAAATAGATCCCAATATGGACTGCCAAGTACCCATGGGCGAGTAAATGTGTCACAACTTGACCCGATATGACCTGATATCCCATAGGTCATACTGTGTCTGATTGTGGCAAGACCCAATCTCAAGATCTGGTTGGAGAAATACTGAAATAAAACTTCTAATTTTTATACTACACAGAGTCACTACTGAATGCAATATAAAATGAAAATCTATTGAATCTTAAAATGATTTTCTATATATCATCCAAAAATATATACAATCTAAACCTGCAAAAATCAAAACTAACAAAAACATACCTACAACACAAATCGGAACTTACTATCCAAACTACTCAGCCTGCTCCTTACCCTTTCTTTGGTCTAAAAAAAAAAAGTAAAAACAAGAATGAGCTGATACAGCTCAGTAGGCTATCACACAGAAATTAAAAAAAAAAATTGAAAATATTGTGCTATAAAACTGCTATACGAAAAACAAAAACTGAAACTAAAGCAACAGCTGAAATTGAAACCAAATGAATTATAAGAAGATATTCATTTTATCAGAATGGCTCGATCAGCCTGAATTATATATATATATATATATTTACGACTTCATTAAAAAAATTCCACATCAGTAGCTCGTAGGTTCCAACATAACAAAATCCCACCTCGGTCGCCCACTAGCGCTGGCATAACAGAAACCCACCTCGGTCGCCCACTAGCGCTGGCATAACAGAGACCCACCTCGGTCACCTATTGGCACTGGCATAACAAAATCCAACCTCGGTCGCCCACTGTCGCCGGCATAGCACCATATCACATCATGCATGTAACATTTCTTTCACGTTCTTCGGGCATAGCACCATATCACATCATGCATGTCACATTTCTTTCACATTCTTCGATGCATTCAATTAATTAAAGTATTAATTGGACTAGATTCATAAAATGTCAAAATGGCTTAATGATAAGCAACATAAATACTACAGAATGAAAATTCATAATTTCAAAACATAATTAAATTAATAGAGATTATGTAAAACATCATTATGAAGCTTTAATTGAACTAAAAATTTAATTTTAGATGTCAAAATAAATTAATGAACAGAGAAAAATTGTTGTTTTTTTAAATCACAAGTCAAAAATTTTTAGAATATGCCAAAAAATATTTATAATCTCAATCTTTATAACATATAAATAGTTACGTGATAAAAGTTTTACTAAAACAAAGTTATTCTCATTTTTTGATAACGGAAATACAAATTTGATCAAAAAATTCTCAAAAAATATCAAATTATTAAAAACTTAAATATTCAAAACGTAAACTATCTCGAGAGGAACAAATTTCCTTAATGGGTCGACGGACGCGTACGAAAGTGGCTTTACGACTGCCAAACACTAGCTTTATTTTTCTCTCCTCTATTTTCTTCTCATTTACCCAAAACCAATCTCCGTTAACGACAATGAGATGAAACAAATGAAATTTAATAATATAGGTAAGTGGGATTATATTTTATAATAAATTAATATAAGGGTATATATAAATATAATTATTATAATTGTTTAGACTTTAACGTAAAATTCAAATAAATTCTTTTATATTTTCAAATTCGGATATCCAAAAATTATGAAAAAAAATATTCAAAAGTTAGCTAAGCATGTCTAGAATGATCGTGTGAAATCGATTTACAAAACATAGAGGTGATAGTCTCAAAACCTACAATTGTACCGACAGGTGCCAATTTCTTTAAAAAATTCACCAATGCCTAAAAATTATTGAAACTAAAACACAATAATATATATATATATATATATATATATATATATATATATATGTTATGATGAAAATAGTTTGTGATTTGAACTTATAATGACTCATGAAATAATTTTTAATTAATGTAGGTAAAAATATCTTTTTCAAAATTTTAAGTTATAACAAAATGTAGGTGAGTCCATTGATGAGGGTTAAGCTGAGAAGTTGTTGCTAACGAGCCCTTTAAAATTGTTGGCGACCTTTTGGATGGAGTCCCTGAAATGCTTTAATATGGGAGATGAGTCGATTCAAGTTGTGGGGGTAGTGGACTTATAGTTTGCTAATTGTGGTGAGGCAAGCTAGAATCCCTTTAGCAAGGTTCTCCCTTTAGCTTGGAAGATTGATTTTACTAATGGCATTCCACCCATACATACAGGTTGATAAGGTAAAAGCACGTCAAAAGGGTAAAGATTTTTACTTAGGAAATGTAGAAAGAGAAAAAAAATTGTACGGTGATATCAGTTAAAATGATTCGATTAATATGAGTTATAGGTTACAAAATATGCCCTTTCTTGTAATTTAAGATGACGTTAATACTATTTTTACAGAGATGCATTGTGAACTATGGCTTTATTGGTGAAAGAAAGAAGTGCCTCAAGGTGTCTGATTCAAATCTAAAGGCTCAAGAATAGTATGTGGGTGGTTGGGGAAAGATTATTCTGTGCGGACACAGGATGGAGAACCGTCCGGTTGCACTCAGTACCAAGCGGGGTACATTTTTGGGGTGACATGGCGCATTTTTATGGTCTCCGGACGGCATCCGCACTCCGCACATAATAATAAATCGTGGTTGAGTGGGTGGGTAGGTTAAGGGGAGAGGAAAAAGTAATTATCCTTTCAATTGAAGTGTTTTGGTGATTTGCAAGCAAATTTGATTGCCCTAATTTTTTATGATAAAGCTTTTCATCAAAGAAGCATGCCAAGGCATCTTTATGAGTTTATTATCATTATGAATAGCATATCTTCATAGAATAACTTACCGATCTATAAAATAATGCTTCTAATGGATTCAAAAGCAGAGAAGATTATGAAACCAAGTTGTCTAACCCCAAAAGAATCAAGGTGGCTACATAGGCAATTGGCCACTATCATTTTACCTGAAACAATATAGAAGGTCCTTGGACAACAATTGTCGGATTATTATCATTGGACCAATGTCGTTCGGTTACAATTCTCTGACCATCGTAACTCAATTACTATCATATGATCATTATCATTGAGCTGAGTTAATGCCCACTAACTCTATCATATATGATTGTCAACAACATCAACGATCATCATCATCATAAGGTCGATGCATTTGGCACTAACAATGATAGAAAATTTAAATTTTATTAAATATGTTCACCAAAAGTCAATTTGTGAGTGAAATATATAACATTAAGTTTTAATATTCTAGAAAATTTAGAATTTATTTAAATACCAACATAATAAATAAGTCATATAAAACCATAAAAAGTTATGTATACTGCTATTATTTTAATTTTGTTCTGAAAATGTTTATATATTTATTTATAATTTTTTAAACATCTTTTCTTTCTACGGATTCCACTGTGGAACTCAGCATGCTCCGTCTTTTCTTCTCATACATCCTCTTCATTAATGAGAGCCCATTTCATTAAATTAATTAATTGGATGGTCATTGGAATGGGCCAATAAATGGGCCTACAGGTTAACCACTTGGAAACAGAAAACCTTCAGCCCATTTCACTTAGGCTTTGTGTCTGTTTGGTTTCTTTGAGCGGTTCGGAAAAATAGTTGGAAGTTCTTACGAAAGAAATATTTTGTCTTCAATTTACTGTAGATATTATAAATATAATTTTTTAATTAATTATTTTTTTTATAGTTATCACATGTTAGTAATTCCAATCATAAAATACAACGAGAAAATAATAATCAAATAAAATTAATCGTTATAATTTGAAAAGCAAATAAAGCGAGAAAAATATCTAAAAAATATGCTTAATTTAGACGATTTTATTTCTGTTTTTTGAAGTAAATTTTATTCCAAATTTTTATTTTTAACTAAAAAACTGTTTTAAAAAATATTAAGAAAATAATCTCAAATTAAGTCTTAATTAGGATTATCTTCACCATAAACAGCTTATGTGCGCTGTTATGATCGAAATCTACAATTACATTGGTTCTTAGAGTTTAGCCATTCTAATTAACCATCTAATCATCATAATAACCGAAATAAAATAATTAATTAAACAATTATAAAGATTTTAACGAATCCCGATGCATCGAATAGTGGCATCAAACGTAATTATCGTAAAAACCATACCAATTTTCTCGATATCACGAAACGGTCGCATAGAGTTAACATACGACAACGGAAGAAATCTGCGTCGCCGCTGAACAACTCGCAGACAGTCGGCGCATCCGGAATCGCAATCCGCTTATCAACCGGCTCGCACCGACACGTGGCAGACATCGGGTAATTCTCTCGAACCGGACCCTGAACCGGAACATAAATCGCTTCCCTTCCCAAGACTAGCCGGTCGTTCTCACGCCTCCTGCCACCTGATTCTGTACACTGCAGCCTGATTCGTGATTACTGAACCCCCGGCGCAGGATAACCGTCCGGTTCGCCCCCGCTCTGTCTCCCTCTCCGAACCGGTCCAACCGGTGCTAACCGCGATTCCCCTGCCGCCTGGCCGGCTGGCCCCCACTCACCCCCGCCGGTCCAGCTCTTTGACCGAGAAACCCGTGACATGGATTCCGTAACCGGCTCGTTCCGGCCCAGCGAGACGTGTCGGCTGCACAGCGACGGTCCTTTGTGGCCCATGACGTGACATGTGAAGTCCGGAGCGGGCTCGGCGACCGAAACTCAGCGACTGCGGACCAATATAGGTGTGCCACGTCAGCCGTGATGCCAGCGTCGCTTCGCTCTCAGGTGAAGGAGCCGGAAGAGGAAACCGCCAGCAACAGGAATGGCTACATATGGCCGTACTAAGGGGGCAGAGGTGGTTCGGGGAGGAGAAGGATGTGACCGAGTTACTGCAGGGCCGACAGCGGCGTGCTCCCGCTTCAGAGCGCAGCACCCTCGTCTCCTTCTACCATTCTACGCTCTCTCTCTCTCTTTCTCTCTCCTGTTTATTTGTGTCAGGGAGATTCCAAATGGTAGAAGACAAAAGGGTGAGTAGACACATTGAGCTTTCATGCACCTTCAATAATACTAAGATTAAAGGATGTAGCCATATTTATCGAAAATATTTAACATATATTGTAAAAATATTTGATGAAAAATAATGCAAAAATACCTATCAAGCACATATAATCAATTAGTTTGTCAACTCGCTTCTTCTTCTTCTTCTTCTTTTTTTTTTTGGGTAAATCCGAGGCAAAAGTCGTTGTATTAAATACAAAAATCAATTACAAGTAAGCCTATACGAAAGAAAAGCAAAAACAACATCTAACAAAAACTTCCCAATTGCCATAAAAAACAGCAACAAGGGGCAAAATACAATTCAATAGACTCAGAGAAAAAAGATCAGAACCCGTGGCTACTCGCTTCTTCTTATCTCATTTAAAGTGTTTAATATTTTGGATATTTTATTCATTTTGAGTTAATCAATATGTGAAGTGAAGAGAGGACAACCACAATAATAACATAAGTCTTTATCACATTACGTGAGGATCGACTATATGAATCATTTTCTCCATTGTGCGGTATTGTGTCATGTTTATAGTTATAAAAAAACAGCATTTTTTATATTTTCTAATCATGTATTTTTAGGTCTATTTCTATCTTTTTTTTAATATAACCAAACCTAATACATCCACTATCCTAACCGGATTATGAGAAGGTGAAAGCTACTAAATGTAGTGAAGTGAAGAGAGATAAAAAAATGAAAAAAGATTGCATGATGACTAGGAGGATATCTATCTCTTAATATCAATGAGGATATTGATAAATGATTATAATCTCTTGGCTTCATATATTCAAAATTCTTATCGTTAATGTCCAATGCCTCTTTTGGAGTCATTTCCTTTCTATTTGGAGATGATGATTTGTATTCTGTGTTCCACAATGTATGAATTAGTTAATCAAACTCATATGTGAATCTTCATGAGATTCTTAAATATTGAATTGATAGATGGGTTGAAGTTTTTTTGGATCTTCTTTTAAATTTCTTGGCATATTTATTAGCATTTTACAATCTATTTTTTCTTCTTTTTTTTCTTAATTTTTGTTATAATATCTTAAAATAATTGTATTGTAAATTGTAATAGCCTTAAAAATCATTTAATTTATTTTGATATTAATATAATATAAACTTATTATATATAATATTAATTTAAAATAAATCAACAATTTTTAAACAAATTATTAAGCCTATTATGATACATTTTATCATAATATCGTAGTTTTTTTCTAGTATAAATTACTCTCCTTCATTATTTATTATCAGACTCATATAAATCATTTTGAAATTTTTATTCTAGATTTCAAGTCCTATAATTTTAATCTTTTTTAGTTCTTTTCACAATTACTTTCATATCTTTATTATCAGTCGATCCCTACGGCTTCTAGGGGTGTCAATATTTGACACGACCCGAACCCGACCCAAAAATTTCGGGTTAGGGTCAACCCGAACCCGAAACGGGTTGGGTTTGGGTTCAACATTTCGACCTGTTTCAAAAATTGGGTCGGGTTCGGGTTAACCCTTTGACCCGAAATTGAACAAAAGTGACCCAATTTTGACCCGAAAACTCGATTTTATGTGATTTTTTACCCAAAAAGGAGATTGACCCCGATTGACAAAATTAGCCATTTTTTGTTGGAAATGGGTCATTCGGGTCGTGTCGAGTTGACCCGGACCCGAAGCGGGTCGGGTTCGGGTCCGGAAAACTGACCCGTTTTTAAAAACAGATCGAGTTCGGGTTGACCCAAATAGTGCCGGGTCAATTTCAGGTTCCCGACCCGTGCCGGGTCAATTTCAGGTTCCCGACCCGTGACCCGAAATTGACACCCCTACTCGGCTTCATTTGGGACGGATTTTTTATTTTTTTCTTAATACAATTTTCTAGTATAAAAATTATTTTTTTTATTAAAAAGTTGATTCAAAGTGAATCCCAAATGAAGCCTAAGTTTTATATATTTCATTTGGGCTAAGCTCTAACTATCCTGAATAAAATAAATTTGGGAAAAGTTCAAAATAGGAGACTGGTCAGGGCTTACGTATCTCGTACGTCGGGCATTTCCTGCATGGGAAGATGATGGGAAGGATCTATTTGAATGTATTATTCTTACATCTTTCTATTTGCATGCCTACCCTCATGCAACAGGAAATCACGATTGAAATCTAATTTATGTAAAACGGTACTCGGCAATATATGCAAAGATTTTTTTTTCTTCTTCTATGATTTCTTTGCCTGAAATGAAAAGTTTGCAGAGTTTTTCTGTAATTAATGTTTTGTCTGTGTATTTTAACGCAATAAACCAGTATGGTTCCAGAATTGGAGGATATTTATGTCTGGCATATTTTCGTGAAAGAAATACTTTGGCTAGATGCCGAGACAAAACTTAATTTCAAGCTTTTATTTTGAAATTTTATATTTAATTATCTATTAATATATTATCATAAGTTCTTAATTATTTTTTTATAATCTGGTGGCTTAATAAGTCTTTCATTTTAAAAAATAATTAATTATGTGAGATTATTCTAATTCAATTTAAATAGGAATGAATTTTACTTTTTTTTTAATTTTAAAATAAATATAGTATTTGAATTATCAATCAACTCATATATTATATTCATTAAAAATTTAATTTAAATATATTCATTTTAAATTAAGATGTATTTAATTAATTTTAGTTTTTTGATTAATTATATTAATTAAAATTTTGCATTTTATATTAAAATTTTTGGGATCAAATTCCGCTATTTTTCTTAGTTACGGGAGCAATATAAATTGTCCCGATTGCTAAGAGTTGGGTGCTGATATATCGAATGAAGCTAGAAACAATTGAAGGGAGTATTTCATTTAACAGTTGAGGTAATATTTTTACTTTTTAAAAAATCTTTAGCTTGATTATTTATCAAAAGCTTTGAATAATGTTAAGTTGTTTGTTATGTTTTTGAGAGATATATAAGAATTGATATATCATCAAAAAATTATCTTGGTCAGGCACGAATCTCGAGGCAAAATCAAGTTAGAAACTTCAAAAATTAAATTCGGGATCACCTGAACTCCAATTTCAGCAAACTTACAATCGAACTGATCGTCTCGAAAATACGAACCCAACGACATCAAATTCAACTCAATCCAAATCCAAATGAGTCCAAATCAAGGACCCGAAGCACTGTTGGAAAGTTTGAACCACAGTTTGAGTTACCAAACGGTTTTTAAACATGACGTATTTATAATCAAATCGAGCGGCTCGACGAGACGAATCCAACGAGCCCAAGATCTCCAAATTCTAACATCATTAAGACCTTCAATGTGTGGCAAACGGTCCACGATCAAGGGATTCATTATCGGTCGTCCATTCAAACAACTCTCAATTCGCCTCTGATCTCTCACCTATTTACAGGTCATGCCACTCCAAAAATCTATAAATAGACCTCTCATTTCTCTTGTGAGGGGGGCAAAGCAAAAAAGAAGAGAAGAAGAATGAAGAAGAAGAGAAATATTGGAGGGAAGAAACTCCTCCACGACCACCGCCGGAATTCTGCCTGACGCCCGAGTAACGCCAGAATTCTTCCTGACGCCTGAGTGACGCCAGAATTCTGCCTGACGCTCAAGTAACACGAAATTCCGCCCAAGTAACGCAAGAGTTTCACCCAAACTCCAAGCGACGCCGGAATTCCGCTCGACCTCCAAGTGATGTCGAAATTCCGCCTAACCTTTAAGTGACGCTAGAGTTTCACCCGAACTCCAAGTGACGCCAGAGTTCTTCTCGGCCTCCAACTGACGCCGGACTTCCGCTCGTCGCCAAGTTTCTACCCGATGCCAGACTTCTACCAATTGTCAGACTTTTGCTGGACATCTATCCGAAGATGGATTTCTTTTCATTTTTGGACTTCTATCTGACTGCAGTCTTTCTAACCTCCGTCACCCGCAGACAACGGTCCTTTCGACTTATGTCGTCCACTGACTACAGTCCTTCATACCAAACAAACACATTAACTAGAATTCTTTGTAACTCCTATTATGTAAAGTACTCTATAAGATGTACATCAAGTTAAGGCCTTCCCCCAAGGAAGGCCTGATCATTTGTAATCAACTATAAATATTAAATACTAGTGGATTAATTCAAATTGGGCTAGGCCCCGTGATTTTTTTTCCCTTTTTAGGGGTTTTCCTCGTAAAAATCTTGGTGTCTCCTTTAATGCTGCACCCTCTCTCTTATCTGATTACGTGTAAGATTTTCGTACAATGCTAAGACACTAAAATGTACCGCCGTGAATGTGATGCCCCAAGATCTAACTTGGAAAAAATGTCAATCAATTTCACAACAATTTACCAGAGTTATCTATAAACCTTCAGTAAGCAATCTATCACACATCTATAAAATTTAAACATCAATATACAAGTCGATTCACATCTCAAAACATCATATACAATACTCAGGAACTAAACTATCAATACAAGTAGAGAAATCTATCCTGTCCTGAGTACAAAAGAATCATCTATCGATCAAAGGACAAAAACCTGAAGATCTTGGATCAATTCCTATCTTCTGCTCCCTTGCCCTGACCTGAAAATATCAACCACATATAATGAGCTTTACAAAGCCCAGCAGGTCACCTAATACCTATAACTGAAATCAAAGCATGGCTATGCTATCAATATGCATGTCAGTCAATCACAGTCAATCAATCTATATCAGTCAATGGTCAATGAGTCTATGCAGTGGAAATCAAATCAGTAATCGATGCAATCCGAAAATCAATAGTCAATAAAACCAGTCAATGCAGCGGCAGGCAAATCAATCATTTCAATTCAATCAATCAATCAATATCCGTCAATCAAATCAATACGGTCAAATCAATACGATCTATTTAATGAAATCAATCGAGGAAAACAATACGATAAATTTCAATCCATTCCGACAAGAAATCTATACAACAGTCAATACGGTGCAGAACAGTAGGCAGCAGCGAGTCTATAAAATCTATAGGCAGCAATATCAATGAATCGGTAGGCAGTAGTACGATGTCCATGTTCATGCTATCAATACAATATCTATATCTATCAATGTCTATAACAATGCTCAGTAGTATCAATGTTCAGTAGTCAATCGATGAAATCAGTGAAATCGTACGATACAGTAAACCCGATCAAATCCGTAAAAATCCGTAAATCAATACATTAAACATGCAATCATACGATAATACTGAACAATGTATAATCAATGGTCATGTGCTATTGTAGAATTCATATTGCTGTTGTAGATATCAATACATTGGTTCTATGAAAAGAGTCGTCACTCTAATTGCCCGTCGGCCGCCCGTCGGCATATAATCTCCTTATGACTCCCATCGTTTATATCCATGATCCATGATATATGATTTAAAGAAAGCCCGTCGGCCCACCATCCTGTACAGGTATCATCTCCAACCAATGTTCAACCAGGTTATACGTGTTTCAGTATCAATAAGCAATCAATAATCATATTAGAGCAATCATATCAATAATCATAGGCATATCGATTCAATCTATCAATTTCAGTCAAATCAGGAATCATACAAAAATTGGGCAGAGTAACAGTAGTCTATCGAATTTACACAAAAATCCTGCAAAAGACAAATTCTGAATTTCTCCAAATTACAACAGAATAACCACGGCATCAATACAAGACTATTATTCTATAGAAACCAAGTCAGAAAACATCCTGATAATTTTCTATTCGATAAAAACCGCGTAGAACCAATTCCGACCGGAAGAAAATTCGTAGAATACAGTCAAATCGTGTAGAATAATCATATCTATAACACTCTAAAAGTTGTGCGTGAAAGTCGTGTCAATCTCAAATCGTCAAATATTCTACTACAAAAATATAAATCCGGACATATCTCTGATAAAAATACAACATCTTTGAAAACAGAAACAGGATTCGGAGTCCTTACCGCAAGATAAACAAATCTTCTAACTGCGTCGTCGGACGAAAAGCGCTCCACGGGCTCCAAAACCAAGCTTCCTCTTCTCTTTCCTTCTCTTTCTCTCTCTTGCCTTTTCTCCTCTCTCCAAAATGAATCCAAAATATCTCAAATCCGATATTTATCAACACTGATCGTCCTGGACGATCCAAATTTCGTCCTGGTACGATGGGTTCTCTGGACAAATTTGATAAATAGCCCCCCACTACTCTTATGAGAGGGGAGGAGGAAGAAGAAGGAAAGGAATGGAGGAGTTTTTGGAGAGCTCTCTTTGGCCATCAAAAACATCGCCGAAGTTCTTCCCAGAGCACTGTCGAGTTCATTCCCGACCACCGTCGGAGTTCCTTTCCGACCACCCGATGAACTTTTGCCAGTTCGTCGACCCGCCAAAACACCGGCTCCACCATTCGCTGACCTCCGCCGGACTTCCACCAGATTGCATGACCTCCACGCGTAACTTCCTGTTCGTTCCGTCGACCACCCGCTGGAGCTTCCGCCCGTCCAGCCTACCAACCGCGCTGACTTCCCGCCCGTGCCGCCGACCACCGTTCAGAACTTCCGATAATCCTCCCAACCCACTGTCAATTCGAACCTCCTCTGTCGCTTGCCGACTATAAGCCCAACCGACACGTCCTCCCGACCTTCGTCGCCCCACCAACTCGGTCCTTCTAAACGCTCCATCGTCCTAGCCAACAACGGTCCTTTTCGACCCCCGTTGCCCCACCGACTACGGATATTTCCAACATCTGTCGCCAACAAATCGGTCCATGCTGACCTATGTCCGCTCGACGACTACGGTCCTTCTGACCTATGCGCCCGTCGATTATGATTCTTCAACTTCTGGTCCTGTAGTCCCTACGGTGGTCTTATCCCGACCCTCTATCACCGTCGACTTTGGTCTTTCCGAACCTCCGTCACTTCCGCTGTCTATGATTCTACGACCTACATTGCTCGTTGACTATGTTCGGCCCGCCCACCAAACTAACATGTCAACATTTGATTCATTCCAACTCCCTACCATGTAATATATTAATATGAGTATATTTGCCACATCGGCTAAGACATTCCTCTTAAGGAAGGGCCTCATTTGTAATGAACTGCTAACACTAGTGGATTCATCCGACTGGGTCAGTGCTGCCATGGATTTTCTTTCCCCATTTTCAAGGGTTTCGACCAAAAAATTCTGATCTCTTATGAACTTACAACCCTCTCTTTTATCCTGCTTGCGTACTAGATCTTCGTACAAAGCTATGATATTAAAATTTTATTTCTCTACCTAACCCCACGAATATTCCCCCGTACGCAACAACCATTGAACCTCTTGTTCTTTAATCAGTTAATTTTTTAGCCATATAATTTTGAAAAATAAATCAAGTAAAATAAATTGAATCCCTAATTGATCTATGATTTTTTTTTTGTATTAACGAATGGTACAATAACATAAAAGGAATATCATTAAGTTACCACAACTAATACTATACTTGACTAATAATAGTTTGGATGACGAATTTAAAATTTGAAAATAACATAATAAAATAAAAAATTACGCAAAGATTAATATTATAAAATAAATAAACGATAAAAAACTAAATAAAAGATCATAGTTGACCTTTTAAATAAATCGATGTTTATATTAGTCTCTCTTTAAAATTAATTCAAAAATAGATTACTCATGAATCGTTGAAACGTATTGCAAAATTGTATATAAAATGATTTGTTTATAAAAATTAATATTTTGGAAGGATTATTGGTAAAATATCAATAATTGAGAAATTATCTAATTATTTTTTTAAATTTGCATCAAAGACTGTGCTGACAAACTATGCAAAGAGAAGTCATCATTTTACAATTTTTTGCGTAAAATTTAAATGAGTTTACATTTGTCTTTAACAAATAAGTTTGGTGAATTTCGAAATAATTTGGCATGGTGGATGCAAAAAAAAATAAATACCATTCTCCTTCCTCTCATTTGTTTCACAATTAAATTACTTGATTTTAGATTTTAATTTTCAGGGCCTATTTAGGGTGATTGCAATAGGGATTTTGATCCGACATGAAATTGGACCGACCGGAATTTCACTTCCAAACTTGGAACTTGCATCGTTTAATAAAAATATCAAATAATGAACCGGACACCTTACTGATGGCACCCGAATAACTGAACCCAACTCAATAACCCTCGTTTTGATTCATTTTTTATACTTGTTAACACTATAGAGTTTCGATAAACTTGATTAATAAAATTTAAGAGATTATACTAATAAGCAAAGGAATTTGAAAAAAAAATTAAACAGGTCCACTTTTTGGGCAAAATTTAATTTAACAGCTCAACCTTAACCCAACCCTCGTTTCTCACAAACTGTTTGGAATCAGACATACCCAACCTATTTTATATAAATAATCATTTTTCTGAATCCAAATTTTTTTGGGCCGAATTTGAGCAAGGTCAATTTTTTAGATGAGATTATTAGGTGCGGAGTGTGCCGGGGAGAACCGTCCGCACAAGCATTGGGTACCTAGCTGTACTCCGCACTCGTACCGTTGGGTACTGCTGGGTACCCAGAACTTGATGGACGATGCGCACAGCTCCGCACCTAATAATGTTTCTCCAATTTTTTACAACACACCCATAATCTTCCTACTTCAATTGGCTTTGAGTTGTACATGTGGGCATGCCTCATCTGCCACTCATAGTCTTTCAGCTTCTTTCACTTATGATTTATATTGCTCCAGCATCACCACACAGAAGAAGTTTTGCGAGAAAATGAATATCTTAACTATACTGACAAAACAGCCGTCATGCGACCGACTTTTCCCTATCATTGAGACCTAACAAAATAATTTTTCTTATCAATGAGGTGTATTGGAAGTAACAAGTATACAGGAATTCACAACAAAAATAACCATAGGTATATCTCTTCTCTACATAGAAAAATGAGCTAATTCTTATTCATACTGAGCGTGGCATTAAGAAATCTATTCTGCTATCTATATATCAAATGAGTAAGTGGAGTATAAGATGGCTTTGTGTTGTTATATTTTCATTAAAAAATTAGACGTAATAAATTTTTTTGTCTTCTTAAAGGATAATATTAGATCTAAAACATAGCTTATAGTAAGACATAATAGCAAAAATAGAAGAATTGAAAATTAAATTAAACTCATTAGATAGCGTTGAGAGCACATTTCCTTAATAATCAGAAAATATTAACGAACAATTAAGCGAAATGCTGGATCTTCTGATCTTCGACTGTGTTCAATTCGAGAATATGAGAGAGTAGCAAATAATAACACTCATTGTGAAAAATGAACCATCTCAATAGAAATGTTTAGAGTGTTTGAGCTCGTGTTGCCTTTATCGTAGGAGCCCCCTGCTAATAATTCTAGTGCTCGATGATAGCTTCTTCTCCATGCCCTTTTTGTTTGTAAATCTATTCAATTAGAAGTTCGGGTGTCAGATTCAGTAACATACTGTTGTAGCGAGAGGCCGGGGTCGTCAGCGGCCATGTGATGTTCCATCGACAATTCGAGCATGGTGGACCTCAACACGTTTAAGCTGTGTCCGTAGTCATGGGACATCGGCATGCCCTTGCCACCCATAGCACCATTTTGTGAGAGCTTCACTAACTTGGCTTTGACCCTTTAGATGTGATGTCTTTTATTGGCTTTATTTATAGAATTTCTCATCCCAACCTTTCCACTCGCTCCATACACTCGTGCGAGCGGGCTGTAGAGACGCGTATCTCTCTCTCTGTTCTTTTAGTGCGGTGTATAGTAGTGTGCGCGCGAGTGAGAGCGTGTGAGGACGTATCTCCTCTCTCGAAGAGCGACTATGCGCGTGCGAGAGAGTCCCTAAGGTGCCGCGCACCGGCCCCCATCACACAACAAAAAACCTAACCGCCAACAGGACGTCAGCACGCGCACCGCGAACTAGCCTACTACCTATGCGCTACTACAGTAGTAGATGATAGATTGCCAACATACGACGTCTAAAATATGAAAGATATGAGAGAAACAATGAGCGATGGGTGTTACGTAATATGATTGAGATTGAATGAGGGCATGCAAAATCCTTTATGATAGGGCAAAAAAAAATTTTAGTAGGAGCAAATTTTCAAAAAATACTCTCCTTAGAAGTAAAACTGATTTTTTTTTTAGGAAGGCCAAATGCTCATTCATATACAATGTAGTTTCACCCCATTCATATCACATCCTTATATGATCTCAAATAACAAATAATAATTTCATTCAACAAAATATTTAATTAAGTTCAACCTATTTAAATTTAATATCAGAAAACATAAATTTACATCAATAAAAGGGAGATTATTCCTTAAATTTTAATGAACATCCTTAAATATAAGAATCATTCTTCATTATAGATATTTTGGCTCGAAAAATAATTTAAAAGTTATTAGGAAGGTCAGAATTATAAAATGGGAAGGTAAAGTTATATATTTTGGACCATCAAATTCTTTATTCGAGATTACAATCTTCTATTAATACATAACAAAGATAATTTTTAATCTTATTAAAGAAATTATTATAATAATATTTAATTGTAGTTACAAACAAAATTTTGTGGACACAAAAACATATAATTTTTTTATTTGTTTTGCAAATTTATTATATTCTAGTGATTTATATAGTTTCAAATTTCAATTTGCTTTTTAATTTATTCAAACAAATAATAAATATAATTATGATTCTTATTTAAAACAAAATTTCATATAGAAAAACAAAATTGCCTAATAAGAATTAAAGAGAAAGCATAATTTACTTAAGATGATCATTTGTACATTAGAAATGAGCAAGAAATTTTTTTTTTCAATTTATTTGAAGGAATGAAATAAAACATGAAAAATTAAAATTGATTTATGAAATTTTAAAGCAAAAACAAATTTAGAAAACTATATCATTACATTTAGAAAAAATAAACTAAAACGTCACTCATATTCACGAGAGAGCCAAATGGAAAACAAGTGTCTGTCTGGTAATCTGTTCCTGAGAAACACCAGCCATAAACATAAACCAAAACTGGAGAAGGCACAAAACTTCCACCTATCCACGAAAACGCCACTAACTAATGACTTTCCTCTCCGGCGCACCGACGCCGCCGGCGCCACCATCCATCGGCGCTGAAATCCCACTCCTTCCACACGCGCGTAGTTGCCCCGAATGTCTCACCTCCACTCTCTATCCGCCACGTGTCCCCCACGACGTCCTCCTCAAACAAAGATAGTGGCCAAAGCAGCGGGCCGGGACCAATGCCAAGTCAAGGCCAAGATCAAACCCGATCCGCTTATCCATTATCCCCTCGCCCAGACCCGGCGGGAACCCAATCGGCAGCGGCGAGAATCCGACCTCGACGACGGCGGCGGCGGAGGGACGGCTGAGAGGGGTTGTGTAGGAGGAGGAGCGGCGGCGGGGCGGAGCCGCTTCCGAGAGGAGCCTCCGATGGGGACGTTACGGAGAGATCCGCCAAGGGTCCAATAGCGACGGCAGGATTTGCAGAAGTGACGGGGTTGGGAAGTGTTGTAGTTGTTATAGTAACAGAACTTTGTGTCGCGTGAGCTGCAGCGAGGGCAGCGTTCTCGGCGCGGCTCGGATGGATCGGGTTCGGGTCAGGAGAGTCGGTCGGCGGCGGCGGGATGGCGCCGGCGTCGATTGTGCTGGCGGCGTGGAAGACATTGATGTGCTTGTGTTGGTGGAGGATTTAGGGATCTGTAGTGGTGGTATGGAGGGTTTGGGTTAGTATTTATATAAGCGTATTTTGATGAGCAGTGAGAGAGAAGAAGGGAGATCGTTTGTCGTTTAGGTGGTTTGAACTTTGAATAGGGTGACACAGACACAGAGCCACAGAGAGGAAGTGGGAGGGGCATAAATGGAATTTGCTGTTGGGTCAGAAAGCCACTTGATTTGGAGGGTTATGTAGAAATATCTATAATATTAAATTATTTTAATTACTCATAAAATAAAAAATATATTTAAATTGATTTCAATATGAATATTAAGATAGTAGCTTAAAATTGAAATAATTGATTTTTATATATTATGTTTGTTTAAGAAATCATAGGAAAGAAGGAGGAATAAGAGAATAAAATTAGTGTTAAAGGAGCCATTAAAATGATTAACATTGCATTACAAAAAAAAGAGAGAATGTTTTTTTGGATATGCTGTAGTTATTTTTAGTATTTTTTAATTAAAAAAATAGATATGTTCAACATGTATTAGGTGGTATCAGGCAAATACACGTGCCCTATACTCTCCAATCCAACACATTTTGTTATTAAGAAGTGTTGGTGGATCATAAACTCTTATTTATTTGGTATTTGAGTTTATAGATTGGGAGTTGCTTCCAGCATTTTTGTTGGTTCTAGAAGTTGCATATGTGATGCATGTGAATTTTTAATTAAATTAATTAAAATAAAAAAAAACTCATATCTTTTTATATTTGTGAAAAAATTATATACTTATTAGGTACTAGAAATATAGTGGTGATAGAGTATTTGCTTTATATCTTAGCTTTATACAAAAAAATTGAAGATATTTATAAATTTTTTTACGTGGAAGTTTTAAAAATAATGGGGTCTCATCCATATGCAATAATCTCTATATAATAAAAGATACACTAAACATATTTTCTTTACAACTGATAAATGTGTGATTAGACATGACTGAGATAATTATTTGATTCCTCACATAGAGAATGCAAAAATTAGGTATCCATTTTTTTTTCCAAAAAGATAAAATCTTATTCCATGAAAGTAAAATGATACATCAAGGGAAAACTCAGCATAAAGCCTAGAAATATATATCGGATACATAAGAAGATAACATGGGAAGCTCAAACAAGAAAAAGTAAGTACTAAAGCCAGCGGGCTCAGTAAAGGCAAAACTATTGATCAATATGAATCTAGGCATGAACCATCCAAAGAGTGAGTGAGCAATAAATCCACCAAAAAACCAACTAACCACCAGCATCGCTAAGAAGAACCACCACCAAAGGTTGCCAACTAGCTACAGATCCAGAGCGATGAGCCCGAGCCACATCTATAGCCCAAACAAACAGATAATCCGCAAGGCCAAAAAAAAATCATCCATAAAAAGCTACAAAGGCTAACCGAGGATAACACATCCAAAAAAAGCTATCGTTTTGATTTTCGCTTCTGATGTTTGCCCACCAAAAATGATGATCTCGCAAAATAACATCTTGATTACCCACATTCACTTCTTCAACTCAGAAGAAGATGAGCATTCAAGCCATTCAGTTTGCCATCTAACACTGTCCCAGGTTCTATCACCCACATGGGCAGCTAAATCATTAGTAGAAATTAAATTGATTGGGACCTCGACAACCTAGCATAGACCTGAATAGTAGGAGAAAAAACAATAGGTATCACTTCACAAGCAACCACAGCCAAAATCCACTAAGTATGAGGAGAAACAGGATGGACTGAACCACAGACAGGCTCATGTCCAACATCCCCACTAGATAGCTCATGTCCAACATCCTAATAATCTCAACATAAAACATTATTCATCTCCTTCAAAACATCCACAGAAATAGGAGTAGAAAACACCCCAATGAGAAATACAAAACTCATAGCATTAGGTCTACACAAATTGTTAGAATTTGAAACAAAAGCACAATTCATCGGATCAGCCACAACATGAGGCGAAGACAATATGCTTAAATGCTAATAGTCGGATAATGAAAATGTGTTAATGTAGTGAGGATTGCTTATGATTATCGTTGATGGTGATTGTCGGAAATTAAAATTGAGATATTTTGCTGGTGATTTATTGGTGATGACATGCATTCATATTCTTGGTGATGATTACTTAGGTCGCCTACTTTGGACCTGTCGGAAGAGTCACCTGTCATCCCAGTTTGGATTTCTTTTCCGGGACTTAGACCTCACTATTTTCCTCTCGTATACTCTTTGGCATGGGATCTGTTTTTGGCAGGCCGATCCAAACGTATAATGCGACGGCTGTGGGATCGCGTCCTCAGTCGCGCGCATACTTGTTGAACTTGACATTTCCAAAAATTATCTGATTATGTTTGGCTGGGTCCGGAGAAGCTCGGGTATGTGCAAAGGTTGTTCTGAAGGTTTGACCAATTTTGTCAACATTGCAAAGTTGTGGGGCATAAAAAATCTGATTGTACTAAGCTTTTATTCTAATTTACGCTTGTGAAAACCGTGGCTCCGCCGCCGCTTAATACGCTGCTGATCCTTTACCAGAATCCTAATACACTGCTTTTTTGCTATTACAAATGATCTTACGTGTGAGGTTGTTTGGGTAATGGTGTTGTTAATTTCGGTTTCTTGGGAGTTGAATGGTCTTATTGAATTAATGTGGAACAGGGTGTTGTTTTACCCTCTGTTGTAGTTCCGGTTTCTTCTCCTGGTCCCTATTTTGGTTGGAGTATCCTTTGGGGTGGGGGGTACCTGTGTTACCGAACTTCGTGTTGGGGTTCTTTCGGCCGCTGATGGTATATATGAGGTTGGTTGCTCTATTTTGCCGGTTTCTGATGTTTTGGCTGACTATCATCGTTTGATGCAGTTATCGGCGAATGCTGCTAATGTTTTTTTATTATCTCCTATGTCATTCTTTATGCCCCCGTTTATTGGAGGTTGTGATTGTGAGGATGTCTCCTACGATTTGTCTGTGCCGGAGGTGCCTTCTGTTGAGTGGATGTTGTGAATTTGAGACTCGCCTGTCTTGGGTGTTGTGAATTCAATGGGGGGTTCAAGATTTAAGGATTCGGATGGTGGTGTGGATGGTTTGTATCTGGTGCTGTGGTTCCGATTCCGTCTCTGGGTGGAGAGGATGGTAATCTGATTGCTAACAGTTTAGTTGAAGTGCCTGGGCGTGAGGTTTGATCCACATGTGTTTGGCTAACTGTGTGGAATTTCCTCTGGTTTGGAGATTAGGAATCAAAATAATTGGTTGATTGATTCGTGGATGTTGAATCGATCTGAGTCTTTGAAACCCGACCATGATTTGCACTGGGGGCTATTCAAAGATTGCCACTAGCGGGAAATTATGGGGGAGAGGTCGATGTAGAAGATGAATGTTTTTCGGTTTTTCTCGGGAATTTTCGCTTTACTGTTCGCATGCTGCTTCGTGTGGCTAAGAGCAATTGATGTGGTCGGGGCTCGTGTCCTGGTCGTTTTTGTTGGGGCACCGTATGTGTGGATTTTTGTGTTGGTTCGGTGGGACGCTTTTACATTTTACTGAAGGTTCGTGGGACGTCTTGGACACGGAAGCCTGGACTAATTCTGAGCTCGCTTTTAGGCTGCATTTCCCTCTTTTGTTTGGTCTGTTCTTTTGCTGTTTTAGTTTTATTTATGCGGCTGTAACTCTTTTTGTTTTATTAATCTATTATCTCTTTTCAAAAAAAAATATTCTTGGTGATGGAGCCAAAGTATTGTAGTCGGTAAACAACGATTATAGGACTTTAATAAATAAATATAGTATTGGAGGGTAAATAATAGAGCGATGAACTATTATGTTGTTTGATTTGATAAGTTTTTGAGTGTATTGTATTTGGAATATCTAGGTTTTTGAAAGTTTATGTGTTGGTTGGCTAAAAGCAATTTTTAGATTAATATTTTAATGGTTGTAATCAAACATAATAGGTACTTTCATAGGCGGCTCACCTTAAGGTTGGGGGGGGGACTCTAAAAAAATTCTTTATATATGATTCTTTGGGTAATTTATCTCTCTCATGTATTTTTTAGTCTCTATTACAAAGAGAAATAGTAAATGTTTTTAAAATACTGTGGTCTTTGGGCAATTGCCCAAACATAATAAACAGTTGTGTAGAGATTTATCATTATGGAACGATGAACCAAAAACAAGAGAAATAGTAAAGTGAATATAAAAATATCCTTTATACTCAAAATTTGTTCTTTGGGACTGCCCCCTTGGAGTGCTAAATATCTGCAAGCTACAACGATGAACAAATAGGGTTGAGAGGCAGCGCCCTTAGAACAACTTTTGGTTGTAGATATTTATGAAAAAAAAAATTCTATATCTTTTATTATAAATTTGTCCCCCCCCTAAAAATTAAGGTTTAATCAACCCTTGGGTACTTTCATAAAATTTTAAAAGTATTACGTTACATTAAAATTTCCTAAAATTTTAACACTTGCGATAAAGGCCTCTTAATACGAATGCGTATTAGGTTCAATTTTGCTGAAAATCAAAGGTTTGAAAGGTAATTCAAAAGGAAGCAGTTCAGGCATTATTATCATCTCATAAATGTCACAGTCCAAAGATTCTTACACTATAGTACACCTACTTAGTTCATCACCCCTAATGCCATAGTGAGTAAAACAATTTCAATTTGGGCCTAAGAAGGGAAAAAAAATTAAGAGGACATTTTAATATCTTTTTTTATCGAGATAGATTTTGTAGTTTTTAGATTTTTTTGAGATTTTGCATTTATTTTTAACTTCTATGATATTTATTTATTTATAAAATATACGATATTAATAGCTGAATTGATTTGATTTTAAAATTGACATAGACAAAGTGAAACAAGCTCAAAATTTTCATCTACTACTATTTGCTAAACTTTTTTTTATTTTTTTTAGATTGGTATGTGATGCCAGGATATTGCTTCGTTCACCATCTTACTGTTGATTGGAGTTGGATCTATGGGTGGCTTCAACATAGCATGTTTTACTGACCGATGATCATAACGTGTACAATAGTTTTCATGCAAGATAAGAAGTCTTTTTTATTACCAACGACATATGTTTTCAATTAAAAATTTTCCTCGAGATTCATATGGATCATATGATTTTTAGAGTCATTTAAAGTATGAAGTACAAATTTGTTTAGCAACAATCTAAGATTATTTTTTATTTTATTTTTGATATATCATCAAAAAATTATCTTGATCGGGCACGAATCTCGAAGCAAAATAAAGTTGGAAACTTTAAAAATTAAATTCAGGATTATGAACTTCGATTTCAGCAAACTTATAGTCGAACGAACTTCTCGGATATACAAACCCAACGATACCAATTCGACCCAATCCGAGCTCAAATAGATTCAAATCAAAGATTCGAAGCACATTTGGAATGTTCTAACAATAATTTGGATTATCAAACGGCTTTCAAACAAACATGCTAATAATTAAATTGAGCGGCTCGATGAGATGAATCCAAAAGCCCATGATCGCCAAAATTTGATATCATTAAGCACTATAATATGTCTAAAAAACGTCCATGCATCAAGGGATTCAACATCGGCTGTCTATTCAAACCACTATCAATTTACTCTTGATTTTCCTCTATTTATTGGTCATACCACTCTCTAGAAAACTATAAATAAATCCCTCATTTTTCATAAGGGACCATGCAAGAAAGAAAAGTGAGAGAAGGAAAAGAGGAAGAAAATAAATTTAAGTTCTCTGGCCCTAACGCTTGACTTCTGCCCAACGTCGACTGGCTTTGGACTTTGCCCAACTACCGTCGGCTGGCGTTGGACTTATGCCCAACTACTAACTGACGCCGGACTCTCCACCAGACCATCAATTGAAGACGAATTTTTGCCAAACCACTAACGTTGTTGAATCTGATCTCTGCTCATTAATGGATTTCAACCTTATGGTTGATTATTGTAATTGATCTTCCTCAATTTCAGGGTCAACCACTATAATCTAACAAAACATCAGTGGAATCATTCAACTGGGCTTGGCCCCATGATTTTTCCCTCTTCCAGGGATTTCACATAAAATTCCGTTCATTTTTCTTTATATTGGGTGTTTGATATTTATACAACACAGACAAAAGTTTTTAACTCTATTGCAGCGTATATTCTAGCCCACAACAATTATATTACCTTGCTAATTTGTTTAAATATGTTTTGTGAAAATTATACACTAATGTTTTGAAAATCACAACGAAAAAAAAAAAAAAAACAAACACAATTGCCACTTTGATTGATTATAATGACTTTTTGAGTGTAGAATGTGCATCCCCAAATAGCTCAGGTTGAGTTTGAGTTAATCAAGTCGGTTAAAAAAGGAAGATCGCATAGGTAAATTAGATCAGTCATGACAGTGGTTACATTTTGGCTCATCTTTAATGTATGAAAAGACTCCAACGCATATCTCATATCGTTAACAATGTATAATTAGGATATCTTTTGTTTGATAAATCTAATTATCATTCATATATTTACCTTTTAATCCAAAATTTTCTATAAGATTATATATATAAGGCGAGAGGGCAGGCCTAAGTAGACAAAACAATATATTTTCCGATTTTTCTACTTTCGAGTAATAAAATCATAGAACTCTTGACTTCTCTCTCTCCATTTCTTAGCTATCTTGATTTGCATTAAAGAGATATATTAACATCAAGTCCTTACCAACTTAATTAATTCACCCTCATTATTATAGTTTAAATTATTTAATCAACAAAGTTAATTAATTTGATTGGCTCATTATGAGGTTTAACAACCAATGATGGACCATACTGTACTGCTAGATTGTTATTCTCTCTTTTGTCGCTTAACATTTTATAATATAAAACTGAGACAATTTCTCATTTTTTTTCTCTAAACAGTGTTCCTTCCCATCTTAACTGTTCATGATTATTAAATTATTTTTATATTTCTATAAATGAATGTGAACTTGGCCTATTTATAAAAAGGAGCATTTTTACTCGGAATTTATTTAGAGGAGTCGGATGCATGCGAAGTTTAGTTAGGAGCTTATAGGGAAAGGGTTTATCATATATTTATATAAGTATTTTTATTTTTTTATTTAATTATATACAATATATGTATAGTATTTAATTTAACTAACTTTTTAATTATTTATTCTATATTAGTAATTTATTAATTTTTATTTATTTGAAAGTTAGGTAGTAGTATTCTGCGATTATTTAATAACTATTTATTTGAAAGTTAAGTAGTAGTTAGTATTCTGCCATATATAATAACTAATTATGAGTATATAATTATTAAATCATAATTACATTAAAATTAATTATGTGATTAGTAATTTTCAATTTATATAATAAATAAATGAATTATAAAAATATATGGTAAAAAAAATCTAATTGTAAGAATTATATAATTGCATTATATAATAATTGATTATATAAAGTATGTAATTAATTCGTGATTACGTATAAATACTTCTTATATAATAATTATGTAAAAATTAAATATAATTACCTAATTAAAATGATTTAATGATATAAATATATAATAGGTAATTGAATTTACCTTAGTAATATTTTAAGTAATATTAATATTATATACCCAATCTTAATATTTGACTAATTATGAATAGTACTTTAAAATAGTAGTTATTTAGTACTTTTAGTTGGTGCGGTCGTTGGATTCCTCTGTCAAAATTTAATTCAGAGCATAAGATCTTAATTTTGTCTCATTGTTCATTAATATGATATGTAGCTTGAAACAAAATATCATATCGGATGACATGTAAGTTGTAAGGTCCAATCATACAATATTATAATTTTAAGTTGCTATATGTGTGTGATATGTTTAACCTCTGATATTTAAAGGGTGCATGGAGATATGAAGTAGAGTTGTGAAAATTTTAATTGAGTTATTCAAAATGTATTTGCCATGCATTGAAAGGATCATAAACATCCCTAATAAAGAAAGGTTTGATGATACAAGCCAAAAAATACATGCTTGTATAGCACCCGTCGATCCGTTAAAGTAAAAGGTGAATTTGAACGAGATATTTAGGTATTCCGTCCATGAATAACTAGAAGATAAGAATGATGCTCTTATGATGTGTCATACTGAGATAATGAGGGTAAAACTTTATAAGGTAAGATATTTTTTAAATGTCACATGTTGAAAAATCTTGAGATAAGGTTCTTGAAAGATAATAGTCACCTCATCAGTCCTCATTTTTTGCAGATGCAATATCATGAGATGAGCTGTGAAAAAGAGTGTAGACATTTGCCAGATGTTAAGTGCAACAACCTTGACATTGTGCATGCGATTTTATATTATCATTGAAAATTTAGATATGACGAATTCATTTGGAATTCTATAATAATCGGATGAAAGAGCTATCACTAAAGGTAAGACGAGAAATTTCTTGAATAGTGAGGACTGGAAAGACTTCAGTATGAGTTGGAGTTTCATTTCAAATGGTGCCCAACTCATACTCAACTCTAAGCACGTCTAGGTATGTTGTTTAGGAAATAATAAAGCTATATAGTTGTATGAATGTTAGCTTTATTTGTAATTTCTTCACATGCTTATATATTTTAATATCTAGTGTGTTTATGTATTTCAATATGGTATATAGTTGATTGTATGTGTGTTCTTCATAAAAAAATAAAGATAACTTGAGATTAATACTTGTGAAACTAAATTTAGTTTAGATAAATACTTATGTGCATCCCTTGTGATAAAAAAAATTTATAATAAAAAAAGAAGTTCATATGTGTAAAATAGAAATATGGTTCAATTACATCGACACAACACACATAATCGAAGAACTTGTTCCTAACTCTTATTCTTACATTGGGGGATGGCTGCACTCCCAATTGTGTACCTATCAGGCGATCGCTTGTCCTGGATATAACTGGATCTCAACAACATCTCTATCTTCTCTCTCCTTGTCTATAGTGATTTTTGGTGCTTGAGTTTGCTGGAGGAATTCATTCTGCTATGTAAAGAGTAGTGGCAATCAAAATGGATAATCCAGGAAGGGATCTATATACTCGACGTTTGTAGCGATGCATGAGTACCTATCTGATATACAAAAACATTGTTGACCCATTGTATGCCATACTAATCCAAATTGTGTTGATGGTCTTACCTCTAACGACCATTGCCCCCATCAAAGTAGGAAATCCTACAACGAGCGTGATGTCACACCTTATTCTACAGACCCTACATACATTGGTTATCTCGAAGGTTCATATATACCTCTTCCTAACTGCTTTCTTCCATCATCCTTGTAAGATATCTGATGTAGATCTCCTTGACCTCTAATCCTCATTAAGCCTCTGTTAGACTGTTTTTCCTCCCATGGTCCTTAATGAATAAGTGAATTGTAGTCAATAAATAAAGATACCTCTAGCTTGGATACAACTCATTACATCATCAAGTGTCTACTACTTCGATTTGCACTTTCCTCATGATGATCAACAAATGTGTGCGTATTATGTCTGATTTATCATCCTGTTTTTAAACAATGTAATATTACACAAAATGAGTAATCAAATAAGTAGATGTTTGAGTGCACATTTATAAGCAGCCTTACTTACGATTGTCCCTTGCCTAAAGATCTGGGATTTAACGTTTTGGAGGTTCTTCATGAACATTTAATATGTACAGGGAAGTCCACAATCGGTGCCATCTTCTATTTCTTTCTGGTGGAATAATTGGCATGATGAGTGAACATCTATTATTCCACAGAGTTATATGGTTCAAGTGTTATCGTGTTTTGGACCTCCACAAAAAAATGAAATAAGATAAAATAAAATCCCTCAAATTAGTACATTGCCTCTCAGCTTTACGACGTCATACACACAAACTCTGCACGTCAACAACAAGTTTACAGCAGAAATTGTATGTGATCTCCGCTTTACTCGTGTTAATAAAATGAGAACATGAGACTTCGTCATTTCTTTCTTCTTCTCGCTCTCTGATCTCCATCCAAACCGCCCAATTAAATCAACAGAAAATTAAAATAATATTATAGATAATTAAAATTTCAGTTTGTCAAATCTCAACTATATATACTCCTAAATAATATCATATGATACATAAATCAACTAGTTTTAAATAACATGCCAACTATTACTCAAAACAAGATGTATTACAATGCACCGCTATAACATTAAACAGTCAATTAGGTCTAAAATTTAAAACAGACTAAATTAACAACATTTAAAAATATTCTTGTGCTCCTGGAGTATTCACGGCGGTACATTTTAGTGTCTTAGCATTGTACGAAAATCTTACACGTATTCAGATAAGAGAGAGGGTGCAGCATTAAAGGAGACACCAAGATTTTTACGTGGAAAACCCCTAAAAAGGGAAAAAAAAAAAAAATCACGGGGCCTAGCCCCATTTGAATTAATCCACTAGTATTTAATATTTATAGTTATTACAAATGATCAGGCCTTCCTTGGGGGAAGGCCTTAACTTGATGTACATCTATAGAGTACTTTACATAATAGGAGTTACAATGTGGACCCCGAAAGAACACCGCGCGAACGGGTTGATTGGAAGGGCAGATTGGATCGGCATAGACTGACCATTGGGGATAAGGCTGTCGCCACACACCCCGATGGGATTAGTAAAATACATAACCAAATCACGGGTTTCCCCCATCCGATATGAGAGATCAATGGGGTTTAGTAGATGTGGGATCAAGTTTCCAACGGGCACAAGCCCCCGTGGGTAAATTACATCCCAGGCCGGAGCCTGAGAGAAAACTCTCGATTAGGATCATACATTACCTCTCCTAAAGTGGGATTGGCACATGGGTATAGACTAGGAAATCCTATCCAAGAGGAAGAAGGGTCCGAAGGGGTGAATCAAACATACATGGCTCATACAGCATTCGGAGGCTCTAGGGTACTAAATAGAAACTGGAGAAAATCAAAGTCAGGCATCCGATCACATGTCGTAGAGAAAAGATGGAAGTGGCGTCATCCTGTGACGCAGATAAGTAGGATTTAGGGTCCCTGAAAAGAAGGAACCTACCTACTATTTAGGCATACTACGAGACCGAGTGTAGTAGCCTCGAATCTAGATCTAGGTTAGCTTAGTGTTCGACGAGTAACACTAAGGCCCGTGTCCTAACTAGTGCAATGCCAAATCTGGACCTTATCCCGGCCTGGATTGGGGGAGCCAGCTAACCACCTAATCGATTCAAAACCATGCTGTCAAGTCAATGATGAAAGATGGGTGGGTGGTACAGTTGTTAGAAATAGGACCGACATCTAAGAATTTCCTAAGTGGTCCTGACTTATGTAGGTCAGATGCTCCTAGCTAATGCAATTAAATTTTAATTAGTTAGTTACTAATGCAATGCTGCTAATTAATTGTCAGCTCATGAATGCTTTAGATTTAAAAACATGCTTAATATAAATAATTTTTAGAAAAGACGGTCTCCCTAGGTCCGGCACTTCATCCTCATAGGCCAGATTATCCGGACTCTACCCGCAGGCAGGGAGATGTCTTATAGCAAGAAAGAAGACATGCAGTAATATGCATGCGACCCCAGACGTTCCGGCAGTTCCCTAGGTTCGTTAAGTTTCTATGTTATTTAAAACTTAAAATTTTAAGGGTCAGTTACGAGTAGAAAAATTTTATAGTCCTTAAAGAGCCTAACGGAAATCCAGGCAAAACAAAACCGGCATGCAAGAAAGAAACCTAGAAAAAGCAGGTAATTCTACTGCGCAATCAGGTAAACACATCAATATAAATCCAAAATATAATCAACTAAATGGCCATAGGCAAATTGCCCTTATTACACCCAGATATGCATAAAGTAAAGTGGCCGGGCACCACTGCCAACAACCCGGATTTCTAGCCTATGACAGACGCCAACAACTTTGAGTGGGATATTGGGTCTTCAAATCTTTAGCCTTCTTTGGATAACTCCTCCTTGGGCTCCTTGGAATTCTCCTCCTGGGCTCCTTGGAAATCTCCTCCTTGGACTCCTTGGATCCGTCGTGGCTTGATATCCAAACGAAGAGACAATTCCCCAATATGGGGTATTGCCTTTTCTCTTTGGATATCTAAAAGCCATCCAGCTCGATCTTCCAAATGGAAGAAGACTCTCCCCTTAGGGATGCCTTCTTCTTTTAGAATCCGAGCTGGATAAGAATATCCCAACTCATAGTTGTTTTCACAACTCTTAACAATTATTACAAATTTTACATGAATTGAAAACAGTAAATCTAAGAATTCCTGCAAGGTTATCCTAGTAAAAATCATCCCAAGCAGTTTATATGAAAATGAAAATGCTAAACCATTGACCCTGTGCCAAGCCATGCTCTTAATTTTGAGGGCTAAGCAGCTCCACCTGTGCAGTTATAATTAATTTAGCCTCATTTTATTTAGGGGGAGCTGAGCAAGCACCTGCATAAAATATTATTTAGAAATCATGATATTGCTCCCCCCTTTTATTAGCTTGAGCATGGGCCACCTGCACGGAAGAACAGTATATATATATATACGTTCCTAACCTAGGGGTAAGTCTAGCGCTCTCATCACATCACAGAGTGCATAAATGTAAGCAAACCACCAATCATTTTTCAAACAGCATGCAATGAAATCCGCGAAAGCCTCCCCACACAGCAGAAAAGTAAATCCCAGCGGCCTAACCTAGATCTAGAAGTGGTGCCCTAGCAAACAATTCTATGTGTGTGTAAGGCTAGTGTGGTTTGGGATATGTCTAAGCGAGGGTAATTAGTTAAAATTATCTATAGTTCATATTGTGAGAGTCTGAAAAGGATATTTTAGTTGAAGTTCAAATATTAGTGAATTAGGTCCATTTTATTTATTTTAGTTTGTTGTTCAATTTTAAGAGCTTAGGATACTGACATTTAAAGTTTAAGTGATATTAGCCAATTTTAGAAAGTTCTAGGTCCTCCGGAACTAAGTTAGGGGTCCAAAAATCACTATGGGAAAAAGGCTAAGTCTGGGATTTCCATCATCTTAGAAAATACCGACCCTCAATACGAGTATTTAGACAGGTAGTACACTGAAATCGGAGTCTTCCTATCCAAAGTTATGAATTTTCTAAGTTTCGGGCCCTAATGAACTAGGGTTGACCAAAAAGTTGACTTTAATTATGTGAGTTTTCTGGACATCTAATATTTTTAATAAATACTAGACCCTAATAGGGTCTAATGCCACTGAGTTTGCCTAATTTGGATTTTTCTACATTAGTTATGAGTTTTTTAAATCGGGGTATTTATGGAATTTTCTAAATTAACTAGAAGAAGGCCCTATTTTGCAATTTTGGCCCAAATCAACCCCAAACTGAGTCGAATCACTCCCAAAAGTCAGGGATGACCTGAGAAAGTGATCCCCTAGGGTTTGGAGAAGATTTGGGATTTTTAATAATTTTTATGATTTATTAGGGGCAAAATGGTAATTTCCACCTATGATCAAATTTAGGGTTAACCTAGAGTCAAGCTAAGGAGCCCTATTTACTAAAGTCAGGTTAGATTCTGGACAATTCGATATATGGTGGGTAATTTTCTGACCTAAAATATATTTATTGTATTTTCCGGAAGGTCTCGGGGCCTTAATTAGCAGATTAACTAGGGTTGGTTAATTAAGGGCTCTAAAAGCTCCTAAAAATTTCCAGAAAATTCTAGAAGGTTTATGATGTCACTAGATCAAGTGTTGAAGTTTTCATGTCAATCCGGGATTATCCTAGCTCCTAGAAAACTTCCAAGTTCGCTAGACAGTCCTTAAATATTGTCCTAGGGTGTCACTACGTTGTATAGGTTTAAAGTGCTGTTTTGTCTAACCCTCAAGGAATAAATGCATGGGAGTACAAAAATGAAATAAACACACCATGTCCTTAGATCTAGGAGAGCCTAAGCTAAGTGCTCGTGGTGCGATCCTACACATGCATACTACGACAAAACAAGAAAAGGAAAGACATCTAATGAAGGGATTAGTGAATGATTGGGAACCAATCACCCACTAACCCACTCCCCCATGATTGCTCTTCGTATCTAGAACCCATGTCTAAAATTTCACGAAATAGCGGGTCTCCCAAAATTAGGATTTATGTATAAGTAGTTTTTAAAATATTTAAAAGTACTTATGGATATAAGGATATTTTTTTGGAAAATAAAATAATTGAAAATAATTCAATTAATAATACATAAGCATAGGGAAACCCACTGACTACCCTAACGAGTCCCAAACGATTTGAAAATAGTTTGTACCCGAAAATAATTATCATAACTAATATTTAATATCAAAATACTCGAATAATCGAATCCAAATATGATCTGTCGAAACAGCCAAAATCAGGGGCTGGAAATAGTTTCAAAACATAAAGCTCGCTTTTCTGAAAAGAACGAGGGGTTACACGTTAAAATCCGACTTAAAACGAACAAGATATGAATTTCCGAAGTTTTAAATATAAAGAATAGTATTTTAAAATAGTGTAGATTTACTGTTTTGTAAATAACAGCAAATGCAGACAAAATTTTCATCTGAAAATAGTTTCAAAGTATGCAGAATTCAGAGTACATACAAAACAAGGTGCTGTGCGTCGACAGCGGACTTAAAACGACAAAGTTATGTAATTTCGAAGTTCAAATACGATAATTAAATATTTTAAACATTGCTATTTTACTGTTTTGAAAGTATTGCACACAGGCCCAAAATTTTCAAATAAAACCAATTCCCAGAAAATGCAGAATCTAAATACGTTCAAAACAAGACGTTGTGCGTTAAAACGGAGCGGAAAACGAGAAAGGTATGATTTTTGAAGCTTAAAGGTCATTAAAGGCCTATTTTTAAAATAATTTTTAAAAGAAAATAAAAATAATAATAATAATAATAATAATAATAATAATAAATTGACAACATAAATAATCAAAATAATGTATGTTTATTAATATTATGCTTAAAATAGTAATATATAGTATAAAAATAATAAAAATAAAAAAATAATATTTTTAAAATAATATTAAATATATATTTTTACAGTTTTTTAAATAATTAAATATGCATATTATTTTTTATAAAACAAATTTTGTAGTGTAGAGGACGACGATACGAGTCCAACGAGGTATATACGCCGAAAATCGGACGAAAAAACGAATTTTCTACGAATTTTTGAAGTTTAAATAGCTTTTAAAATAAATTTTTATTTAAAATAATCGGCCGCGACACGTGGCGCTACCGAGAGGCTCCCGCGGTCCGGGCAATCATTGCCGATGATTGCGCTGTCACCGCAATCATCGGCTGATGATTAAAGGCGGCGGGACAGGTGTCGACCGCGGGACTGGATCCCGCGGATTCGGAGGCGGTGGCGGCGGTCAAGTGACGTGGCGTCACTTAAACACGTCGGCGGCTCGCGCCGACCGTTGGATCCTCGCGGTCTGGATGGGCGGACCAGATCGCGCCACGTGGCGCGCCGAACCGCGGCTGGAAGCACGCGGTCAATCCCGACCCGGAAACGACTCATCTGGACCGTTATCGGCGAGATCAACGTCCAAGAGTCGTTTCCGCGGTCGGAATGACCGCGTGCTTCCAGCCGCGTTCGGCGCGCCACGTGGCGCGATCTGGTCCGCCCATCCAGACGCGAGGATCCAACGGTGCGGCGGCGAGGCCGCCGACGTGTTTAAGTGACGCCACGTCACTTGACCGCCGCCAACCGCCCTCCGAATCGCGGGATCTACAGTCCTCGTCGACACCTGTCCCGCCGCCTTTAATCATCAGCCGAGATTGCGGTGACAGCGCAATCAACGGCATGATTGCCCGGACCGCGGGAAGCCACTCCGGTAGCGCCACGTGTCGGCCGCCGATATTTTAATATAACATTTATTTTAAAAGCTATATAAACTTCAAAATTCGTAAAAATTCGTTTTTCGACCGATTTCGA